>CM042809.1:16733567-17977496 GCA_009982885.2 Hyles vespertilio | reverse complement strand
CAGGGCACGGGCCTCCTCTACAATCGAGAGTACGATTGAGAGTGGTTAGGCCATATAGTCCACCACGCTGGCCTAGTACGGGTTGGCGGACTTACATACCATAGAAATTTTATAAATCGCTATGGTATGCTGGTTTCGTCACTATGTTTTCCTCCACCGTTTTAGTGCGTGTTTATTGACTATCAATACACACATGACTCCGAAAAGTCAGATTTGTGCCCTGGGATTCGAGCCCGCGACCACCGTGAACATGTTGGCAGCAGCGTCAGATCCATTTACCAACAGGCCACCACGCAAGTAACGATAAATTTTACTTTCTGATATGTACTTACACCTATTCTACTAGTACGTACAAAATTCTGTTTACGTGGAATTTATTTTAAAAAGCTGACAACACCAGCGTTGATACAATTTTTCGAAGGGTATTTTTAGTGTCTGAAGACGCTTTTCTTCCTTCGTAAATTTAATACATGGAGTCTAACTTTCCTAGCGTCACTTTTTAAAGTTTTCGGCATTTTTCAAAATTTTTTAATAATGCAGGAAATATAAATACATTGAGTAAACAACCAATGGCGGTTATGTCAGTGAGTGGCAGGTAAATTGTCAATTTCAAATGACATCGTTGTTTCCACTTTTGGCCACCGGGCCAGATAAGTTTGTGGCTCTATAAATAACTATGACAGGATGGGGTATGGCGACCCAGTGACGTTTGTATTAAGCGATCAACTTGAAGGTACCACCGACACTCAAATACTCGTGACTCTAAGTGTTTATTTGCTAGAGACTTTGGAACCAGATGAGCTGCTTTCTCTATTGAAAACAGAGGCAACACCCAATCTCAATAATTCGCCAGCTGAAGACAAATTTGAAGAATCTCCAATTGCAAATCCGTCATTAACGCATAATATAGATTTAAATACGCCAATTTCTTCTCCGATAAATAGACACGGAGAATGTAAAGACCCATTTTGTTCAGATCATGATAGTTGTAGTGAATCAGCACAATCTACAAATAATTTTGCATCGGACATACCAAACAAAACAAAACGGGAGAAAGTGCCTAAAAAACGTTTCTTGCGTAAGCGTATCGTGGCAGAAATAAAACGAAAAAGATTAAAAAATCTAGGAAACAGCTATCACAGTATACTAACAGAAGTCAAGTTTGTGTATGTAATTCACTTTTGTTGCCACACTCACATTACGCTCGGCGTTCGCGCAAAAGGTTGAAACTCGCTCTCGCAGTGGTCTCATAATAATAATAATAATAATAACGTTTATTAACGTTTAGTATTCTGTGCAGCTATGTAACAAGAAGAGGTAAAATTGTTGATAGCAAAGTAATGGGTAAGCCGTGCTTTAGTGCATGCAAGTGTGAAGATAAAATTACAGAAAATCAGAGACTGAATGCTTCAGTAGGTTTGGACACTTGGAAATACAACAAAGCAATGGATTTACGTTGCAAAATATGTAACTAAAGTTACAAAGAGACAATGCACGAATTACATGAATTCTAATAAACGTCAGTTTACATATAAATATTCTTTACCACTAATATCAGGCAATGACTCACCTGTAAAAGTTTGTAAGATAATGTTCTTGCAAACTCTTGCTATTAGCCACAGTACTGTTGTAACTGCTTTACGCAAATACAACGGCATCACAATAGGGAATATGCATGTCATTTTTTTATATTTTTAATCAATTCTGTATGTTATTACATTATCGGAAAAAAATATAAGTCTATGAAAATATCAATCAAAACAGTAGAAAAAAATAATCAAAACTGCTATCAGTTTCGAAGCATTTAAACGCCATGTTGGCGCGAACTCGCTGTGACGTCAGAGGTCACGATATGAACAATGTAGTATTTGGATTAAGTTTCTTTCATGAATTGCTACAGAACTGTATTTCGTGACAAAATAATCCATTTTATTTAATAGTATAAAGAAAGCACAAAATAACTCATAAACAAACGTAAAACAACAAGCTAAAACTTCATAAGAACGTGACCATTGTCGTCACTTCCCTTTTAAGCAATAGATCGCGATTCGGAAAAAATGCGCGGCAAATTTGAAATGTCATTTTTTAAGTATTTATTTTACCGATTTAGAGATGATAAATTTAAAAAAAATCTTTAAGGTATATTTCTATATTAATAAAGATTACAAAAAAAATATTTTGACTTATTTTGAAGTCTGGTGCATGTTCCCTATTGTCGAGGAGGACCTCCGAGGCAAACATAAAAACGACAGATATGTTATTAGTAATGAAATGATAGGAGGTGTATGTGATCACTATAACTCAATTGTTCCCGGCAAATCCCGTCCCACTAGAAATAATTCAAATAAGTTACACCTTGTCCTCAGTGTAAGCCGAATGTACAAGTTATAATATTATGAATGGTATGAAATTCTATACACGTCGAAAGCTAAAACCTTAAAACACTGCGTCAATATCGGGATATTGTCAAAAATACTGTAATTGAATCTTTTGAACTCTACTTTTATAAATATTATTAATATAATATTTATGCAATTTAAAAGTCGCAAGTGTAAATATTGTACATGTTGCTAAATCTACTGTTCAAAAATCTTCTATGGATCCAACTATATCTAAAATGCCAGAAATTCTAGAACAACGTGTTAACTGGTATCTGCAATGCGAATAGGCAAGGTAGAAAAATGTATTGTGACTTTATTAATGTCACGAATTCAAACCCACAGTGTATTTGTTGAACTGAATTTGTGATCATAAAATCTGTTTTTTTTTTAAGTATAAATGTGAAAATAAGGCTACAATCGTATACTAAATTGTTTGAGAAAAACATTGCGTGTGCACATGCGTTATTGTCATTATATAATATGTCTTCCAGAAACAAAGTCGTATATTCAGATATCTACTCTTTCCAAAACAACCTGTTTTTTTTTTAAGTATTTATCAACATAAATAATTAATCTTCATAAAAATATGGAAATCATAAGGCAAGCGACTGAACAGCGTCTACGTAAATAATCTTTATTTGTTTGTATATAAAAAATATATTCCACGCATTTTATTTGTTTCATATATCAAATACGATATTGTTCCATGTTAATACATTTTAGATACGACAAGCAATGTACGCATAATTTAACTTAATTAGTGATAATATTGATTCTCTATTGTAACCCCTAGCATTATGTTATATATACATAGTCATGTTGTGCCATCGTTACTTGTGGAACACCGAAAGGAGGAAGATAGTCCCGACATAATTTAATGGTATTTCATAGAAAGGAAAAAATCTTGAAATAAAACTATGGTTTACGGATTTCATGGCGCAATCGGTTTAATTTTTACTATTTTTAACTTCCCGACGTTTCGATTATAATACAACTTTCGTCGTGACGGGGGTCTATTATGAAAAAATCTTATTAGTCTTATCAAGTAGCCTGCGTTTTACCGACCGCATAGCATATGAAAAAGAAGGGACTGTTAATCATGTATATAGAATTGTCCTAAATTACAATCAGATGTTCTGTCTGAGTAAATACTCATGTGTACTCATGGTGTAATTACATCAAATAGATACGATTGAGAGTGGTTAGGCCATATAGTCCACCACGCTGGCCTAGTGCGGGTTGGCGGACTTACATACCATAGAAATTTTATAAATCGCTATGGTATGCAGGTTTCCTCACGATGTTTTCCTTCACCGTTTTAGTGCGTGGTGATTGACTATCAATACACACATGACTCCGAAAAGTCAGAGGTGTGCCCTGGGATTCGAACCCACGACCACCGTGAACATGCTGGCAGTCGCGTCTAGTCCGTTTACCAACAGGCCACCACGCACTTTATCAAATAGCATACTAAGCGGCTACAAACCCTAGAAATCAGCTGACTCGGAGCTCGCCAATCGATAGAGTTCAACGACTTTAGCGCGGCACTTAGAATTTATACTCTATTTTTTAAAATACATACTGCAGTTTGCCAGGACTATTAGTGTGCAATATGAATAAATATACAGGGTATATCAAGACTGCTACCGAAAACGAAGCCGGGTGGTAGTTTCAGCGACTTCAGACACAATGCAACAGAAAAAGTTGCAAAAAAAAGCGTCAATTTTTTTTTTGTTATTTTTTTCCTATGGCCATTTTTGGGTGGTAAATACATTTTTTCCTAAAATAATAGTATTTACCCTTTTATTTATAAATACTCTAAGGTATAAAAGAGTTTAAATTATTATTTTAGCAAAAACTATGGATTTACCACCCAAAAATGCTGATATTTAAAAAATCATAAAAAAAAATTGTCGCGTTTCTAGGCGAAATTTTTAATTGCATTGTGTTTGTAGTCACTAAAACTACCACCCGGCTTTGTTTTCGGTAGCAGTCTTGAGATACCCGGTATATACCGATAAAAAAAGTATTTAACAATGATATTTTTACGACCTTACTTTTGTAATAAAGCTATATTATGAGAATAGTGTTATGTTGAGTGAAATTAAGTAGGTAAGAAAATTCTTATGTAATAAGAAAAAGACTTGAGCTAACGAGAATAATCTTAAAATATATATACTTAATTAATATTTATATCTTGGTTTTCTTTTATTATCCGGAGCCTAAATATACATCGCGACTATATTTATCATAGAAATACATCAATTTGAATTTTTATTTTAATAATATTTTTTAATTACTTAGACTAATTTCGTATATGGTATGTCTTCATAATTTGGCTACATTGTGAGTAATGTTTGGGTCTCGAAGTAAAAAGAGTCCAAGTGTGGTGCACCTACCCATAAAAAGGGGCCATATACAAAAATGTATGAATAAAGCATTTAACAGCTAAAAAATATTAACTTAATATGAAAACAAAAGCTGTCGTATATTATACACTAGCGGCCCGGCCCAGCTTCGCCCGAGTGCATATAGATTTCTCTACAATAATATGCACGTATTATACACATAAACCTTCCCCTTGAATCACTATCTATTAAAAAAAAACTGCATCAAAATCGTAGTCGCGTAGTTTTAAAGATTTAAGCATACAAAGGAACATAGGGACAGAGAATGCGACTTTTTTTTATACTATGTAGTGATACGACATAGGCTTACAAGATAATTAAAAATTATATTTTAATAAATCTGTGTTTTTTGCAGTGGAATTCATCTCGATTGCTCGAGGAGCTACACTTCTAATGATTAATGGTTATACCTTCTCCAGAGGGAGTAGCATACGAGGCGGTGGTTTAAGATACACTTGCTCTTGCGCTGCTCGGAAAAAGTGTAAGGCCTACGTCCACTTAAACAAGCATAATCACATCGTCCAGTCTATGTTGGAACACAACCACGAACCAGCAAAGTATGTCAAGTGCCACGATGGTACACATGTAAAGATTTAAAGCAGGTTCTTTATTCCAACCCATCACATTAAACATTGAGATTCTCAATTAGCCCATCTAATAAACATCACAACATCTAAAACCGCGAATAAACGTCTTTCTGTCTTTGTCCCTCTTACGCAGTCACACTATCTTCCCTCTCGGTCTACCGGGTTCCCGCGGTACTGGTGCAAGCCCAATACTTCCATTTTGATTGCAATGTTCTCTCCAATATGATAACTCTGCAAATAATATTTCATAGAAGGTACATAATAATTGTCGTTGGTATTTACATATAAGTACATTTATTGAAGTACAGCAAAAGTAGATACATACTCTTTCGAATACGTATCATTCCTTCAGTGTATCAAATTTTAGACAGAACAGCTTATTGAGTGGTATGTTTATATGTGTGTGTGTGTGTGTGTGTGTGCGTGCGAGCGTGTGTGCGTGTGTACTTAAGTAAGTGTGTGTAGTTAATCAAGCTGTTGTCAAAGAGATATTTTTAAAATTTTATTTTTAGTTCCAAATTTCGCCACATGCCAATAGAAAATAGGTGAATTATTATACGTCTATAGACAGTAGTGTGGCTTGCCAAAAGGAAGACTTCTTGGTCGTTTGCCTTCTCTGCCAAATCATTGGCAATGATATAAAAATCTCAAACATTGGATAATGTTCCGGTGGACGTCAATCAAACAACATAACTTTTAGTGGTATATTTAACATGGTCATATAATATTTGTGTTAAGTGTGAGTGTCAAAAAAGTGATTTAGAGGTTATGGTAATGTATGTGCTAAGAAGGATTAACTAATGTAACCAAAAAAAAAAAATATATATATTATTTAATGAATAATATTATTCTAGCAGTTTTCTTTAATATCTATGTATTATATACCTCTACAATCTCTACCCTAAAAATCCAATTTGGTATAATTATATAAATTATAATAAATTTTCCAATTTTTTAGATTTATTTTCATACAATTATTTAAAAATATAAAGAAAGGATACATTGAAAAATATTTAAAAATAAAAATTAGATTTTTTATAATTTAATGACCTGAAACTGGTCACGTTACGACAAAACATTTACCCCGCCACTCCTAATCACTACTGTATAAAAAATATTTAAACGTTTTATTAGTTTACAATAACCTAATAAGTAAAATTTGGAGATTTTTTGATTCGGTTGGAGATCTGGAGTGCGTAGGGCCGTTTTAGGACCAGAAGCCCTAGTTTAAAATTTCCAAGTAAGTATGTTATAAAAAGAACTTATGATTTACTATTACTTATATACTTGTTAGTAATTAAGTACTTTTTTGGATTTCCAGCACAATACATTACATTGTCTCGCGGTACCACACTGTTAATGATAGAAAACTACACTTTCTACAAGAAATGTTCAACGCGCGACGGAGGGGCTAAGTATCTCTGTTCATGCACTGCCAGCAAGCAATGTAAAGCGGTCGCGTATGTTAATGTCGATAACGTGATCACATCAGCCAGGATAAATCATAACCACGAACCAGCTAAATACGTGAAAACTAATGACGGGAGGTATATAAAAATTTAAAATGAAAATGTGTGGCGCTCCAAGAAACCGTGTTATATGAAAATTCTATGTAATACAAGGGATTACTATCCAACTAAATTAATAGGTACTGTTTGGCGTTTCATACTTTTCAACTTTGTCCAGACGTATAACTTGGCAAAAAAGAGTACGATACGGTGACAATTGGCATAAAAAAATGGCATATCTATTAAAAATATCACAGTGTTCGTTAAATAATTTTATACGTAGTTATTTCTATACATATTCGGAAGGTTGTTGTTTGTTTTGTGATACAAAATAAACAAAGAGATTATTAACACTGATAAATAAAAATAACACGTATCTAAACATGTACCGTCGTAGTATAGCGGGTTGCCATATTAATATTAAATTCAATCTTAGCGCCCTCATAAAAACTTTTTTGCGAAGCTATAACTCACACAATCAATAAAATGTTTTTTAAATTGTGTAAGTTGCGCCTATACAAAATTGTTTAAACTTGAAAATGATAACTATGACAACGCTATACAATTGAGATGTCAAATATAAAGAGTTAATAAAGTCAAAGTTTAAATTACGATGGAACCATGGAAGTTATTTATTGTTACTAAACCTTAGTAACAGAAACCAGTTTGTATTAGCATTTTTTCAATATAAGTATGTAATTGCATATTATGCATATCTTTCCCGATTACTGAATGTTTCATCAAAATTGTGACGATGTATATTTTCATTCAATATACGATATTATTTGAGATTTCGTTGTTTAATGTTGAACAAAATCTTAACTGAATACTTTTGAAAATATTTTAATTCATTGAAGACATAATTTAAAATGTAACAATTAGGACCTAATTGTTGTTAATTGAAAAAATGAAATAACAAAGTACATCAATATACGTAGTCCATTTGAGATAGTTACTAAATTTACTGTGATTTTGACTAAAATATCCTTATGGTAAATATTGTGCTACCAACAGAAATAATCATTTAATCACTCATTAATATCTCAGGATGTATTTTTTTCCATAAAACCCTTTTTCTATTTAGCAATAAGCATTGCAATAAGTTTAGGATGTACCTTGAGCATAAAGTAACTTCGTTATACTGCAGTAGTTTCTTTAAGCGCGAAAGCCGAAAAGCATAAATGGCTTTGCCGTCAGTTCCCTGAGCCATATTGCTAAAAGCAGCATAATCCTCTCGGGATGAGTGTCTTGAGGAGAGTAGGTTCACCCCTTACCCCGTCCATCCAAAGTGTATACAGTTACATTGCTTTTATATATAAAGCACGTGTTACCTCGGTGGTAATCACTTAACAACGGATAATATAAGAACTAGTTTTCTTTTTGGTCTCTCTCACTCACCATGAGTTTGATATAAAAACAGTTTCAATATGAGGCCAGTAACAGACGGTGACTAAAATTTTTGTCATTTTTATGTATGTATATCTAAATAAACTCATTTGCAAAAAAAACGGGCACCTAAGCAATGAACCATTTCAAATGTTACTATTGGTTTGTTTGATAATTATAGGTAGTTTTACGTTCACAATTTTGTAAATTAATAAGCAAATAATCGTTTTCGTCAGTATTATCATAAAATTTTGATAAAATTTATGGGTTTTAATGCTAAAGTTCACTAGTAGTGTATGCTCGCTAGTAGTGCATATGCTCGTGAAGTAAAAGTTAACAAAGATTTTTGTTTGTTTTTTCTTTAATAAAGTAAAAGCAGATAAATGTTTAGTATCGTGTGTGACCCCCCTAGCTGAAATCACAGCTTGAATTCGTCTGGGTATGCTAGCGAGGATACCCCGGATACTTGCTTGCGGAATACGTTCCCACTCCGCGGTAATCACATTCTTCAGCTCTCTGATGGTCTGCGGAGCCGGTTGTACTGATCTCACGCGTCGTTTCAGAACGTCCCAGACATGCTCTATAGGATTGAGGTCGGGACGAATGCCGACCTCTTGCACATACGCTTCCACATCGCCAGACCGGTGGGCGCGAGCGTTGTCGTCCATAAAAATTGAGTCTTCGCCTAAAGCGGCCAATGCGGGTTGTGCATGAGGAATTAGAACTTCCGTTATGTATCGATGTCCAGTCAGTGAGCCGTTTTCAATGAAGACTAACTCTGTACGATCCATTGAATTTATTCCTGCCCAAAACATAACAGAGCCCCCACCATAAGGTGTGATTTCTTCAAAACAAGCCTCTGCAAAGCGTTCTCCTCGTCTTCGTAGCACTCGCCGACGTCGATCTTCACCGAACAGAGATATCCTGGCTTCATCGGAGAACAATACCCTATTCCAGTCTTGAGTCCATGACTCACAATTTCGAGCAAACCTAAGCCTGGCAACTCTGTGCTCACGGAGTAACTTAGGGCCGCGGGCCGGGCGACGACTGCGTATATTGGCCGCGAGAAGCCTCCTCCTGACCGTCCATAGACTAATATGCACATTTCTTACTTCTTCGAGGTTGTTCTTAAGGTCCACATACGAAGACTTGCGATTTCTCAATGCGTGACTCACAAGAAAACGATCATCCCGTGGTTGGGTACATGGTTTTCTTCCAGAACCAGGCCTTCTCTCGACGGAACCGGTGTCTTGATACCACTGCCAGGTCCTTTGAACCGTCGAGCGATTCACACTTAGCCTCTGAGACACGAAGCATTGGCTGCAACCCTCTTCGAGCAGCGCAATAATTTTGGTAGCTTTTACCACTTTCTCTAACATTATTGAGACAGCTAAACAGCAATAAATGAAGCTTTGACAATTAAGAATATGAAATAAATTCATAAAAAAAGACTAAAAGTTATGAAGACCGATATTATCTTTTGGAACTTCGCACCAAAAATGTAGGATAAAAAGTGGTTTTCTGTAAAAACGAGCATCAAACGAAAATTTGAATTTAGAACGTACTGTTTTAAACACCACGGCATTTTTAAAACCGGCCAGTAACATGTACAAATGATTGAAATCATTTTGGTACCGTATTTTTTCAAAGAAGAATTAAAATCAAAACCGCCCGTTTTTTTTGCAAATGAGTGTATAATAAGGATATCAAATTACACTTGGGTGTATATTTTTTATACTGGTCCAGCACAAATGATAATTTCGACGAAAAGCTGGTCTATCAAAAAATACATTTTGTTTGATAGAAATACTCAGGTTGCAAGAATAAAATCTAATGGTTAAATGGATAAATATACTGATATTTAATTGAATTATGTATACCTGACTGTTATAAATAAATTTGATGTAATGGTATATTTAATTTGTTTATTTTATAAAGTAACGATATCTCACAAATCTTCCAAATAGAAGTACTTCAATTACGACTTTGTTATAAGGACCTGTCGAAAAAGTGTGTTCCTATGAGACTAGACTGTATGAGTCTGAGTGTCACATCCTAACAATATATACGCGAATTTAAGTTTGTTGAATCCGTCTAATTATTATATAATTTTGCATACACGTCATAAGCACTAGAAAAGATATGACATAATATATCGTAATTAAATGTTTCGCAGGCATAACCTAGAAATATGGAAAAGTACTTACGTTACTTTTTGTTAAGTTATGAACTCCTAAGGAGAATAAGAGGCGGGATTGTTAATATAAAAAAAATATTTATTACACTTATTTTACATTGTGGAGTATTTTTCAGTAAATGCGGAGCCAATAAAAACAAATACACTCAACAGTCACATAAATAGTCCTGATCGTACACTAAGATCGAGTCTCACAAATACCCAGACCCGAAACAAATGCTTGTGGTTCACACAAACATCTCGGTGCGGGGATCGAACCCGCGACCTCTTGTTTAACAACCGGCGTCTAACCAACTTCACCACGGAGGCTATCAAATAACCTGGTTAATTTCTTAGAGGGATGAAGACAAGTGAGATATTGTAAAATTCTCCTTTCACTCTCAATATCATTGAAAAGCATTCCAGCGCTTCCGCCCCTTCACACGATCTTCAGAGGCCTCAGTACAGTTAATCCTAGGCTATCCGACAAACCCTTTGCAGAGCGTTGTCGGACTATTGAACTTATCGGATTATACAGACACCCTATAGTTCGGGCAATTAATATATAAAGCACTTTGTAATCCGACAAACTACATATCAAAGTTTTCTATCTGAAACATAAATAACAGCAAAACAGAATGTATATATGTGTATATATAGTTTTGAATGGCATTATGGGTTATAGGCATGTTGGATTACACGGGGCGCCGGAATAGACAGGGGCCGGATTACCAGAGGTCGATTGTAATTGTAAAACCATTGGCTCTCATGCTTTCCTTGATGACGATGTACTCCTTAAACATAAACTGTTATTTAGTATGAATGTTTTTGTTTCCAGCTAAGTTTATCACGCTAGCTCGAGGCACGCAACTGCTAATGGTCAACGATTACACGTTCTTCAAGAGAAATACAGTTCGTGATGGCGGCTCGCGATACCACTGCTCATGCAGATTCAGTAAAAAATGCAAAGCCTACGTACATTTGAGCGCGGACAATGTAATAACATACGCTACGGAGGAACATAATCACCCACCAATCAAATATATACAGACGAATAACGGGATATATATTAAGGTGTGAAATATAGTGTTACAAATGCAGATTGTCAATAGGAAATGTTAATTTAATTACGTTAATACAAAAAAAACGGTCTGATATAACAAGTAGACGTATTTTTTTTAATTTTAACCTTTAAGTGCAATAATCTTTTCTCTCAACCGAGTGTCCTGGTAGCATCTCTGCCTACCTCTTCCGGGGAAAAGGTGTGAATTTATGTATGTATTTTATTGGTCAGGTCAAGTGGATTCCATGAATGCATTTAATTGAAGCCTCGTGATATCACCTCTATGGTTTAGAAGAGTGATGCTTTGTTTGATGATGACCATGATTATGCGAATAATATTACGATGATATTTTCCTGATTCTAAAGGGATCCTTCTGATTTTAAACAAATAATTTATGCTGCTTGTTATTACGATGGTTCTTATCTGTTTCTGGATATATTCAGACTTGGCCAAATGTTCAAGGAAAGTTGCTACACGTTAGGGCGCCATTGTAATTGTTGGCGTTATTGAACTAAGACCACATCGCTTTCAAAAGTCAGAGCTGTTCACATAGGATAGAAATATTTGATTGATTAAACGGTATTTTTCCAGCAAAATACGTAAAAGAACTGGACGGATTGATACTCCTGTTGTTCAACAACTTCATCTTTAGCAGAGAAGTAAAGCAGAGGGATGGAGTCAGTAGGTACGCATGTGCTAGCCGGATTATTGAAGGCTGTGATGCTCATATCCACGTGTCTAGAGAAGGGGCCATCGTTAAAGTCGAGGAGAACCATACCCATATACAACCGGCTTATCACTTCACACCAGATGGACATTTGGTGAAGAAACCCAATGATTTATAGGGGTAGTAATAAATATTATATTGGACTATACGCCCATTCCTGAGAAAGGGAGTCCTCTAATATCGAAAGTACGTTGCATACAGGTGACGTCATAGTTCACCTCGGTGGTCCTTTGTGGGTTGGTGGACTTCGTGTACCAAAAATATCTTAATAAAGACATCTATGGTATTCATGGTTCTACAACGACTAACCCTTCGCCCTAAAAGTACATGGTAATAATCAGACTTAGTTCATATCTATTTACATAGATTCTCACGTTGTGTATTCGAAATAATTATTTTATGTATTATGCTGGTCTTTCGGATCTCATAGGTAAAAGGCGGTCTGGGTATGTACCATCGCTATTTCTCCCGCGAATCAGCAGGCATATTTAATATTTATTTTTCAAGTGCAAATGAGACTTGAGGATAAAATAAGTATGAATTGACGTTGATAGAGTTGATACCGGCATTATTACTCTTATGATTGAAGTATACTTCCAATGTGTTTTTTTTTTTCATTCCCATCGTTTGAAACAACTTTTACAATGAATAATGCCAAAAATAGGATTACATATTAAATTTATCAATACACAATTTGTTTTTGTACTTTGATTTCAATTTTTTTCCTGATTTTACCAATATTTATTTTGAAAATATGCTATGTTTGTTTCTTTTGGGCACGTTTTTTTCTATATTAATATAATTATGTTATGTTTGTATTATTTGTCTGTATTGGCTATGTAAGCTCTCCTTAAATGGATAAAATGATTTCAATAAAGATATTTGTAAAACGTATAAGGTTTTCATTTATACACATTGAGATAATATACTAGAGGGGACACTGCACACAACATGTTTGTAACAAAATTAAGGGTACATTCTATTTCTGTCTCTGTCACTTCTACGAAGTAACATTATCTTCCATCTCGCTTCACTGTGTCCCCTGTGTACACGCACCATAGAGACCACCGCAAAGATTTTGTTCACGATGTCCGCTCTAGTATAATACCTCAATGTTTATACATATAATCTGTTAAAGGGGAGGCTTATGTTCAGCAGGACTTCCTTTGTCTGATAGAGAGAGAGTGAAAACATTATGTAGCAATTAAAATATTCCACTATAGAAGTAAAATAACACCTATCATGTGGAAACGTAGCCGTCAAAATTCTAAACTTAAAATAATTAGAAACTATTTGTGTTTGTTTACTCTTTACTTTAAAGTCAAAAAAGTATCGAAGTAAACATTACATAATCATATCAAAGTTAATATTCAGGATAAATACAATACATATCATACGTTTAATGAACCTTAATTTGTCTTGGTTTTTATTTTTGTATTTGGTAATACAACAAACGGTGTTATTTCAGACATACTTGGAACAATCTTGGAGGTAAATATTGATTGTGATGACGAACAAACTATTCCGAAGAGACCAGAGAGAATACTGAGGAAATCCGACTATTCAGCGCGTACTTTAAATAAATCTAGAAAAGCAAAAGGTTTAGAATATCTAAACACTAGAGGAAACTTAGTTCCTGCAAAAACACCAGAGCTAGGATTATGTACCTGCCAAAACGAATGTAATTTAAAAATAAATGCTGAACAACAGAGGAAACTTTTTCAGGATTACTATGAATTAGCTGATGCTGAATTACAAACATCTCACATGTTGTCTCTTATTAGAGTAGTTTCTAAGTCTCGAACCTATACGACAAATGATAACTCAAGACGCCAAAATACTAGGACCTACTATCTTTCTGATGCTGATGGAGTAGAACATTCAGTATGCAAAACCTTTTTTAAGAATACTCTCGCTGTTTCGGATGGTAAAATAAGTAGAGTGTTGAAAAATAAATCTTATGACACTGATCCCTATTAGTTAGATGAGGTTGAGCAAATGTAATTCCTGATATTGATTAGAAACTTTTGATATAATTTATATTTCATCATTTATTTCTTATTAATCTTTCCATTAGTGTTTAGCTCATTCATATTTAGCACTAGATTTAAATTTAAAGATTCTTATATTATTACGCAGATAGATATGAAATTCCTCATGTAAGTTCATTTCAAATGAAGTGTATTAGTGCAACGTGAGTTTTCATTTAAACTGTTAATTCATACTTCGCCTTCATTATATTATGATCTATAATAATTTTAAGGGCTCTAACAATTTATGTAATATGAATTATTTTATAATATTAATTAAATCATTTAGAATTAACGTTAATTAAATATAGTATTTTCAGTGTTAAATGTGGTTTCATTTCAACCTAACCTTACTTTGAAGAAAAATACTGAACCAAAAATCGAAATTGATCTGACCTTAAGGAATAATTTTAAAAAATATTTTTCAGCAAAATACGTGAAGGAACTGGATGGACTACGACTGCTTTTGTTCAATAACTTCATGTTTAGTAAGGAGGTGAAAATGTGGGATGGTGTCACTAAATACGCGTGTACCAGCCGGATCACCGAACGCTGTACAGCTTACGTATACGTGTCTAGAGATGACATCGTCACTGGCGTTGATGAGAACCATACCCATGATGCACCGGCTTATTATTTCACACCAGAAGGGTATTTGGTGAAGAAACCACTGGATGTAAGTGGCACAGTGTTAGAAGTGACACCTATAGAAACAGATAATGATGAAAAAATTCTAGTGTAACACCTCAATATTCGAAGTTAACCTATAATAGATATATTGACTCAATTCCTATTAATCATTATATCGAACGGTTACGTTATGCAAGGTCGTAAACAGACATATAATTTTCGAAATACGTTTAAGGATAAACAAGTTAGAATTATTTCAAATTCGATGGCAGGAGGAAGAGAAAGAGTGAAACTATCGTTCTGACGATAAGATGCGTGTGAAAATATTTATATCTCTGTTATTATATGATCAATTGTGAGGCAATATTTTTTGAAGTTAAAATGAAAAACTGTACGAAATTAAACAATGGAAACATCCGTATTAGCCAGCATATATTTTTGAGTATCTTTTCATGACTTTCAAAGATTACTTTTAAGTATTTTGTGCTCTGTTGTGTTTTTTAGTGGAATATGCACATGTTTATGTTTATACTTTCAATTAAAGTTTGAAACCAACTTTTTACCAACTTAAGTTTTTATGTAAAATAAAGTAATTGAACCAAAAAATATTCAACTTTTTATTTAGCCTTTTTTATAAGAATATGTAAGAGTGAAAGCACGCAATTGCAGTCGAGAGAATATATAGAGATCTTCATAATATGTTAATTAATAAATCTAGCACAGTTCTCTATGCATTGCCAATCTTTGTGGCATAACCCCTGGCACCTGGCTCTTTATATTTAAATATATAAAATGTACATTTGTACAATCTTCATTGTGTATTACTGTTCCCACATTATATTTAAATACTAGTATGAACGCCTTGTGTTCTTTTCTAATCCGCATAGTATTGTCACTTCTCTGGCAGTTTTTAATATTATTTTGCATAAGTTTTAATACTATTTTGTTTAAATTACCCTTTCCTACTTAGGTGTTACTAGGAAAATAAGAAAGAAGCAAACCAGAGAAGAGATGTTAGAAAAAAAACGTCAAGCCGAAAGATTACGCTACCAAAAAATTAAAAATAATGCGTCGAAACATGCGGAGTTGAAAGAAAAAGAGAAGCAAAAATACTGTATGAAAAAGGAAAAAGGGCAAGTTAAGAGTATCCGAGACATGAGCGAAACAGAAAAGAAAGATATGAGAGAGATATGGAGGGAGAAGACTAGAAGACGTAGAAATCGCCTCAGGCTTCAGTCTTTTAAGAAGAAATCGTCGGTTGAAGATTTGTTCCATGCTTAGCAGTTGGCAGTTATGGGTGATACAGCACAGTACACTTCAAATCGGTAACACTTACTTAACACGAATAAAAAAAAGAAAAATTGCACTCCGGGAGTGCCGGCAGAAGTGAAAACTTGATTATTAACGTTGAGCATGTTTGATATTTTGGAATGGTTAGGAAATAATTTTGCACCAATTGCTTTATCAGTATAAAAGTACTATCATTTATGTGGTAGAATACAATATTCATTTATTGCGCTATCGTACACAAACATGACAATTTATATTACATTACAAATTTAACACTTTAAAACTATTACAATTATTTTACATTAAAAAGTTTATCTCTCCAAAAAATCAACTTTCATCCATAATTTCAACGACTTTTTCACCATCATCATTACCAATCTATCATCGCCAATCTCTAAAACTGATACGATAGGTTTATGGTAGCTGAAGTAAGAAACGAACAGTTTTGATTCGAACCTATTTAAATGTCTAATAAAGACCGCATCAATAGTAGTTTTGTATTTCGTTGTGCTAAGATTGCGATCATTCGACATAGTAAAACCAAATTCATTATTTAAAAATTCAATTAATAGTTGATTTTTATCGTCTGCGAAGTTTATGTTGAAATCTCCACTCAAAATCATTGGCAATTCATCAAAGCTTTATAAACTGACAGCTAACTGACAGCTGTCTACTCTCCATCCGTCTTACGCTTTTTCGATCAGGTCACGTGTCCTGACGCGAGTTTAAGATTTTATACCCATTACAGAAAAAGTGCTCAACGCCGCTAAAGAAGTTTTCACTTCAAAAATCTAAGCTATTTTTAAGAAACATGAGAATGTATGAATTTAAAAAAACAAACAAACAGTGCTAAATACAATAAAATTATTAACAACCTTTTTTATATTCTAAAACTAAATTTATAAAAATAACCAAATTTATTAAGAAATAAGCTGTTTATGTGATAATGAATAATACGGGACAGGACGTTGAGTATAATAGGGACTTACGTTATTTTTTTACCATTGATGTGATACAATATTTCTAATAAACACAGACTGTATAAAATTTACATTCACGAAATTTATTTGTCGTTACTCTTTCCTACTCAGGTTTTACACGAAAAAGAAGACAAAAGCAATCGAGAGAAGAAATGCTGGAGAAAAAACGTAAAGCTGAGAGATTACGCTACCAAAAAATTAAAAACAATCCGGTGAGATACGCTGAGTTGCAAGAGAAAGAGAGGCAAAAAAGAAGACGAAGAAAGGACAGGTTCAGAGAATGGATGATGTGATGGAAAGATAAAAGAATGTTATATGAAGGAGAAATCATGAAGATGTAGAAATCGCCTCACTCTTCAATTAAAAAAAAGGAACTCTCAGCTGAAGATAAGTTACGTGCAATTATGGGCAGGATACCATACAGTGCAGTACTAATCAGCATCACTCTCCTAATACAATTCGAACTTCTTTCAACTATTTTTAAAAAATATGAGGTAGTCAGTCTCACATCTAATAAAAAATATGTATTTAGCACTACCAATGCTAAATTTAATAAATTTATCAAAACAGAATTTTATTAGTTTTTATTTTCTTAAGTTTTACACAAAAATTCAATGAGAAATAAGTAATTTATAAACATAATTATGGCCTCTAAAAGTGGGGTCCATATCATGTAACTGCTTGATGGGCTATACTCCAAACATTCTTGAAATATATACTCTTAATTTTTATGCATTTCTATACTACATTATTTCTGATTAACACCAGCTAAGCAATGTATTTATTTTTGCAATCACTGATGGGAATGTAAGTGTGTCATTTAATCTTTTTTTTGTTCAAGCGGAGTACGTGTGTACAGAATCAGGAACGAAACTGCTGTTGTTCAACGGGCACGTGTTTAGTAAGACTGGCGGGGTGCGGGACGGGGGTTCTAGGTACAGTTGCGGATCCCGAAAGTCCAGGAACTGTTCCGCCTACGTCCACGTCAACAAGGAGGACATCATCACCAAGGTCGAGCAGGAGCATTCCCACGACCCACCGATATACTGCTTCACCTCCAAAGGCCATTTTATGAAGTGCATTGCCCGCAGAAACAGAGGGAATTCTGATAATAAATAATCGGTAGTTTAGAGTATAGTGGATTGGGGCTGTAGAGAGAGAGAGAGAGAGAGCGGTTTAAAAAAGAACAGGATGCAACCAATGTCTAGCTTTTTTCATGGATTTCTGAGCCATAGTAGGTGAGGTACTTCAGTCGGATTCAATCACTAGTTGGCTCATTGCCGTGATTTATTTATTTCAACGCGATGAAATAGAACAGACTGAGCGCTAAGTGTGTGGTAGACTGTTGACAGCAAACCAGATCCTGCTGCCAACATGTTTAAGGTATTCGCGGCTTCAAATCCCAGGGCATAGCTCTGGCTTTTCGAGAGTCATGTGTCAGTCACCATACACTATACAAGTGAAGGGAAACATCGTAAAGAGATCGGCACATAATAGCGATTTATAAAAAAATTCTATGTTATGTGAAGTCCACCAACCCGCACTAGGCCCGTGCATCGTAGTGGACTATACGGCCTTCTCAATCGTACTCTCGATTGTAGAGGAGCCTCGTGCCCTGCAATGAGTTTTATATTGGCTGCTACAGAGCGCTACCGCAGCAATCAATAATTGAAATCTCACAAGTTTTCCATTTTAATCCTACTACAAATGGAATCATGTATCAATGGTGTTTGTACTACAAGTTACTAAAAGGATGCAGTATTAAAGAAATGTGTTTTTAACCGACTTCAAAAAAAGGAGGAGGTTCTCAATTCGACTGTATGTTGCTTTTTTTTTTTTTTTTTTTTTTGTTACCTCGTTTCTCTGTACTGTGTGAACCGATTTCGACCATTCTTTCTTTGATTGAAAGCTGATGCTTGTCATTTGGTCCCATAAAAATATGGTGAAAATCTGAGCAATATCTTCGGACCTGGAGAGGGGAACTCCTTAAAATTAAGTAGGATTCCAATGGTTCTTTTTGCATTAGGTTCATTATAAAAGTTAATTTACAGAGAGAGAGGAAAAAAGGGGTGGGGGTGAGGGGGGTAGGTGATAAAATTAAAATACACGTAAATTTTAATATCTTCGGCAGGATTTAACCGATTTTAGTGATTTCTTTTTCATTGGAAAGAATGTATTGACAGGTTGATCTCAGGAACACAACATGGAGATCTGATGATCATTTTCGGACCTGGAGTGTAGAACTCTTCAAACTTTAGTAGGATTCCAATGGTTCTTTTTGCATTGGGTTCAGTATAAAAGCTAAGCTACAGTGGTGGTGGGAAAAGGGGGTAGGGGCAAAGGGAGGGGGGGGAGAAAAAATAATAAACATATGAATACTCCAATATCTTTGGCAGCTTTTAGCCGATTTTAGCGATTTCATTATCATCGGAAAGAACATATTCCTTGTGGGGACCAAATCTTCTTCATTTTGATTCCTATCAACACTAAAAAGATAAAAATAACCAAAATTTATAATAAAAAAATAAAAACCGACTTCAGAACAAAAAACCGCTAAAAACCAAAAAATAACTAAATAATAAGTACCACTGCAAAGCAAAAAAATAATATTTGTTTCATGGAACTTGCGCTTGTTGATTAATTTGCTTAATGACTTGACTAGCCAACAAATCAAAATATATGCATAACATATTGAAGGCGGGTCGCCCAGTACCAAACATATAGATATTTAAATTAATATAAGGCACAGGTCCTACATGTTTGGTACTTGGCGGCCCGCCTTCGATATGTTATGCATATATTTTGATTTGTTGGCTAGTCAAGTCATTAAGCAAATTAATCAACAAGCGCAAGTTCCATGAAACAAATATTATTTTTTTGCTTTGCAGTGGTACTTATTATTTAGTTATTTTTTGGTTCTTAGCGGTTTTTTTAGTTGTCTATTGTGGACCTTAACAACATGTAAAAAATAGGTTAAGATTAAGCTTAAGTATAGCATTTTTATTTTTAAGTGAGAATTATGGTTGTCTTAGTTTTAAGCTAATTAAAGTATTAATATAGGTTAAGGTGAATTTGTGATTACGAATATTATTTTTCGGAAGCATAAAAGTCTGAAAGTTTTGCCAAAGATATTTGGAGCTCAGTGTCCTGGGCATGAGGCAAGCAGCGGAGCGCAAAATAGCGATATTCGCTTGAAACCGACAGCCTTTGAATATGCACCGGCATAATAATGTCGACCGGTGATAGTCATATTTAATAAGAAATGCATTATACGCAAATAAAATTAGGGGGGCAGGCCACGTCACTCCAATGCATCCAGATTGTTGAGCAGAAACTGTTACCCAAAAATGAAATATATTAGACTCCCAGGAATTATAATATAAGAAACCATCATACTCGGCTGGTATACGCTGACACATGACGTCATTCAGTAGCCAAAAGATATGCGCGAGAGCATCTGGATGCATTTTAACACGTGTGCCTTGAAATCGCTTTGGACTGCAATTTGTGGATGAAGACAGGGAATCTTTGCCCAGCTTATATATCTATCTTTGATAATTATGTATTATTAAATTAGATATCAAATCATAGACAAGATTTTAAAAGTTACTTTGTGATCTCATATTATGAATAACATAAGAAGCTCATATATTGTGACTGGATAATTAATTATATGTTAGTTAGGTATATAGGCTATGTTTTAAATACTTTAATATAGGAATAAAAATTAAATTGAAAACTAATGAGTCATAAAATAAATAGTACAAATAAGTATTTCAATTTTATTTCGTTAATATTGTTTACTTAAATAAAACACATTGGAGACAACAATATGCAGCACAATGCATAATTTATACAAAAAACACGGGTAATATGTTGATATCTTTTTTGCAACAGCACTTCATTGCATATGTCCCATTGATATGTTATAATGAAACGTAAATCAGGAACAAAATTTCGGCGTATTGTGCTGGTTCAGGATTATCATGTGCGTGCACATGGCAACCTAGTAAAGTGAGAGCGAAGATAGTGTTACTGCGTAGGTGTGACAGAGACAGAAACAGAAGCAGTGGTATCGTTCACTTTTGTTCTCTGTAGTATAATATCTCCATAGGTTAAACTTAATGAAGTGCTGTTGGTTCAAATTCCAGTACTAACAAAGTAATATCAAATTAAACGAACCGGTTTTCTTCCAGCATTATACGTGCAAACCAGAAATGGAAAATTGCTGATATTGTCAAACGGATATTTGTTCAGCAAAAACGGTAAAATAAGCGATGGTGGGATTAGGTTCGCCTGCGCCAATCGTCAATCAAGATCCTGTCCGGCCTACCTCCATATGTCGAGAAACGATATGATAACAAAACTGCATGCGGAACACAGTCATAGACCTCCGTCGTACTCCTTCACTACTGATGGATTTATCTCCAAATGTCTGGAACTAAGACGCTTTTATCCGAACTAATTCCATCGGATATGTTATGTTCAGGTGTTTAGGTATTTATTTGATTGAGTTTAAATGAAACACAGTGGTTGATTTCCAGTGTCTAATGCCTCTTCTACACGTCAATAGATGCATCGCAGACGCCATCTACGGATAGGTGTTGCGATCGTCAAGTGGAACGCACGGTTTGTGTCATTTAATACATTAATTTAATTATTAGTATTATTTTATTTAAATCATGCATTTCACTTGACGATCGCAACACCCATCCAGTAGAGGAGACACGAGACCCGTCCACTCCGTATGACGTGTCAGTGTAACAATGGTGAGGGTGGCTCACACACTTATATTTAATCAGCATATGTGATCTACCTTAAAGTTTATTAGTTTGTTCATATATATGAAGCAATATGAAGAAAATTTCAAGGTTATGTCACGATAATAATATGAAAAATCTGTATATTATTGTATATACAACTTTAACTGTAGTACTTAACTATATGAGTACCTACATTTCATCATCTATATCTACTGCAGCTCCTCATATTATTATTGTTATTCCTAGCCAAGGCAGTGCTTTGACCTGCTATTGCTGAATCTTTGCAATTTATTCCGGTCTTTTGTATCCTCGATGGTCCGATAATTGGCTTTCAGATTATCTTATTTGATGTCATCAAGAATGTCAACTCTCTCTTCAGTCATAGAAAGTCCACTGGTGAATATAGATCTCTCTCAAGGGTTTTATATTCCTCTGTTGAAAACGGCGGCTATCCAGCTACTTCCTGCAACTTAATCTGACCATCTGGTAATGAAAATTCAACTTTTTTGTAGCAATCATTGATTTATAACCTATGGATAAGCCCTTCAGTGCATTTGGAGTTACACAAAGATGACCGTGCAAATCGTGCTATAATAAATATTAAATCATCTTAATTTTCGTCTAAACTGTGAAAATATTTATCATCTTTATTTTTATTGAACTTTCAGTCATAATACAAGCAAGAATGTTCAAAATCGTTGCAAGAGACGACAAATTTTATTAACGTTCCACTAGAGATGCATCGGAGCGCACGCACCATTTACATCGGAACATTTTACGTGGTTTCCTCCCTATTCATAAGTATATTTATATCATAGTAGCAATATACATTTTTAAAATTAGTTTACCGCCGATTTCCTTGACACATTGTTATTAAAAGATTAAAAGATAATTGAATTCTGGTTAATGGAGGTTTTACTGTAGTAAAGACAAACTAACAGTTTTTCTTATTATCAGTAGTAAAATTATATAAAGAGTGGGCGTGTCTTGGCTAAGACATGCACCAACTGTGTGTCCATGGATTTTTCATCATAAATATCTGTGGAAATAAAAACAACTAAACCTCAACATTAACTCATTCGGGATAAAAAATATTTCCTAAATAATGAATTAATATTAATCACAGGCCGATATGGAAATCCTTGGAAGGCTACGTTCAGTAGTGGAGTTCCTGAGGCTTTATACACAGTCACAGAGAGAAATTATCTTCTTTCCAAGAATTAAAAATCATTGTTTTTATTAACCTTAAATATTTCTTGGTCAGAAATAGTTATTATAATATTATTGTTATTTAATTTTAAGTTTGTATTGCAATTTTGAATTATTTTAAGTTCAGTTCGCTCACTATTTTGTAAGATCAAGTATATTAATCTTTTGTATGATATGATTCTGTGGTGCGTATATTTGCATATGAAAAGATGGCTGTAAGATTATTTAACTGTATTTACTTATTATATGTATGCGAAAACTTTAAAATAAAAAGAAAGAATCACTTCGTTGAAGAGAATTTAAATTAATTAATTAACCCTAGTAATCTGGTAATAATCCATCGAAAGGCACATTTTCACTCTCCTAACAAAACAACTAAATAGCTTTAATAAGGCTGGAGTACTATTCAATTGTTGTTTTGCTTTTAATCCTTAGTGACTCTTTCATATTCAAGTAAACCGTTGGTACTTTTTGATTAACGTTGTTTGGCAAGTGAAACTACCGAGTATCTTCCGTCAATTTCAGTAGTGAAAATAAAGTCTCGCGTAACAAATTGGTTAAGTGAATCACAAGAAATTGAAAGCATTATTCGTTCAACTGTCACTCATCATGGTTGCCACCAAAGTTTCAAGTTTTATTTACTTATATAGTATTATTTATTTAGTAAATTCGTGCGTAAAAATCTATAGTTATGGATAAAAAGAATTAAGAGAGAAAGAACCTTTACATTACATGAGCGGGATATCTTAATCTTGGTAATACCATTGTCGCTTGAAAAAACAGGGAGGCAGTTTGGCAAAGCATCCAACTTAAGAGCGTTTATACCCTGCACGCGCTTTTTGGCTTAAAAACAGGACTTTTCAAATGAGTTAATAGCCACCAATAAACAATTTAAAGGAAAAATAATTATTACTAAATTTAGAAAAGGTTGTCGTCTAGGGATTTTGGTGGAAAACATTATAGATTGATGGATAATTTGTGAGTACTATACGGATTACTGAACACAAGTTTCGTTATTTAGGCTTTAAATGGCAATTTAGAAGCTTAAGATATCCGAAACCACTAAATATAAGATGAAAATAAAAATATTATCAGACTAACAAGACCCTTATGGAGGGATTTTGCTGAGAAAAATAATCTTTTTGTGTTTAATTTCTGAAAAATAAAAATTTAAACAATGCGAAATTATTCAGAAACTCTCGTCAAGAACATATTTTTTTTCACCAACTTACGTACATAATTTTTTATAGCAATTGCATATTACAATAGAAGAACATCTTATCAATAAATTAACATTTTTATATTTCAACAAAATTAGTTTTCATGTTTTCTACAAATATTTTAAAAACCACTATAAAACACGCTGTCCGACGTGGATCAAATCAGACCGCCGCAAGGCCTTCTAGAGGGAGGACATATCGCTCGTCGCTCCGGCCTGGCTGCAGTCGATTATGCCGCGCGTAGTAAAAATAGCCACGCGCGGAATGCGATTACCACATCTTAGTACTTTGGTAGTAAAATATTTAATTATTTTTATTACCTACAATGATTTTGTAGTGAGTATAAATTATGTTTCAGGTAATATAATGGGATGTAATTCCGAGGCTAAATTATGTTATGTATTGTAATATAAAATTAAATATATTTCGTAATTGTAAGGGGTTGTAAGGCCCCTAACACTATTTATGTGTTCGAACACGAAATTATTAATAAAACGTCCGTAGTGTATACTGATTGAACACTGATTTGAATGCAACTTAACAATGTAATAATAACGAAAATATGATTAGTATCCAAAATTTGTATTATTCTTTGCTTGCACAGTAATATTTGTCTACTTGTAATGCAAATAAAATATTTTTATGATATTATATTACAGTTACATTTCAATTGAAAATTTGAAGCGCACGGATCAAAGTTGTTTGAGCCGATTGTATAGCGAGCCGACGCGGCAGCTCTACGCACACAGCTTTGGTCGCTTATGTGTGCGTGAAATTAACGAAGAAATACCTATAGTTGACTTTGCGCGCAAGGTGTATACGCTCTTAATGTATAGGTCGTTCGGAAGGTAAAATGTCAAGACCTAAAACGTACAGTTCGAAAAAATTAAAAATACCCTCATTTACTGAACAAAGTAATTGTTACAGTAAGTGCCTATTATTTTTCACACATACACATAGACAACTATTAAGTTACAGTAAATGATGTTCTAATTTATTTTTTAAATTTATTTATTTAATTGTTACAAATGTACTCGTGACAGATGACCCACTGCCTTCAATTATAGGACAAGAGTACTTAGTATACTATAGTATTATTGTTGTCACTTTCATAGCATAATATATAGTAATTCTATCTACCATTATAATTACACAATGTATATTCATTAATACGCTAAGGCAATTTGTATCTCACCTTACTAATAGACATCAATAGCTTGAGCAGTTTTTATTTTTTCATAAAATATTTCAATTTTTATTTATTTATTTAATCTTTATTGTACACTGATTTATTATAAATACATAAGGGATACTCTAAAATACAAAAGTACAAAAGGCGGTCTTATCGCTGTGAGTGATCTCTGCCAGACAACCTTTGGATGGATATAAGAGAAGGAGATTGAGAGGGCAGTGTAAGAATAAAGAATAAAAGCTCAAGACGAAAAAAAGAAAAGAAAATAATAATAATAAACTAATTAATATACAAATAATAATATTAATACATATTCGTAACATAATACACAT
This sequence comes from Hyles vespertilio, assembly GCA_009982885.2. Classification (NCBI taxonomy): domain Eukaryota; kingdom Metazoa; phylum Arthropoda; class Insecta; order Lepidoptera; family Sphingidae; genus Hyles; species Hyles vespertilio. The sequence goes on along the minus strand of CM042809.1, from coordinate 17,951,613 downwards.
ACACTATATATATAAATATATACATGTATATACGTAAAATATATATAAATAAAATACATACAATATATATATATATATATACATATATATAATAATAATAAATAAATAAAAAAAACACATCAATATAATCTGTTCATAGCGAAAAGTAATGCTCTTTGATCAGCTTTTTGAAAGTCGACAAAGTTTGAGCCTGTCTTACCACTACAGGAAGGGCGTTCCATAATCGAACAGCTTCGACAGTGAATGATTTGTCCGTTAATATAGTAGTGTGTACGGGCATTCTCAGTTTAAGATTCTTCGACGATCTCAAGGATCTCGAATGTGACTCATGAAGAAAAAGAAATCGTTCTTTAAGGTAAGAAGGGACGAGAGGATTAAACAAAATATTGTAAAGAAGAGAGAGAATGTGAGTATTCCGACGAAGTCGTATAGGTAACCACTTGAGCTTAGCATGAAACTCGGAAACATGATCATATTTGCGTAATCCAAATATGAATCTAATACAAAAATTTTGAAGGCGCTCAAGTTTATCAAGTTGCACTTCGGTGAGGTCTAGATAGCTGACATCGGCATAATCAAAGATGGGAAGAAGGAGTGTTTGCGCAAGTGAAATCTTCGTGGCAATAGGTAAAAAATTGTGTAACCGCCGCAAGGACCTTGCCGAGGCAAACAGCTTACGACTTACTTCTCGAAGCTGTGGACCCCAGGTGAACGATTTATCAAAGTGTACACCAAGATTTCTTACAGTTTCACTGTATGGAACAGTGACCCCATCACAAGAAATACTTGGTAGTTGGGTAAAATCAAGTCTCGAAATCATCCTGGGGCTGCCGACAACAATAACCTGAGATTTCGATGGATTGACTTTCAAGCCATATGCCTTGCTCCACTCACAAATATGATAAATATCTAGATTTATTGAGGTAATCGCACTTACTATTTTGTCTAAAGGCGCTCGAGTGTAAATTTGTAGATCATCAGCGTAGAGGTGGTAGGAGGAGCGAAGATGATTAGTTATGGAGTTTATAAAAACTGCGAAGAGTAAAGGAGATAGCACGCCACCCTGTGGAACGCCAGCAGATACAGTGCTCCACGAGGATAAACTTTCCTCAACACTGATGCGTTGCCGGCGTCCGTACAGATAACTTCGAAACCAATCAACAGCCATTGGAGATATGTTAAGAGAACACAGTACGCTCAGTAGGATATCAAAGTCGACGGTATTGAAGGCATTGCTAAAGTCAAGCAATGCTAAGACTGTCAGCATTGCGCCAGTGTGCCTTCCTCCATACCAAACCTAATGCCATCCGCAATATGAGTCAGAGTTGTAGTAGTGCTATATCCTGGGCGAAACCCTGATTGGAAAGGATTTAAGAGGCTATTTTTGGTAAGGAAGTCATTTAATTGACTATGGATTAAACGTTCAAGGACTTTGGATAGGAATGGAAGAATGGAAATGGGACGAAAATCAGAAAGTACAGAGGAGTTGGGTTTTTTGAGAATAGGAATGATATTAGCCTCTTTCCAAGCAGTGGGAAATATCTGTGTGGAAATGGAGTGATTAAGGATATGGGTAACAACAGGAAGAATTTCGTCCAGGATGAGCAGAATCATATTCCGGCTGACATGGTCACTCCCCACTGCATTAGAAGAGATGAGCGTAATGGTCTTCCTAACATCACAACTAGCAAATTGTTTGAAAACAAAAGCAGAACAATTAGGAGTCTGAAGGGTAGAAAGGTGCTTTATGGTATTATCTTTGGTCGCCTTATCAAGGTAAGACGAAGAAGAAAAATGATGGTTCAAGGAGTTTAAATCTAGGGATTTAGGAATAGAGTCCTGTCGAGATTTACCCACTCCTAGTGTCTTTAGAAATTTCCAGACTTTGGCTGGGTCCCCGTTTTCAACTGAGTTGTGAATGTGTCGGCGTTGAGCATTCCTACACACCTTGCTACACTGATTTCTAATGGCAACGTACTTTAACCAATTCAACTCATTGGCACGGCGATTGTAACGAGATTTGGCTGAAGCTTTTTTAGAGAGCAGTTCCTTAATTTCAGAAGTTAGCCATGGTGCCGGTAAGTGCTTAACCTTAACTGGTCTAACTGGAGCATGTTTATCATAAAGATCGATTACCATGTTGTTAAAAAAATCGGTCTTTTCATCAACATTATCTGTATGATAGAGCTTACTCCAGTCAATGTTGTCGGCATCCTTGCGAAGATTACCAAGATTCATACCTCGAAAATTTCGCTGCAGAAGGATTTTGGGTGAATGTTCAGGAGGATGGATGCAATATGATAGGAATAGTAGGTCATGAGAGGAAAAGGCGTCAGCGGGACATTGGCCATGTTTTACCACATGATTTAATGAGGAAACGAAGATGAGATCGAGGAGAGAAGGAGCACAGTTAGGAGAATGATGAGTGGCAGAGAGAGGAAGTATGGAGAGATTACAGGACTGGATGGTATTCAATAGGGAGGAAGAACGGCGGTCGTTCTTAAGGAGACAGGTATTGAAATCACCCATGATTATGGTTTGACTGTACGAAGGAACTAGATTTTCGAGAATAGTTTCGAGAGAAGAGAAGAAATCAATTCGAAGCGAAGGACAATAGTAGACTCCGAGTAAGAGTTTTTTACGAGAGAATTCCAACTCGACGAATAGATGTTCTCCAGCATTTAGTGCTGGGGTTTGCGGTGATGTGCTGACGATCCGGAAACTAAAATAATTACGGAGATAAATGGCTACACCACCTCCCCCACGACCAGTACGATCATTCCTAATGAGTTGGAATCCAGGAAGAGAGTAGGAAGAAGAAGATAAGCATGGTTTAAGCCAAGATTCAGAAATAAGAATAGCATGTATATGAGTACAGTCAAAACTAGCCAGCATATCTGGGAAATGGGCCGGAATACTTTGGGCATTGAAGTGAACCACATTGAAATTCCTAGGGACGTCGGAGAACTGATAAGACAGAGTGTCAGCTAGAGTAGGAATGCTGACAAAACTGTCATCACTACAAGCTGATAAGAATTCTTCACTATCACTACTATTGTTGTGCACAGACATTGATGCAATCAAAATATATAAATATAAATACAAATATATATGACAATATAAGTAAAATCTTAAAAATAATAATATAAAATGTAACAACTAAAAAAAAGAATTAAACCAATTTACTAACAAACAATCCATCTGCCGGCAGTGTAAGCAATTTCCAAATATTACAAAACATTAAGAACATGTTTACAACTACATTAAATCAACATAATCCGTTTATCTAAATAAACTGTAATAAACAAAACTAAAGAAAGAAAAATATAGAATCACAAATATAGAAAGCAAAAAACTTAATTACATAATAAAAATATATTAAACTAGAACTATAAATAAAAACAGTAAAAAAAAATCATTTCCGAACGTAATCGAACCTGTCAAATATGACATATCACATATTAAGAAGTGTCATTACAGGGATAAGTTACTTGTAGGTGGATAAAAATATTATTGACAAAAAAAATAAACTAGTTTTAAATAACGGGAAACAAATTAACAAGCAGAAAATGTTGAAAAATAAATGAGAAACATAAATAAAACAGAACAGTGATAAAATAAATACCTGGACAACACTTTTAACAAAAACAATATGACAATTAGCGTAAACAATAATAAAAACACTCTATTTCTTTGTGGCCGCTGCTCGTCTCGTCTTGGGCACTGCTGTGGCTTTCTTCGGCGGTGTCGGCCTCGGAGGAGTGTCAACTTTAATCTGGCTCAGCAGACTAAGCGACATAATTCGATGCCGGACGCCAGAACTTACCACATAAACATTGCCCTCCCGGGTCCAACAGTTTGAGACGCCGAACTTCTCCCGTGCAGCCATGAATAAATCATGTCTTGTCTTGGTAAGAAACTCCGAGACAGTGATGCCGGAACCTTTCAATTTGGTTTTGTTAAACCAAAGCTGGTCCTGTGTGGAGGTATCCCGCAATTTTACAAGCACAGGCCTTGGTTTCCTAGAGGAGGACGGTCGACCCATCCTGTGACAGCGTTGGATGTCACCATCATCAAACTCATCTAATCCGACGCGTTGCTTCACGACATCCACTATCAACTGAGAAGGGTTCTCTTCCGCTGTTTCGGCAATGCCGTGGAAAAGAAGAATTTTACGCCTCCGCTGCCTCTCCATGGTGTCGATGGTAGTTGCCAGAGCTTCAATTTGCTTCTGCAGAAGACTTAGAGCTTGGGTAATGAAAGCCCTATATTTGGCGAATTCTGTAGCCAAATCAGAGGAGTTTGCTGCAGGAGCCGAAGACTTTTGGAGATCAGTCTCGAAAGCATTCATCCTTTTCTGGAAATCTTCTTTCATCTCTTCAATAGTGGTTTTCAATGCAGACTCCATAGTGCCAAGACAAAAATGTAGTGATGTGCAGAGTGTGTTGAAGGAGAAAAGAGACAGGAGAAATAACACTAAAACCGGCAGGTAGACAGCTTAGCAGGTGATTTTGAACATATAAAGTATAGAATTACACTTTAGTACTATTTTAAAACAAAACAATTCAATCTTTATTCTCACTTATAAGGTCGTTTTACTAAAATTGGATGCCATTATTTTTCCTTCTGTAATATTGAGGTGAAATATACATTTTCCTAGAAATAACTTCAGTAGTTATCATTATCGATTTTACAATTCAATCCGCGTTTCAAAGCATTTAGGAAATATAAAGCCAATGCCACTAAAGGATATATATCCTTCCTAACAATAAAATAATTTTCAAAATGAGAACCAGTAGTATTCGATTTTCAATAAAATATTTCATCCCTTATTTAAACCCCCTACCGGTCCCCTAATGCTGTTTTTCCAAAATTGTTGCATTTCATTATATTTCTTTTCTAATAAGATCTGAAATATATTAAATTAACTTCAGTGGTTTCAATTATCGATGTAACGTTGAAGCCTTTATAGCCTATATCACTCAGAGACGATATACCTTCTGTGTCAGCCTATACGAGTATACGTCCCACTGCAGAGCACGGGCCTCATCTACAATCGAGAGTACGATTGAGAGTGGTTAAAACGGCGAAGGAAAATATCGTGAGGAACCACTTTCAGTCGTACTCTCGAAATTCTCGAAATTATGAGAGCCTTCACAGTCTCACAAACGCCCAGACTCACGAACAATTATTTGTGGATCTCACAAACATTTGTCTCGGTGCGGGAATCGAATTCGCGGCCTTTCGTTTCTTAGCCGGCGTTTAAACAACTGCGCCACGGAGGCTGTATAAATTCCTAGATTAAGAAGAAGGCCAAAAGCCACCTGGACAAATGTGATGCGACGATGCTAATGTCATGACTAGGGCGAAGTAGATATAATAAAATTAAATAAACACTGTTATGAATCAAAGACGACTTGACACGTACAAATTTATTTTTAAAACACCTATTACTTCATAGAGCTTGACTAAAATACCCAACATCTTACCCGTCAAAAGAAACAAGCATAATAAAAATAAACTAAATAAAACGACTAAATTAACACAACCAAAATAAAGCTAAACAAAGTAGACACAACTTATATAATTAACTTGCGAGTTAGTTTGGGTATATTTATGTATACGAAAACAAAATTTCTTCATGTACCGAAATCATAAATTGCAAAAAAGAATACGAAAGACTTTTACACTAGTAAAATCCGTCAGCAGTCTGGAATAGTAGAAAGTGCTGGAATTTACCGTCAGCTAAATGTATGGGTACATTGAGGTCATTGATTCCGGTTCAGCGGATGGGTTCGCTATTCTAACCGTATTCTACACGCCCCGACTTGGTATATTTAAACCAAGCAGGCATGAACGGTCATTTGTGTCACAATACATTATACATAATTTATACATACATTTATGATTAATTTACGTAACCATTTTTCATACCTTAGAAACACCCTTTTGATCTCATCTCAGCATCTTCAAAAGGTTGACTCGTAGAAAATGACGACGGCATTAAGCACGCCTGGTACATATTGTATAAAGTTTAAATAAGTATACAGGTAAATATTGTGATCCTAAGTTCCTAAGCAAATATTAAGTCGGGAAATATACTTTGATTTTTTTGGTTAGAAATTTATTGTTATCGTGTCTTAGAACGAAAACAATTTCCACAGACTGTGGGTGGAACTACTGGCATCTCTCTGTATCCCATGTCGGGGTTAAAAACATGAAAATCTGAGTTGGTTATCTTGGTTTATATACCTGAGTACCTGCCAAAAGGATACATACCGGGTATCTCAAGACTGCTACCGAAAACGAAGCCGGGTGGTAGTTTTAGTGACTACAAACACAATACAACTAAAAATTTTGCAAAGAAACGCGCCAATTTTTTTTATCGTTTTTTAAATATCGCCATTTTTGGGTGGTAAATCCATAGTTTTTGCTAAAATAATAATTTAAACTCTTTTATACCTTAGAGTCTTTATAAATAAAAGTGTATACACTATTATTTTAGGAAAAAATGTATTTACCACCCAAATACGACAATATAAAAAAAATAACAAAAAAATTGTCGCTTGTTTTGCAACATTTTCTGTTGCATTGTGTCTGAAGTCGCTTAAACTACCACCTGGCTTCGTTTTCGGTAGCAGTCTTGATATACCCTGTATAGTGGACAAAATTAAATTGAAATATAATCAAATCGAACAACTAACCAACCCAACCCGCACTAGGCGAGCGTGGTGGATGTGGCCTAATCACTCTCAATCATATTGTCGATTGTAGAGGAGGCCCGTGCCCTGCAGTGGGACGTATATGGGCTGATACAGATAATCAAATCGAATATTAAAACGCTCTGAGATCACAGAATAGACACTCCAAAATTCCAAACTTCTATTGCTAGTTTTTTTTTACCTTTTCCACGTAATATAAATAAGTAAAATGAACAATAAATAATAACCTATATGGTCTTTACTGCCCATGGAACTTCGGAATCTTAGTTTTGTTATTCTAACACCCTATAATGGCCCTCTACTAAACATGAATCTCCTCTACAATCGTGCCACACAACGCTGAGCTGTGTGGCAAACTAAGCGGGACGCCTATGTTCAACAGTATATAGGGACACGCCGTGTGATAGCATAAGTATTTAAAAACTGCAGCATTGCATACGGCGCGTCGTGTTACAATCCGCTAAGTTAAGGTAAGCCAGTGTTAATTTGAATATAGCATCAGTAACTCTTTGGCAAGTTTAATTTTACCAGCCTCGAAATTAGCATATCACCATTGTAGGGGATTATAATATCAACCCCAACAGTGTACTTTTGGCTGAAGAGAGTTTACCGCGCTGACCTGGTGTGGGTTAGCGGACTTTAAATTATACAGAAAAATATATTAAAATGATACATAATTAAAAAGAACACAATCATTATCCACCGCACTATAAACAGGACGTAGAGTATCATGTTAAAACATAATAAATATCTAAATCTTGCACAATTTTGTTTTCTTCAATCATAAGCCTTTAAAAATTAGCTTTCGGAAAATAGATAAACAAAATAGATGTAGCAACCAAATAAAGTTTTTTTTGGGGCAAACTTTAATTGCATTTAGGCTTTGCGGATTGCGACCGATATATATTTTTGGTTCCGTTTGGTGTTTCCTATAAATGTTATTAATAGTGTGTTATTATTTTTATTAATAATACTTTTTGTTGATCTGCTTCTTACCTAGTGATTATTTTCACAGGCAGAAAATACCTGAAGGTTAAAAAATTACCATACGAGAATAAGAAATGCGAGAAAGATGAAATAAAGGACATACTGGGAACTGATATCGTGAATGACGTCATTATCACGAAGGATGGAAAGGCGATGCTGAGGAGAAGATTCAAAATCAAACATTATGAGACACCGGTATACATTGCTACGAAAGATGGTGGATTTACTAGATATTAATTGATAAGAAATCATAAAATCACATTAGATAGGCACTTGTATATTACCCATTGGATTATAATCATAAGTTTTAATCGTGTTTAATACAAATATTTTGTTAAATACAGTAGCAATTCAGATGTTTTTGAAATACCCTTACACCTATACACAACATTAAAATACGACACTATTGGTAGTAGTACGAGAGATGACAACCAAAATTTTTGTTTCATAGCAATACGGCCACAACCGCATCAAATTGATAGATTTGATAATTTCGAACTTGAAAATACCAATATCAGACATTTTTCGCGTAGCGTTTGACCGCACTGAATTTTCAAAAATGTCAACAAATTTTACCGGACTGTATCATAGCAATCTGTCTGATTTTCTGACTGTAGTTATATAATACCTATAAGATACCGAAAACATATTTTTCAGAAGTTAATAGTGTAGCGCGAACCAAAAAAAATAATTTAGAAAAATTAAAAATGAGACAAAAAAATATTATGATAGCAATCCGTCTGAAAATGTTATTTACGGGTAAATTAGGATTAGTTAATACGAAAAAAATTATTTTCAGAAGAAAATTCGGATGCAACAAATTTTGAGACCATTCTAAATATGTTAAGGAATTTTACCGATCGGTATCATAGCAATCTGTCTGAAAATTGTTGAAATTGATGAAATGAATTAACCAGATGTAAAAAAAAATATATCAGAAGAATTCAGTGTAGCACCTCCCTTATCAGACAACTTTTCGATATCGACCGTATTGAAGCGTGACTGATTGCAAGTTGGGCAATCACCTTGCTTTTGTCTTGCCAAAATAGAGCGAAAAAACCATTCCCACCGCAGCAGAAACGTAAGAAGCGCTCAGGCATCGGCCAAGCGACTCCAAATCGTTCTTTTCTCTTTTGGGAGTACATGCGACATCTAAAATGTCTGAAAATTTTTTTTTTTTTGCAATCTTGCTTTATTTACGAACGGTAGAAAAAAATTTCATTCGGATTGCTATGATACAGGTCGGCTAAATTTGTGGACATTTTCAAAAATTCGCTTCATCTATATACTACGCGCAAAATGTCTGAAAACCAACTTATTCGTCATAAAATTATAAAATCTATGTACATTTCCAATATCAGACGTATTGCTATGATACCGACTGCCTTTTTTTTGGACACAGCAGAAATAGCCTCACATGCAATTGCTACACTTTTGACCGTTACTACCTACCTAGTCGGGTTTAGAATTACATAATCTAACGATTTTATACAGTTTCGACCGTATTGCTATGATACATGGTTTTGGTCGTCATCTCTGGGACTATAGGTAATTAACATTAACTGCGAATGATTCTCAAAAATAAGGATTTAATCTATCTTATTATAATAATAAAATATCCAGTGAATTCTGAATATAATTTTTCGATATACAGCTATTGTAATACCCTGTATGTGGTTTCAATTGGTGTCTTATCTCCACTGTCTATACAAGTACAATAAATCGTAAAAATATATTTAAACATTATAAGCATTGCGGTGTCGTTTTAACTTCATAACAGTATCAATAATAATGAACCAAGCTATGTGAACTTCAGTTTATCCATTTACCTAATCTACATGTAATAGTTACTTAGCAACAGCCGCTGCCAATAAACAATCCCAAACCAAAATTTGCCTTTTGAGATTGACAGCTCAATCTTTTTTCTGATACTATATTGCCAATAATCAATCTCAGTAGTAAAAAATCTATGGCATCATGGTAAATGACAAATCGAAAAGTAGAAAACAATCCAGATTTACTTCAATCTAATTTTTTCGATTGATTATTGGCATCCGCCGTAAATGTTCTAGTCGTATCCAATTTTTATATTATGTTTTAGATTTCTATAGTTCTACATATAAACTCATTTGCAAAAAAACGGGCACCTAAGCAATGAACCATTTCAAATGTTACTATTGGTTTGTTTGATAATTATAGGTAGTGTTACTTTCACAATTTTGTAAATTAATAAGCAAATAATCGTTTTCGTCAGTATTATCATAAAATTTTGATAACATTTATAGGTTTAATGCTACAGTTCACTAGTAGTGTATGCTCGCTAGTAGTGCATATGCTCGTGAACTAAAAGTTAACAAAGATTTTTGTTTGTTTTTTCTTTAATAAAGTAAAAGCAGATAAATGTTTAGTATCGAGTGTGACCCCCTCTAGCTGAAATCACAGCTTGAATTCGTTTGGGTATGCTAGCGAGGATATCCCGGATACTTGCTTGCGGAATACGTTCCCACTCCGCGGTAATCACATTCTTCAGCTCTCTGATGGTCTGCGGAGCCGGTTGTACTGATCTCACGCGTCGTTTCAGAACGTCCCAGACATGCTCTATAGGATTGAGGTCGGGACTTCGAGCTGGCCAATCCAAACGACGGATGCCGACCTCTTGCACATACGCTTCCACATCGCCAGAACGGTGGGCGCGAGCGTTGTCGTCCATAAAAATTTAGTCTTCGCCTAAAGCGGCCAATGCGGGTTGTGCATGAGGAATTAGAACTTCCGTTATGTGTCGATGTCCAGTCAGTGAGCCGTTTTCAATGAAGACTAACTCTGTACGATCCATTGAATTTATTCCTGCCCAAAACATAACAGAGCCCCCACCATAAGGTGTGATTTCTTCAAAACAAGCCTCTGCAAAGCGTTCTCCTCGTCTTCGTAGCACTCGCCGACGTCGATCTTCACGGACCAGAGATATCCCAGCTTCATCGGAGAACAATACCCTATTCAAGTCTTCTTGAGTTCATGACTCACAATTTCGAGCAAACCTAAGCTTGGCAACTCTGTGCTCACGGAGTAACTTAGGGCCGCGGGCCGGGCGATGACTGCGTATATTGGCCGCGAGAAGCCTCCTCCTGACCGTCCATAGACTAATATGCACATTTCTTACTTCTTCGAGGTTGTTCTTAAGGCCCACATACGAAGACTTGCGATTTCTCAATGCGCGACTCACAAGAAAACGATCATCCCGTGATTGGGTACATGGTTTTCTTCCAGAACCAGGCTCAATCCTATAGAGCATGTCTGGGACGTTCTGAAACGACGCGTGAGATCAGTACAACCGGCTCCGCAGACCATCAGAGAGCTGAAGAATGTGATTACCGCGGAGTTGGAACGTATTCCGCAAGCAAGTATCCGGGATATCCTCGCTAGCATACCCAGACGAATTCAAGCTGTGATTTCAGCTAGAGGGGGTCACACTCGATACTAAACATTTATCTGCTTTTACTTTATTAAAGAAAAAATAAACAAAAATCTTCGTTAACTTTTACTTCACGAGCATATGCACTACTAGCGAGCATACACTACTAGTGAACTTTAGCATTAAACCCATAAATTTTATCAAAATTTTATGATAGTACTGACGAAAACGATTATTTGCTTATTAATTTACAAAATTGTGAAAGTAAAACTACCTATAATTATCAAACAAACCAATAGTAACATTTGAAATGGCTCATTGCTTAGGTGCCCGTTGTTTTTGCAAATGAGTTATAAAGTTAAGAGCGTTTACACCTTGTGCGCAAAGTCAACTATAGGTATTTCTTCGTCAATTTCACGCACACATAAGCGACCAAAGCTGTGTGCGTAGAGCTGCTGCGTCGCGTCGGCTCGCTATACAGTCAGCGCAACCAACTTTGATCCGTGCGCTTCAAAATTCTAATATTGAATTGAAATGTAACTTATGATATATATAGGGGTAATATTATATCATAAAAATATTTTATTTGCATTATAAGTAGACAAATATTACTGTGCAAGCAATGAACAATACAAATTTAGATACTAATCATATTTTCGTTATTATTACATTGTTAAGTTGCATTCAAAACAGTGTTCAATCAGTAGACACTACGGACGTTTATTAATCATTTCGTGTTCGAACACATGAAAAGAGTTAGGGGCTTTACAACCCCTTACAATTACGAAATATATTTAATTTTATATTACAATACATAACATAATTTAGCCTCGGAATTACATCCCATTATATTATCTGAAACATAATTTATACTCACTACAAAATCATTGTAGGTAATAAAAAGAAAAAATATGTTTTACTACCAAAGTACTAAGATGTGGCAATCGCAGTCCGCGCGTGGCTATTTTTACGACGCACGGCAAAAATCGACTGCAGCCAGGCCGGAGCGACGAGCGATACGTCTTCCCTCTAAAAGGCCTTGCGGCGGTCTGATTTGAGCCTGGTCGGACAGCGTGTTTTATAGTGGTTTTTAAAATATTTGTAGAAAACATGAAAACTAATTTTATGGAAATATAAAAATGGCAATTTATTGATAAGATGTTCTTCTATTATAATATGCAATTGCTATAAAAAATTATGTACGATAAGTTGGTGAAAAAAATATGTTCTTGACGAGAGTTTCTGAATAATTTCGCATTGTTTAAATTTTTATTTTTCAGGAACTAAACATAAAAGATTATTTTTCTCAGCAAAATCCCTCCATAAATAAGGGTCTTATTAGTCGAATAATATTTTATTTTCATCTTATATTTAGTGATTTCGGATATCTTAAGCTTCTAAATTGCCACTTAAAGCCTAAATAACGAACTTGTGTTCAGTAATCCTTATAGTACTCACAAATTATCCATCAATCTATAATGTTTTCCATCAAAATCCCTAGATGACGACCTTTTCTAAAATTGGTACTAATTATTTTTCCTTTAAATTGTTTATTGGGGGCTATTAACTCGTTTGAAAAGTCCTGTTTTTTAGCCAAAAGCGCGCAAAGGGTATAAACGCTCTTAATGAGAATATAAAATTGTCAGATAAGTTTTTATAGTTATGCAGCAATTTCTGAATGAATCAACCTGTTCCAAATCCTACAGCAATTATTAAACTTGGTCTTTCAATCCTCGCTGCTATTGTAAACTTCTCAAATGTGTTGAAAATACTGCCAGAACTTGTTTTAATTAATCTCTTCCAATATATAATATACTTACTTATCCTTTAATTTATAAGTAGTTTCTTTAATAAACTTATGTAAATAAATGTGTGGTTTACACCACACTCCCTATTTTTATTCCTAGCTTTAATATTTTTAGTTACTTTCTAAATAGTATTTGTAAATAAAACAACAGATCTATTATTAGTTACTATAACATCAATGTTGTAAGATGTAAAGTTAAATATAAATAAGCAATCATCTTCACTGTGTGTTTTACTATTGTTATCAAAATCACTTTTAATTTCGTTGTTCTCTCGTTCAACTCTTGTAATTTTATTGGCTCCAAATTTCCAGTTCCTCAGTTTATCACCCTGATCAACGGTCAGATGCTGCTGATGGTGAACGGGTACATCTTCCACAAGGCTGTAGAAGTTGCAGGTGGTATCAGATGGCAGTGTTCTGCGAAGAAGAAGAAGTGCAACGCCTTTGTAGTACTTACTGATGATGATAAAAAGTAGTGAATTCTCGACTATGTCATAACAACCATGAAATACCTAATTATAAGGCTTTGGAACTTGGCAAATTTATTAAAACATAGTTTTAACTTAATGTGTTATTTTATTGTAGTCATTTCTACATTTAGTCGTGTAAGTTCAAAAATTACAGTAAAAAATGAAAACAAACCTCTGGTGAATTTAAATGAAAGCACAGATGTTCCCTTCTTCAATTTTTTGAATGCTTGCAAAGAAATTCTAATTCAAAAAGTTACGTTAAGTACAGAAGTTAGTTACATAAGTTACATAAGTTAGTCATTTTTAAAGAGGTTAGACTAATATAGATATATAGTAAATGAAGAAGCTGCAAATTACACAAAGAACTTGTCGTTATTTATGAGTTGTGCATTTTCAGGTTTCATCCATTACATCACGTTGCGAAATGAGAAGAGGCTATTGCTAGTGGGTGACTACAGTTTCCATAGAGGCGGTGAATTGTCCAAGTCAAACAGCATGCGATGGAGGTGTTCGGCGAAGAAAAAGGGATGCAGAGCTTACCTCGTCATCGGCAGAGATGGTAGAACTATAGTTAAAGCACGATTGAACCATACTGATCATGATACGCCAGTTTATAATAGAATGATTGATGGTAAATTCATTAAAATTTGAACAATAATAATTTGTTTAATTGAATCCTTATTTTCTTGAGTGGTTTAAGGTTTGTATTTACATATTGGAATTCATCTTTTAATAATACAGCTAGAAAATTTTAGTCGCTTTCCATAGTTTTATTAATAAATAATGAACCTACAGTTTTAAATAGTATTACCATATTTTTAGCTGTATGTGGGTACAGCGGATATAAAAATGGCAAATTAAAAAACTAGTTTCCACGACATGTTCATTGTTTAACCTCAATGTTCCTCTAAACAAAACAAAATCATCTATTCGCAACGGCATCTGCTTAGGCCGCCACGACCCAACCTTGCTTACAAGCATTCTGTTTAAGATTTACAAACATCATTCAGCTATGCTTGACCCAAAGTTCCAAAGCAAACGTCTAAAGTTCCATACGATTTCAGATGCCAGTTCATCAAGCTTACCAACGGAACGATACTCCTGATGGTCAATGGCTACACCTTCCACAAGGCAGTGGGGGTGACCTGCTCCCTAGGGTCCAGATGGAGGTGCTCCAAGAAGGCCAAGTGCAGCGCTTTTGTGGTCCTCAGTAGAGACGACAGCACCATATTGAAAATGGCCTTGAACCATAACCATGAGAGGCCGCTGTACACTGTGACTTCATCGGGAAAATATGTGAAACTGTAAGTTGTTTTGTAATTGTGGTGGGAATAATAATTGCGTATGGGAGTTGTTACATCAAATTTGAAGATGGAATATGAAATTGCGGTTTTTTGAATATTTTATTATTTATTGTTTTTTGTTGCATTTGAAAGACGCTGCCAGTAAATTGTATGCTGTTATTGTAATTCGTAATACTTATAATATGTCTTTTAATTTATGAGTATTTATATTTCTTCTTAAACCTTACTTAATTAATTTAGAATATTTTTTCGGACTGAACATATTTTAGCTAGAATAGCAGGAATTATTTTAACAATAACAAATAAAAGTTTTTTTAGACCTAAGAAGCATTCAAATATTGAAAAGATTTGGAAATGTACCTCACAGAACTGGTGAATACTTGTCGATTTTATCGATCTAAACATTTTGAGAGCGTACAAAATTCTTTCTATAGTTTCCTGTTTACAAGATCGAATTGTTGGGTATTTCAATCTTGTAAACATAAGATCCGCGGTTTGGCAATTGCTTTAAAGCGTAAATACCTGAATAACCCGGTGTGAGTTGAGAGTACCGTTACAAGAATTAAAGACGAAAAACTTGTTTTTGCAAGTTACAGTGCACGTACTGACATACCGTCCGCTTGGCCAGGCATTATCCCGGCCAATGAGAAAATATTTTGTTTATATACCAGTTTACCTGATTTGTTTTTATGGCCTTCGCAGGCAGAAGAGCATGCGGCCCGCCTGATGGTAAGCGCTCACCGTCGCTCATGGACCTTCGCAGTGCCAGGGGCCCAGCATAACCAGTTCGCTGCCTATCGTGAAGAAAATTCTCAAGCCTCGTTTAAAGGACAGAACATATCGCGCATCATACACCGAAGCAAGGAGTTAATTCTAGAGCTTTCACGACATCTGCAACGTCCTCCATTTTAAGGCGGAATTATGACACCATAATTATTATAAAAATACTCTCTTAAAATAATATTTTTACTAGACTATTTGCAATACAGTACAACACAATAACGGCCTCTAACAGACGACCTAGTTAAGGTTAAAGTGAAGTTATTGAATGCTAGCCAATTCCACCAGGTCGATTTGGACATCCTTGAATGTCTTTGTTAAGTCATGGACTTCCTATGGCTAAAGAGAGAGAGAGCGTCTTAAATATAATAATGGAACCAAACTTGCTTCAAGAGGCTACAATATCCAAACCAATGTTTGGTCAACAAACATTTGGATCCAAGTATTCCTGTTGTATTTGATTCATGACACGTATTTGAGTGTGGGCTCACGATTGCGTGTGACTGATGGATGTATTTATTATTAATTTATATTAACGGAATAATAAATGACCACTATAGTGTCTATAAAACTATATAAATACTTACTGAGTTTGGTTAACTACAGGATAGAAATAAGTGGAGCACAACTTTAAGATTTGTTTATTTTAATATCATAGTTTTGTTTCTCTCTGAAATATTGGATGATATCTTGTAGTTTTTAATTATTACATAGTATGACGATGAATTATCAAGATTATTTATGCGTAATATTTTAATTTATTTACAGTGGTTTACGTTCAGTTTTTAGTAAATAAAGTTAGATTTATTATATTATTGATATTCAAGTAGTGATTAAGTAATGGCGATAACGAGACTTTTTACACGTTTTTTACTTGATTATAGGCTTAAAGGGTAATTAATATAGAGGTTTAGTAATATAGTTCGAATTATAAAGAGACCTTTGCCCAGCACTGGGATGAACTAGATTAATAAAAAAACAACAGGGAAGATATTGTAATCGGAATTTGTAGATATTCAATAAAAAAAACGTAATGTATTGGATATATGTACTGTACATTTTAGGAGCTTATTAAGAATTCTAATACTTTTGTAACATAAAAATACAATTATTTATATAAAGTACATTAATATATTAATTGACATTATTAAATATTGTAGTATAGATTGTCTACGGTCTTTTGGCGTCCGAAAGCGTGATTGTCATGCTGTCAAAATATTAGGAACAGTTTTTCACTCTTCACATACATATATTGGACATGTTAATACAACCAGTCCAATTTTTTACATTACGAAAACATATTTCAAACAATGCCTTTTATAGATATTTTTAAATTATATTTGTAGTTCCCAATTTCGCCACGCGCAAATAGAAAATAGATGAATTATATAAAACCAAAGGCAAATTTAAAAGAGTTGTATGAATTGGGTGACATGAAGGTGACAGACAATTCCTGAATGCTTGTTTGATAAAGTGAAGAGTTTTGTACTTATTATATTATTTATAAATTCATGTATGGGTTGTTAAATAGTTTCCAAAGCGGGCGATGTTCGTGATTTTATGCTAACGGAATTTATCGAAGGATTTGTAGTCATTTTTTTTATTGCAAAGAATAGCGTTACCAGCATGCCTTTCGCCTGATGGTAAGTGATACGACTGCTCATGAACAGTAGCAAAACCAAACTACACCATGAATTACCAAAGCAATGCTTGGACACGTCAAGGAATCCACCTTTATTCACCTTATGATTTAGGCATAAAATGCGAATGAAAGTATTTTATCATCGGTATTGTCCCGTCGCGTTCAACGCTATACGCTATGTATAAATAAATAAAAGTCGCCAAGTGATAGGTTCTAATGGAGCTCTATACGTGCAGTTAAGCCCTAAGCCTTTCAAACAATATTAATTAGCTGTATACTGGGTATCTCAAGACTGCTACCGAAAACGAAGCCGGGTGGTAGTTTCAGTGGCTACAAACACAATGCAATTAAAAATTTTGCATAGAAACAAGACAATTATTTTTTTATGATTTTTTAAATATCGTCATTTTTGGGTGGTAAGTCCATAGTTTTTGCTAAAATATTAGTTTAAACTCTTTTATACCTTAGAGTTATTTATAAATAAAAGGGTATACACTATTATTTTAGGAAAAAATGTATTTACCGCCCAAATATGGCCATAGGAAAAAAAAAAAACAAAAATAAAATTGTCGCTTTTTTTTACAACTTTATCTGTTGCATTGTGTCTGAAGTCGCTTAAACTACCACCGGCTTCGTTTTCGGTAGCAGTCTGATATACCCTGTATAACACTAGCGGCCTGGCTCGGCTCCGCCCGGTACGGAATGCAAATAAAATATTTTTTCGCAAATAAAATATAATTCGAATCAGGCTAGTATCAGACTACTACTATCAGAGCTAATTCAGTACAAACAAACAAATCTTCCCACTTTATGATATTAATTTAGATACGCAACGTAGAATGTGTAGAATTGCAACTTAGTGCGCGACACTCTTGGAGCCAAATATCATTATTTATCATATGATCCGAAATCTTAAAACTTTCTACCCTATAAACAAACTAAATTTAAAATTCACACTCGGTTAACACAAGAAAACTAAAAGCGTCATGTCAATTCTAAAATCAGGTATTTTTCTGAATTTATCCGCCTAACAATCATGAATATTACAAATAGGCATCAAAATTCTTTGAAAAATGTATTAAGGTAAAACAATTGTCGTGTAATTACGTCGTAAAAGGCTATGGAACTAATGCAGGTTTTAGTGTGTTGTTGTATAAGTGTAATTATTGTATACACTGAAATTAAATTATTTATAAGGTATTGTTGTTTTTTTCGGCTACTACACGTTTCATACTTTACATTCATCGTCATGTGATTAATTATAGTCGTATAGGATAGTAAGTTTCGTGCGCGACCTTCCTACCTAATGAGATATTCGGAGGGTATAACATGCTGTAAAATTAAACTTGAGGAAATCGTCTTTTATTGCGTCATTTAAAGTAATCCCTTAAAACCTAACCAAGGAGGGTTACGCACGAAGTTGTAAGTCTATTTTTTTCTATATATTTATATCTCACGTCATTAAATGTACATCCCATTGACGTTTTATCGAATAATTGTTTATTAATGCATCAATAGAGAAGCGTTTAATAAGGCCTGCTTACTAAATAGGTATTTTTAAATAATTAATGTTAAATAAACGTTTTCATTGCAGCAAAACGTGAGTCGGTCGTCGGCGGAATATTCCAGCTGCCGAATGGTAAGAAGGTACTTGTCTTAAAGGATTATGTGTTCTCGTTAGCCAACTCCAAAATAGGAGGTATTGTTCGCTGGGAGTGCAATATCAAGCAATGTCCAGCCTTTGTGCTGATGAAAGGATGCAACGTATTGCTTGGCAAGATGACAAAACATACGCATAAACCTTCGGCTGCTCGGATTATGAAGATATTGAAATTTGATTAATTATATCGAAGTCTACTGGACGTATGCCCTTGTGAGTAAGCGCCATCTATTGAATAATTATAGAAATATAGTATAGTATCAGCCCATATATGTCCCACTGCAGGGCACGGGCCTACTCTACAATCGACAGTACGATTGAGAGTGGTTAGGCCATATAGTCCACCACGCTGGCCTAGTGCGGGTTGGCGGACTTACATACCATACAATTTTTTATAAATCGCTATGGTATGCAGGTTTCCTCACGATGTTTTCCTTCACCGTTTTAGTGCGTGGTGATTGATTATCAATACACACATGACTCCGAAAAGTCAGAGGTGTGCCCTGGGTTTCGAACCCGCGACCACCGTGAACATGTTGGCAGTCGCGTCTAGTCCGTTTACCAACAGGCCACCACGCACTTTATAAGTGGTCGAAGGTATAGAAATATACCTTCGATCAAAGTATACATATAAATAATTTAGCAGATCGTATTACATAACCCCAATAAGTTGAAGGGCATCACATCTGGTTTCTCCAGTTTATCTTTTTATGTCTGGACAAAAAAACTCAATCCTTGTGTAAATAGTTTTAAAGGCAATCCAGTTTATATTTCCTATATTAATTCGCCGTAGTTCTAGAAAACCAATTTCGCTCGTAATTCGCGTAGACGTGCCCTATTCACTACAACTGGATAAAACCATTTGTTAGAATTAAGTTTCTGAATTTTCAGAGCAAAAGCTTTTTGTAAATAACTTACTGGAAGTATTTTCTGTAAATAATGCATGCGTTTTTCATTGGTGGTAGTTCTCTCATACGCGAGAGGCTGCCTGGGTAGGTTCTAATGCAACGTCTATTGCTACCGCCAAACAGCACTTGTGTTTCGATTTGAAGTCCTTGTAGCCAGAGTAACTAGTGGACATATTGAGACTCAGTATCTTATGTCCCAGGATGGCAAACGCAATGAAATGCCAAGCATTGCTTTGTAATTCAAGATGTTGTTTGGCTTTTCTACTGTTCATGTGCGGTCGTATCGCTTACCCTCAGGCGAACGGGATGCTCGTCTCGCCATTCATTGTAACTATAAAATGCAATTTCAACAATTCTTCGTAGATAGCAAAATTATGGTTAATGCAGTACTTTTAAAATATATTCATGTTTAGTTATTCAGTCGGTAATTAAGGGTTGCAAATCCACGACATATAAGTACACGATATATAAGTTTAAATTAACTTAAATTTATTGTAATATTTTACTGAAGTTAAGTTTTAATGATTTTAGTTTGATCTGTTTTTATGTTTATAGTTCTCAGTTTTTTCTTAGTTTTATTGCAGTTTATACTACAACGTTTTGTTCGACTTATCGGTAATGTATTTTGAATTTTATAGAATCGTATCTTGTTAACAAATTTTGACAGCCTCCGTGGCGCTGACGGTTAGACGCCGCCTGTGAAACGAGAGGCCGCGGGTTCGATCCCCGCACCGAGAGAATGTTTGTGTGGCCCACAAATATTTCTTCCGGGTCTGGGTGTTTATGAGAACGAAAAGTCTCTCGTAGTTCCTGATACCCACGACACAAGACTCGATCTTAGTGTGGGGTCAGGACTATGTATGTGACTGTTGGGTGTTATTTATTATTATATTATTATTATTAAATGTGTATAGAATAACTAACTTACGGTTAATCTTACGTAAAATGAAATGTACACAGAAAATATGGGCTTAAATAGAATTACGTTAAGCCAAGCGATATTCTTTACCAAAAAAAAACTTTTTTTGCCAACAAAATATAATGCGACTTGGGATTCGCATTGTAATTAACATTAGAATTAAAACATTAAAATAAAAGTAATTTAAAATTAACAACGAACAACCATGACTAAACACAGAGATTGGTCTGACTTTCTTCAGGAAAAACATATTTTTTGTGAGCCTGTATTTTAAATAAAATCTTGGACTGGAATAAGGCGCCTTAATTTAAATTTTGTCTTGCGAACAATACCTTTTTAATTAATTCTATAATGGAGGTTTTTTAAATGTAGATATTGTTTTTTAGAAAATTAAGTGAACTCGTTTTGTAGTTTGTTATTTTGTTGTTGTATTTTTTTTTATTCTATGTCTTAACTGTAAAGTATAAATAAACAAAATATATTTTTTTAAATATGTGTATCTTTTTTTTTAAGCGTCCTTATTTCATCAGTTCGTGATTGTGCCAATATAAAAGCTTAAATGCATAGTGGAACGAACAAAAGATCTTAAGACTGACAGTTTTACCTAATTAATTCTAAGTAATAACTTAACCCACGATGTTGAAACTATTCGGGATGGCCCTAGTCCTGGAGTAGTGTACTGTACCTAATAATGTCAATGAATATATTCTATCAAAATCTAGTATGTTAATATATTAAGTTAGGCTATACTATTTGTAATCCATTTTGGCACCGTACGAGTTCCAACGGTTTATAATTTAATTTTATATTAATTATACATTACTAAATTGAATTCATATTATATTTTAATATTTGTTTATTGTTTTTATTATAAAAAATATATGCTCAATTAATTTGAAATGTTTTCAGTGAAGCTAATCACGATGGTTTCCGGACGCACTTGCCTCCTCTTCAAAGGTTACACATTCTTCTTCAGATACAGATCTAAGATGGGCAGGAAATGGTGCTGTACCCTCTTCCCGAGGTGCAAAGCTCATCTGTTTCTAGACGACCATGATATAGACCTCCTTCAGATTTGCGACGACCACGATCACTGCAAAACAGAAATTCTTCGGTGTCCCGATGGGAAGTATATAAAACTAAAGAAGAAAGTACTAAATTAGTACACAGACCAGAGACAAAGAATTGGTTCTGAGCTCAAGAGTTTGGCGAGTCTCAGTCTGTCTTCAATCTGGATGGAAAATAATTTAAAAGAAATATAAGAAGGGCAAACAAATAGATTGGTACAATTAAATATATTTGTCTCATCCCACACTTACGTAGGATAAAAGGTGACTCATCGGTTGAGATTTTTATAAATTAGGATTTTTATGACAGCCGGTCTGTCGACAAATTTTCACAAAATATGTAATAATGGGCAAATTGGTTTTAAAAATCTATAAACTATTTGACAAAATAGGTAATTTATTAATTAAATCTAGTAATACGGTTCTACAGTTTTTAGGCCCTATCCATTGAGATGGTAAAAAAAAATATGTACGTGCAATTTTTCTGGAATTAATTTAACATGTTTAAGTAGTTTGCTCATTCGAGTGTTGTAAAATCAGTATTGTTTTACTTTATGTTGTATACATCTTTCACCTTTTATTTTCATTTCTTGTAGATAAATAGAATCACCAATAGATAACAGAATGTTTCATGAATTCATCATTATTTTAGTCATTTAATCCGCTGAAGTATATATACATAGACCTTCCTTACTATGTTTAAAAATAAATATTCTTGACCTCGTTTAACATAGAAGTCTTCTTGGTATCACAAATTTGGATATATTTTACGATCTAACAAGCCAGATCCGGAATAATATTTGTGGTTCAAACATTTTTCGCAGTGTTGAAATGAAAGCCGCGATTTTTCTATTCATTATCAGCCTGGAGTCATTTGTGCCCGATATGGCGATAAGCTCGCCCCCTATCACATCATTGGACGGAACATACAAGGCGAATTGTGGAGGTGTCCTGGCACCTCTGCTTACCCCTTCTAATAATTTATTTCCAACTCCTCCTATTAATTTAACTTTCTGATTAATTTCGTTGCGGGTTAAAGACAAGTTAGACATTCCCGGAGACTCGCCGAGCTTCAATGCTCGGTGTCATTACTTTGCGTGCCACTGTTGATCCTGGCTCACAGGAGTTACAGTGGTGGGTGTGAGGGCGGGACAGTCTCCTTACCCCTTCTAGGAAAAAAGCGTGAGTTTATGTATGTATGGTGTCAACGACAAGTGTTTTTTACCAAGCAATTAAAATGTAGTAGGGGAAGTCTGTATTGTGTATATAGCAGGATTAATTTTGCACTAATCAATTCGTATTTGACCTGATTAACCAAATTTTACAATTAAGTAGCATTAATTGTCATTGCTCAGGTGTCTTTTTTTATTACATTGAATTTAATGTGTCTTTAAGTCTAAATACGTATTAAATTATATTTTTCAATTTGTTTTAATTTTACTTATTATTAAGTAGACGTATGCATAGTCGGTGTTAGAAAATAATACTGTCCTTAAAAAATACAAAGGTAATAATAATATATTTTCTTTTCTTCAATCTAAACAAAAATATCTTTGTATATAACGGTATATATGAGGAAATACATTAAATAATGTTGTTATAATACTAATTTATTTGAAAAAGGACTCGTGATTTTTGAAATCAGTAAGTTGCGGACTAATCCTAGAATACAAGCGTTGTATAATAATGATTTAATCAAGCAGAAGATTATACCGGGTATATCAAGACTGCTACCGAAAACGAAGGCGGGTGATTGCAAACACAATGCAACTAAAAATTTTGCATAGAAATGCGACAATAATTTTTGATGATTTTTTAAATATCTTCATTCTTGGATGGTAAATCCATAGTTTTTGCTAAAATAATAATTTAAACTCTTTTATACCTTATGGTATTTATAAATAAAGGGGTATACACTATTATTTTAGGAAAATAATGTATTTACCACACAAATATGACTATAGGAAAAAAATAACAAAAAAAATGACACTTCTTTGCAACATTTTCTGTTGCATGGCATCTGAAGTCGCTTAAACTACCACCCAGGTTCGTTTTCGGTAGCAGTCTTGATATACCCTGTATATTGCGTTGATGATGAAAATGGCGAAAGTATTACGTTACTCTATTTTTGAAAACCGAAACATGACCTGACAAGAGTAGAGCGTTGCGGAATCAACATTTCATACACTGCATTTGAAGAGGCTTCCAATATTGTGTCTACTAAGAAATAATTATCTCTGTGAAGACCCAGCCGTTTCGACGTACCAGAATAACAAAAGGTAAAACATTAACTTTAAATATAATAAGAGCCATTAAAATACTAATGGCCTTATTCATAGACAGTTTTGAAACCTATTTTAGCTATCGAATATTTTGTCTTCTTCACTCAAACTGAATTCAAAAGTCGTTCGCAACTGACAAATCATTCGATTATTGAAATACGTTTTAAAACTGTTAATAAGCTGTAAAGTCGTACCAGCTATTCGGAACAAAAATACTGGTAGTAAATACAATACAATAGTGCTTTCCCTTAAGAATTTTGGTAATGAATGCAACAACTCTTTCAGCGATGTTGATAACAATGATAAACAACAAACAGCGGCTGATGTACCAGGGTCACAGGTACTACAAGAAGAACAGGGGAACTCGATGGCACTGCGTCGGTTATCCATCCTGCAGAGCGTTTCTCAAGGCAGATAGTTACCTGAACGTCACTGATGGAAGGGGAGCCATACACAACCATCCAATAAGACCAGTGTTTTAAGACTAGGTTAGGTACTTACTGCAAGATTAATTTTAAGTAGTAATTTTAAAGAAATTTCCACTACAAATGACTGCTACGAACGCATCAGATTACAAAAATACGAAAGAACTTGACGGAAACTTGTGACGCCTCGTAGTTCCTGCTGAGAATAATTTTGATGCGTTCATAACAGCTATGGCACAAATCACTCCCAAGCTATGGTATGCTAAGTGAAAGTGGGCGGAGAATTTTATGGTGTATACAAGGTTAGTCATAAAGGGTATATAAAGCCGAAAGGGGGATGCTGCTCTCATCATAATGAACAACTTTTACTAGGAGGACAAACATGAGATCGCGAAAAAGCTGCTGTTTCATACAAAAATAATCATTTCAGTCTGCAAAATGTATGGGGCTAATGTTTTTTTGCGTATTCAGGGTTGGTCCATACTAAAAATTGTTCATTATGATAAATCTTGCATCCCCCTTTCGGCTTTACATCCCATTAAGACTAATCTTGTATAATAGAGAAAGGGTTCCGAATTACGATCTGTAAAGAATTGCTGATTTAGTTGTGCTTGGAGACATTTTTCATGCATTCATAGCAGCTATAGTACAGAAAACTCCCAAGCTATAATAACCTAAGTCGAAGTGGGCTGAGAAGTTTATTGTGTAAATCATTTAGTCTAGCCTGGAGACATTTTTGATGCGTTAATAGCAGCTGTAACATATATCACTCCCAATCTATGGTATGCTAAGTTACACTGGGCGGAGAATTTTATTGTGTATATATTAGAGTTATGTTCACGAATTATGAAAACTTGCTGGGTTGTTCGAGCCTGGATACATTTACTCTCGTTTTCATCAAATATAAGAATAACTATTATGCTGTACAAACCTTTATGGGATTGATATAGACTCATGATAACATGTTTTACATATTTGTTGTTTGATCATTTTTTCATGATTGTTTTCTTTGCCATGTTCCAAATTTCACGTGTCATATATCTTTAAGGCAGCTAATTGTAACAGAAACCTCGTTGAACTACAATGTAGCTATCTTCCTAATGTTTTATTAATATCTCTATTTTGTTTCTGTAGTTATATGTTTTTTAATATTTTTTAAATTTGTCAATATAACAACGGTGATACCGTTATAAAACTACCGTATTTTTGTGCAATGATCTGTTAAAATAAAAAGAGGAAAATTTAGACATACTAGATCTACCCATAACACATATTTACTTAACGTTGGCACAACTGACTTTTGTGTTGTGATATTCCTTGTTTGATAACCCATTAATAAAACCATTTATTTGTACTCTTCTTTTAATTTTTGCATCACGCTTTCTAAATATTTAATCCTGCGGCCCCATGGTCAGCATATTCTGGTAAGTATAAGATGAATAATAAGAAGTTTAAGAAGAAGAATTCAAAGTCGCTGTTAGAACCCACAAAGAATTTAACAGATCCATAATATTTAGAATTGATAAAAATATTTGTTGGACGAACGATTAAACTTCATTTATTTTGTTTCGCAGCCACAGGGACTGTCAAATATATTGTACCTATTTGCTCGTTTGCCAGAATAATGCAATAAAAATTAAAATATGTAAAATATCAGCTTATGTACTAAAAATAATTAATTTATTTAAAAACACAATATTATGTTTAATTTATACCATCCATATAGCCTTTATTATATTATTATTACCATCAATATCACTTTTGCACATTATTGTGAGTATCTCAAACGAAAACTAGGGTAAAAAATGATTTATTAGTATATTCCCGATAACATTTAATGAGAGGAAGGGAGAGTGAACTTCTTCCTAGCGAACAATAATGTAATAACATCATCATATACAAGCTCGTTGGTCACATCACACATCCACTTGTACTAGTAAGGCGCTTGATATATCAATATTAAAAGAAAGTTGTATACCAAAACAAAATAAAAATAACTGAAAATTATCAAAGAAAAATAAATACTTTTTAATGTTTTTCAGGTCAAATAATAACTCTAATAAATGGAAGGCGACAGTTCTACCTCAACGGGTATACTTACTTCAAGTACTACCAGACTCGAACCGAAACTCATTGGAGATGTACTCTACATCCCAAATGCAAAGCAGGCTTATACGCCACAGATGACCTAATTGTATCAAGATTTTTGAACGAACATTGCCATCCGATAATTAGAATGCATCTAAATCCAAACGGAACGTATATAAAGTTATAGGATTAAATTTAAAGTAAAGAAGTTATAAATATTCGTGGGAAATGCCAAAGGGTCCAATGTTAATAACACAGATTCTGTAACGGCCGCTGAAGAGCTGTTAGTGTGATTTTGATACAGATTGAGAATATTCGAACTTCGTATCAGAATATAGAATAACGTTCAAGAACGCGGAGGGGCTGGAGTAAATAACAATTGTTCTGTACAATCCCATAACGCTTTGTTGATAGTATTTTACAATACATTTACTGTACAATATTGTAAGAAGTGATTTACCCAAGGGAAGACTTAGATAATACAATTTCTGATCCACACCTAAAGTCCATGCAACATAGAGTAATTTAAAAAAATATACTTCATTGTAAATTACTTTATAAAATATTTTGTAATTATGTAATAAATATAAACCATATTTTTAGTTAAATTGTTAATTTGGTTTCATGATAATTTATAGTAATATATTTCAAATATTTTTTTCATATATTCCTGATATATTATAATTTTGTATAAATATATAAGATTACTTTGTAAGTAACAGGTACTTATATAGCAGTATGAGGCAAGTTTTTGATGATACGTATTACGTTACTGCACGCTTTGCAAAACATTTCTTTAATTGTTTCTTTCTTATTTTTCGTTCTTTTATAATTTTGATTCCTTATACTAGCTTATAGTTTTGTTTTTTCCCATCTTTCTGTTTTTTACTTTATTTACTGGGACTGGGTTTCCATTGTTAATATTTCTTTACTTTCAACTAATTACAATTTTGTATTATGATGTGGTTGTAATAAATTTATTTTTGTACTTTTCTACTATGTTTCCTTAAAATGTAAATTCTCTTTTTCCATCATAGCTATACGCGCAATTAGATTTCTTACATAAATTTAAAAATAAGAACACCTAAAATATATTTTTGAATAAATACTTCAATTCACTCACAGACTTTTTAAATTTACTGTACAGATCTTGAAGATTTATTTATTAAAATATCTTACTTAAATAAAATGCCTTTTATTTCTGCTCCCATAAAGCTCAAGCCCCAACAAACAATCCTTTATCAGAACATATTCAACAACTGAAATTGTCTTTTTCAGTTCAACTGATTACGACGATTCATGATAAGCTGCTACTGAAATACAAAGGTCACTACTACTCGAAGACTCCGTACCTCAAGAAGCGATGGCGTTGCATCAACACAAGCACTTGTTACGTCGGAGTGATAGTCAATAACGACTTCTCCATACAAAAGGAACCAGAAGAGCATTTGCACCCCCCGAAAATATTCGTGGAAACCAGCAACGGGAAATACAAGTTGATAAAAGAGTCTCATAAGTTCAGCGATTATATCGTTTGCGAGGTGCAGCAGTAGGGGATGGGAAATCGATTGACTTTCAATAAGAATTTATAACATCTTGGGAGTTACTCCAATCTGAAACTGAGAAATTAAGGATTTAGAAATCAAAATGGGTTTTTACTGTTATTGCTATTTTCATCATTTCTGTCCTAAATTTGAGATTTACAAAGTAATATTTTCTTGTTTTAATTTCACCGATATATTATCGTACCAATAGCTCCTATCAAATCCTTTCAACGGGCTTAACAATGTCCATGAAGGGCAATCATTGGACGTCGGTGAAATTTCTAAACTGTACAAACTTGCTACTTCAACTATACTTTGGGTACTACAGAACTTAATTTCTCAGATTTAAATTGGACACTGATATATCGTCCCAAGTTCTACTCATATAGGCCGATTTGAGACAGACAATGTATCAATGAACCTTACAAAAGTATACGTGAACGTCTTACAAAAAAGAATTAATTTACTCCTAACGCAGTAAGCCAGCCAGTAATATGAAAAAAAAAACTCATGTCACCGAAATAGATAGACTTAAAAACAAGAATGATACAAATATTGAAGAACTTTAACAGTACGACATTCTTACCAGCTATGGTAATCTACGTCGGGAACAAACAAATTAAACTTTCTGTAATACAATTTTATTGAGACGTTCTCAGATGATTAGTTCTCGTGGCTCAAGATCAAAACTCAATAGCAAAGCACCTTGGTAAAGTCAATCGAGTTTCTATTAAGATATTTTACAATAATATTGAGCTTACCGAATATTCAATATTACACTTAATTTAAACATTAATGAAAATGTTCAAAAGGATAGCAACACTTAAAAAAAAAATTCTTAACCATTTATCTATTTTTAACATATTAATGTTCTATTATTTGATTTTAAGTAGGAGAGGGGAAGAAATGGCGAATAAGAGTGTAAAGATAATTGTGTTTTTATGATTAATATTATGCTCCAAATTTTTTTTCGACTTTTTAATGGATTATAAATGAAAGGTAGTTTTTGTTTCATATATCATGTTTTAATTGTGACTAATTTTGGGTTGGAATTATGAGTTTAGTGTTATAAGTTGTTAATGGCCTAGTTTGCTTCTTAGGACGTCAATTAGGCTATTTACTAACTATTGGATATATGTATAACCAAAATATTTGGTATTGTATCCTTAGATATTGTAAGCATTGTTAGTTATAAGCAGTCAAACAAAATTAACTTAGTAATAGGATTTTTGGACACATTCACAACGATTAACAATACCATCAGAGTATTAGAATGGACAGCATTCTAATACATTTTGAACTTTTTAAGTGTCCAATATTGTAGAATAAATATTAATTATAACGATAGTTTAGAAAAATCGAAAAAATATGAGTTAACAAAATATTCAGTAGTCGTTTAGAAAGAAAATATTTATAAATGAGCGTGAGACATCGCAAAACATTTTAATAAATTAACAAAATAAAAAAAAACATCGGGTACCATATCAGATATTAAGAATAAATTACAGGCTATTTATCGATTAATAGGTCACTTCGTCTCTTTGATAATATTATGTTTACACCCGTTTAGGTTGTTTCCTGTTCATGTATAAATATTCCATTACTTTTTCTATACCAGCTAATTACTATTGTAATTATTGCAATTAAATAAATATTCGGATTTCCTGCATATAACTAAAATCAACGTACATAAAAAGTAACTTTATAATTAATGATGATAGTTTGAATATTTTTGATAAAATATTCTAACATTTATTCCTCAATTATATTTTTGCAGCTTATAATAAATAATAAAGGCACGTTAGTTATCAGGAAAAATTGCATTAAATCCCATAATTGAAAAATAGTATTTTGTTATCGTTGTGGTGTTATTTGTGTTAGATTTAGTAACATTTCAGTTGTAATAGATTTATTTTGTCAATAAATTAGAAATTAATATTGGTGTTTTATTCAAAAAGGACCTAAATAGCTATTATCATATTGATTTATATTATTCTAAGTGTAATGCAAAATATAAAAATCAAAGTATATTTTGCGTTGCAAAATCCAGCGATTGGTTTCATGTTCGTTGAATAGAAATTATTACACGAAATAAATTGACCGATCTAAATGACTATTGGCAGTAAAACCAGCACATATAATACATTCCAGTGCTCGACACATCTATACTATAAGATTGAGAGGCCAATGGTTTATCACCGTAATGTTTTAGAGGTTAGTATTTGCTCGTAACTTCTATTTAGAAGACGTAAAGTTCCACTAAAAACATTAAATCTACCGGCGAAGCCCATCATAAAACTAAACTAACTCTTTGCGTTACATTAAGGCGTTTACGTTTGTAGAAAGAGAATTGGAACCGCTTGTAATTTGGTTAAGGGGACTGGGTACGCTTACTTGTTCTGTGCGTTAAAAATTGTATCTCTTGGTTGAAACGTTATGTCTACAGCAAAGCTGTAATAATTCACCTGAGAGTCCGACAATGCGTCAAAATTAGTGCGTTGCATCGACGCAGCGCGTTATATGTTGCTACCGTGCTAACGTCTGTTTTCAAGGCTAGACTAAGGCTTCTTAAAATAAATACATTTTAATTTAAATAAAATTTTAAATAAATTGCACGTCTAATAACTGACACCGCTTTCAGAGTTAAAGGTGATAAAACTGCATAACGGCAGGACTGCGTATATGTACAACAATTACACTTACTACCGCACGCACAAGACCGCGACGAGCGAGAGATGGCGCTGTCGGTCTGGGTGCCCCGCTTACCTGTTCGTCTCCTCGGATGGACGGCTACTGGCATCTAAAGGTAGACACGAACACCCGCCGTCATTGTATTACGTGACCCCGGACGGCGTGTATGTAAAGCTTTGATTTAGTATTGGATTAGTCTGTTTAATCATAGTTAAGGTATGTATGGCCTTAGTAGATATTTGTTAATTTACACGTATAACTTTTTTATTAAATCATATTTTAAATGCTAGATTGTATTTTATTTCATACACACATAAACTCACGCCTTTATTCCAAAATGGGTAGGGTGAGGTGCTGGTAACAACCAGTACAACCACGTTTCACCTTGTGTGTTCCATCCCACGATGTGATAGCGGGTGAGCATATTACCATATCAAGCACAAATTCTTGATTTACCCGATCTGGAATGCGAATCCGAGACCTCCTTTGTAATCGTTCCGTAGTACAACGATATCACCAAGGGAATATATCAAATGTTAATAAAAATGATTTATTTAAATACTCTTTATTATACAAATTAATTATGTTTATAAATACTCCGTGTCATTTATTTAGAACATGCTCCTGCTTATAAAAATCTCTGTAACAATCGATCACATCTTCAACGTACGACATTCGTATTGTATTTTAACCCCTTACCGCATACGAAGCCATTTATGGCTTCTATACTTTGTTATTTTTACAGTTTAACTAATCATTAATTAATAGTTAAATTAGTTTTATCATAAGAAGTGGATCTTTGTAAAGCGAAACGTATTTTTATTGTCTGTATAATATCATTTGTGTTTAAACGATTTACAGTTATTTCAAAACGCGGCGGGTGAGTGGAGTGTAGCTTTATAGTGAAACTTTTAGTACCTAGTGCAACAAATTGCTTTATGGTGGTTGGAGATATTCAAGATTCGTGGTTCGTGGTTCCCAGTCGCTGCCTACGCTGCCTGATTGCGGTTTCTCAATGGCAGATATTCGCATCAGGCAGTGTGATGTGCGACGTGAGTTACGGTCTCTCGATGTGCGGAAAGCCAGTGGTCCGGATGGGATATCAGCGGTGGTTTTGAGGGCTTGTGCAGCCGAGTTGTCTCCAGCACTGACTCGCCTCTACCGAGCGTCCTACCGCACAGGTGTTGTGCCGGAATCTTGGAGGGAGGCCAATATGCAACCGATCCCCAAAAAGGGTGATCGGTCGGACCCTACCAATTACCGCCCTATCACTATCACCTCAGTGATGTGTAAGGTCATGGAGCGGATCATAAACGCTCAATTGATCCGCTACCTGGAGGATCACTCGTTGATCAGTGACCGGCAATACGGTTTCCGTCATAATCGATCGACGGGTGATCTTCTAGCGTTTGTCCTGCATCGCTGGGGTGAGGCGATTGACCGGCGTGGCGAGGCTCTTGCTGTGAGCCTCGACATTGCCAAGGCGTTTGATAGGGTCTGGCACCGTGGTCTCCTGTCCAAGCTTCCGGCATACGGTGTACCCGGCAACCTGTGTTCGTGGATTTCCGGCTTTCTGCATGGGCGTAGAATACGTGTAGTCGTTGACGGACACGCTTCAGCGCTCATGTCGGTAAATGCCGGAGTTCCTCAGGGCTCGGTGCTGTAGCCCACCTTGTTTATTCTGCATATCAATGACATGTTGTCGCTTGGCAACATTCATTGCTATGCAGATGACAGCACGGTTCATGGGCGATACCACTGCGGGCCTCCAGGTTGCCGTGTTGAAACTGTGAAGGGACGCGAAGATCTTGTCATTGAGCTCAACCGGACCTTGGATCTCATTTCTACATGGGGTTCCAGGAACATGGTTGAGTTCAATGCCAAGAAAACCCAGGTGTGTGCGTTCACGTGCAAAAAATCCCCGTTCTCTCCCCTCCCCATTCTTCAGGGTACTCCCCTCTCAGTGCGGAATGACCTGAGTGTCCTTGGTGTGGATATCCGCTGTGATCTCAATCCAAGGAATCACATCGAGGGCGTAATATCTGCCACATCACGCAGGGTTGGAGTCCTGAACAGGGTGCGTCGGTTTTTCACGCCCGGTCAGCTTTGTCGCTTATATAAAGCGCAGGTCCGGCCGGGTATGGAGTACTGCTCGCACCTCTGGGATGGATCCGCCCAGTACCTGCTCGATGCCTTGGATGGATTGCAGCGGCGGGCCATCCGCATTGTGAATGATACAGACGTTACGAGCAACTTGGAGTCGCTACAACTCCGGAGAGATGTCGCCTCTCTAAGCGTGTTCTACCGCCTGTATCACGGTGAGTGCTCTGAAGAATTGTTCAACTTGCTCCCCTCCTCTCCATTCCTAACCAGAACCACGCGTGCTGGCTTGCGAAGCCATAGCTTGACGGTCCACACCATCCCGGCACGAACCAAACGGTTCTCAAATTCGTTTTTGTGCCGCACCGTCAGGCTGTGGAACTGTTTGCCGGCGCACGTGTTCCCTCCTTCCTACAATCCTGGGTCCTTCCGCCGCGGTGTGAAGAGGCACCTTAGCAGGCCGGCATAATTGTTTCCATTGGCATGGGACTGCCGTCCGATGCCAATGGATACTCTGCCTGGGCGGCATTGGCACTTTCCATCAGGTGCAATGCCGCCATTATGCCAGGCCAGCAAAAAAAAAAAACAGAAAAAAATTTATTACTCTGAAAATCAACTCAACTTGGCTATCAGTAAGATGTTTTTGTTTTGTTTTTCGAAAACTCCAAATATGGCTTGGTATGCATTCCAGTCAAAATAGTGCCTGTCAAATATGGCTTCCTATGCACTAAGACGTTGTCTTATGCTTTTCAGAAATGGATCCTGGACGCTTTTATGGTTCTTCCACGCATGTTAATCCTATATTTGGTGATGGTTCTGTGAGTGAAGATAAGCTTTTCAAAATTAGTCCATTTTTGAATAAAATTCGAGAACGTTTGATTTAGTTCAAAAGAAGAATATATTAGCAGTTGATGAACAAATAATTCCGACAAATTGTCGTCATGAAATAAAACAATACTAATAAACAAACCCTGCAAAACCACATAATTGGGGTTATAAAAATCAAGTACTAAGCGGCGTGTCAGGTTTTAGTTATGATTTTGACATTTTTGCTGGAGATTATAGCAATACTCATCGTGAAGATGCACCTGATCTTGGTGTTAGTTTAAACGTAGTGATTCGAATCACTGCCACAGTTCCACGACATGTCAATCATAAAATTTGTTTTGACAACTCTTTTCATAGCCCAACCCTTCAGGTTTATTTATATATAAATGGAATACTACCTCTAGGTACCATTGATGACATACGGCACCGAGACGTGGCCTCTCACTGTGGGCCTCATGAAAAGGCTCAAAGTCACTCAACGAGCCATGGAGCGGGCTATGTTCGGTGTTTCCCTACGAGATCGAATCAGAAATGAGGAGATCCGTAGGAGAACCAAGGTTACCGACATAGCCCATAGGCCAGGCACATAGCTCGTAGAACCGATGGCCGTTGGGGCCGAAAGGTTCTTGAGTGGAGGCCACGTATAGGCAAGCGAAATGTCGGACGCCCGCCTACAAGGTGGACGGACGATCTGACTAAGGTTGAAGTCGCTGGATGCAGGCCGCTTCCAACAGGTCATTGTGGAGATCCTTGGGGGAGGCCTATGTTCAGCAGTGGACTTCCTGTGGCTGATATGATGATGATGATGATGACCTCTAGGTACTGTGAAACTAAATCTCGTACCAAACTCGAATATTCCCTCTTAATAAGAATTAAAAAATAGAAAAAACAGCAGTCATTGATGGTGTCAAGCTAAGTTTGATTTCGTGGTTTGATAACAAAAATGTGAACACTGACAGAATGTCAGCATATGTGGGCAGTGACCCAACATCAATAAAACGTCGTTATTCCCGAAAAGCAAGCTATCAATGTTTATAACTAACATAAGGGAGGGGTCTACTTACTTGACTCTTGCTTGGTTATTGTAGAATTCATATATGGTCACGCAAATGGTATAAAACAATGACGTTTTACAAATAGACACGTCAAACACTAACACAATGGCACAAAAAAATGGCGCGATGCGTATTGTAATTTCAAATTGTTTCGAAGAAAGAGTAAAAGACTTTAGAAGAAGATGAATAGACATCGCTAGTTACATAACAATAAGTGCCGCACGGTTATTGGCCAAAGCGCGTGCTACGTAGCACCAAGCATGAAGTACGGGATAACTGAAGAGCTGTAAAATATCGCCATGAGAGCGAATCTATTAATTTTATTTAATAAAAAATTAAATTATTGTGTGCTTGCGCACTAAATAAAATATTTTTTTTTTGTTTCACAATTGCAGAATAATTTTTACATTATTTTAAATCAGTCTAATCTATTTTTCCGCATTTGGTTTTGGGAATACAAATAGTCAGAGAAACGTGTATCCGCGACACTGGTTGAAGCGTGACTGATTGCGAGTGAGGCAATTACCTTGCAATCGTCTTGCCATTATAAAGCCCGGACAACGCACACATGCTAGACCTATGCATGGTAAACGCATGGCTGCTTTGGCGCAGAGTTAACAACAATAATTACATGCCACTGTTTGATTTTAAACTTGCAGTATCTGAACATATGCGTAAAGCAGTAAAACTCTCACAGACAAAAAAACGCGGCCGTCCAGCCAGCCTTCAGGGATCACCGACTACGTCAAAAGCTGGAACTCCAGTACGCCGAGCTCGTACTCGAGTGAACCAAGCTGTCACTCCAATATCCTCGAAAAGACCCCGAAAAGTGCCAGCCAGACATCAAAACATGCCACTAACGTCTGTACGGACTGACAGCATCGACCACTTTCCCGTTTGGGCAAAAAATCGTCAAATATGTCAAAACTGCTCAAAATTCCGCAGTTACACAAGATGCGAAAAATGCGAGGTCTTCTTGTGTTATAATGACAAGCGGAACTGTTTTACAGATTTTCACAAAATATAACAGCCATGCATACAATGCCAGATATGGCTGTACTTAGTTTTTATTCGAATGCGTACGAGTCCATATATGGCATTTTTTAGTGATTTCGTAAATAATAACGATTTTTTTTGCCCTAATCTATGTTCAGTGTCAATAAATAAAGATGTTTTTACCTAAAAATATTTTTTTATCAATATCCTTCATACTTTATGCAGTAAGGGGTTAACTTGATATAATTTCATACAATGCTATTTATATTTCAGGACTAAAGAAGATATGTTTACTCAACGGCCGTACATTCTACATGTACAATCTCTACACCTATAGATTCATCAAACGGACCTCCAAGTCTGAGATATGGCGGTGCTCGTCTGGCTGCGGGGCGTACCTTAAAATTGCTTTTGACGGCCAGCTGATAAGGTACAGAGGGCAGCACGAGCATACCCCGCCTAATTACTACGTCACACCCAATGGGTATTACGTTAAGATTTAAAGTAATTATATTAGTTTTCTGGATGCAAGCAACTTCCATTTGGTTGCTATTGAAACTTTTGGAAGAGTTCTAAGGTCAGTGAAAAACTTCCCGTGGGTAAAAATAGAGAGAGCCCTCTCTCTTTGAGAGAGAGAGAGAGAGAGGGCAAGATAATAAGCAGGAAGAGTAGTTAAAACACATACAAAATAGCCGATTTTTCTGATGAGTAGTATAGCACTAAGGTCATGCGACTTCCTGTATGCCACGGTCAAGTCCAGTGAGAATCATACATATTAGGGTTAGGAGATACAAAGAAGTTTTCAGACCGATATCCAAAATTATTTGTATCATAAATCAGGTGTTATGGGGCCGAAAAGTCCCTTGTTAGGCATCATTCATACGAGGCTGATTCGTTTTACTAGAGGACTGCAGTAATGCATTTTATATGTCCGTATTCACATCACGAATGGTGAATTATTAAGGCACGTTTTAAATCAAGTATCGACTTACAAAAACGACGACGAATCGATAATGAGAGTATCCGTGTAAATGAGCCCTTATTATGTCTTAATGTGATGACGGGACTATGTGTGTGATTGTTTTATGTATTACTTAGTTATAAGGTATCTCATACAACATTTAATATTCTAGGAAGTATTGATCTCAATCGGGAAATAAGTTTACAATTTACATTTTAACTAAAGCACAGCTTTTATGGAAGTGTAGGTTAACGTAATTATAATTAAATAATTTAAGCTAATTGAACGTTCATGAATACTGTGTAGAAACTAAGAAGTGTTCTCTGTTTATTCGATAGTTTAAAAATGACATTAAATATTACGTAAGAATTTATTTTACTACATTGAAGAGATAAAATTATGGATGCTTTAATCTTAGAGAATAATTACTATTTTTGATTTATTGATTTATCGATTTAAGTATATCACCTATTTTTTTATTTATGCTTTCAATATATACATGTACGTGCCTATAATATAGCCCGGAGAGTCTAGTTCATTTATAAGACACGTGTTTTAAATTAAATTTTCTATAAAATGCAACATATAGTTAGTCTGTAAATTTAACTTTTTAAAACAAATATATTTTGCTAACTATTTCTAACCTTTCAAAAAATACATAAACTTAAACTTTTATATTTTTATATTCACTTGATTATTTTTAGATTTTTATCATTAAAAATGTTGAATAAAAGTACAAAAGATGCTTCGCGCTGGTCAGTATTTACTTTCTATTTATAATAAAAATAAGCTTTAGAAATAACATTCCAGTGTTAGCGTATTACTTAAATAATTATGATGTGCACGAGCTTATTTCTACTATTAATAAAATATCGCCCGAATACTGGAACGCCATTCAAATAATAAGTTGCTCTTAACAGCGCACGGCCCACTCAGGCAGTACATTTAATCGGGATTAACGTAGTTAAGCGCAAGTTATATTTAAGTTGCGTTCCAGTATTTGGGCGTAAGTTTATTAAGGTGATTGCGAGTATTACCAAAAGGTCAAATGGCGATCTGAGATTTTACACTTGGATGAGGTTATTCATAATTTTATATTTTGTATAACACCCGAAATTTCGATTGAGAGGGCTTAGGCAATACTCTACCAGCGTTCGTTAGTTTTGGCGGATTTCTCATTCTATGGTCGGAAGCCCATGATTTTCAACATTATGGAAACTGTCTATGCCATAAATAAATCATATTAATATGGAATAAAATTGCTAGTATATTTGGATGTTACGAAATCCTCATGAGAAAGGACAACCACCGTGGCGCAGTTGGTAAGACGCCGGGTGTGAAACGAGAGACCCGGGGTTCGATCGCCACACCGAGACAAATATTTTTGTGAACCACAGGTAATTGTTTCTGGTCTGGGTGTTTGTGAGACTGAAAAGTCTCTCGTAGTTCCCGATACCCACGACATAAGACTCGATATTAGTGTGGTGTCAGGACTATGTAAGTGACTTTTGGGTGTATTTATTATTTATTTATTTAAGTGTAAGCTTAATGTATTAAGATTTACGTCTAGGTTACAATAACCTTTAATATTTAATAATAAAGCGATTTGTGGCCAACTTTCATGTCATAATATTTTTTTATTTATCACCCAAGACACAAATTGATAAAACTATATGTTTGATTTAGCAAGAAAATAAAATAGATTGTATTTGGAGTTGACTTACTTAATGTTGTACAAATATTTATCGAACAAGTAATAATTAACATAAAGAAGATTAATATAATGAAGCAGGTAGGTTATATCTTAATATCTTCATATGTATACAAATATCAACATTATATTCTAGATATCATCGTCTCATTTCAATGTGATTTTGAATAAAAACATCGACCAATCCAACCTATTTAATAATTTACGGCAACCTATGATTGTTTCAGGTCTACTAATAACGCTTGCGAATGGAAAACGACAATTCTTGTACCGAGGATACACTCACTACAAATACTATCAGTCACGAAGCGGGTCTCATTACCGATGCACTTTGTACCCGAGGTGTAAGGCAATAAACTACGCTACAGACGATTTGAAAGTCACGAAAATTGTGAAACCCCACAACCATAACCCATTCCAGTTGCACAGGAATTGGGATGGGACTTACGTGAAAATCTCGGAATAATATCTAGGTTATAGTCATCTAAAGAGCCCGGGACGGTGAGAGAAATTTTACAATGAAGTTTTCTGAACTTGGTGGACACTGCCGGCGCACTACCGGGCTCCAAGATTTATGTAAATAGATAAGTTTTCCTAAATAATTAGGGACGCTTTAAAATTTTACATTCCTAAAAAATAATAATGACGAAAAGCTATTATTATACTTATATTTTAGAATGTCGTCATTATGACAATTTAATATGATTTTAAAAATAAAAGATAAATGGCATATGTATTAATTACATTACAAACTGAATATTTATTTAAGACAAATGAGCAATTTATGATACTTCTCTTTTTTAATATTGTATCTTGCACATGTTTTATATGATTGAAAAAAAGCCAAAATACGTCCATAATTTAAAAAAAAATGCATATTTTGATCTGTCATAAATAACATCTAATTAATAACTCAAAGCTACTACCGCCACACGGCAGTGTAAATGCACTGTTGTGTTCCGTTTTGAAGGACATTCTAGCCAGAGTAACTACTGGACATATTGAAACCTAACATCTTATGTCTGAAGATGGCGAGAGCAGTGGAATGGCTTTGTAATTCATGATATTGTTTGGTTTTGCTACTGTTCATGATCGCTCGTATCGCTTACCAGTGGGCGCTTGGCATGCTCGTCTCACCATTCATCGAAATAACAATAAAACTTGTCGTGGTGCCTTTACAATTTACATGATGAAACAGACGATTTAGTTAAAATAGCAAAATATTAGAAACAAAGTAATTAATAAATCTAAATTGTATTATTTTCAATGTCTCCAAGAATCGTAACTAAGGTATATTGAAATGAAACTAATATTTAGGGCTTTTATCGACCTTTTTAATGTAATAAAAATAAAGGTAGTTAAATTGTAAAAGTCACTAATCGGATGACTATACCTCAGTCCGCCCCGTGACCACGAAAGCTATAAAGTAATCGAACATTGGGAATTAAAAGAAACTAAACCAAAATTGCGATAAAATCCGTTAAAATAGTTTTATGTAAATAAATTCCTGTTTCGGTGCTTCCTTAGATTTTATTGTTGTGACCATTAGTAGCATATTTTTAAGCCTTTGGGTTAGTACAAGGTTTTATGCCTGGTATCAAATGGCATCTAGTGTTGTGAATATTATAATATAATTCGATATTCCTTATTTATCACGTATTAGATAAATGAGCAATAAAATTATGTGATAATATTTTTAATTTCATTTTCTTATTTAATTTCCTCAACATTTTCTTAAATTATAAGTTGTCATTTATATGTATTTGAATAGTTTGTTCATGATTTTATTAATAGATAATAATTAATTTACATGTCACAAAAATTGTACATCTTTAGAATGCAGTAATATGAATGTAAAATTATCTATGACTAAATTATTATGGAATATTTTTTCATACTTTCCTATCTATTTAAGCTTCTGGTAAAACAAAAACTATTCCATAATAACTTGATATTATACGAACTGAAATTTTAATTCCTTTAGACTCTGCGAAACA
This sequence comes from Hyles vespertilio, assembly GCA_009982885.2. NCBI lineage: Eukaryota > Metazoa > Arthropoda > Insecta > Lepidoptera > Sphingidae > Hyles > Hyles vespertilio. Next base: position 17,911,260 of record CM042809.1, on the reverse strand, counting down.
CTTAGATACATGTGATTACTTCTGCTATATTCGAACCTAACGATAACAATTCTTTCAGAACCCAAATTGATAACCCTGGTAAACGGAAAGACATTCTACCTATACAAAAAGTACACATACACCATAGGTTTCAAGACGAATCATCACCAGAGATGGCGCTGTACGAGCACGTCAAATTGTTCAGCTTACATCATAATGCTAGACGGAGTGTTACAGAAAGCAGGTGGTACCCACACACATCTGCCGCCAACCTATAGACAAGTTTCTGATGGAAGATACATCAAGTTCTTTACCACGCATAAGAAAGATGAAGTCATTTTTAATTAACCGACTTTGAAAAAAGATGCTCTCATTAAGCGTAAGATTAAAGGTGGCACACGGCGTGTTTTTTTATTACGACGCGCGTTTTGCGCTTATATTTTGACGTTGAAGATATGCAAGCACTAATAATTAAAAGTAATTAATGTATTATATTGAAACTAGTATTTTAACAAAAGATGTGGACACTTAAATTGGTTTCATAAAGCTCAGATTGAATATAACAAAGAAATTACATACAGAACGTCTGAAAAACAATATTCTGTATCTTTTTGTTCACAAAATAAAATATTACAAACTGTATTATACACACGAGTGTAAGGTTAATTGCTAGTGTGATTTTAAATGTGTAAAATTATAGTCTTGGCTTCAAAAACTAGCAACAAGAGCTTTGTTAGTGCGTTATTATTTTGGTACATCATTCTGCGGCCGACTTCCTATGTGGCATAGTTGTACTACGGTACGACTACGACATGGAGGTCTCGGGTTCGAATACCGAGTCAGGCGTATTGATACTCGATTTTACTATTCATTATCAGCCCGGAGTCAGGAATTTGTTCCCGATACAGCGATAGGCTCGCCTTCAATAGAGAACACACAAGACGAAACGTCGTCTTGGCAGGAATTCCGCTTCCCTTTCTGGGAAAAAGGTGTGATTATATGTATATGCATAATGTACATTAGAAAATAAGATTATTTTACATTCAGCAACTATATGGTAACGTGTATTTCCACTACTTCGTTAAATAAGTACGTATATTATATTACATATTTTTAAGAAGACATCCGACTTGATATCTATTGTTTTCCTACTAAGCTATTGTTAATAAATCTAAATAAGACGTCGTGAAATAGACAATGAACTCAGACTATCTTTTACTTAAAAATATCAATATATAAAAATTCTCAAATAACTTCTGCTTATATACCATGCAGTTTATTTTAGTTTCTATTTAGTAAATAAACTTAGTACACATTGAAAGTAAGTAATTTATTTTAATTGCTTCCACTTTGTAACTACTTCAACTTTGTAAATAAGGTATGTCTCAATTTTCTGTAATATTTTTTTGCTATAAACTAGCATGGTCATAGTATGTTACAGTGCAGTGGTAGAAAAAAACAAAATGTCATTTATTTGTAAATAAGCAGTCACTGAGCAGGTGAATAATACCTAACCCCCAACGTGACCACGGAAAAAATAAATTAAATGTTGCGATAAATTCCGCAAAAAAATTGTTTAATTCAATTAGGTATTTGTAAATATTTAAGTTTTTCTGTCAGCTGGACCTTTGATGTTACTGTCAAGTTTATGAAAAAACCATTATGGATATCAAAACTTAATTACCATTTTTTCTGCTCTCATCATGATTTAAGTTTGTATGATTGATTAGCGATTTTTGTTTATAAGGGTAAGGCTTTAAATAAACTTCCAGGACCAAGGAAGATTAAGACGATTAACGGGATCACATATTACATGTACAACTGGTACACGTTCATTCTGAGTCAGAAGACCAACACCTATGAGAGGTGGAGGTGCACTTCCCGCTGCGGTGCATTCCTCAAAATGACCTTTGATGGTAGACTTATAGAAGCCAATGAGGACCACGAACATAAACCACCCACTTTCCACGTGACTTCTGATGGAGAGTTTATTAAGCTTAAGTAAAATGAAGGTTAAGATGTCGATGTTTTAGTATTTTATGATTGGAATATTTTCTAATTGACGATGATTGAATGATTGAAATTGGAAAAGTGATAGGTTTTGTTTGTAGAATATAAAATCAATTGCTAAGGCGCAAATATATCCGAAGCAAGTTCTCCAAAACCATCAATGGACCTCTGACACTTAATTGTGTTTGATTAGAATCTAGATTTTGTTATTTTGGCATCGTCGAAAGTGAAAATCGTTGAAAGCGCACGATTTGTTCGATTACACTTTTAATCGAGGTATTAAGTGAGCAAGTAATATATAAAAATATTTTAAATCGCTGTCTTCGTTACGGTTTCGATTTTATTAACCGTCTTTATTAAGAACATAATGTAACTTCAAGAACAACAAACGATGTTCTGACAAAAATTACTTCCCTAAAGCTGTACCACGGAAAACTGACGGAAGAAATAAAGCTAAATACTGGTGATTTCTACAAAAGAGTAGATATTAGTCTACACTTGCCAAGCATGGAAATGTCAAATATATTCCAAATCTAGTGTTCATTAGATAGCCTGCGTCTTTCAGAATCAGAGATTAAAACAGATTGCCTTTTTCAGTCTTTCATCGAGTCACTAGATTAACTCAGCGATAGCAATGTTTGATTCAATTACATTATTTTGTTTAAAATGTTCTGTCAGACTAATTTCTAAATTTGAAACTAGAGTTGACGAGCGAAATCTATTGTGCAAATAGATTTTTGGAGGATTATGCGCTAATTAGTCAACACTTAAGATGAAATACAATCGGCATATTTGTTTCATGGAGAAAATACAGTAAATTTTTCACTTGTTTTCGTTAGTTACAGTAAGTAGGTCTTAATAAATAAATATACAGGGTATATCAAGACTGCTACCGAAAACGAAGCCGGGTGGTAGTTTAAGCGACTTCAGACACAATGCAACAGAAAAAGTTGCAAAAAAAAAAGCGACTATTTTTTTTGTTATTTTGTTCCTATGACCATATTTGGGTGGTAAATACATTTTTTCCAAAAATAATAGTGTATACCCTTTTATTTATAAATAATCTAAGTTATAAAAGAGTTTAAATTATTATTTTAGCAAAAACTATGGATTTACCACTCAAAAATGACGATATTTAAAAAATCATAAAAAATAGTTGTCGCGTTTCTTTGCGAAAATTTTGGTTGCATTATGTTTGTAGTCGCTAAAACTACCACCCGGCTTCGTTTTCGGTAGCAGTCTTGAGATACCCAGTATTGTGACTTTCTATCTAAAGAAAATGTTATCCATTTGTTATAATTGATATTAAAATATTGTGTATCTTCAGCCGAAACTAATCCCAGGTCGGGCAAAGTGATAGGTATTGGATTTTCCAATCATTATCTACACGGAGTCAGAAATTTGTGCCTACCATATCGTGGGATGGGTTATACATGTCGAAACGTGGGTGTACTGATAGCAACTCTGTGTAGGTACCCATTCTAAAGAATTTAAACGATAAATGCTTCTCAATTGTCAGATTTTTTTGTATTGTGGCCAAATTTTTTGATCCCGCAATAACGCTTTAAATATTAGTACTTACTAAATTTAACACTGACATTTTCATAACCGATTATCATGTACACATGTTTAAAAGTAGCTATTTCAAGCATAATTTCATTAAAAACATTTGTTTTTTTAATGAAAACAGACTTCTAATGCGACTTAATGTTGCCCAGTTATAAGGGAATCACCCATAGGAGGGATATAAACGAAATTATTATGAATTACTAATTTGTATATTTATTCTATAATTAGGTATTAGGTTAAATTGTTAGAAATTGTGCTGTGTTTTATGTATTTTAATGTGGTAATATATTAGTATGTACTAGTACAGATCTCATATAAAACTAGTAGAAATAAAAAAACATTTTTAATCATGTGTTTTATTATATGAATCGTACTCTCGATTGTAGAGGAGGCCAGAGCCGTGCAGTGGAACGTATATGGGCTGATACTAATACTGTTTTATTATCAATTATTGATATATATATTTTTACCTACCTCTGATATAAGAACAAGTTACCCAAAATATCCTCATAGAGAGATATCACACATAGATTGTGTCTAATCTGCGATTTTCCGTTTCAGTGCGTTTCGGTCTATCGAACCGCGGCCACCTGGTGGTCCATGTGGGAGACCACAAGTTCATCAAACACGAGTGCTACAGGAAGAAGGTGAGATGGACCTGCTGCAAGAGGATCCAGCTCGGCTGCCGGGCCAGCATCACCACCCATAACTCGGTCATCGTGAGATCCTACTTGGAACACAACCACGAATAGATTGTACAGGAATTTTGTTTACGATTAATGTTTTTTGTATAGAAGGACAAATTGATTTTTAGAAGCTATCCTTTATGTACATTAGTTGGTCGAGTGTTAGAACTTTTGAAGAAAGAATCTTCATCTAATTTCGCTTGATAGCATGACGACAGAAGACTGCTCGACATATCAGAAGCATAATATGTCTTATATTATGCTTCTGATGAAAGCATTTTTAAGGTTATACAAAGGAATCTAAAGAACAGGTATGTGCTAGGATCCGAGACTTATTTCATAAGATCAACCTGTCGATTTTAAACTTCACAAACAACAACCAAAAATGTATCACCTCAACAATTCGCTGGATTTTGATAATAGATTGAAGCCGGCAAAAGATAATTTTCAAAGCATAATATATTATGTTGCCTATGATAGCGATTTTATAAAATTCGAAAGTTTGTAATGGGAATCCTTTACAATTGTGGGATAAGGAAAGATAAGATGTAAAATGCTAAAAGTTATGGAAAGCTCATGGAAGCCAGCAAATTGATTGTGTATGTTAAAATTAGTTTTTTAATTATATTTTTAGTGTGAATTGTGTAAACGCACCATTTTGTTAAAAAAAATATTATGAAAATAATTGACTGTTATTGTTATAGTTCATTGACAAATTTTGGTATTGATAAATAATATGATTTGTATAGTGGGCTAGATAATTATTATCGTATCTCCAAAAAAGAGGATCAACAGAAAACAAACAAGTCGAGCTTATGATATTTAACCATCTATATTTATCACAATTTCAAATGATATTGGCTTTTTAAAAAGTTTTTGATGGGGTAAGTCCGGGAGTGTTGGATACATTAATTGTTTAAGGATAAGAAAAAAATAAAACTATGAAAATATTTAGCCGATGTATTGCTCGAAGATAGCAGTTTAATGTTAAAAGGTGACTGTGATTCTAAAGAAGTCATTTTTCATTTTTCCAACTCTCCCAAAGTCACCCTTTTATATGGATTCTCTTGTGTCTTGTGGGAAACCATTGAAGACGATAATCACTTGCCTTCAAGTGACCCGATTATTAACTTCAGAAAGAAAGTATACACAACATTTGGAATAATCTTCCATTTGGATTATAAAAAGTAAATATTACTAAAAAATAATGTTTGACAGGGTGGCTTAAAATTAAAGCCCAATAAAGTAAATCATATACCGATAAATGGAATGAAATTCTTACAGTATTTTTATAATTTAGTAACCATATGAAAATATATTTTCTATTATAAATTGATATTTAAAATTATGAAAATCTCAGTATGTAAGTTCACCTTAGTCGTAATGTAATGTTAAGTTTTATCATTCCTGTATAATAGTGTCTTTATTACACCGCATCCCCGAGGGAGCGAACAGACATGTAAAAATGCCCCATATTTTACCAGTATCGTTATTACAAACGAATTTATATTTCTGGGCAGATTGTAATCTATCTCCACTTAATGAAAACACTGATAAATATTTTTATTTCTAACTTTAATTTAGGACGACTTTCATTTGTTTACCATCCTGGATTCGAACCCCAGTATCAGTGTTTCCAGACCAAATCACTCTTCATATAAACACAACCCACCATACATATAGTGCCTTGTTATAAATAAACGCCTTGTGCCTTTGTCTTGATTGTATGTGATGCAATTTATAATTAAGCTTTAATATTAATTTAATTATAAATGACACTCTATGTACACGTATATAGAGGTATATTTTGTAATTTGTATTATTTCACAATAAAATCACGACAGTTATTGTCTATTTTTTTTATTGAATATACCTGTCTTTAATACCGTGTAAAAAAATTGTCGTTCTTTTTTCAATTAATTTTCTTACCAGTACGTAGTGGACTAGCACCAAGCTATGAATGTATCAGGCATTATTTTTTTGTGTTAATGACTATGGAACGGTCTTGTGGGCAATTCCATACTAATTCAAACAAATAAAAATAAAGTGGTAAGTCTGCTTAAAGAAATCTTTAGTGACATGCTTCTGTGTTAAATAGAGCATACATTAATACAACCTACAACTAACAAAGACTTCCTTCCACAGGGTCATTCTTATGGACTAGACGAGGTGGAAAACACCCACTCCTGTTACTCTCTGGATATACCTACAGCTACCAGAAGCAGAATGCTGATGGAAGGGTATCCTGGTACTGCTCCAGGAGGCTCAAAGGCTGCAGGGCATCAGCCATCAGCTTTGGAACCAGGGCCTTCGCTCACAAACCGCATGACCACCACCCCCACCGAAATTACCAGACGCTACGGACGCCAAAATTGACTTTGATATGATTAATTGAGTAAAGTAACTAATATAGTATCGAATAATTTGCGTTCTCGCGATTCAATGCGTTCTTTTATGAACTAAGTCCAAACATTTTTATGCTCACCCGTCGGCCGCTATCGAAACCCTATTATATATATTTATTTCTTGCTTTGGAAGTAACATAATATGAAGATAAAACTAAAATACATATAAAAATATGATTTTTATTAGAAAATTTAATCATGTGTGATTTTAACGATCGGTACTCGAAATGAAGCCGATATTTCGTCGTCGCTTTAGACTCCTTAAAAATCTATATTCTTCTTTCTTTCTTCTCTTTTATGAAATTGTTTTTTTTTTTCTTCATGTTGATTTCATGTCTTGTGCCAGACGTTCTTTATACATCTCTTTTAGTAAACTAATGTAGTGTATTTTTACCTCTGCAGTACATAATGACGCTTTTCTTGCCATTAATATACTTTAACATTAATATATAAGAATAATTATGGAAATATTGACATTTTTGTTAATTAAAATGGTTCTGTTGTACCGTATGTGTGCTATGTCTAGCCAGTATTTTTATCTCAATGTGTTATTAATTTAATTATTATTTTCTGTCCGACATATACTATTTCATGCATTTTTGCATACATTTTATAATGTAAAAATATTTATTAGGTGCATTTAACTAAGAGATAAAATAGATAAGTTTTAATAGTACGTTATGGAATATTTAAATGTGTAATTAAAGATTAAGTGAAGGCAGAATAATAAAATAAGTCACAATATAAATAAAATCGTCGATAAATAGGGATATTTAATTGTGTACAAATAAAACGATAACAAATTATATTTTTGTCTATTTTAATTAATCATTAATATTTGTTCGTATCCTCTATAAATGGCAGCTATAAATGGTTCTACGTATGACCACGATAATTAAAAAAATTGAAATAATTTTACTCCAACACATCTGTTCTAGATAAAAGTGACTTCATGAAGTAGATATTATGTAGTCGTTTTAAATATGTAAATAAAAACTTAGTATAGCTCAAAATAATTCTTAGTAATCAATGACTAAATAAATGTAAGTAATCTGTTTCTTCTTCTTCTCTTTTTTAAGTAAAAAAACATTTATTTTAATAAAATTCATATTTATTAAGTTTTAATCTCATTTTAACGCATAAATTGGCAAAAAATTTTAAACATTAATACACACGCCGGTGAAATTAGAGGAACACGCACAAAAATTAGTTTTTTTAAAATTTTGTTTGCTGTTTGTTAAAACAAAGACCATGTTTTTATATTTCAGCACCTTTAAAAAATTAAATGTTGCAAAAAGATTTTTGGATATTTAGAGTTTTATCGTTAACTAGCGGCCCGACCCAGCTTCGCCTGGGTGCATATATTTTTTGATTCCACTCCACCAAATACATGTTGTTTTTCGTATAAACTCTTGTAAACCTAAACTTGACGTAGCTATCCTACTGTCCGGCTCAATCCCGTCTCATCCGCCTGTTCAGTCTCTTCCCAATCTGTCCCGTCCCTTCTCTTTATTATCCATCCCGTTTTATAACGTGCATTTACATTTATTTATTTATTTATTTATTTAAAGCTTTATTGTACACCAGTAAATAAAAGGAAATAACATTAACACAATTTAACAAGCAAGAAAAGAGTACAATGGCGGTCTTATCGCTCGAGGCGATCTCTTCCAGACAACCAACCATAGGATGGATAAAATAGAGACAACTGTGGGGTATTGTGAGGTGTACGTGATGTCAAAGGACAATATATATAACATATCTAAATACATAATATATGTAATAAAAATGATATAAAATAAACTAAAAAACACATTCATACAACATGCATAAAAAATAGATACATATACATATGAATAAAATAAATATGTATCCACATCAAAAACAAAAAGGAAAATATATATAAATAAAATATAAGCACTGTCTTCAATTATTCAGCGATAGATAATGTTGCTTTACTAGTCTTTTAAATATGGGTAGGGACTTTGCTCGCCGCACTGAGATTGGTAATGCATTCCACAGCCTTGCAGCTTGAACAGTGAAGGATTTGCCGTAAAAGTTTGAGGAATGCACTGGAATTTTCAGTGTTAAATTCTCTGATGACCTCAGGGATCTTAAATGTGTAACGTGAAGAAATTGAAATCGGTTTTTAAGGTACGGGGGAGAGAGAGGATTGAAAAGAATAGAGTAAAGAAGAGAAAGAATATGTGTATTCCGGCGAAACCGTATGGGTAACCACTTGAGCTTTTTACGAAATTCGGAAACGTGATCATATTTGCGTAATCCAAATATGAATCTAATACAGAAGTTTTGAAGGCGCTCAAGTTTGTTAAGTTGCTCCTCAGTGAGATCGAGATAACTGGCATCCGCATAATCAAGGATGGGGAGAAGGAGGGATTGAGCAAGCGAAATTCTCGTGGCGATTGGTAGAAAATTGCGTAATCTCCGCAAGGACCCAGCCGATGCGAATAGTTTCCTACTCAACTCTCGAAGCTGAGGACCCCAAGAAAAAGATTTGTCAAAAATAATGCCTAGATTTCTTACAGTGTCACTGTAAGGAATAGATATTCCATTACACGAAATAGATGGCATAAGTGGCCAGTTTAATCTAGACATTAACCGAGGGCTGCCGACAACAATGACTTGCGTTTTACTTGGGTTAACTTTAGGTTTTTTAGGTTATTTAGTCCTAACAAATCTGATAGCTATCCCAGCCCTCTCCCGTACCTTCCATTCTATTTTACTTTATGTCCCTTCTCTCCATATACATCCATATACATATACATATAAAGATTGCCTTATGAATTTTTGACATTAAAAACTTTAACGTTTTATACTGTCCATTCAATATTCCTTCCCTTATTTCAGCACCAAAATGCTGTTTTTCTAAAAAATATTGCACGCCATTACTTTTTGTTAGTAATTCTGTATCAGCCCATATACGTCCCACTGCAGGGCACGAGCCTCCTCTACAATTGACTACCGATTGAGAGTGGTTAGGCCATATAGTCCACCACGCTGGCCTAGTGCGGGTTGGCGAACTTACATACCATAGATTTTTTTATAAATCGGCTATGGTATGCAGGTCCTCACGATGTTTTCCTTCACCGTTTTAGTGCGTGGTAATTGACTCTCAATACACACATGACTCCGAAAAGTATGAGGTGTGCCCTGGGATTCGAACCCGCGACCACCGTGAACATGTTGGCAGTCGCGTCTAGTCCGTTACCAACAGGCCACCACGCACTTAGTTTTTGTTAGTAATAAAGAGTTTAAAATATAAAATTTCATAGATATAACTTCAGTGGTTTCGATTTTCTTAGACATAACATTTCAACCCTTTTTTTACCCCATTTATTTATAATATAACCTATCTCACTCCGATACTATGTACATTTCTATCAGTGAATTATAGCGAATGAAAGGCCACTGTAAAACTTCGTGATAAAAATGGCATTCGATCTTGAAAAGGAGTAATTATAACTTCTAGTATTATCTGTCTACGCTTCTTATGCTGCATTTACACGCTTGGCCAACCTCAGCCAGCCTCCACCAACGCCAGCGTGGTAAACGGAGTGTTTGGCTCGGCTGGTCTTATGTTTTATTTTATTTTTATTTTATTTTTTAAAATTGAGGACCTCCAAGGATGGATACATGACATATAATGAAGACAATGGTATAGCATTGTTGTGGTTTACATTTCGACGTGATCTTCAATTATAGGAGACCACAGGATGCAAATTTAAATAATTATACAATGACAAAATATATTAAAAATAATTAAAACTGAATTTGAAATTAAGTAATAAACAATAAAGTAATTTTAAAAGTGATCAAATTGAATATAACATAATGGAGAAAGTAATTAATTAAGTTAATCATTTATTAGGGGTACATAACAATTGCAAGATGTTTTTCATAATGTTTTTCATAGTTAATAGCTTGGAGTTGGTAGACGTTGGCCCAGCCTCAGCCAACATGTAAATCCACCATTACGTGTGAACATTATTTATTTCATTGTCCTATATTAATGTAGCTTGATATATTCTCCTTAGTTTATACAAAATAAATTTCTGAACGCATGCATAAACAATTACAAACAATTAAAATGTCAATAGTGAAAATGTCACTACTGTCAATATTTACATCTTTAAAATCTAAAATACGCCATCAATCGAATATTGTGGATATATGTTTTCGATTCGAAACCTTTAATTAAATACGTTCTTTAATTCGAGGGAAGAGTTTACCATATCGACAGGGTGAAAATTAAATGACAGTTACAAACCCATGAACATTTTGTATGGGAAAATCACGCACACTGTTTTGATAGATATGATTGAATTTGAACTTTGTTTAGCGGTAATAAAGTGCAAATTGACTCTTTGACGTTAGGAACATACCTACATTGTTTAAACAACAGTGAGTGCTTGTGATGTAATATGAACTTTATACAATAGCAATAAAGCTCAAATTGACTTTACGTTTTAGTTAGAAAACGTTTGTATGGGAAAAAGAAAAGGGCTGTTTTTAGGATTTTTTCGGCAATTATTCGATTTTTTCTCGCCGTAAGAACCATCCTTGGACTTCCACAAACATTTAAAAAAAAAATTGGCCAAATTGGTCCAGGCGTTGTTGAGTTATGCGCTTACCAACACATTTTGCGATTCATTTTTATATTATAGATTATACGCTCTCAAGTGTTTTTAAGATTTTTTCACTTTCAAGTAGTTTTACAACATTTTGTTTAATTTTATGTGACTTAAGATATTTTATTGTTATTGTTTTTAGAGTACCTGTCTTGTAGGATATAAAATGAGTGGCTTACCTTCCACTGAAGTTGCCAGAGCGGTAACAATGATTGAAAATGGTCAAGGGTAGGATTCAGTAAGTCGCGCATTGGGTGTGTCGGTATCTGTCGTCTTTCTCAACGTTAAACGTTAGAGGCACATAGGCCCTTATGTGCGGATACCAGGATAAGGCAGAAAACGGTGGACCAGTACCCAGGATAGTCATTTTATACGGCTGAAAACTTTGAGAAATCGTCGTCAAACGGCTATTCAGACCCGAAACATGTCACAAGAAGTCCGTGATGTTAATATCAGTGAGCGTACAGTGAGAACACGTTTAAATGAAGTTGGACTGAAGTCTTACGTTCCGTCAAAAGCTCCAAAACTCGAGTGGTACATAAAGTAGCCAGATAAGCTTTTGCTCATCAACACCGCGACTGGACAAATGAGTGGAGCCGAGTTTTGTTTAGTGATGAAAGCAGTTTTGTTGTGAATTGCATAGAAGGAAGGGAGAGGATCTGGAGGTATCGAGGAGAACGCTAATCGAGGAAACTTTACTGAAAGAGGTGTGTTATGGCGGAGGGTCAATGGGGTGGTATATGTTTGGAAGCACGCGCGGAGTTAATACTTATAAAAAATGGGTCTTTAGCTGCACAAAGATACGTCGCAGAGATCTTAGAGTCCCATGTATTGTCTTTTGCACCATCCATAGGCGAATATTTTTTATTTATGCATGATAATGCGCGGCCCCACACAGCGCAAATGGTGCGCGACTACTTAAATCAGGCCCAAATCGCGCAAATGGATTGCCCAGCAAGATCACCAGACATGAATCCCATAGAGAACGAATGGGACGTTATCGGAAGAAAGATAAATGGAAGAAACCAAGCCCCTAAGATCGTCCAAGGATTAAAATTCATGTTAGTGCAAGAGTGGAACAATTTGTCGCAAAAAATGACTGAGGACGTCATTAAAAGCATGAAGGATCATATCCAGACTCTTATCAGAGCCCGTGGTAGCAATACGCATTATTAATTTACTTAAATTATTTCTGTAAGTTTTTAAAATACACGATTACATTTGACAATACAGAAATTTCATTTTACTGTATTTCCGTTTAATTGCATTTGCGTCATTAATTAAAGTATTTTTACTCAATTATAGTAATTTGTTATAAATTTTGCCTCATTTTAAATATTGAAAAATAAAAACATTCAGTTATTATAATATTTTCTAAGAATTCAATATTTAACGCGTGTTCCTCTAATTCTGCCGGCGTGTGTAGTTCAGTATTATTTTAATAAATATACTGTAAGACAGTTTCACAGTAGATCACAATTTGTTAGAAATATTTCTCACTGTATACCTTCATGTATAAATATGAAATATCTTATGAACTAACAGAGCATTTTATAATATTTCACGATTGAAAGGGATGAAGTTTAAATGAAAAATTGTAGTGCTTTAAATTAGAAATATGAAAATTGATACTGCCTTAGTATTCATTTACAATCATCAATGTAAAATCCTTTCTGTACCGCCCCGTTTTGGATATATTTTATTTGATCAAAGTACTATGTATTAAATATTAGGAAATAACGTATATATTCAGTGACTTCAGTATTTTATATAAAATAATGTACATTGGATAGATGTTAATTTGTACATGTATTTTTAGTTGATCCCTCGCCTTGTATGTTCCTAATTGTATTGCTTGTATCTACTTTATATTATGTAGGTATGAATATTAATTAATAAATGTATTAAAAATCTGAATTTTAGCTCTTTATTTGAAATATGAAAATGAAAATATGCGTGGGCATAAGAAAAAGCTTGAACGAACCATTTTTCCTGTTTATTGAAATCAGTTAAAAATAAGACAAACTTACACAGTTTCTCTGAACTTGATGAATTCTTAGTTAATTATCAGTGTTTATATAATTTTTTAGTAAAAAATAGATTAATATACCACATTATCTCAGCCCCGAATCATACTCGTAATGTATCCATTAAAAAATTAAGAGATCAATTTAGTTCTCACGACAGACCCAACCATAAATCCGAAAACATATTCTAAATGCGGTAACCCATAACCACTGCTTATTTTGTTATACTGATAACCCACCTACTATTTCCAGGCCGACTTATCCCATCAGGAAAGGGGAAGCACCCGCTACTCATGTACAAAAGCCATACATACACATTCAAGGTTCTATCGGCGAGCGGAGTCCTCTGGCATTGTTCCCGGAGAACCAGGACTGGATGCAAAGCTTTCATCAAGACTCTTCCGGACTGTATGGAGCAAATCATCGCTGTGTATGATGAGCACTGTCATATATCCAAGCTGCATAATATGCAGACAGACAAGAAAATGCTGAAGTTACACTTGTAAAAAAAAAACTTTTCGATATCTGTGAACGGTGCTTATCGAATACTGTGACGTTTTACGTTTGTAAATATAATGTGCAAATTTAAAGGATTGGATAGGAATGATTTGTATATTTACTAACATATGACGTCATCGCCAATTCAACTAATCCTTATCGAATGCATTAATATAGCGGTAGATAGAAATATGAAATATTACGTTTCGATTGAAGTTAACTATGTGATTAGATATTTTAAGCCAGTTTATTATTTCAATCTGTATGTATATTAATAATTGACATTCTTTTTGAGTCTCAAATTGTCTCTTTGCTGAATGATATAGTATTTAATTTTAGCTAAATATTTCGGAAAATGATTGAACAAATTATGTATTATGTTGGTGTTGTTAATTAATCTTAGGAAAAATATTTTCATCTCATATTTTATCCCATCCTATATCGAAGCAGGCATGAGAAAACTCGTGAATTGTTATAATTCTGCTACATGCATTGAAATAACACTATGACCATACCGGGTTATTGTTAAATAAGAAAAATAGGAGAAAAGAGATTCTTATATGCATAGTTTAATACATCTAATTAAGATTTTAAAAAGCTGGACTATATCAAACCTACAGCTTATACATCCTACAGCAGAGCACGGCCTCCTCTACAATCGAGAGTACTATTAAGAAGGTTTAGGCCATATCACTACATAGTATAAAACAAAGTCACTTTCTCTGTCCCTATGTCCCTTTGTATGTTTAAATCTTTAAAACTACGCAACGGATTTTGATGCGTTTTTTTTATAGATAGAGTGATTCAAGAGGAAGGTTTATATGTATAATACGTACATATTATTGTACAGAAATCTATTTCTACCCGGGCGAAGCTGGGCCGGGCCGCTAGTAGTTTATAAATAATAAATAAATAACACCCAACAGTCAAATACATAATTCTGACCTTACACTAATATTGTGTCTTATCTCGTGGGTATCAGGAACTACGAGAGACTTCGGTCTCACAAACACCCAGACACGAGATAAATATTTGTGCATTGGCCCACAATTGTGCGGGGATCGAACCCGCAGCCTCTCGTTTCACAGGCGGCGTCTAACCGCCTGCGCCACGGAGGCTGCTAATATAGATAGGTATAAAAAAACATTTAGTTTATATTATTTCTAAATACTATAAAGATAGATATTTTTATTAAAATAAAATTGGAATAGATACGGAAATTAATAATTCTTAATTTTAAGTCTTGTGTAGAAATAGAACAAAAAAGAAGACAGGAATTATTAATATAGCTAAAAATAAGACTCTGAGCTACAAATTAAGGTCGTCATAGACTAATAGTCACTCTGGCATGTTATTAAAACCTTATTCCCAAGGGGAGAGTTTCTCGCCTCGAGGATATTCGATTCGAATTTCGAAGATTATCGAAAGGTTATTTTTATTGCAATGCATGGCGAGACTAGCCCACCGTTCGCCTGATGGTAGATGATACGACCGCTCATGAACAGTAGCAAAACAAAACAACACCTTGATTTACAAAGCAATGCTTGGTATTCCATCTTGAGATATAAGATGTTAAGTCTCAATATATCGAGTAGTTAGTCTGGCTACAATGTTCTTAATCCGAAACGCTACAGCGCATTTACACTGAGCTGTTTGGCGGGAGAAATAGACATTGCGCTGGTACCTACCCAGACGACATCTCATAACTGAGACGTACCACCAGTAGGAGGATATAAAAAAGACGAGTCGTGTAAACATTTGTGAGAACACGATAATCTATGGTGGTTATGACATACGATAATGGCATACGATTCTCATCGCGAGAAACTCTCCGTGTAAATGGCGCTTTAAGAGCCAACGGAGTTTGTTGTCCCATCATATAATAAATAATAATAATATAAAATTCCCTTAAATGTATCTTTAAAAGTAATGAAATAATTAGTATATACAGGGTATATCAAGACTGCTACCGAAAACGAAGCCGGGTGGTAGTTTAAGCGACTTCAGACACAATGCAACAGAAAAATTTGCAAAAAAAAGCGACAATTTTTTTTTTGTTATTTTTTCCTATGGCCATATTTGGGTGGTAAATACATTTTTTTCCTAAAATAATAGTATATACCCTTTTATTTATAAATACTCTAAGGTATAAAAGAGTTTAAATTATTATTTTAGCAAAAACTATGGATTTACCATCCAAAAATGACGATATTTAAAAAATCATAAAAAAAATTTGTCGCGTTTCTAGGTGAAATTTTTAATTGCATTGTGTTTGTAGCCACTAAAACTACCACCCGGCTTCGTTTTCGGTAGCAGTCTTGAGATACCCGGTATATATTGATAAGTCATCAATGAACGTAGGTATTTTATTAAGTTTTTGTATAAATGACGATTATGGGTTAAAATATTGTTAAGAAATAATTGTTAGTTACTAACAGTAGTTTTTAAGTACATATTAAGTTTTAAAACTCGTCATGGATATGAATTAAATTTACTTTATCTTTATCAATTTAAATTTTAAATATTAAGGAATAATTTTACATATTTTGATTATTTTTCCATATATTAGATAAATATTTTAATATAGTGTACCTGAAAGTTCTGCTTAAATTTGATGGTACGTAAAAGTCCAACAACCCGCTTGACCAACGTGATAGAATAAGAAACCTATCCAGAAATAAACAATAACAGGCAGGCCTGATATTGTTTATATAAAAATATTTTAGAAGTTATGAAAATTGTTGATTTCATTTTAATTTTCAACTTGGTTTTTCTAAATTTCTAAGTTTCCTCGCAATTTTATGAATGCAAAATTTCATTTGTATCCGGAAAATAGAAGTTGACAGAAACTTGCGTTCGTACACCGAAACTATTCGTGTTACAGAAAAGTTACTATGCACAGAAGTTTTGGTCTGGTATAATTAAGTGTACAAGAATTTATATCGTTAATAGAGATGGAAAGGATATTTAACCAACAAACAATTTTTAGGTACCATTTTTCCAATATGCAAGTTAATCGATAAAGTAGACATTTTAAAAGAGCACGTGTAAATCTATTTGAAAAAGTTTCTAGGTATAACTACTAAAAGATTAAGCTTTATATCCAGTTCTTCAAAACCATATTTTGTAGGTTGAGGTATATTTACACTCTCGCCTGTGGATACTTTATTTCTACGTTAAATGAATAATTAATAATATATAGATAGTATTTAATTTTACGCATTAAAGTTGGTTCTAATTATAAAAATACTATTGTGGAGGAGAAATCTTGAGACATAATTAACATTACTTATATATGTTTTATGTTAAACGTTATTGTGAACATAAGGTAAAAGAAATTTTAATCAACGCCCGTTTTCTAGAAATGGTCTAATTGTAATGTATAAACAATGAAATCTGTCTTGAATTGTATATATTAGTTGGGAGTTCCACGGTTTCTAATACTATAAGGATATATTACATAATACAAATATTGTAATGTGTTTGAAGGTATCCTAAATTGGATTTTGAGAACGGGCAATTATAGAAGTTTAGTGTTGTTAACTACAACGAGATAAGTACATTTGTAATTGCTGCTTTTAAACTCGAATATAGTTTATTATAATAAAATTATATCATTTTTATATACATTTGTTTTTTTATTAAAATAAAATTTTAAATTATAAGTATGTACATTATTTTATTATTTCGATACCTTGCACTGAATATACATACAAAACAACTAAGCACAGTAAGTATTTCGGGCATTCATATTGTGGGACATTCGGATCCTGAGTGCCATCCTGAGATTGGAAAATTCACTAAATGTAAGTGTTTCGATTAATAATTCACATATTATATTCTTTCTAAGACTGAATATTTTTTTAGGCAAACAGATGTTAGAAAAGTAACAGGTAACTTTAATCTCCAAGAAGTTGGAAAAGTTGTATTTAAATACATATACTGTATCAGCTCATATACATCCCACTGCAGGGCACGGGTCTCCTCTACAATCCAAAGTAAGATTACGAGGTGTCAGGCTATATAATCCACAACGCTAAATACATATGTCAAGTTCCAAACACTGGATAAACTTTTAAACATTCGTAGCAGCATGAGAAACTAACCATATATGTCATGAATATGCGCTGTGCGGACACCAAAACAAGAAACTTGAAATATTAATAAAAAATACACGAATGAACACAGCCACAAAATTGACATCATGACTGACAAATATATTTACAAATTTATTTACAGTATACTACCAAACCTCAGCGCGTGGTACTCGGCACCTCATAGTAGATGGTTACTCCTTTATCTGCAGGACCTACTGTCTCCAGCACATCAAGAAGACCTGGAAGTGCGCCACCCACGCTGACTGCACTGCCAAGGTTCACACCATCCAGGATGAAATCGTTAGCTTGAAAAACGACCACAACCATCCCGTCGGTAGTCTGAAGTACAAGATATTGCAGTGGGAGTCTCAGTTTGACTTGGTTCATTGATATAAGGAATCCACCAGTGCGGTTCAGATAATTTAGCAAATTAAACTTATTTATTGATCTATAATCTTCGATCAAATATAAAAAGATGCAGGGTCCGGAACAAAATCACACGCCAAAAGTAGCCGAGGTTGCTTATAGTTATACATTTGAATTTCGAACTACGGGATGTAGTAAAAAGTCTTAAATTATAATCAAATTAAAGGTAAAAAAAACCTTATTCCTTTAAATTAAGATTTATTATGTTTTTGGACCATACTAAAATCAAATAAGAGCACAAGCTTATTTGCGCTCATATTTAATTACTACTATTACTTATAATCTAGTGCATATTTGATCAAAGTCTATAATCTACATTTATATCACAGACATGAATCTATGATACAAGTTCTTTTAAATGTATGTACGTGTCTAGTTTTTACTATTTAAAGAACAGTGATTTAGTATTAAAAATCCCTGTTTACGCGTAGTTGTTTAAAAGTTTCATCATTTTTGAAGAACTTGTTAATCCCTTCTCTATCATATAATAAATGTTTTTAACCGCAGAGCGGGACTGAATTAAGTACTGTTTCGAAACGCAACGTATGTGTAAGTCGTAGTTAATTTGTTATTTATTTGTTTTGTTTGTTATAGTTACCCAGTCAAATATTTACCTGAAGCCTCGGTAAAATTCGACGTGATAAAACTCGTTTGTACAGTGTTATTGTGCCGTTAAAGATACTCAATGAAAATAATATATATTTTTACAAATATCAGACGTAGTTTTTATACAAATTAATGACTTCGTTTGTGGACAATCCTTAAACCGTTTTAATTACAGTGTGCGAATATTCTTACAATGTAAATGCTTATAGAAGTGCGAATTTCCCCGAAGATATTGATCTACTTGAATTGATCTACTACTACTACGCAACGGATTTTGATGCGTTTTTTTTTTATAGATAGAGTGATTCAAGAGGAAGGTTTATATGTATAATACGTACATATTATTGTACAGAAATCTATTTCTACCCGGGCGAAGCTGGGCCGGGCCGCTAGTAGTTTATAAATAATAAATAAATAACACCCAACAGTCAAATACATAATTCTGACCTTACACTAATATTGTGTCTTATCTCGTGGGTATCAGGAACTACGAGAGACTTCGGTCTCACAAACACCCAGACACGAGATAAATATTTGTGCATTGGCCCACAATTGTGCGGGGATCGAACCCGCAGCCTCTCGTTTCACAGGCGGCGTCTAACCGCCTGCGCCACGGAGGCTGCTAATATAGATAGGTATAAAAAAACATTTAGTTTATATTATTTCTAAATACTATAAAGATAGATATTTTTATTAAAATAAAATTGGAATAGATACGGAAATTAATAATTCTTAATTTTAAGTCTTGTGTAGAAATAGAACAAAAAAGAAGACAGGAATTATTAATATAGCTAAAAATAAGACTCTGAGCTACAAATTAAGGTCGTCATAGACTAATAGTCACTCTGGCATGTTATTAAAACCTTATTCCCAAGGGGAGAGTTTCTCGCCTCGAGGATATTCGATTCGAATTTCGAAGATTATCGAAAGGTTATTTTTTATTGCAATGCATGGCGAGACTAGCCCACCGTTCGCCTGATGGTAGATAATACGACCGCTCATGAACAGTAGCAAAACAAAACAACACCTTGATTTACAAAGCAATGCTTGGTATTCCATCTTGAGATATAAGATGTTAAGTCTCAATATATCGAGTAGTTAGTCTGGCTACAATGTTCTTAATCCGAAACGCTACAGCGCATTTACACTGAGCTGTTTGGCGGGAGAAATAGACATTGCGCTGGTACCTACCCAGACGACATCTCATAACTGAGACGTACCACCAGTAGGAGGATATAAAAAAGACGAGTCGTGTAAACATTTGTGAGAACACGATAATCTATGGTGGTTATGACATACGATAATGGCATACGATTCTCATCGCGAGAAACTCTCCGTGTAAATGGCGCTTTAAGAGCCAACGGAGTTTGTTGTCCCATCATATAATAAATAATAATAATATAAAATTCCCTTAAATGTATCTTTAAAAGTAATGAAATAATTAGTATATACAGGGTATATCAAGACTGCTACCGAAAACGAAGCCGGGTGGTAGTTTAAGCGACTTCAGACACAATGCAACAGTACACAATGCAACAGTACACAGTAAGTATTTCGGGCATTCATATTGTGGGACATTCGGATCCTGAGTGCCATCCTGAGATTGGAAAATTCACTAAATGTAAGTGTTTCGATTAATAATTCACATATTATATTCTTTCTAAGACTGAATATTTTTTTAGGCAAACAGATGTTAGAAAAGTAACAGGTAACTTTAATCTCCAAGAAGTTGGAAAAGTTGTATTTAAATACATATACTGTATCAGCTCATATACATCCCACTGCAGGGCACGGGTCTCCTCTACAATCCAAAGTAAGATTACGAGGTGTCAGGCTATATAATCCACAACGCTAAATACATATGTCAAGTTCCAAACACTGGATAAACTTTTAAACATTCGTAGCAGCATGAGAAACTAACCATATATGTCATGAATATGCGCTGTGCGGACACCAAAACAAGAAACTTGAAATATTAATAAAAAAATACACGAATGAACACAGCCACAAAATTGACATCATGACTGACAAATATATTTACAAATTTATTTACAGTATACTACCAAACCTCAGCGCGTGGTACTCGGCACCTCATAGTAGATGGTTACTCCTTTATCTGCAGGACCTACTGTCTCCAGCACATCAAGAAGACCTGGAAGTGCGCCACCCACGCTGACTGCACTGCCAAGGTTCACACCATCCAGGATGAAATCGTTAGCTTGAAAAACGACCACAACCATCCCGTCGGTAGTCTGAAGTACAAGATATTGCAGTGGGAGTCTCAGTTTGACTTGGTTCATTGATATAAGGAATCCACCAGTGCGGTTCAGATAATTTAGCAAATTAAACTTATTATTGATCTATAATCTTCGATCAAATATAAAAAGATGCAGGGTCCGGAACAAAATCACACGCCAAAAGTAGCCGAGGTTGCTTATAGTTATACATTTGAATTTCGAACTACGGGATGTAGTAAAAAGTCTTAAATTATAATCAAATTAAAGGTAAAAAAAACCTTATTCCTTTAAATTAAGATTTATTATGTTTTTGGACCATACTAAAATCAAATAAGAGCACAAGCTTATTTGCGCTCATATTTAATTACTACTATTACTTATAATCTAGTGCATATTTGATCAAAGTCTATAATCTACATTTATATCACAGACATGAATCTATGATACAAGTTCTTTTAAATGTATGTACGTGTCTAGTTTTTACTATTTAAAGAACAGTGATTTAGTATTAAAAATCCCTGTTTACGCGTAGTTGTTTAAAAGTTTCATCATTTTTGAAGAACTTGTTAATCCCTTCTCTATCATATAATAAATGTTTTTAACCGCAGAGCGGGACTGAATTAAGTACTGTTTCGAAACGCAACGTATGTGTAAGTCGTAGTTAATTTGTTATTTATTTGTTTTGTTTGTTATAGTTACCCAGTCAAATATTTACCTGAAGCCTCGGTAAAATTCGACGTGATAAAACTCGTTTGTACAGTGTTATTGTGCCGTTAAAGATACTCAATGAAAATAATATATATTTTTACAAATATCAGACGTAGTTTTTATACAAATTAATGACTTCGTTTGTGGACAATCCTTAAACCGTTTTAATTACAGTGTGCGAATATTCTTACAATGTAAATGCTTATAGAAGTGCGAATTTCCCCGAAGATATTGATCTACTTTTAATGTATTTTTACCTGTAGGTATAAAATTTATGGCATGGCAGATTCTGTGACTTTCTCACACTAGGTACTGAATTCCGTATTGAAGTATTTGCATTCCGTATTTCGCTATGCCATAAACGGTTGAAAAGCCTAAATACTCTTATCAATTCTAGGAGGTTCAGTGTTCTACTCGAGTTCTCAGCGCGGAGGGATTATCATGCATCTCGGAGACTACAGATACAACAAACGAACAAACTCGGCGAACGACAAGAGCATATGGTACTGCACACATTACTACAGCACGCCGCAGTGTAAGGCGAAAGTGTACAAAATAGGAGGATTCATATCTCTAATAGGGAGCCACAACCATTATGGGAATTAGTTGCGGTAGACTTTAGTTGGTAAGCAGTGACGTGGGTTATACAGGATAAACGACACTGTTCTGACAATGATTATCACTGCCGTGGTAATCGAGAGAAAAATAAGTCAAAGGCGAGCATTTTAAAATAACTGGTTTGGAATTTACATAATCGGAACAACATATCGCAAATGCACTTCTAATTTACGTAGATTTATGAAACCTAAATAGGAAGAGGGCATGAATATCATACCTTCCAAATCAGACATTAAAAAATGTGCGCATTTGACTTTCAGCCCTTCCGATTACCATGAAAGCGTATGATACCTACACTATACAGAAATAAACTCTCAAACCTATGTTCTATAAATATTACCAAAAATATATACTGCTCATATTCATGGTTCACACTTGCCTCTTCCGCTTCATCAACTTTGACTCTGCTGCTTCATACAAGACTTTAAGGAGACAAGTCCTCAATTTTATTTCCGTTAGACATAATTCAATTGCCTGACATCACCACTCATTGTAGCACATGAATCTCTTCTCGTCATTCTCCTTGCATCCTTCCAAAATGGCTCAACCACTGAAACATAGCTTTCTCAATCTTATTCATGGCTCACAATCTTCGATCAAAT
Organism: Hyles vespertilio; assembly: GCA_009982885.2. Classification (NCBI taxonomy): domain Eukaryota; kingdom Metazoa; phylum Arthropoda; class Insecta; order Lepidoptera; family Sphingidae; genus Hyles; species Hyles vespertilio. The sequence goes on along the minus strand of CM042809.1, from coordinate 17,888,143 downwards.
ATATACTAGATACAGACAGGGTCCGGAACAAAATCACACGCCAAAAGTAGGAGACGTTGCTTATAGCTATACATTTGAATTTCGAACTACGACATGTAGTAAAAATTCTTAAATTATATTCAACTTCAGGTAACAATAAGCCATACTAAATCAAATACTCGTATAAACGGGTATTTGTGCACTTATTTCTCTTGCCGTTTTTGGCCGTTAGTTATAATCTAGTGTATATTTGATCGGAGTTCACAATTCACATCTCACTGTTTTTCACACTATCCAACCATTTAACTCCATCATCATCATCATCATCATCATATCATAGGCCTCCCCCAAGGATCTCCACAATGACCTGTTGGAAGCGGCCTGCATCCAGCGACTTCCTGCGACCTTAGTCAGATCGTCCGTCCACCTTGTAGGCGGGCGTCCGACATTTCGCTTGCCTGTACGTGGCCTCCACTCGAGAACCTTTCGGCCCCAACGGCCATCGGTTCTACGAGCTATGTGCCCGGCCCATTGCCACTTCAACTTGCCAATCCTATGGGCTATGTCGGTAACCTTGGTTCTCCTACGGATCTCCTCATTTCTGATTCGATCTCGTAGGGAAACTCCGAGCATAGCCCGCTCCATGGCTCGTTGAGTGACTTTGAGCTTCCTAATAAGGCCCACAGTGAGAGGCCACGTCTCGGTGCCGTATGTCATCACTGGTAACACACAACTATCGAAGACTTTCGATTTTAGGCACTGAGGTATTTTGGACGAGAAGACGTCGCGAAGTTTCCCGAACGCTGCCCAACCGAGTTGGATTCGACGATTGACCTCTCTCTCGAAGTTGGACCTGCCTAACCGGACCACTTGTCCTAAATAGACATATTCGTCTACAACTTCGAGAGTCGAGCCCCCAACTCCAATGGGGGTGGGCACAACATGGATATTCGACATGATCTTCGTTTTATCCATGTTCATTTTAAGACCCACCTGTTGGGAAACTCGATTAAGGTCTTCGAGCATAGTGCTAAGGTCTTCCAGCGATTCTGCCAAGACTACAATATCGTCGGCAAATCGAAGGTGAGTAATATACTCGCCGTTGATGTTGATGCCGAATCCTTTCCACTGCAAGAGCTTGAAGGCATTTTCCAGCGCGGCAGTGAAGAGTTTCGGAGATATGACATCTCCCTGTCTCACGCCTCTCTGTAGTGGAATAGCCTTCGTGCTTTGATCTTGTACTCGGACCGACATGGTGGCGTTGTTGTATATACACCTCAGCACTTCGATGTACCGACAGTCTATGTGGCACCGCTGAAGAGACTGTAGCACTGCCCAGGTCTCGATCGAATCAAAGGCTTTCTCATAGTCCACAAACGCTAAACAAAGCGGCAAGTTATACTCCTCGGTTTTTTGTATAACCTGCCGTAGCGTATGAATATGGTCTATGGTACTAAAGCCTTTTCGGAAACCGGCTTGTTCGGGAGGCTGGAAGTCATCAAACCTGCCTTCGAGACGATTTGTGATGACCCTTGAAAACAACTTATAGACATGGCTCAGGAGCGAGATGGGCCTGTAGTTCTTCAGCAAAGTGTTATCACCTTTTTTGAAGAACAGTACCACCACGCTCCTGCTCCATGCCTCCGGCGTTGAGCCCTCGAGGAGAACGGAATTGAAGAGCTTCTGAAGGACTTTCAGTATCGGCATTCCGCCCGCTTTCAGAAGCTCTGAAGTGATTCCATCCTCACCCGGCGCCTTGTTGTTTTTAAGTTGTTTGAGGGCCATCTCAATCTCACACAGGCTGATGTCCTGATGATGATGATGTGATGATTTAACTCCATACTTCATAATTATTTAAGAATATTTAATCCAATCAGACGCATCAATGCAACTAAAATTAAGAATACCTGAATACTTTAAGCAGCAAATTTATACATTTTAATTTGTTCGTTAAAAGCGTGTTTTTTCAATTGTTACGTAAAGTTATTATCACGATGGGAAGCGATCTGGTTGTGCTGGGCCTCTGGCACTACGAAGGTCCCTGAGCAGCGTTGATTGATTATCATCAGGCGGGACTCATGCCCGTCCTTCTGCGAAGGCAATAAAAACCATATCGGACTGAATTTGAAAGTGACAATTTTAATTTAAAAGGAGCATGCCTCATAGTATCGTTTAAAAATATAGAAGATCCCGGCACCGATATTTCTTAAAATTCATTGTAGTTTTTATGGTTTGTCCTTTGAAGTATTCCTGTGTCATCCTGGGGATTTTGATAAAATAACGTAATTATCACATTTTGCATTTGTTCACAGATAATCTTCGAACCGACATTAAGTTTCATAGTAATATATGCATTCTCCTTCATTCATGTAATATTTTATTTTACTAATGCAATTTTTAACGATTGAAAAATCACGCTTATACTTGTATGCTTTTGCACGTCACTGTGTATAAATTTTATATAGTAAGTGTTGTGCACTTTTAAATGGCGAACTCGTTTTGTTAGTAAGTCATTAGTTAAATCAAATAAATTTAAATTTAACAGATTTATAATAGTTATTATTAAAGATTTTTTATTATTATATTTTGTGTGAATCTTTTTTACATACGTTTATTATCCTTATAACTCCCGTTCCACACTGATACTTACTTTTCCGATATTTTAGTACTGAACGAATTTTCAAGTAAGACCTTTTCGCTTGAATATTAAGTAGATCTTGCGATGCATAATTTGGTTAAGGAATGACATATTACGTAGATTTTTTCTTTGTAAGAAATTCACCTTCCTAGAAAATATACATTTTCTAACACTTAAACTTACAGGAGCACCACTGAAGCACCGTTAATATGTTTTGTTCCTGAAATAATCCTTTAAATTTTATTATGAGTATAACTATGTAAATTAAATAAAAAAGATACGGAACGACTTTCTACTTCTAATCGAACGATACTATGATGTGTTGCGGTAAATGAAAGCTATTGCCTGTATACAAACTACTTCCCAATACGATTTCTATACAGCCTTCGTGGCGCAGTCGGTTAAATGCCGCCTATGAAACAAGAAGCTGCGGGTTCGATCCCCGCAACGAGAAATATGTTTGTGCGGCCCGCATATCTTTCATTCAGTTCTGGGTGTTTGTGAGACTAAAAGTCCCTCGTAGTTCCTGATACCCACAACACAAGACTAGATGTTAGTGTGGGGTCAGGACTATGTGACTGTTGGGTTTTATTTATTGTATTTATTTATTATATTAAATAGAACGTGGAACATTTGTGTTTAAGACAATTATTGACAATGATTAATTATTGGTCTCACATTAAATTCCATAAAGATATCAACCATCGTTCCGTCGCCTACCATTCCATTACCCTACTAGATTATACATAAAGCAAATTTTCCATATCATTAATTTCAATCTCCATTCATAGCAGCTGAGATATACTTAACATCTAAAGGCGGCCAGGTGCTTCTGCTCAACGGTTATCGATTCCACCGGGAGTACGGAACCCCTCTGAGAAGCTACTGGCGATGTTCGAAGAGAAGCGCTTTCTCGTGCAAGTGTAAGGTCAATATGATCGACGGCAAGATCTTCGTCTCCAACGAACATAACCATGATATATCTGCTAGGTAGAAATTAGAGCGTATTAAGTAATTTGGGCGAGGGTAGTATTGAAATTACGGTCAATTGTGGTTTTACAAACGATATTGTTGATTTTACTGTCTTAACATCCAATATTAATAACCGCACCGAAAATAGACGTACTTGCTCCATCATAGTTCATTAATTAATTTTATCATCAACCCTTTCGCGTCGGTCACTGCTGGACATAGGCCTCTCCTATGGCACGCCACTAGGCTCGATCTTCAGCCCATCGTCTCCTATCCTAACAAGTAATGAAACTACTAGAAACTACTAGAGATTTGAGATGTCATAACTAGAACCAAAACAATATTTGTAAGTCATATACATAACATTTGTCTTGATAAGGTTGCCTAAGTCGCGGACTCTCGATTTACAGCCCGCTCTAAACCAATTCTTTTAAAAATGCTGTTATCCCTTAGTTCTGTCAATTATTTTCCATAACTTTCATTATTTTAATGTTGATAAAAATAAATAATGTTTTGAGTGTTTTGAAAATTAAAATGTTGCGATTTGTTATAGTTTCTATTAAAGATTAAATTTATAAAAAGAAAACAGTTTAAGGTTTGTTGTAAGATACAGAATTTTTATCTATTATATTTAGTTACCTTTAATAAAACCTTGTAAAAAGTAATTTTTTGTTAGTTTGAATCAAGAAGCTTATACCCAAATGGAGATTGCATTCCGTATATAAAAGTGTCATTCGTCATTCAAGGTAAAATTTTTGTGCTTCACTTTTATATACGGAATGCAATCTCCATTTGGGTATAAGCTTCTTGGTTTGAATAATATAAAAATAAAGATAAAATAACTTTGCAACAACAGAATATAATCTGTAAAAAGAACTAAATTAGAACTATTTCTAACATATGTAAATATGAAGATAATGCCATCGTGAGGAAGTTCATGATTATAAAGATTTTTTACAACCAAATGTATGTAATAAGCTTAATAATATAATAAACTTATGTTTTCCAATATTTTAATAAATGGGTTACAAGATTTTTTCATTGTATAAAAAATAATATATTTTTCCATATTATTAAATAAATGCAAAATTAAAATACTTTTTTGTTCTGTTCTGAAACCTAAACCTAAATTGGGTAGTGTTTAAATTAGAATTCATTTACAAGAATAATTTTGATATTAATATTCGTTTTTGTTTTAGGAGTTGCTACACCTACTACAACCACTTCCACGCCCTCTAATGAGGCTGCTAGTGCTCCCTCCATTGTTCCTGACAATGCTCCAGCTAGTGAACCAGCCAGTGCCACCCCTAACAGCACAACAACTGACACTACTATACATGCCGTAGATACAGTGCAAGACAACGCGTCAGACGATGACGTCATTGAAGTAGTAAGAGATGAAGCACCAATAGAAATATTGTCAGACGGAGAAGAATTAGAACTGGAGAAATTCCAGCAACAACAAAACCTTGATGTAGAGTCCTTCCATTTCACCATGTTACCAAATGATGAAAATCATGAAGACAAAAATTTCAGTAACAATTTGGTTGATCCACTCAAGAGTATACAATCTGACATCTTAGATATTAGTAACTCTTTGCCGTCCGTTTCGTCTATAGCTGCGCCTGTCATAACACATTCAGATTCAGGAAATAAAGAAGCAGATTCGAATGACTTCAATCCGGATAACATTTTCATCAATGTTACTGATGATTTTAATGTTGGCCAGGAAGAAATAATCACGTTCAATATTCCACAGCCCAGTACTAGCGATGATGTACCGGCTAACACTTAATGAATAAAATAATAATGCTGAATTTTATAGACATAGTATCTGAAATAATATGTTAGTTGATTCAAATTAAGATTTGGGTTCAAAATCAGATATATGCATTTTGAAAGGATGTAACATGCCTTTTTACACGCTTTATATTAGCTTCACTTGTATGTTTGTTTGTATGTTTGTAACCGACTCCTTAAGACGCGATTTTGACCCACTTTAAACGGACAGATTTCATTCAAATTTTGCACACCTGTCAAAGACCGAGTACAATACAATAATTAAAAAAAAAATAGATTTGAATTACTTGAGGTAAGTAAGTCACAGATGACTGACTACAAAACCGCTATTAAAAATGGACAATTCTTGGACATTTTGCCAAATTATTTTTTTACTGTTCAAAACACTTCGTACGATTTTTAAAAGTAGTGAAGTAAATCTGACGAAACCAAGATCTAAGAACCACTTAATAAATAATTTGATAGTAATTAGTTTAATAGTGCGTGGTGGCCATAGTGCGTGGTGGCCTGTTGGTAAACGGACTAGACGCGGCTGCCAACATTTTCACGGTGGTCGCGGGTTCGAATCCCAGGGCACACCTCTGACTTTTCGGAGTCATGTGTGTATTGATAGTCAATCACCACGCACTAAAACGGTGAAGGAAAACATCGTGAAGAAACCTGCATACCATAGCGATTTTTAAGAATTTCTATGGTATGTAAGTCCGCCAACCCGCATTAGGCATCTATTTAAACGAGTGTAATATTGAATAGGTTAGTATATTAATATTCGAAATTAAAGCTGTATAAATATCAAATAGAAATTTGATCTAGAAAAATTGCGTTTGGAAATTCTACGATTCGTCTTATAATTCTAAATAGTTCTTTAATTTAATATTTGAATGATGTAACTCAAAACATGTTATTTATAATGATAATAATAGTAATTGTGGTGGCTAGGTACATTTTTTAAAATCTTGGTTACTCGTTCGAATTCGGGTTAATCCTTAAACCATATGTTCCTGTTATTTATGTTTTCAATTAAACGTTGCTATATCAGTAAGATATTCAATTCTTAGAAATGACTTGAAAAAAATACTAAGATACACTGCATTAGATTAGGATAAGTTGACGATGACACAATATTTTTCCAATTAGTATTATTTGTGGATTACGCGTAATGATTTATTGTAATGCCATGAATAAATGTATCTGAAACACGAGTGAGTATTTTTATTTTTTATCATATTTATCCAAACAATGTCTATTTCCCCCGCCACACAGACTGCTGTGACACCGAAACATGACAGTGCATTTATACTGATAAATGCACTGTCATGTTTCGGATTGAAAGACATTGTATCCAGAGTAACTGCTGGACATATTGAAACTTAGCCATTTTATGTCTCAGAATGGCGAGCGCGGTGGAATGCCAAGCATTGCTTTGTAATTCAAGGTGTTGTTTGGTTTGCTACTGTTCATGAGCGGTCGTGTCGCTTACTACTAAGCGAACGGCATGCACGTCTCGCCATTCCGCAATAAAAAAAATATCTTATGTTCTACCGCTAAATATATGGTTCTGCTAATTATTTATGTGTGGTATGCTTCATATATTGCAATCGCACAATTCTGGACAATAACAAACAAACCCAAAATCAAGATTCAGAAAGCTAAAATACGAGTTATTCAGACTAAATTTTCTCGTGTGAATTTCTTTAATTCGATTTAAACAAATTCACACACAAGAGTACCGAAACCGATGACTTTATCACAAGTAATTTAGGGAATTTGAAATCACAAAACCTTGACATTGTCAATGTTGGTGAAATTTGATTCCAGGCTCAGCATAAGCTATACATGGTAATCCCTATATTGCAAATAGTATCAAGCGTCTTGGAACTATATGATCTACATGCAAAAGTTTAGATTATTTAGACAATTTTAAATTATCATTTGCGTCGTTCACATTCTATTTAAATTTAAGAACTGCTTAATGAAATATCAGAAATGTGTGCCTAACTAGACAAATTCGACGGTTTTTAATTTGTATAATTATAGCTACAGCGATGAACATTTTTAGGTCTTCAAATTGCTACGATTGTTGAGCAGACGGGGCGGAATGTGCTCATGATTGGCAAGAACCGTTTCTTGAGGCACTATGTGAGTAGACAGGGCAGGACCAGATGGAGATGCTGCAAGATGTTCAATAAGTGTCGCGCCATCGCTATCACGGTCGACAACATCATCGTCAAGCTCACTGATCTCCATAATCATAACTGAATCTCTGAACACATCGAGGATGTCACCTGCTTTATCGTTTTTAACTGTTTTATCTATCTGATTTAGATTTAGTTTTCTTTTGCCTTGTGAATTTGTAAAAAGGTTACATGTATGTGGCGTTATTGTATCCAATGAAAGATTATGAGATTATTTCCAGAGGTATCTAACTTTAATACCATAAGTCTATCACCCCAATGAAATACACTATATGCTTTTGTATGTATACCGGGTATATCAAGACTGCTACCGAAAACGAAGCCGAGTGATAGTTTTAGTGACTACAAACACAATGCAACTAAAAATTTCGCAAAGAAACGCGTCATTATTTTTAATGATTTTTTAAATATCGTCATTTTTGGGTGGTAAATCCATAGTTTTTGCTCAAATAATAATTTAAACTGTTTCGTACCTTAGAGTATTTATAAATAAACGGGTATACACTATTATTTCAGGAAAAAAAATGTATTTACTACCCAAATCTAGCCATAGGAAAAAAAATTGTCGCTTTTTTTTTTAACTTTTTCTGTTGCATTGTGTCTGAAGTCGCTTAAACTACCACCCGGCTTCGTTTTCGGTAGCAGTCTTGATATACCCTGTATATCATAACAATTTTATATTATTGGATTATGGATATTGAAAATATCTCCTGGCATTCTAATAATATATTTATTATGTAGCAAATCCTTTTTCAGTTATAATAATATCTGTTATGTATTTCAATATGTTTGTTTACTATTCATCTCCCAATTACTAATAACGTACTTAGAACAGTTTATCCCTAAAAAATACTACCTACATACGATGTACCTCGACACAGAAAACCGCGTGAGTGACCTAGTCTGTTTTATAAAACTTGTTATTTTGCCCTTTTTCACGCGATTGCGGATCAATAGATTGACAAGATTTTTTGCGAAGAAATAGCTTATTGGCGAAAGTATGGCATAGGCTACTTTCTATACTTGATAAAGTGTAGTTTCTGCTATACAAACCATTATTATTTAGAACGTAACTGTGTATAGTTAAATATTTAGCCAATTATAACATTAAGTATTGAGTATTCATTAAAATTACATAACGTTAGTCTTCCTTTACTAATAATGCTGTACATTACAATGTATATAAAAATAATTTATGTTTATCTTTTTTCTTGCATCCAATTAAGTATTTGTATTTTTTGTACTTATATAATTTCATGATTTTATGCTTAATAATAAGATTTTCTCCAATAAATTCAAAACGCAGTTCTAACTTTAAATGAAACATGATTAGAATATTGTAAGCCCTTCTAAAAATAAAAAATAGCAGAGATTTATTAGGTGGAAAAATATGAATTGACCCCCGTGAATGTATAAGTAAATATTATTTACTAAATTAGTGTGCAATTGGTATGTACTAATCATTTTAAATAAGCCGGTATACAGAATTACATTAATTAAATTGTAAATAGCTTTTACATGTATTTATTGATGTGTATGTATTATATATATATATATATATATACTTAGTATTATTTAAGATATTTTTTAGGAAATGCAGTTAGTTTTGTGTATGTAATACACATTTACCTATCAACGGTGAATAAAAACATCGTGAGGAAACTTATGTATTGAAAATTCAGAATGAAATTTAAAAGTATGATATCTACCCGCACTAGGTTAGCATAATTATTTAAAGCTTACTCCCTTTCAACCATAATAGCCCAATTACAAAAAGAGAATTTCGCACGGCGAGAATCGTACGCAATTATCGTACTACATAACCGTCATAGCTAAAGTTATATCGTGTTTGATAAAAATTGACACGATGCAACTTTTTCATATCCCTACGATAATCGCATCTTCGAGGTGAGAATTCCTATGTAATTAGGGCTTTACGTTGGCCTATGTTTAATAGCAGAATAAATATAGATCTGATTTAAAAAACCCAGTTAAGGTAGATAATGTGTCATGCTTATTATAGTCACCTAACGAATCATTAATGTTAAACAAATAATACGAAATACATACGAATATATTTATATACATTGTTGTTTTATTTTTAATATACACATTCAGTTTTATGTAAACCATATTGTGTGTTGTTAGTAATAGCATAAATTTTGAACGACTTGAGTAATTGAAGGTATATTCATAAAATGAATTTACATTGAAGAGACGACGGTTCACAAAATAACTATAAAAATGGCGCTAAATAAGAGGTTTGCTACGAAATAATCTTTACATATCTAGAAAAAAAAACTTGAGCACTAAAAAAGTAAAGGACAGAAATTAAAAAATATATGTCTGTACTAATATGATAAAGCTGCAAAGTTTGTTAGTTTCAGCACCCTAATCACTGCCATTATCAATCGAATTTAAAAAAGCCCTTTGGAAATATCAATTATTGAGGAAAGCTCTAACCAATTTTACATTACGTGACAACAATTATAAAACAATTATAAAAAACTTTTTAAAATATGCAAAATACTTCCCATTAGTCTTAAACATAAATATTTATTTTTAACGAATCAACATAGTAAACAGGAGCTTACCCTATCTCTTGCGAGTCATAACCAAGTCACCAGGTCAGTATCTGCTGGCAGGTATATAGTGCCCAGGGTAACTAATTATTATGGCGATAGAACCATTCAAAAGCGATTACCATATTTATTAAATAGCCTGCCAATAGATATTAGACAGGAGGCTAACAAATTTAATTTTAAAAATAAGTTGCTTAAGTACTACCTAAAAACATTAGATAATTTTTAGTTTTAAAGTTACAATAATATTGTCAAACCACAACGCCTTTCCTGTTCCCGTCCCGTCTCGTCCCCTTTTCCATCTATCCCTGTCCCGCGTCTTTTATTCACTCTCATCATATTAATGTATAGTTAAATTATTAATTAGAGGCTCTACGACCTACAGTCAAACCACTTAGGTGGTTTTGTAGGGTATATATGTATGTAAATAGACCTAAGTTCTTGTTGTGTAATAAATAAATAAATAATAAATAACCCTTACGAGTCCAGCAAACAAGTCAACAGAAAATATAGTTCTAGTCAAATTGTCAGACGTAACGTGTACATTAGTGGATAATTTGCGGAATCGCTGGTAGTATATAAAAATATATTTAAAATTACAGCCCAAATAATACAAGGAAATGCATATCCGGGCATGTACTACAACGGTTATTACTACAGACCGCACAACGCTTATCGGAAGAAGAAGCAAATTCTCTGTGGCAAGCAACTGTGGTACTGCCGGCATAGAAAGTCGCAGAAGTGCAAAGCGGCGTTGAGAACTTATGATGGGTCGCTTCTGGTCATTCCTGAACCGAGCAATGACCATACATGTCAAGAACCGTGGAATATGGCCATGTAATATTCGTGTCCTAGGGAATTATGTAGCGGATTTAAATCCCAGGGCACACCTCTGATTTTTTGAAGTCATTTGATTGATACTTATTCAACACGCACTTTAACGGTGAAGGAAATATTGTGAGGAAACCTTGCATACTATAGCGAATTTGTAAGACCTTATATGATGTAAAGACCTCCCCACTCTCGATCGTGTTCTCGATTGTAGGCTCGTGCCCTGCAGTGGAATGTGTATAGGTTGATACAGACATTGAGTTTAAATCCTAGGTTGACCAATCTAATTTGATTTTCCATAAAATGCCCATACTAGACCAATTTATGATGCAATGTATGTTCATATAAGAATAATGGGCTCGGGTCAGGGGGGTTACTCTGTACTCCGACACGACGACGAATGTTCAAACATCGCACATAAAACTGTACGATTATGGCTTAACACATTAAAAAAATTTCGAATCCTGTATGTACGTCGTAATCTTAGACTAAGTCCGGAATGAATTATAAGTTTCATAGATAATAGTATTGATTTTTAAAAGTGGGAAACTTTAATCATATATGTTGACGTTCATCGTCCGAGCATTCAATCTTCGTTTCGGCGTATAGGGTAATCCTCAGGGTGTTTGTGAGACCGAAAAGTCTCTCCTAGTTTCTGATACCCACGACACAAGACTGTATGTGGATGTTATTTATTAGTATTAGAATACGTAATACCACCGCCTTTAAATTAAGTGTTTGTAAAAAATAGATAGTAGTTGTGATATTAATCCAACCAAATAAATACATTTTGATTTAAATTATAGTCCAAAAGCCTATTGCATATATATAACGTTTGTTCGTATTATTTCACCTCGCAAATTACAAAGGCCTTATTCATAGATCGTTTAAAACTTTTTTTGTTTGTTCGAAGAAGACATAAGGCCGTATATATTTACAAATTTTATCATCTTCAAACACAGGAAACCCAATTTTGATTATAGAAATCATCTAATTGTCTAAGTTTTTCCGTTTATAATACTTTGATCATTAATGCTTATTGCTTGGCAGTAATCAGTAGTTGTAGTTTCTAAGACTCCAAGAAAAGTCTTCTTACCTTTAGTCTGCATGTATAAGTGAGATAAGCGCATGTGATTTAAAACTTAATGCAATATATTTAACCAAATAAACTGTTTTATCCGAATGTTACTTTGGTTTAAATTATTAGCAAATCTTTATCACTTATTGCTATCGAAAATTCGTTTGCTAACCGCATTATATTGTTTGCATTTGGTTTTGTTTACAAACAAAATAAACACACAGAATATAAATCAAAATGGGTTTTAAATAAGTCATTCAGCTAGATTATTTTGTTACTTAAAAATTACGATCTTTCAAAGAAATTTTCCTATAACATGAATACTAGTCACTGGTCACTAGTGGTTAACTGCTTAACGGAACGAGCAGTGTAAATGCACTGTTGTTTTCTGGTTGAGAGATATTGAAACTTAACATCTTGTGTCTCAGGATGGCGAGCGCAGTGGAATTCCAAGCGTTGTTTTGTGATTCATTTTGTTGTCTAGTTTTGCTACTCTCCATGAGCGGTCGTATCGCTATGCTTCAGGCGAAAGACCTGATCGTATCGCCATTCATTATAATCGAAAAAAACGATGCCAAAAAATCTCGTCATTTCTGATACGAACTTTTATCTTATGAGGTTAGGCCTATTCAGTCTAATTTTTATAATGAATCACGTGCTCTATCCTCAGACTTCCACTACTTGGAACAGATACCACCTTCTGTGAAGAAGAAGGCGCCAACGAGACCATGCCGCGTCTGCACGAAGAAGAAGAGAAGGCGGGAGAGCAGATACTTCTGCGCAGCATGTCCTGAGAAGCCCACGCTTTGTATCAACTCCTGTTTCAAGTTCTATCATGTACAGTCTTCAGAAATAAAAGGATAAGATGTAATAACAATTTTGCAAATATATGCAATGGCTGATCAAGAAATTAAGTGTCGATTTTTGATCGAAAGAAAGTCTATTCGACGTATAACGTTGACGCATTTTTAGTTTATTTTTCTTTTCCGGATAACAGTTATTTGGCGATTAAAGTTTTTTTTTAAATGAGTATCATGTATCCCACCAGTGTGGTTGTATGTTACATAAAGTTTGGAATCTGTACAGTCTTTATAAGAATGTATCATTTTCTGTATATTGATCTGAATTCCTGATATTATTTCATTAGTTTACTGATCTTTATTACTTCGATCAAGGTAATGATGTGATTATTTGCTTGTTAAATTGATATAAAATATTTGACAATTTATAATGTGTTTTCATTCAATATTATCCCTTTATTTTTAGTTTGATTTGACGTTCAGGACATTAAGTTTAACCTAAAAATCATACGGATTACATCAGCGCTTCCTTCCTTCTTTTATTTAGCATCAAATATCCTAAAAATGAACAGTATATTTGTTAACCGGTATATTTGATAGCAAATATTAATTAATCTTAGTTGCTAAACATCTTGGTGGGTTTTGTAAAGTAAAACCTTCATAATTTAACAACATCACACCCTTATCATCTCCCTAGAAAGAAGACGGCAAAAGTGCTATAAATTGATGACGATCTGCATTTTTTCTTGGTACACTTCCGTACCATTTTCGTTGATTATATTTAGCATATAGATTTGTGTACCTAGCATAAATTTTCATTAAATATAAGTAATCTAAGTAAAATAGATTCCATTGCATGTTTCTACTTTGTTTTTACTGCAATCAGATGTTAAGCGTGTCGTTTTGTTGCAGTGGGTCTCATAGGGACCGGCATCGACTGCTTCGCCTCGTACTGCCTCAGCAAGCAGGGCAAGATGGGCATCAACGTCGGAGGCTACAGGTTCAGATTCAACGGTTGCGCCAGGAACGGCAAGATCCGCTGGCGGTGTTCCCGAGGACCCTGGTGCAAGGCGGCACTCCATACTTACCGGGGCAGAATAGTCTACATCCAAAGCACCCATAACTGCGGCCCCAAGCCCCCCACCTAAATACTTAATCTGGCCCAGCCTCTTAGAGCAGCTGTTCGAAATTTGAAACGTGTGAGAAAAAATAATAGGCAGTTGTTTTTTGTATTAGAGTTGTAATTTAAATTATAATCGAGATGTTAAAGGTTTGGATGTGTTGTGTTACCAAAAATCGGAATAAGAAGTACGCTTCGAATAACTTTCAAAAATGTATGTTTTAGTAACATTGTGTTGTTGATATTATTTTTCGGAAAAGGTGTTTTACTTAAGATATTAACTATGATATTTCACGCATCGACATATTAGAATAAAAATATGAAGGCAACAAAAATAGTACAAAATTGTGGCATGAACAAATATTGTAAGTAGAAAACTATTGTAAATATGAAATGGAATCGTTACGGAGACGAAATCAAATGTATTAAAAACATGTTACTGATAAAATAGTTACCGTCCTCGCGAAAAGGAATAAAACTTATAATAATCGAACAATAAATGTACGTATGTATAATACCTCATAATTTTAAGGTAACGTGTAATCCGCTCGGAATCGCATAATATTGTCAAATTAATGATGACTTTTTGACAGCTTCTAATGTGTATCGATTTTATTTAAACCTCTGGGTCCCGATATTTATGTAAATTTACATACTCGTACTTTGTTGCAACTAACATTGCTTTAGAAGTATATGGAATTATATTTAATGTATGAAAAATCGAAAATTCTTATTCAATTTTCTCGATGTCATCTTCGAAATCACAGGTCGTAATCTTATAGATAAAAGTGCGTGGTGGCCTGTTGGTAAACGGGCTAAACGCGGCTGCCAACATGTTCACGGTGGTCGCGGGTTCAAATCCCAGGGCACACCACTGACTTTCGGAGTCATGTGTGTATTGACAGTCAATCACCACGCACTAAAACGGTGAAGGAAAACATCGTGAGGAAACCTGCATACCATAGCGAGTCTACTTTTCAATATGTTATATCGATTGGGTGGTGGAAGTAAAACCAAATACAAATTTCAATTATTGCAATAACCTAGATAGCCATATAACTAGATATGGCTTATGGCACCAAAGATATGGCCTTTGGCATCATATCGAGTACAGGGCGAAAAGTGAGTGTCCTGATTGGAACACTTCCTGCTTTTTCTGGGAATGGGAATGAGTTTATGTACGAATGTAAAAGAAAATGATATATACTTTCACCACCCTATGATTAGAAACGTAAAAATATGTATATAAAATAACAAAGGGCTACAAAGGTTATTGTCCCAAATTATTCTTACTTATGATATTACAAAGTCGACGTTATATTATACATCACAATTTGTGCAATATGATATTTATTTTAACTTATACTATGTTGGCTTTATATCTTAATGTATGAAAATTAATGAATGAAAATTTCATTTGTACAATGAATTATACATTTTAAAATTTATTTACTTAAAATTTTGGTACGATAATTTTATATATTTTCCATCAAGTAATATTGCTACAAAAAATTCAATTTTTAAGTCTAAATAATATTGCAACAGTTGAGTGGATACATTCAATATGCATTATTTATCTTGTAATAATGTGGAAGGAACCAAATCTATTAATACCCAGTAATCGAGATATTTAATCAATTTTGCTCAATAATATATTATAAGCCGTCAAAAGGGTCATGACTTATCAAGCTTGGTGTAACAGGATCAATACAGGGTTTTTACTTGTTAAGCAATCATACATGACAATTTAAATTGTAATCAATTATTATCAGTGTAAACTTTGTATAGCATTGTATATTCGTGTAATGTTTAGTGTACATATTCGAATTTAATGTTGAGTACAGGTTACATCAATGATAAATTTAAAGAAGCAGACTGACATTTGGTCAGTGTTAGCTACAAAGTATCTGTTTGTCAAGCAGTTTTCCTAATGAATTAAAGATTACTTTAGGTGACCTGAGGGCCAACAAAGATCAAATGTATGGAAATGACATTTGGCAGTCACGTGACTTCTGTCATGTGCCTCAATATAATTGATCTTTCTGCAGGTATTCATGCCAACAGAAAAGTGACATTTGTCTAGAGGCCCTGTTTGCTCGTCTGCGGGACTTGAATAAATAAAAGCCTATCTTAACAATTTAAGAATGAGGTTCTTCAATCATATTGTGAAATCTATACTGACTTTAATACAGTATCTGGAAAGAATATTTATTATATGAATAGCTTTCGCCATAGCTATTCTCTCTCTCTCTCTCTCTTCAACCACGGGGCGACTGCTGAACATAGGCTTCCCAGAAGGATCTCAATTGTCGCTGGATGCAGGCTGCTTCCAATAGGTCGATGTGGAGATCCTTGGGGAAAGCCTATGTCATAGCAATTAATGAAACCAATTCGGTCAAATCCTCAGGATAATTGTTTTGTAAGGTCCATTTAAGTATTAGACTATTGTGTGTTATCTCATCGGTATATTTTATCGATAATATATTAATTGCAGTACCCGTAATAATAAGTTATGGATCTCAATTCTTAGTGTAAAATCTTTCATTGCACTTTTAAATTCATGGCAATAGTAAGACTAAGGGCCAGATACCTATATTAGTCAATATAACTTTATACAAAATAAACGAGCAAAAGTATAACCAAGAAAGAACAAATGATAGTGGTATGAACAACTCTAATCTGGGAAAATATTTGTTGTAAAAGTATGTAAGAAATGTAAATGTTATTGA
Source organism: Hyles vespertilio (assembly GCA_009982885.2). Classification (NCBI taxonomy): domain Eukaryota; kingdom Metazoa; phylum Arthropoda; class Insecta; order Lepidoptera; family Sphingidae; genus Hyles; species Hyles vespertilio. The sequence continues at coordinate 17,871,419 of CM042809.1, read as the reverse complement.
TGTCGCCTGTACTACAGGACACCTACCTCTGTGTAACGTAAGCGTCTTAAGTGGTTGTGTAATTACGTTAATGTTAGTGATTATTGCCAAATTTATTGTAGAACGAGTAAAACATTGCAAAAGGCCAGTGCTGTTTAATCAATCTCTTTATACTATCTTAGAGTATTTATAAATAAAAGGGTATACACTATTATTTTAGGAAAAAAATACATTTACCACCCAAAAAGGGCCATAGGAAAAAAATAATAAAAAAAAAATTGTCGCTTTTTTTTGCAACTTTTTCTGATGCATTGCGTCTGAAGTCGCTTAAACTACCACCCGGCTTCATTTTCGGTAGCAGTCTTGATATACCCTGTATTATAAAATATTTTAAAAATCAGTTTCACCTGATCTAAATTTTCATCTCACTAGTAGCAACTCAGAATACATGCGCTCATGTCGAAACACATTATTTATTTTTAAAATGATAATTCAAGATGTTCAACTATGAAATTTATATTAAGGCTTAAAAACCTATTTTACCATCACAATTTTAAAGATAATTATATAATAATTGTTAAAAAACCATATTGTAAAATACTATTCACAAATACTGTTTAACGTGCCAAATAGGCGATAAATTTAAAAAGCATACAGAATACGAATAACCTACAACTTTAAATGTAGAATGGATGTTTTAAATAAATACTAGTCATAATTATACCATGAGTTTGATTTCTGCCCATCTATTTCTTTTCCACCATTTTTTTACTATAGAAGCTTTTGCAATAATTTCATACTCATACGACTTAGAAGCCATTAAAATAAATCCTATAAATTGGTATACATTATATACCTACAACTTATTGAAGTTGTAGAATTGTATGCCGTCACACATGTTGCCTCCTTCCTATAATCCTGCGTCCTTCCGCCGTAGTGTGAGGAAGCATCTAAGCAGTCCTGCATAATTGTATCGATTGGCATGGGACTGCCGTCTGATGCTATTCGACATTGCCTGGACGGCATTTGCGCTTACCATCAGGTGAAGGGCAATCATTATACCGTGCCAGTGTAAAAAAAACTATATAGTCCTTATACTAGTAAATATTTCCGGATTGAACACGTAAGCAGCTACCACACACAAACCATATTATTACATGATACAAAATGCCTAGTGTGTTGCTACCCCATGGGTATAGTTAGTGAGAATGCATGGATAGTTCATCTTGTTGACGCCACAACCACCGTGTTGGTGTTTTACAAGTGTTCATAAAGGGCGGTGACAATTTACCATCAACTCGTACATTCATTTCCCTTCTTTTCCATTAAACACGAATTACTCATTAAATTCCTAAACTAGTTGTAAAAGTACTAATTTGACCCTTTAAAAACAAAAAAACGTACAGTCGAATTGAGAATCTCCTCCTTTTTTAAAGTCGGTTAATAAAATAAGTGCTCTATTTATCATAATTATGTCTATCAATATGGTAACTTATATGGGTGCTGTTAATCTCTTGTAGCACAACCACAGCACTATAAGAGGAAAAAGCTATTCAAAAGTTATTTTGGCGTCTAATTAATTAGGTAAATATTTTGTGAAATTGGTTTTCTCAGAACTCTGATCTAAATATTCCAAAAAATAAAACTCACTTTAAAAAGCAATTTATTAGTAACTAATAAAATTTCAATACGCACAACTTAATCTATACTACTTCATCTAACCTGATTATCAAAACTTAAATAGCATAGCGAAATAATAAACCGTTATTTGGTCAGAGAAGAAAATATTTTACACCAACACTATGCACTATATGCCATTTACAAAGGTCTTTTTGAAGAGTATTTACACCACACCGGTTCCGGGATGATGAATAGGAAGGATCACTGTACGTCTTCATCACAGTCGGTCCCCGTGATGATTTGATCTCCCGAGACCACGCCGTGCTCTTGTTTGAGATGCTTGAGCATGTCGCCCACGCTTTGATCGTCGATGCTGAATTTCTCGCATCGGAACTGACATATTTTGCAGGTGAACGCGTCGTCTTCGGTTTGTTCGAATACCTTCCACACCCACGAGTGGTCGTCGCCTTTCGAATCGTCACCTGAAATAAAAATGGAATGTGTTGAAAAATAAATTTAATATTTTTTATTAAATTTATCGAGGGTAGTCGCACTTCGATCAAATATACACTAGATACAACATGAGCGCTTAGAAAATGGCACCAAAAAAGAGTGCTTTAACCACTCTTTCGCCTTCAGTCACGCACTGACCGTTTCTTCTAAAACGTCGCAGAACTTTAGACATTATTATGAGAAAAGCTACTTTAAGCTCCAGAAATAAGGTGGAATTTGTGTTAATATATTTGGAATATGTGATCTTTTTGTTTCCTTTTTTGTTTCAATGCATCGGTGCCACTTTTAACAGAACATTTACAGGGAACTGTGTATCTAGTGTATATTTGATCGAAGGTAGTCGCCTGAAATTCGCAGGTTAACTTAGCCGAATTGCCGGTACGAGAGATTGATGACAAATTAGATACTATTATTGTATTGTAAGTTAATTATCTTTGGAAAACTTTGTGACTTTTTTGATTAAGTTAGTCGCTCATAATCGTTAACATTTTAATCAGTGACACTACTAAAAGTGATCAAGAATCTGGAGTGACCGTGAGTCAACGAACATTTATTTTTCATATAATTGCAAAGGAGGTAAACTTCCTTCGTAGTTCTTCTAAAGACTAAAATCTACATTATACCTAGTGGTGTATTCGGAAACTACTGAATTTACAAAAAAGCATATTTTATGTGGTAATATCGGTCTAATTCTCACATTAAAATACAATGATTTTAGCTTCTATTGACTGAATCTTTCGGACATGTATGAGAGTCTACACGGTAAATGCCTTATTCATAAGTTTTAAAACTTATATTGGTTACAGAATGTTTTGTCTTCTTCGCTCAAACTAAATTCAAAAGTCATTCGAAAGGGATAATTCCTAAGGACGTTATGTACATATGTACTGTACTGTATCAGGCGTCATACATCCCACTGCAGGGCACGAACCATCCTCTACAATCGAAATTCGAAAGTATGTTTGAGAAACGGTTGGGCGATATAGTCCTCCAAGCTGGTGGCCTAGTACGGGTTGGCGGATTTTACACATAACAGGAATTCTCACAAATTACTATGGTATGGAGGTTTCCAAATGATGATTTGCGTCACCATTCTCTATGTGCGTTAATATATTTTTTTAACTAGGCTAGAAGTATGCAGGAAACTCGTCACATCCACTTTTTTTTTTTTCAATTTCTACAGGCCAAAAAGCATGATGTCCAAATATTATTAATGACTATATATTGGAGATCACATCCATCAGGTGTTTCATTTGCTTTCATATCAGATATATGCACGTTGAGTTTAAGTAACCGTATTCAATGATACTCATGGAGACTGTCCCACCCTCACACCCGCCAAGATCCAAGTAAGCTGTAAGCCAGGACCAACAGTGGCACGCATTTTATTGACATCGAGCATTGCAGCTCGCTGATTCTCCGGGAATGTCTAACTTGTCTATAACTGTATCAGCCCATATACGTCCCACTGCAGGGCACGGGCCTCCTCTACAATCGACAGTACGATTGAGAGTGGTTAGGCCATATAGTCCACCACGCTGGCCTAGTGCGGGTTGGCGGACTTACATACCATAGGAATTCTTATAAATCGCTATGGTATGCAGGTTTCCTCACGATGTTTTCCTTCACCGTTTAGTGCGTGGTGATTGACTATCAATACACACGTGACTCCGAAAAGTCAGAGGTGTGCCCTGGGATTCGAACCCGCGACCACCGTGAACATGGCAGTCGCGTCTAGTCCGTTTACCAACAAGCCACCACGCACTTTTAACTTGTCTATAACCCGCAACGAAATTAATCATGAGGTATTCAATGGTAGTGAGATTTTTCTATTCATTATCAGCATTAGGAATTTGTGCCCAATAAGGCGATAGGCTCGCCCACACAGATCACTTCCAATAGATACCGCATTACGATAGTTTTGTTTTGAACCGAAAACGCCAACGAAGGGAACTGCGCGGGGGGTGGGCGGGTTGCAGCGCGGTCACGTGGACTTCACTGGAGAGATGAGGCATAAGTCGATAAATAAAAAAATGTATCGATAGTTCGATTTGACAGTAAGTTCATGTGTTATGATCGCTTCTATAACTTAATTACCAACTTGTTAAATGTTTGATAATATTTTTTCATCGGCCTGATCTGATAAATTATACCAACCGGCAACCGGTAACTACGAATAAATAGGATTAAGATTTATACTTTAGTATGTAACGGTTTTTTTTGAAACAACACTGCTTAAATGCACTGTTGTGTTTCGGATTGAAGGACATTGTAGCCAGAGCAACTACTGGACATATTGAGACTTAACATCTTATGTCTCAGGATGGCGAGCGCAGTGGAATATTGCTACTGTTTATGAGCGGTCGTATCGCTTACCATCAGGCGAACGGCTTGCTCGTCTCGCCATTCAATGCAATAAAAAAAAAATGTAACGGTTTTATTTCTATTATTCACCGTGTATTTTTGTATACCATAATGGCGAAATACCCAAATTAAGTGTTGATATAAAAGAACAGATAAAAATATGAAATAGTAAATAACTAAACCTCACGCCCTAAAGGGCTACAATAACTTATTCCGTTTCTTGAATTCTGACGGCGGCTGTAGTAAATGTAATATCGACAAGTGACGATGAAACCCAATTGACGAACTATGACGATATAATATATAACGTATGTTAAAATTAGTGCAATAGCTTGGGCTACTGATTCTCAATAAACTTAGTATACTAAAACTTATGATAAATACCCTCCCATTATATTTGAAAACGTATAGGTACAACTAGAGGGAAATAAGGAAATTTAATTACGCCAAAGATAAAAATAAATAAAACAATATTGTAAAAGTACCTTGTTAACAAATTTAACCATTTCAAATTACATAAAATAACGTAATTATTGTAATTTGAAATCTTTATTTAAATCAATACATATTTTGTGACATTGTCATTTAATAAAATTAATTTACTTTATTGTTTGACAATATCGATATTTCTGGGAATTATATTATAAACATGCGTCAAACACTAGAAGAACGCGTGATTTCGCCAAAAAAAGATGGCTTATTACGGTTATAGCTATGCGAAAAAGAGACGGCTGATTTTCCATCCGAACTCGACTGTTTGACATTGATACAATAACCAGTATAAATTGAGCTCGCTCGGGACCAAATTAATTTAAAGAATATTAGTTATCGATGAAAACTTATTGCGTTTTGTTTAGATACTTTGTTTTTTTTTGAGTTTGTTGCACACATTTTATTAAACAAATCATTTATAACTGTAATATTATGTTCCCAAAATGTAATTTTCGCTAACGTGCGACGACATGTGTGGGTCCACTACTTGGACGATACTGATGACGCGACATTTGGCATCGGTTTATATCTATCTGATAGCTTATATGTGTTGGGCGCAACCGCTGCCTTGCATTAGGTATCTATTGGAAGTGATCTGTGCTCGCCCATTACCACATCGTGGTACGGAACAAGGCAATATGTGGGTGTCCTGGTAGCAATTTTGCTTACACCTTCCAGGAAAGAGTGTTAGAGTAGGGAGAGATGTTTCCATTGCCGCACGCTTCGACAGTTATTTTTCTCGTCATTGGGACGATAAAATCAAAATCTTTTACGTTATCTTTAATTAAGTATTCGCATATTTCAACTCATCTCTGAAATGACTAAACTGGACAGACTAGAAGTGCAATGGGCCAATTAAATAATTAAAAATAAATACGTACTCTGATATCCGGTCTTGTTGTGTATCATCTTGAGATGTCTATTCATGTTGCCGGTGGCGTTGCCTCCGTGCGTGATGTGTCGCCGACACAGCTTGCACTGCGCCTGCGCAGCCGACACGCGATCGAAATACGACCAGATCCAACTGCGACGCAGCTTCTGTTAGAACTCTCTGCAACACATCAATAAACAATTAAAATCTACTTTCGTGTCGTGGATATCAAAAACTACGAGACTTATAAATCGCACAAAAAAAATTAACGTGCGGGTCTCGAAACCGCAGCCTCACGTTTGATAGACGGCGTCTAAGCAACTACACCATGCTGGAATAATGGAATGGAGGCTGCCAATATATAAAATATAAATATTTTACGACCCGGGATTCGAACCCGAGACCTAAGCGTTGTAATCGTACCGTAGTGCAGCTACGCCACCAAGGCAGTCGCCACCGAACTTGTAATAGATTATTAAAAATAGCAATCATCAGATTATCAAGTCATAAGCTAAGTATAATATTGGTATATTTTAGGGCAAAATTTCTTTAAAAAGTCTAGTTACCTGCACAAGAAAACTGCACAATTTAAACGGCTTCATAATTCGCATAATTTATAATATGTAAATTCATTCTGCGACACGCATAAAAACTACGTGCCCCGAACCCACATAAATTATGATTAAAATTATATAGAAAAAACTAATATGTTACTCACCCAACATATCCTCCAAATCCCGGTCGCTTGCATATATCTCCTCGGTCTTTATAGCATATGGAGTCTCTACTTCGCTGGTCAAGTCATAGCTCTCACAAGGCTCACGTTTGGATATCTCCTTCCTGAACACGTGGGGATGTCTAGTTCTAACATGCCGGTTCATGTTGTTGGTATTGCAACCCTTGATAGACAGCACCACATGACACAAGTTGCAGCGGTAGATTATATTGCTCAGCTTGTCGAAGTATTTCCACACCCAGCTCCTTTTCCGTGTTTCTGGAATTGAGAAATATAAATATTTAATATACCTATACACTCAATTATTGATTAATTTGTACTGTTGTGACTACATGTATCATGGTCAGATTAGATTCTTTACATACATACATAAACTCACGCCTTGTTCCCAGAAGGGGTAGGCAGAGGTGCCAGGGCACCCACATTTCGCCTTGTATGTTCCGTCCTAAAATGTGATAGGTGATGAGCCAATCGCCATTCTGTATCAGCCCATATACGTCCCACTGCAGGGCACGGGCCTCCTCTACAATCGACAGTACAATTGAGAGTGGTTAGGCCATATAGTCCACCACGTTGGCCTAGTGCGGGTTGGCGGACTTACATACCATAGAATTTTTTATAAATTGGCTATGGTATGCAGGTTTCCTCACGATGTTTTCCTTCACCGTTTTAGTGCGTGTGATTGACTATACACACATGACGACGTAAAGTCAGAGGTGTGCCCTGGGATTCGAACCCGCGACCACCGTGAGCATGTTGGCAGTCGCGTCTAGTCCGTTTACCAACAGGCCACCACGCACTTTTTGCCAATCGCCATATCCGGCACAAATTCCTGACTCTGGGCTGATACTGAATAGAAATATCCGATATCACTTTGCCCAACCCGGGATTCGAACCCGAGACCTCGGCTTTGTAACCGTACCGTAGTACAACTACGCCACTGAGGCAGATTAAATTCTTTTCAGATGCATAATGTTGTAATTCCACTAAAAATCCAATTGAATTACTTTTTTCGTAGCAATGTCTATAACTCTCAAAAAATAAAATATTAACACATTTATAAAGTCACTGACTGATCCTTTAAAATGGCGCTTACTCTGATTTCTAAGTAATAAGTAGAAACATGTTTGATCACTTACCTGATGTTTCTGGCCTCTTTTTCTTCTTCTTGTTAATCATCACATACTGTGTATTGATTTCATCATCCTTATCAGTTACAGGCTCAGGCACTTTTGGCAAAGGCTCAGTGGTAGCCTCACACATTTCCCCCAGTATATAGGTTCAGTTTTAGGGTCAGTATCATCTTTCAATACATTTAAATGAAGGAATTCTATGCGGAATCCAACATTAGCTTCTGGATTATCCTTGTGTAACTCAAAAACTTCTTTATGCATGTCTTTTATGTGTTCTAGAAGTAGCAGGGATTTTTCAGCAGCATTAAGGATGATATCACAAAGGTTGCATTTCATTTCATTCTCCTTGGTTAACATTTTCATGTAGTAAATTGATGCCCATTCCGGCAACTGCTCATCTGCGGACAAAATATAATCTAAATTATATCTTTCTTATAATACATGATTTAAAATAAAATTATACTAATAATATTATTGTAATCATATTTTTACCTGTGAACAAATAAATAACACCCAACAGTCACATACATAGAATGTACTTAAACTGTTAAAACAATAAATAGTTTTAAAACTAAAACTGTGTTGAATCAAAGACAAGATTTAAATTGTATATGAATATATTCAAACTTAAAAATAAAATAAAAAACGGAAAATAAATTCCAAGTTTATTAAAAAATCCTAGGTACAATTCTGATTAGTCTATTTTTAATACTGATACTGAGTACTTTTTAACACAAATTATTTTAGTTTTATTAGGTATACTTCTCAATAATACTGATTATAAGTGGAACATAATTTTTCTTTACACATCTAGTCAATACTCAAAATAAATCTTTATCTGGGAGTTTTTATAATTATATTTGTCTTAAAATATATTTTGCTAATATAACACTTTTTGGCAAATATTAGTTATTACAGAATTGGCAATGTACTTTAATATCACTGCAATAGCGATGGTTCTTTAGCCAACATAAAATAATTTAAAATAAATAACATTGTTTTCACAATATTGATTACATATCAACACATACTGTCATTGAAAATTGATACTCATTGCATAAGTAAGCCTGATTTATAATAACATTTTGTTGCGCAACAGATTCTAAACATACATCAAGTGGTTGGTTTTTATAAGAAACTATTTTAGACGTTTTATGAAATATACAACATAAATCTCTCAGTTTACATGAAGATGTAAATTTAAAGTGTTTTGAATAATACAACAATGTCTAACATTTAATTATTACTTTATTTAATCAGAAAACATAGGCTTTTTATGATTGTGGAAATCTCTGACAACTTCTACGGCCATATGCTTGCATGTTTTATCACCGATATGCAACCTGTTTTCTGTCTGAAGGAGCATATCCACTGCTCAGCTCCGCATTGCAACCTACTTTAAACACATAGTGTAACCTTTATACAGAATCTGATGCCCCTTTCTCGTCGGCACACACTGCACTATATCGTCACCTGTAACAATCCAATCACGTCTGTTAATGCTTATAACTCTCATCCAACGACATTGACCAACTATTTGCAATCATAACAACACTTTAATTGCCCGTAGCAATCATTGTTTACTTTAACTAATATGTATGTGCTATTGCATTGCAAATACATCACAGCCGTATTTTTCGTGTAAAACGCGCAATAGTGAGTAGTAATTTAGCTAAAGAAATAAAATAAAAATAAACGTGGGAAAACACCAAACTAAAACCAAGTGACGCAACAAATCTGTCATTTTGACATTTACAGAGCGTGCGTTTACACTCTTCAGCTCACCATGAATAAGAATGATTCCTAATACAAAATTAAAATAGCTTTAAATTAAGTAGGGATATACGGCAAAAATAAATTCATTTGCTAAAGTTTTCTTTTATTTTATGGTTGTAAGAAATAATAGTATAAACAACGTACTATGCTATTTCAATTATGAAATATATGTTATTGCTAAGAAACATAGATGGCAGTACTTGTATTATAATAATTGTATCAAGAATCCAATAGATGGCGCAACTAGTCTCAATATGCTAACAATGTTACAACTACTTATTACATTGCAATTAATTAAACTATTCGTTAAACAATGTTGCGTATAAAGTAAGTGACATCAAAATTCTAAACACGCTCAACTACTTAATTCCGTGATCTACGGACTACTAAAACATTGAATGCTTTTTAATAAAGACGCTTCATCTATTTCTGTGTCTGATGTAAACTGATATGATCCATGTTTACGGCCTCGTATGGCTGGTTGACCATATTTTATATATCTTCCTTTAGAATCCAGCCATAATCTTGGTGGTAAATGGTTATGTTCATGTTTTAACTTCAAGAATATGTTTCCGTCACTCAAAAGCGAAACAGAACATTTATCTCTGCTTCTCGAGGAACAATACCACCTAATACTCTTGCTAACAGCTTTATAATGATTCGTTTTCCAGAAAGTATATCCGTTTAACATGAGAAGAACTCTCCCATTGCTCAGTTGTATAAATTCAGCTTCAGCTAAAACAAAATATTGTTAGCAATGAGAATCTTTTCTAGTAGTCTAATTTTATTTAGCAATCTCTACAAATATTATACATGTAAAATAATTCAATCAATAAAATAATAGATGGCGTTAGTAGTTTTTACAAAGCTTTAAATAAACAAAGCATTTTGGCGCGCTCCTACGCCCTAATTCGAATGACGTCACAATATCAGACCATATTGCCCGTTATCAAAGAATGCTTTGAGACTCATTACGTAACGAAGCTGTTTTATGATAATTCGTCTCTTTGTTATTAAATCACTGTTAAAGATTCGTGTTCCAACAACATACTGTGATTATCATACATAATCTACAGATATTATAAACCTTTACACATTGTTTTTATCGAATTGTAGACTGATGAAAAAAAGCAGGCTTTTATCGTTTATATTTGCTGGGAAGTATTTTTATGACTAAAAAGGTACTTTTATGACTATAAAAGTATTAGTCACTGATAATGAGTGACTCGATTCATTACTTATCATATTAGTGTATGTACTATTTGATTCATCATACTCGACATTAAAAAAGAGGTGTTTACTCTATTCGTCTGAATACTTTTGATATAGATACGTTAAACTATGTTGCTTTTGTTTATAAAGAAAATAATTTAATTATCCCGTTTTCAAATGGGTCTGCCATTTAAATTTCAATAGTAGTCAACATCGTATCCGGGAGATACAGCAGCGAATTCCTAAAAACAGGACAGTATTTTATTCCCTACAATTAAACGTCCGAACACTTAGCCGGACCACATGGTCTCTCTTTGTCAAAACCTTGGCTCTTTATACATCTTCCCAGGATGGCGCTCGGAGTGGAATGCCCACCATTGCTTTATAATTAATAGTGTCGTTTTGTTTTGGTACGGTCCATGAGCGTTTGTGTCGCTTACCAGCAGGCATAATCGAAAGGCATAATCGTTTTGACATTAATTGGAAAAAACCTATTTATAAAACTATTTTTTCGACATTTGCGTTATCTTTGATTAACATCAATTTTGCCAACAATTTGCAAGACATATGACGATTTTATCTGAGACGTAATCAATATCAGCTACGTGAGAGGGTCGAAGGAGCTGATGTGTATCGCGAAATATGTGATAACTGATAAGAATAGTAAAGGGTTTTACATCGAGTCTATAGCTGATGCGTGAATCATTTGTGAACATTGGTATTATAAATAGAAGAGATAAGTATACGGTGGTTTTAGCAAATGATTTTTATGTATATCATTTCGGTGGCTATAGTATCAAAATACTTAAAACCTTTTTATAACATATGCGTTAGAAGACTCACTAATTAACATCAAAACTTTCTGAAATATTTACGGTTGATTTTTCAGTAGTCCACTAAAAAAAGTGTTCACCGAAATAATAAAAATGACCAGGTAAATGAAAATAACGTCAATGAAATTAGACTGTGCACTGTGAAGGGTTCCTTACTTTGTCTCCAACTAATCAAAATAGATTTCCGTAGTGTCCGTATTATTGATCATATTTTCTAATTAAAATAATTAATTTACTACTACTACGACTATGGCCTAACCACTCTCAATCGTACTCTCCATTGTAGGGTAGGCCCGTACCCTGCAATGGGAAATAATGTATGGGTTGGATGCTGGTACACAGTACTACGATTGATTTATTGTTGGATAGATACATTTTCAAAAAAATGAACAATGCGCGATGAGAAGGCTAGAATTTGCATAGTATGTAATTATAAAATAATGTATTAGTAATGCTAGTTAGTAAATATAAGGAATTTTATCTTAGAGAAAATTTTTAGGTATAATTTACTTAGTTTATTTGTTAGCGAGGCGAGAATTGGGTTGTTATATAACTAAAACTTCAAAATTTTCCAAATCAGCTCTTATATTTTTACAACACATTGGTTTAAAAAGAAACAAAACTATCGACGTATATAAATAATCAAACGAGCTAAGCAGCTTTAATACAAACCGGACCGGGATAAGAAGTTATCATTCAAAAAAATTAAAGCGTTGATAGCCGGGTTGGTCTTGCTTTTGTATACACGATGAGAACTTCAAACTTCTTTAGAACGTTCAAGTTGCATATTGTTACTTATATTGTTGTTCAATCGAAACGTTCGAAGAAGGTGTAATGTGACGGGATATTTTTAGTCCAGAGTATTATTATGCTAATCACCTTGATTTGGTTAAACTTGCTCATCTTCAACGAGATTCCCAATTGTCCCATCCAGGTCAAAACGAACTATTGAAGGGTCATCCGCTCAATTTTTTTTATCCTGATAGTTCAGCATAAAACCACATTATTTACAAACTCAAATGTAGAATTTGGACAGACATTGGGTCACAAATGATTCCAGGAAAAAAAAAATATTTTTTAAATATCCTAATACAAGGATTATTGTGAAATTACAGGCTCACCATCTTATACGTTGTAAACCACCATAATAATTATGTACCTATATCAAACACAATACCTAAAAAGTAATTTCTTTTATACGATATGAATAAGAAAAGTATAAATTGACAATCGAAAAAGATAATTAAACAATCATTACACAAAGCTTTAGCATTAAAGATAATTTTTGCAGGGGGATTTACCATGTAAATAAATATGGTTACAATATGGGTGCACAATCATAGTTATAAATATTTTTATCGGATATTAGACATTGAGTGGATAAGATATCTGTATCGTCTGCAGTGTTCGTTTGCTGGCGTAAAAATAATATCGAACACAAGGCCAATGTTAATGGACAAATATGTCAGTAATACAAAAGATCTTTGTTATTCCATTCAAGATAGCATTCTTACTGCTTGTAATAAAATGAGATGCGAAAGGCATCTTTTTAACATCCATTTATGAATCTAACTTTTGATAAAAATATTAATCATTAATGCTTTAAATTCTGAAACGAAAATGCGAATCAAGTTTTTTTTTTATTTCAAAGTATTGCTGAAAATTATAACCGTATGTGGATATGTGAATTCCGAATGATTTTATTGGTGTTACAAATTAAACATAGTACAGAATGAGCTTAGATTAAGTGGAACTGAAGCTTCAATAAACATAACCTTAGCAGAATCAGCGGCTGTAGATGCACGAAGGGAAACAACAATCATACGAACAAGAAATTTAAGAATTATATTCAGCTGAAAATGTAGAAAAACGAAGTAATACGCCGTCCTTAGCCCTAACCTCCAATACCAATAATAATGCATATTCAATGTCGTGAAAGGATAAACTCCAGTAAGGAAAACCTCAGTTGTATTTATGAACACATGGACTTTAGACCACCGCGATACTAAATGACGCAGGCTTGTATGACCGCGATAACGCCTGCAGCTTACGTAATCAACTACCCACACACATACACTTGTACTCAACTGATAACAATGAAAATCCTAGTTTAACTTTGTAATGAAAGTAAATAATTTATGAACTAATAGCTTTTATTCACTTCAACTGCCTTGATGATGTAGTTGTACGGTACGATTACAAAGCTGAGGTCTCAGGTTCGAATCCCGGGTGGGGCAAAGTGACATTGCAATTTTCTATTCATTAACAACCCGGAGTCATGAATTTGTGAGCGATATGGCGATAGGCTCGCCCCTATTAAATCGTGGGGCGGAACATACAAGGTGAAATGTGGGTGTCCGGGTGTTGTTTTCCAAACTAACAACCTATCATAATGACAGATACAAAATTATCATAGACTATAAATCTATTTATGTTTAAGTACCAAGATCAAGTTAAGTCAAAGTTGATTTTATTTCCTTTAAATAAATACAGATGATCTAGTAAAACAACGTGTTTCCGTAATACAGAGCCCATTAGTTATATGCTTCTTGTGTAACGTCATTATTTTTAGCTCTTATGTAAATACATAATCGTGATTCAGGCAAAATAAAATGCACATCAAAGCGGTACTTTAATACCTTCTTATATCAAAATAAACGACTTGTTTATTTCAAAATTCATTTATTTCCAGTAGAAAACGTCAATATTTCATACAAATACATTAATTTTGTACATAACATTAACAACTCGTTGTTTTTATCTTTATTATTCAGTCATGTAAGTTAAAGTGAGAATTATACCAAAAAAATATTGTAACAATATTATTTTTTTACACATTGACATAAAACTAATCCTACGGCTTTCATTGCGTTTCGATTAACTTTCCGATGTTTCAGATTTTAAATTGTGACTGAAATTTTGTTAGTTAGGAAGTTAAAATACAACAAAAACCGCCATGTAGCCCATAAAACTAGTTTTATTTCTATGTTAATGATTATGAATACCAGTTGTTTTAACAATATCGTTATCGACAGTAACAAGTCTGGCTTTGCAGCCTCTAGATCTTTGCTTAGAGCACTGCCATCGAATCGTATGACCATTGATAACATGAACTACAAACCTATACTTCCCACAAATCATCACAGGTCTTCCAAATCTCGTTCCATCATGCACTATTACCACATCTGAAAAAAAATAAACTTTATAATTGTCATGGATGTCATGTAGATTTTATAACGCATTAGACAACTTTTATGACTGTTAATCTATATAACGTGCGTGGTGGCCTGTCGGTAAACGGACTAGACGCGGCTGCCAACATGTTCACGGTGGTCGCGGGTTTGAATCCCAGGGCACACCTCTGACTTTTCGGAGTCATGTGTGTATTGATAGTCAATCACCACGCACTTAAAACGGTGAAGGAAAACATCGTGAGGAAACCTGCATACCATAGCGATTTATAAAAATTTCTATGGTATGTAAGTCTGCCAACCCGCACTAGGCCAGCGTGGTGGACTATATGGCCTAACCACTCTCAATCGTATTTACGATTGTAGAGTAGGCCCGTGCCCTGCAGTGGGACGTATATGGGCTGATACAGAATCTATATTTTCAATATTATGTGTAAAATGTCTGTAACATTTATTTATAGGGTCTACATAACATAAACATACATTAGTTTTATCTGTCTGAGCTAAAAATAATTTAATTTACAAATAAGTAAAATAGTTTTAAAGTGTTAGTACAAAATTATCATATTATGTTGTTTTTCGCAAGAATTTTAGATTCCATTTTAAGCACGTGAATGATTGGATGTGATTGATTTTCTAAAATCACTGTACAATTATTTAGCAGAAATAGTGACCGAGACATAACAGCAATCATGGTCAATACTACAATAATAATTTTTCAATCAATATCCAAGTTAATTTTCAATTGAATAAAAATTACTGAGTGTACCGCACACCGCCCTAAAGTGGACCACGATATGCCAGAGTTAACAACCTCGTGAATTGCAGCCTGCAGGTATTTTACCAGACATTAGTGGGTATTTGTGATATTGTGGGTAATTCTAAGTAAAAACTCCTTTGTGGATATTCCTTTAGTAGTTTAAATCAGTTCTCTTGTCGTCACCTCTTGCCGGTTGCCAGTATTGAACAAAATTCGAAGTAAGAAATTAAGTTATACAAACAATTAAAAGTAGACCTTTTACGCTGACATTAAAAGTGAGACGAATGTTTTTTATATTTTTTAAATTATCAAATCGATGGTTCAGCTATCAGTGTGGACAATGAATCGCGAGGTCCTGGATGCAATTTTCAGAATTGCATGACAATATTTATACGAAATATATGGTCACTTCAGGAATATAAATAAATAAATAAATAACACCTAACAGTCACATACATAGTCCTGACCCCACATTAAGATCGAGTCTTGTGTCGTGGGTATCAGGAACTATGAGAGACTTTTCGGTCTCACAAACACCCAGACCCGAGAGAAATATTTGTGGGCCGCACAAACATTTCTCTCGGTGCGGGGATCGAACCCGCAGCCTCTCGTTTCACAGGCGGCGTCTTACCGCCTGCGCCACGGAGGAATATAATAGTTAATTAGTTTACGTGTTAGATGTACGTCTGTAATGACGATGAATAATATCAAAATAAACTTCTATGATTGCAAATAAAAATGTAATAATTACTTTTTTTCAGGATGGTGTATTTAAGTTTAAAAAATTATAAAATTTCCTTCTTTCATGTTTGAAATCCTTTGAAGAGTGATCATATTTTTTTAAACATATAGATACTTGTTTTGATGTAATTTGGTGTGTAGTTCTTAAGATTATCTTTTTAATATTGCAACACGTGAATTGAAATTAAAAAATATATATATAAATCACTGGTCACTATGCCACAAAATGTTGTCAAATGTTTGTTTCCTCAGCGCTATGACCTGTCCTTCTTCAAACGAGGTTTAAGGAGAGTACTATCCTTGAGGTAGGCAGCGACTTTGTTGTGCTGGTCCCCTGGCACTACGGAGGTCCATGAGCAGCGGTAGCCACTTACCATCAGGCGGGCCGCTTGCTCGTCTGCCTACTAGGCAATAAAAAAAAAAAATGTTGGTCAAAGTAGATATTTTGCATGTTTACTAGAATGGCTGGGTCAAGTTGTATGAATGGTGAATGTCGTAGTTATTGCTACCACGTGTAATAGTAACGCATTAGCGTATAATAAAGTTAGAAACGGCGTCGGTTCCAACAATACTGGCGTTTTGGCAAGATTGTTACGACACTCTTTCTCCCTCTGCCATCCAAATCCTTTACAAAAAGGGTAAAAATATTAACCCTGTGCCATATCTGCTGTCTGGGCAGTCGCCGTAGGTACAGGATACACGCCGCTTCTAATTGGTTGATTTGAAGATCCTTGGGGAAGGCCTATGTTAAGCAGTGGACTTCCTCTAGTTGAAGAAAAAGATAAGCGATATTTCTTTAAATACCTACGTAGAAATGAAGATATGTACACAGTCAGGTCAGGTCATAAATTGTCTGAAGTTCTCTTTAAGGATGCTACTTTAAATTTGTAATTTTTAAATTAAAGCCCATGGTATATTTCAATGCTTTTATTTTCCCAGATTGAATTGAACACATATCATCAATTTTGTAAAATTTTCTCCATTCTCGAGCAACTGACTCTCGGATGTTTAAAACAATAAAATAGAAAAATAAATTTAATATTTGAGCATAGTGTGATATCTTGTAAAACACTCGCCTCTGTGTAGTGAAACACCACATTCGACACATATAAAGCTACTTAGACTTTGTCTGTTATGAGCGGCGCATACTCTACATAACCTCTGGGGTATTTTCTTTCTACCTCCTATATATAGTCTTGTTAGGGAGTGCTTTTCTATACCTCCCTTTAACCTTTGTGGAGGGTCGCGGCGCGGCGGTCTCGGGTGAGGCTTACACGGTGTAACTTGGATGAAGTATATTTCTGTAATGTGAAAAAACACCTTTAGGAAAAGCCGTGTACCTCTACATGCCACAATCCAGAGATCCTCTCTATTCTTTCTTTAATTTTCATTACTTTCTTTGCGTCATATAATATCAAAATATATAGAATTTAAGTTTTATACGACCGACACCATATCTATATTGGTTTGTTTCTGTCCCATGGCAAAAAGCATGTAAGCCTGTACTCTCCTGTTTCCGTGGCATCCATTCGAGTATGAAAGAGTAGCATATGTATAATTGAATTTTTTACTCATCCCACAAGATATATAGGATAGTGGATATACGGGAGTGCTACCAACCCTACTTAAAGTAGTTTCGTCATACTATTAATTATCATGCGCCTTGCTAAGATATAAATATGCTTTCAATGTGTAACATTCGCGTAAATCTAAGAAACCATTATAAATATGCTTTTCAAATATATTTTCCTGACGTCAATGTTTTATATTTTTGCTGTTGCAATACGATGTCATGCGGTCCTATTACGAAGAGTCATCGATTGAATAATATCAATTGAGCGAACGACGCCGTCTGTACATATTGATGACGGGAGCGGTTCACATTACTCCGTCTGCATTGCACATGATTCCATCATATTTCTGCTACATATTCAAGTTACATGGCTTTTTATTAATTTCTTTGTCTGTCTTGAGCAACAGGGAAGTCACCTCTCGACATAGGCCTAAGAATTTTACCTTCTTACATATTATCTTTGCAGCTTTAATTATTACTATTGTGTAGTTTTGGAGACAAAACTGTGTCTTAAGTCAACCTAGGACATTGATCAAATATGACAAGATATCATTGTTGTCTGGATAGTGAAAGCCGGTTTTAGCACTACTGGTACTCTGGGGGTGTTTTTTAGAGCACCGTAGATTTGCTGGGGCGTTATAAGTGTATGAAAAATTGCGAATGCTGTCCCTTACAGCAAACCACAACCATTCCATTCTATTGATTGTTGACATATGTATATATTTCAGCACCCTTTCGTGTCTTTCGCTTAGGGTGGCCCACCTACGCCCTAACTCAACGTCGCCATTCTAAGGAAAGCCGCCGTGGCGCATTTGGTTAAACGTCGGCAGTGAAACGAGAGGTCTCAGGTTCAATCCTTGTATAGAGACAAATATTTGTGAAAACCACAACCATTTGTTGCGAGTCTGGGTGTTTGTGAGACTGAGAAGTCTCGTAGTTCCGATACCCACGACAAGACTCAATCTGAATGAGGTGTCAGGACTATTTATGTGACTGTTGGGTGTATTTTATTTATTTATTTATCTATTTAGCTTTTTGCTTCAATAGCATACGTGATACTCATTGTTCTAGTGTGGTGAACTTAAGAAGGTAGGTACCATTACGTTGCAGATTTTAATTTAGGATAACAGTTTAAGACACTCTTACTGTGTAATACAAATCCTTTGGAAATCTTAGATCGCCGTGTTAATTCTTTCAAAGTATTCGAATAGCAGTACGAGCCTCACTACTGCTTCGTAAATTATGCCACCAAGCTGATCACCACTGCAATATGATTCCTCTATCAAATTCAAGACTCTCATTTACTCGCATAATTCAAAAATATTATGTGAAACTTTAATATTGTTGTAAATACTTTATACTAATAAATTCCCTTATAAATTCGTACAAACGGGATTTGAAAAATAATATAAAACACATCATTTGCATTAGAAATCTTATAATTCATATTATTTGGTTTTAATACAATATGGAACGTTTATAGATACTTTTTACATAAATATTGGAGGAGGGTTGAGTAGTCAATGACAAAATTTTGTAAATTACTTGTTATCGCTATCTCGGTAATAAAATATCATGCTTATCAACATTCATCTTACGCCTTGTAATCTTTCTGAAATGTTTTTTTTTGTAGGCACGGCAATAATAACACGTTCCGTACTATACAAAATACTTTAAAATACTTATTATCAAAACACGATAACCGATTCGACGTTGAAAAATATATTAATTTAAGTAATACGAATACTTTTCGCGATAAAAACGTGGCTTTCGGTATAAGCCTTATCAGAAATAATTCTATAATAAATATATGTCCCACATTGTGTGGAATAATTATTTTTAGTCAGAGTATAACGAAAACATTGTTCGAGAGCAATAATTATGTTGTCACATATCAAAGATGGAAACACTTCTCTCGGACACAAATTAGGTAGGTATTTAAAAGATACGATAAGATAGATAAGATAGATTTTAGGTCAGAGGGTCATTCTTCTGGCAACCTGTCCGGCTGTCTTACAGAATGGCACGGGCACGCGCTCCCGGCCCCTCGAGCCACCATTGTCGCACTCCGTTTCCTAATCCGCGACTTTGGCGTCTTCCTCCCTCCCCACTACCGGCAGGATTTTGGTGTCGAGTCATATTTTTACTCAATGCTAAATCCGATCGGGTTGGTACCACCGTCTGGTCTATTTCTACCGCTAAGTAGAAATGCGTTCCGGTAGAAGGGCTGGATAGCCGTTCCCTCATCCATTCCTCCCTCTTCGGTAATAGGTGTTAGTTGTTGCATTCGATGCTCGTTGATGTGGTTGGGTGTCGGAGTGGGCGCTCGGTTGGAGGTGCTGGTGTGGAGTACAGGGAGACCCGGTGGGAACGGTCACCGCCGGCCGCCTGCCGGTTAGTAGGGGACCTGAACCCGGGGATACACAACTGTCAAACTCCCTCCCCGGGAAGTTGTCCCGCCAACCGGCGAAAATCTCGTTGTGCAGTCGTCGTGCCAGAGTGGGAGACTGGAGTGGATCCCGGCGACTGCACGCGGGGGGGCATCGGGGGCCCTTCCGTGCTCCACACTGGTTCCTTCAATGCCGTGTGTCCGCTTCGCACTATATCCTTCCATCTCGGGTATCGTCTTGGTTCAACCACGCTTGTCCTTACCCTATCCCACTCTCTTAAAAAACAAATGAGAAGGATAAAGAATAGCAGGCTCTCCACGGCGGGAAATTCATCCACATTTTCTGTGGACTTCTGTAACGTCAGGGGTCTACATAGCAACCTCGACGCCGTCCACCACCATCTTGAGACGGCGCGGCCTGCCCTGCTCTTTTTAACGGAGACGCAAATATCCGCCCCTGACGACGTATCGTACTTAAATTACCCCGGTTACGTATTGGAACATCGATTCCTACGTAAAGCTGGGGTGTGCGTCTTCGTCAGGGGTGATATCTGTTGTCACCGCCTTCGGGGCCTCGAGCGTCGGGACCTGTCCTTATTGTGGATACGGGTAGAACACAGGGGTAGGACCCGAGTCTACGCATGCCTGTACAGGTCCCACGCCAGTGATACGGGATCTACTCAATTATTTGAGAGCGTCCAAGTGGGGACTGACCAGATTCTCGAGCAGTTCCCTTCCGCGGAGGTGGTGGTCCTCGGTGATTTCAACACTCATCACAAAGAGTGGTTGGGATCCAGGACCACTGATCTCCCCGGTCGGACTGTCTATGAGATGGCCTTGGCTTATGGTCTCTCGCAGCTGGTAACACAGCCCACCCGTGTTCCAGACGTTGAGAGCCATGAGCCCTCTTTGTTGGATCTTCTGCTGACGACCCACTCGGACAGATACAGGATGGTGGTTGATGCTCCTCTTGGATCTTCTGACCACTGCCTGGTCCGTTCATGGGCTCCTGGAGCGAGTTCTAGCCGCTCTTCAACGACTGGAACTCGCACAGTTTGGCGGTACATGTCAGCAGATTGGGATGGACTGCGAGAATTCTTTGCGTCCTACCCTTGGGGGCGGCTTTGTTTCTCCTCCGATGATCCTGACGCCTGTGCGGACTGCGTTGCGTATGCGATCAGCTTGGGTATGGAGACTTTCATACCCAGCTCAAAAATACCTGCAGGGCGTCGCAGCCGGCTTTGGTACAATCGTGCCTGTGCTGTTGCTGCGCGCCTTAAGCAGTCCGCATACGCGGCGTGGCAAGACGCAAGAAGGCGTCGGGATCCAAACTCAAAGGAGGAGAAACGGAGATTCAACGCCGCCTCTAGATCCAACAAGAGAGCCTTAGCTAAGGCCAAGGCGGAGCACATCCGCAGAATTGGCGAGCGACTCCAGAGCTATCCCTCTGGGAGTCGTGCTTTTTGGTCGCTCGCTAAGGCTGTGGAGGGTAATTTCTGCCTGTCCAGTCTCCCACCACTGCGCAAGCCCGATAACAGTTTGGCCCACAGTGCAAAGGAGAAGGCCGATCTCTTGGCCCAATTCTTTGCCTCGAACTCGACTTTGGATCACGGGGGCGCCACACCGCCGAACATCCCGCGTTGTGAGAGCCTCCTATCTGACGTAAAAATCACCCAGCGTGCTGTCAGACGGGAGCTCAGGCTTCTAGACGTCCATAAGTCGAGTGGGCCAGACGGTATCCCCGCAGTGGTTCTTAAAACGTGCGCCCCTGAGTTGACACCCGTGTACCGTCTTTCCTATAAAGCCAACCGGGTACCGGCTTCGTGGAAGGTCGCCAATGTACACCCTGTCCCCAAAAAGGGTGACCGTTCGGACCCTTCGAGTTACAGGCCGATTGCTGTCACATCCCTACTCTCCAAGGTCTTGGATAGAGTTATAAACACTCAGCTCCTGAGGTATCTTGAGGATCGCCAGTTGATTAGTAACCGCCAGTACGGTTTCCGTCACGGTCGCTCGGCTGGTGATCTTCTTGTGTACCTCACGCACCGTTGGGCGGAGGCTTTGGAGAGTGGGGGTGAGGCGATTGCGGTCGGCCTTGACATTGCGAAGGCGTTCGACCGAGTGTGGCATCGCGCCCTTCTGGCGAAGCTACCTGCGTATGGAATTCCTGAGGGGCTCTGCAAATGGATCGCCAGCTTTTTGGATGGTCGGAGCATAAGAGTCGTAGTGGACGGCTGTTGCTCCGAGACCAAGACCATTAATGCTGGTGTTCCACAAGGATCGGTGCTATCGCCGACACTCTTTATCCTGCATATCAATGACATGTTGTCCATTGATAGCATGCATTGTTATGCAGATGACAGTACGAGTGACGCGCGGTACATCGGCCAACGGAGCCACTCTCGGGATTCCATTATGGAAAGACGGAGTCAACTTGTGTTTGAAGTCGAGAGCTCTCTGGGGCGGGCCTCCGAATGGGGTGAATTGAACCTAGTTCAATTTAACCCTTCGAAGATACAAGTTTGCGTGTTCACTGCGAAGAAGGACCCCTTTGTCATGGCGCCGCAATTCCAAGGAGTTACTCTCCAAGGATCCGAGAGTATTGGAATCCTTGGCGTCGAAATATCAAGCAAGGTCGAGTTTAGGAGTCATTTGGAGGACAAAGCCAAACTGGCGAGCAAGAAGTTGGGAATCCTGAACAGAGCCAAGCGGTACTTTACGTCGGGTCATAGATTGACGCTTTACAAAGCGCAAATCCGGCCCCACGTGGAGTACTGCTCCCACCTCTGGGCAGGTGCCCCAAAATACCAGCTCGACCCACTTGACTCCTTGCAGCGACGAGCTTGTCGAATAGTCAATGATCCCGATCTCACGGACAAATTGGAACCGTTAGGACTGCGGAGAGACTTCGGATCTCTCTGTGTGTTCTATCGTTTGTTCCATGGGGAGTGCTCCGAGGAGTTGTTTGAGTTGGTACCACCGTCGCCTATGTACCATCGCACCACACGTTTCCGCAGTAGAGTTCATTCCTACCACCTGGAGGCGTACCGTTCCCGGACGGTACGTTTCCAGCGTTCTTTTCTACCACGTACGTGCAAGCTTTGGAATGAACTCCCTGCATCGGTGTTTCCTCAGCGCTATGACCTGTCCTTCTTCAAACGAGGTTTAAGGAGAGTACTTTCCTCGAGGTAGGCAGCGACTTTGTTGTGCTGGTCCCCTGGCACTACGGAGGTCCATGAGCAGCGGTAGCCGCTTACCATCAGGCGGGCAGCTAGCTCGTCTGCCTACAAGGCAATAAAAAAAAAATACCTAGGTAATCTAAAACCTCCCTCAATGTGAGAGATAGTTGTAGACTGGTTCGAATCTGAAGAATCATTTAAGGTAAAATTAAAGGCGCAAGATATTTTTTTTTTATATTTCCTGTTAATCGTAATTATCATTACTTTGATTGAAATCGATATATTATCGCTTCGAAAACTATTCGCCTATTGAGATAAGCAAGAATTTCATAACCGATATATATATTATTTTCCTGACATGCAATTACATTCGAGACTAAATACAAAATTGACGACAAATCATAGCATGCATGTCAACGAATTTTTATTTGATAATTATAGCGACTTTAAAGCGAATACTCAGATGACCTAACAGAGCAATATATTTATTACAAGCCCTAAAGGATAAAAAAATGTGTTATTAATTTACATTTGTATACAATATTTGCAAACCAGAATAATAGGAGACATCAAAACTTTTTATAGATCGATGTGCCTTCTCACATTTGCATCTAAACTTATTTTTTATAAGTTTATAAGTGTGCAAACATAAAAATTGTGGTGAATCATTTGTACATAAAACAATAGTTGTTTAATACAAGAAGCACTTTAATTAATCTCTTACTAGTTATCTTAAAACTACACATACATACTGGAGGAACATATTTTATTAATCATAATCTACATACATGGCAGATGTATCTAACAGTGTCTTCAAGGCACTTAAAATACATGTAGAATAATATAAAAATGCACAAGAAATGTCAAATAAATTTTAAAATAAGTAGAATATTATATTAAACTATAATAATTTATACAGATTAAATGTATCATTTTAATATTCTGATACACTTGAATACAATGCAAATGTTTGTTATTCTTAATCAAATCAAGATATCTTTACAATAAGTCAAATAAATAATTAGGAATAAAATAACAAAATAAAACTCATTAAAAGTATGAGCTTTAATTGCTATCTTTCAAAGAAAACATAGTTTTACGTTTAAAGACTATCTGATTTGATATACTTTCCACAATTTCTTAAAAATTAATAATTTATATAAAACGATGAACACTCTCGCTTACAAAATAAATCTCAGAGGCAATTGTTTATTTCACAACAAAAAGAGGCAGTGAAACACAAGTTTTGCAATACTTTTTATTAATTTTGGTACAATGAAATTACGTTTTACGAAGTGCCTTTATCGGGGAGAGGGGGTAGACTGTATGATTTACCATCTGGTGTCATCCAACACGTTGGTGGATCATGATTGTGCCTCCCGATGCTTTCAGTGACCTTTCCCGCATTGTTAATTCGTAACTTAGCTGGACAACATCGGCTGAAGAAATACCAGCAGTACCACAGCTGACTTCCGTATGCCTTTTTGTACATGAACCGAAATGTGTGGTTTTGATATATGAACAGCTTGGAATTCCCTCTTGTATTTATAAATATACCTAAAAAACACAACAACTTTTATAATGCGTTAAAACAATGAAGGTTTATTATTGATTTAGGGAAGGAAATGAAACAAATGGCAGAATGTAAACAATTTAATAACATAATATATTAGTATGATTCAGCTCGAATTATTTCCTGAAATAAAATAATTATTAAGTTAATTATATGTAAGGTTCCGTTGCAAATTTGAAACTATCATTACTGATACTAATATATTTAAAAAAGTCTTTATTCTTAGTTACCTTAAGAAATGGATACAGGCATTATTCATAAATAAAAAACAACTTAGCCATACCATAAATTATAAATGTTTATTGTAAATAACTATGCAACAAATTTACACGAATATTAGGAAATTCTGGTTGTATTTTTTTAATAGAACACATTTTATAGCTTGATAACTTACAAACTGGAGAAATACTTCATTTCTGGCACTTTAAATAGATAGAATATGTTATGTTTTCTTACGAAATTATTAATGAATAAAAATGTTTACGACACACGTAACAGAAGATTATAATAAGTGTAAATAAACATTTAAATAATAGAAACAGTTCCAAGATGAATCTTTTAACATGTGTAGGAACTTATAACAAAGTTACTTCTACAAATTGACACAATAGTAACTATCCTAAATTAATTGAAACACTTCAATTTAGGGCACAACTCTTTACAAACTATTTAACTCGTACCACAACCAAACTTTTGAATTTTTATCCAACAAAGTCACAGCACCATACAGTCCACTCACAAAATATTAGTTTGCACAAATAATTAAATTCCTGATAGTGTAATTAGGTACGATCAGATAACACATAACGAACAAACAAATCCCTGTTTTTCCATCCTCGCTCTCGAAACATTTGTCAATTTGACATTGACAATTCATATTTACAAATGTAGATCCATTCAGGAAATAAACATGTAAGCAAATTACTATTCAAATTCAAATTAATTGCTAATAAGTATATGAAATTAATTTATATTTTTTGTATCATTATCCAAAAATATTTTGTTTAAATGTAACAAATTAATTTTCTTAGAGGATTCTCCCACTTGCAAGTAGTGTTGCCCAAGCAATGGATGCATTCCCAACACTGTAAAATCTTAAATTAATATAATATTTATCTAGTATTTTTGCGATTGTCATTACATGGTTTTCTTTCTCAATCAATAAAGGGGTTTTATGATATAGTATCAGTTAATTTCTTATTGATTCCCTAAAAAAAAACGAATGAATCTTTCAACGTAATTGAAACAGCTAGATATTCGCATTAAAATATATAAATTGTATTCTGTGACCGTCAAGTTTGCACTACAATATCATCTTAACTTTATTTTTTGTACATAAACACACCTAGATAAATCAAAGCTGCTTCATTATAGGGTTCTTAATAATCCGATAACAAGTGAACAGGAATCCTGGGACTTAGAAGTATAATAAAACTGAGGCCCACTTTGTCCTTTTCAATGTGTGTGTGGAACTGTGTTATTCAGCTGAGGACAGACTGAAAATGATTTAAAATACGGCAGAGTATTCTAATAATATTCAGAAGTTAACAACAGTCATAAAATGGTTCACTATTAATTAGCCTATTAAGGAAGGAAGTAAAATACGTAAAAACCATGATTGTTATATTATTGGCAACACTATTACCCACGCATTTTCACGCCGAGCTAATGCATGGGCTAATTTGGGCTAATGGCTCATGCATTTATGTTCCAGTCCCCACCAGGCACCAAAACTTATATTTCAAGCATGCACCCTAGGTTATCCCAATGTTTTACTTGTATTTGCACTGCAGCTGTCCTTATTTAGTACAACTCATAATTTATGCAACGCCGTGACGTGACGTTTATTAAATAATAAGCGTTGTTATTTATTTTACGAGTAAATAACAAATCGTTAAAACTCATTTATTTTTGATAATCGAACAGTTGTGTAAAGTTTTTGTCTTTTTACGGTAGATGTAATTCATCTAATCATTGTGTTGTGTTTGTAACTTTGTTAGGTTAAGAAAGCGCGCGTTTGTTTTTAGAAAGTTAAATCTTTAAATATTTAATTTGTTATTCCTCAGATACAATAACTGTGATGTGTATTTCTTTATGTGTAAATAATTCCGAAAAATGTGATATTAGTGAGAATAAATTATTTATTTGAGTGTTGTTTTGTTTTAATTTCATTTCCCTATTTATATTCCCTAAAATCAAGCAATGAAATAGTAGAAATTAATTGTTAATATTTCTATGTACATGTATTATTTTAACGAGTGTTAAGCGGGAGATGTTTCTTACCAATCTTTATTAACACAAAATATTTTTTTCAGTTGCAAACTTTATTCCTACAAGAAAAGGTAGCTTGCTGTTAGTCTACGAAGGATTTGCTTTCCGTTTGAAAAATAAGTTGGCGTATGGAAAGAAACAATGGTATTGCACATCCCGGACAAAGACTGGTTGCCATGTGGATGTCACGACAGTGGTGCATAGACTCGGCAACCTCATCAAACGGGTGCGTAACACTCACAATCATCCTGCCCCGGGGTTCTACCGGCGCAAGGATGGATCTTTTAAAGTTGTTTAATTTTTAAGTCAATTTGAGGCATATAATCTTACACAAAGATATTTTTTTTTATTTATTTTTAGGTAGTCACTTGGGTGATTACATTTAATTCTTATTTTTTAATATTAGCATTTTTGAAAATTATGTGGGCAATTTCTAAATTTACTATGTTCATATTGTTAGTTTTGGTAAGTAATTAAATTAAGTGATATCCTCTAAAATTAATGTTCTAAAAGGAGACTGATAGACAAAAAGACTTGAAGATAATCAAATTAAATGTTTTCTGACCAATGTATATTTATATTTATGCTTAATTTATTAAGCTGAAAATATTGTGTAGTTCTGATTATTGCTCATGATAAAATTGTAAGACTGATGTATGATTTCTACCTCAAAATCAAATACCTTTTTAGTTAATTATATAGTTTAAAGTTATTTTCTATGTAAGTATAAATTACAGGGGTGGTTTACATTTTAGGCAATTATGTATTTAGTTTAAGAAAATATTTACCTCAATTTAATGGTGTATGTGAACTTATGAATTTGAAGACTAGTGTAGGAACCTTTCTTTAGACGAATTCACTTTTAGTGAATTTGTAATTTAAAAACATTTACACTATAGGTATTAAACTGAAATGTGACAGAAAGGTACATTAATTCCCTAAAAAGCATAATAAAGTTCCATTGAAATGACACCTCTTGCGTAGAATAAGGGCATAATTGTATTGAAACTTGGGAGCCATACTATTAATTTACATATAATTTCAGTAGTTTTATTAATCAAGGTGTTGTGTGAATTGTGAAATGCCAGTGTAATTTCAACTGATGTACCATAGGTGTGCTTATGTAGTGGGCAGCAACCATAGTAATATATTATGTAACTTTACAGTCATTCATGGGTGAAAGAGAATTACTTATTTTAGGTGTATATTAGATGTAGAAATTATATGTAAAATGATTATTATTTTGCTAATTTATCTAAACTTATCATTTTGGGCTCAAAGTGTGAGGAGCTGAGGCTTATTAACTTTTATATAATTTACTTTGATATTTTGATTTAGTGAAATATGTTTAATTACCTCATTGCTGACTGGTATAAAATATCAAGACTGACTTGTAATACTCTTCTACCTCAATAATTTTAATTTTATAATTTAAATTATAATTTTAATGGTAAATGTATTTTTTGGAATTTATCTCATGTGTTTTATTTATGTCAATTTTAAAGAAATATTTTACACTCTCATAAAATATATATATAACAAAATAAGTTTATTAATTTTATAATTTACTAAACAAATAATTTCAGTATAATCAAAATATAATATTGCCATAAAGATATTGCATTCTAAAAACAAATGTCTATACCGGGTATCTCAAGACTGCTACCGAAAACGAAGCCGGGTGGTAGTTTTAGTGACTAGAAACACTATGCAACTAAAATGTCGCATAGAAACGCGACAATTATTTTTTATGATTTTTTAAATATCGTCATTTTTGGGTGGTAAATCCATAGTTTTTGCTAAAATAATGATTTAAACACTCTTATACCTTAGATTATTTATAAATAAAAGGGTATACACTATTATTTTAGGAAAAATACTTTACTTTTTACTGGTGGTAGGTCTCTCATATGTGAGAAGCCATCTGGGTAGGTACCACCGCAATGTCTATTTCTCCCGTGAAACAACACTGCTTAAATGCACTGTTGTGTTTCGGATTGAAGGACATTGTAGCCAGAGCAACTACTGGACATATTGAGACTTAACATCTTATGTCTCAGGATGGCGAGCGCAGTGGAATATTGCTACTGTTTATGAGCGGTCGTATCGCTTACCATCAGGCGAACGGCTTGCTCGACTCGCCATTCAATGCAATAAAAAAAAAAAATAAAAAAAAAATGTATTTACCACCCAAATATGGTCATAGGAAAAAAATAACAAAAAAAAATGGTCGCTTTTTTTTGCAACTTTTTTTGTTGCGTTGTGTCTGAAGTCGCTTATACTACCACCCGGCTTCGTTTTCGGTAGCAGTCTTGATATACCCTGTATAATAATTACATCATTTTAGTAAGACAAACAAGTTAAACGAGTTGAACAAGAAATTGACAATACTGATGGTTAAAAAACCTTGTGGACTGTGATTTAAAGGTCCCAGTACTTAAAGCCTGCATGTGCTGGTAAGCTTACACGAATATCAAGAATACACATAATCCATAAAAATGATGACATTTCCACACGCGAAAACATGACACTACCTCAACACTAAGGCTCAATTGCACAAACTAACTTTGCCAATACCTTTGCCCTTGAAACTG
This sequence comes from Hyles vespertilio, assembly GCA_009982885.2. Lineage (NCBI taxonomy): Eukaryota > Metazoa > Arthropoda > Insecta > Lepidoptera > Sphingidae > Hyles > Hyles vespertilio. The sequence continues at coordinate 17,841,619 of CM042809.1, read as the reverse complement.
TCAATTCCATACATTCGCAAGGTCAAATACATCTCAAATGTATGGCGATGACATTTTCATAGGCAAAGGTATTGGCAAAGTTACTTGGTGCAACTGAGCCTAAGCCTCTTGGCCATTTTCATATTTTTAATAAATACCTGCTTAACAACTTTAACCAGCAGTTGGAATTACAAAACTGATAAACATGATCAAATTTGGTTGGCAATTCAAATTAGCTCGTATGGAAGTATACTCAAGTGGTACTTAACTTTAAGCGTATAATTTAGTTGCCAATCAAATTGTATCGGAAGACCAGACTTATTTACATTTGCCAAGGATTTAAACAGTTATAGTTGGAAGCAAGAGCCAACTGGGAGACGGATCGGTATTCTAAACGGGACTTCTTCAGAGGGTGGTGCATGATTGTGCTGTCCCGATACAGCCACGATATTGTTAGCCTCTGTTGTAAGGATGTATGCTCTGCAATTCTTCACTTTGGAACAGTACCACCTCCATCCATGCTTCAAGGGATACGGGTATTTGGAGTAAGTGTACTTCTTATACACGATGAGCGGCCGACCTCGCTTCGACCTCACGTGGAAAACTGTAATTATAATTATATCGTTACAAAGTGATCATAGATGCAATCAAAAATTCGTTTCTATTACTTATGTGAATAAATTTAATTTTGTATTTTTGTCTCTAGTCTTATTTTCATACCACTTTGAAACAACAGGCACTGGAAGTGACCACACCTATTGAAAGCAGCCTTCATCCAGCGACCTCTATCAGGTACAATTAGCAAATGAAATTAATAAAGGCGAATTCATTTTTATTTATCAACCTTTTATTGAATCCCGATTAGTTACATTCAGCAATAACGCAAAACATATTTCGCCAAACTCCTTACGTTCCAAAGATACCATTCATAATGCTAAACGGCATGAGGATGACTGATTAGGATTAGGTTACGACTAGTTTGTACTGGAAATGGCAGATTTCTAGATGCAAAGGTATGTCCCGGATTTAACTTCAATAACTACTCAATCGAGCCACTGAACGGTTTGTTACTTACAATAAAAGCCAGAGAGCTAAAGCTCGGCTAGGCAAGTAGGGAATGTCTGGAAGAATGGTACCTACTTCACCCTTTTAACTTTATGCATAAAATTATAACTAACACTACAGGCATACATACATTTGTAGATCAATTCCTGCGCTTTGAAATATGTTAAGACCTTAAAGTATTCAGACTTACTAGACCAATTTAGTTCAAAAGTAAAATGGAGAATGATATTCTAAAACAGTTTAAGATAATGGACCTTCTATATTAGTGGTGAAAATGAGCTAAGCTTGACTGTCCAATGTGGCGTAGTGCATGTAACACGCAATGAGCTGGAATGCCGTAACTGTTCAGCGAAATAAATAAAATTGTTTCAAATTGTTTATGCTTTGTAGATTACCTATATTACCAGACAGTTAAGTTCTCCCAGATTTACTTCACATAACTGAAAGATACAACAAAAATCACCTTTGCGTGTAAAATTTTATTGACATACAAAAACATGCAACAGTCATAAAACTATTTTCAATCTGAATCACTTTTGTATAAATCTTCGTTCTTCATTTTTGATTTCTCGTCTATATCTGATGTGGCGTCAGAGAAACTTCTTTGTACCTTTGGAGGTTGGTGCGGGTGTTCCATAACACCCGAGATCACGTGATACTCGTTATCTACGAAGACGCAAGCCTTGCACGACTTGTCGGTAGCGCATACCCACCGACTTCTACCAGCTACGCTGTACTTTTTTCGGTAAGCGAAATCACGATGCATTAAATTAATGTTACCGCTGCGGGATAGTAGAAGTTCTGCCTTTTCTGTATAGATAGAAATAAATGCGAAAATAGCAAACACAACTATTAATATTATAGTAGATAATATCTATTTCTATGTCAAGTTTTTAAAATAAATGTGGAGTCTTTATTGTAGCACGGAATGTTGAGGAATATTAGCTGTTGGTAAGCTTCCAATTAATCTTGACGGTAGCAATAACTATGACTAGTAGTATACGATTTTAATATTCAAATTAAATGAAGACACCCAACAGTATTGTAATAACTTAACGTTTCCATGGACTTACCTCTTTTTTCTAGGGGTATGGCCCTAACTAGGTCGGATTTTGTCTTTGTGTGATTATGGCGCTCACAAGCCACTACAATGTCATCCACGTCCGACAGGACCAAATGTGCTCCACAGTATTTATTTGAAGAGCAAATCCAGCGCGTCCCCTGTTTTGTTTTATAAGTCTTTCTATATTTAAATCCGTTTAACATTAACCATTTACTCCCTCTATTTGTCTCTACAAATATCGGTACGTCTTTTGAATTTTCGTTGTAATCACTGCTGTCTGAAATTAAATGTTACATTTAAGTACAATTTTGAGTCCTTGGGTTAGTTAGATTTCTATTAAAAATTACTGGTTAGTATTTAATTCTACAATAATGCGTTTAAAACTCTTACTTTGGAATTTAATCATTCACAATATATGCACTTTGGACGCATAGTGCCTAATAGGAAGACTGGAAACCCATAGTAAATCGAACTTAAACCGTGAAAAGACAGACATACAAAATTCTGGTTATTTTTCATCTTGAAAAGTTCAATTCTCATCTCACCTAATGGTAAGTGATTACTGATCCACAAAGCTTGGATGATAGGTTTGTTTCCGGCCTGTTTATTTGGCAGGAGAGCGCGATGGAAAAAGGATGGAAAGAGAAAAAGGAGTATTGGGCATCCGTCAATAACATGTCTCTTGAAGATGAAAGAAATGTTACCAGTCCATGTTTTCTGAAAACCGGTTCTTACTAACCTCAACTGAGATTGTCTCTTCATAGAGATCTAACGGTGAGCGGGACCAATGACCTATCTTCAAAACATCCCAGCGTGGCTATTTATACACCAGACGAACTTGGGAATATTAATTCTGACACTATCAATTTCCAAACAATTAAAAGAGTAATATCTCGGGATTCCAAGACCTACATAATTTTGACATAAGCTTACTTATGGACATCAATAAAATTACGAGTAGATACATGTAAGTACTTTAGTTGAAAACTTTAATAGGTCTAGCAATTACTGGGAGAATGCCTGTGATCTATGATGTATTTTTGCTTTCGACTGTGTTTCTTTGAGACTTTATGAATATGATGCTGCAGTGTGCAGTAGTATTAATTTAGGTCCCCGTAAGGAGATGTTAGATCGGTAGTAGGTAGTCCATTCTGAACTAGATATATACTGGGTATCTCAAGACTGCTACCGAAAACGAAGCAGGGTGGTAGTTTTAGTGACTACAAATACAATGCAACTAAAAATTTGTCAAAGAAACGCGACAATTATTTTTTATGATTTTTTAAATATCGTCATTTTTGGGTGGTAAATTCATAGTTTTTGCTAAAATTATAATTTAAACTCTTTTAACCTTACATTATTTATAAATAAAACTATAAAAGGGTATACACTATTATTATAGGAAAAAATGTATTTTACACCCAAATATGGTCATAGGAAAAAATTTACAAAAAAATAAATTGTCGCTTTTTTGCACCTTTTTCTGTTGCCTGTTCTGTTGTCTGAAGTCGCTTAAACTACCATCCGGCTCAGTTTTCCGTAGCAGTCTTGATATACCCTGTCTAGTATTCTCCAGTTTGGGATGACCACTTAGTATGAGTTTCTTGATGAAACATTCTGTTGTGTAATGGCCGGAGTTGGAATTTGTGCTGGGTATGGTATCGACTTTAATTCTTTACCGATTATATTATCATAAATCGAAAATAGTCGGGATGCTGTGTATTCTTTATCTAGAAGCTATTTCACAAATCAAAAGTATATCCACGAAATAGCCAATAAACAAGCCTACATTTTTGGACATCTTGGCACGTTTATAACAATGATTTTACGATTTCCAAAGTAATAAAATATGTTGTCTGAGTACATTGGGTGAGTACATTATGTAGTAATATTAGTGCTAATCGTACTTACTCATGTACTAAAGGCGAACAAGGCGTACGAGCAAATAACTCATTGCGAAACTGCCGTTTCAATTTAAAATATTAAAAGTATTATATTCGATTACGATTAAAAAAATAAAATAACTGTAAACAATAATTATATATGTATCTTCATTGATTTCTTCGGATGATTATGAGTTGCCCGCATTTTCACAATCTTTTTGTTCTCGGTTAGGGTGACGTAAGCGTTGCAGTGTTTGTTGATCGAACAAACCCAGCGTCTCCCACCCTTGACTTCATGCTCCCTCCTGTACCTGAATCCTCTATGTAGGAGTATATAACTCCCTCTATGAGACTGTACGAAAAGCAATGCTCTCGAGTCTCCGAACTCATTATAACTTGTATCTGAAAATGTTGAGAATGTGTTTAAGTCACAGAATTGTTCGTGGTTGAATTTTCGTATTCTTATAGTTTTATTTTTCTCACAATATTCAAATTTTAGCACATGTTCAAAATCATGAACACAGTCCATTAAATGCAAGTGCGTCATGTTTCAAGTATGTCTAATGGAGAATATTAGCAATCGAGAAATATTAGCAAAGCGAAAGTTGTAATCAAAACATCGGGGAGTTTAAAAAGAATATGTAAAAATTAAAACAAATACGCGATAAATCCGTAAATTAGTTTTATTTCAATCTTCAGAGAGTCAGCTACATCGTCCAAAGGCACGGCCTTTAAGTAGAAACCTACCTGTAAGTCATTTCGTAGGTACATAGTTATCAACTGATGTTGACCTCATTGTAAGTTGCATTTTAAAAAATAATATATTAAGTGTAATCATTTGAGCATGATTACATCAATATCAATGTTCAAATTCCTTTTTACACGCTTTATATTTTATAAGTAATTAGCTGTGCCCGCGACTTCATCCGCGTGGAATTTAACAAAAACTTTATTTCATTAAAATAAAAGAATTTTTCTAAAATAAATATAGCCTAAGTTACTCATTACTATTTCAGCTACCTGACAATAAAAGCCCCGTCAAAATCGATCCAGCCATTTCAGAGATTAGCAGGAAAAGACAGACAGACAAAAAAAAATCTATGGTAATTTTCGTTATAGGTATCGTCTATATAACGATATGTAGTTGGACATTTTTTTCACTTTACAAACAGACACTTAATTTTATTTATATTGCAATATCTAATACCTGTTACTTTACGGGTCAGTTGCATGAACTAACTTTGACAATAACTCTGACAATGTCATCGCAATTTTTTGACATTGCAAATGTTTGGGATTGACATTTTCCAAGACTTAGAATCTAAGTCAAACTTACGGCCAGAGTTAGTTTGTGCAATTGGGCCTAAAGGCTGTAGATAGAGATCAATAAACGAAGGCATAAAATATTTGCTTTTTTATATGAATTATACTAAGCTTATTACAATTATTTTAAATCACATTGAAGATTTGTAAGTTGTATATTATGTTGTATAAAATCTTAAGCTATTCGAGGGGATAAAATAATAAAATTAAAAATCAATCAAAAAGACCTTTCTGAACTATATATAACTTTTATTTCATAATCTCTAGAAAGCAACAAACATATCCTGTGTAGCTAAATTTGAAACGATATTAATTATCGTCTTCCAATAATTCAAATCACAGTCTGCTACATGATACGGTGACATTGACAAAATAGCTTTTTAGACATATATGATGTTATTACGAAATACAAACAATTTTTTTTTTGTTTTATTACGTACTTTTGCAAATAGTAAACATATCATGATTAAATTATCCATAGTAAGTGATAAAAAAATGACGTAAAATACCTAAAATTAATCTAAAATTATATTTCTTTTTCAATTAATTGTTTACACACTCAAAATAATTCTAATAACTATTTCTGTAACTGTAACTGGTCTTGGAACAATGAGAGAATATGTTAATACACGACCTATTAGAAGCATAATTAATTATTTAATATAATAATAATAAATAATACACCCAACAGTCAAATACATAGGCCTGATCCCATATTGAGATCAAGTCTTGTATCGTGGCTATCAAAAACTACGAGACTTTTCGGTCTCACAAACACCCAGAAACGAAACCATCTCGGTGCGAGGATCAAAGTGCGGCCTCTAGTTTCACAGCCAGCGTCTAACTTACTGCGCCACGAGGCTGTCTATAGGTTACTAAGTTAATATTTTAAATGGGTTAGCTTTCGACATTGTCTTAAACAATTTGTCTCATTTATTGCCGTTAATCAGTTTCAAGTATAATTGGTTCTCTCAAAGCTTCGAGAACGTGGTCCGGCTTGAGATAGTATTTGGGAGGGTCGTGGCAATGCTCTTCGAAAGCTGATGTGATGTAGTTTGTGTCATCTGTGAAGACACAAGCGTGGCAGTTCTTCTGAGTGGAGCATACCCAACGTGCTCTGTTACCTTTGTCGTATTGCTTTCGGTAGGTGTACTGACGAAAGAGAAGCATCTCCTTGCCTTTACGAGATGTAATAACAACTGCTGTATCTGTAAAAAAAATATAAAATTACTCGAAAAATTCAGTAAATGAAAGTGTCTAAATTTCAAGTCAATTCTGTTATGCAAGAGATATCTAAGAATGTAAAGTAATAAAATAGCACTCACCAGTCTGTAAATCATCTATATTCTCAATGATTCCAGGTCGCGCATGCTTGTGATTCTCATGTGCCATTATTATCTCATTTTCGTCATTTAGATATAAAAACGCCAAGCAATTCTTATTCTTTGAACATATCCAACGTGTTCCATTCTTGGATTTGTAGGCTCTTCTGTATCTATGCCCGTTGTATTGTAAAACAGTCTTTCCTTTTCGCGATTCAACGAATAGGGCTACGTTGTCTTCGAATCCTTCGCCTCCAGTATTGCTGTCTACATCGGTGTCATCTTCCATATCATCACCGTAACCAGGGTCGTCTACAGCTTCTTCGTCTTCTTCCTCGTCTAATGCTCGTTGTTTACCGCGCTTTCGTTTCTTTTCCTTTTTTATAACTGCCAACAATATTTTGTCACAATAAATAACCATGGCAGTGAGCTATATTCATATTTCCGTATATTATGTGTCATTACTTCGCAAATAATTGAAATTTATTTATGAAGTAAACATTCTTATTAAACGGAAATATGGATATATTCCAATATTTTATTAAAGTTAAGCAATGATATCGATATTTAATCAGCGATATTAATTTCCATAGGTATATTAGAAGGACAAAAACAATTGAAGCTGTACATGGTGAAATAAGACGAAAAATAAATTGAAAAACTTTAATACTTCGTTTGAAGATATATACATACAGATAAAACACAGACGAAACAAATGAGAAATATTTTTATTTTATTAGAAACTTTAGTGCGTGTAAATCGTTAGTAAGGTGCAACTAGTTTCAAATACATATAAAAATTTCAAGAATAATTTTATTAGTCACCAAAATACCAATCACCATTTCAGAAAACATTTGTAAGAGTCGTTACAAAATAATTTTATTGAAGTAAAGATAAAATTTGAAGTTACACTAAATTTAAAAACGTATTTGCGAATCATCTAAATACAAAAACGAGAAAAATATAAAAAAAATTACTCACTATTTAAAGATAACAAAAAAAACTTACATATTATTCGTTAATTCTAATTGTAAAATTATAAAAATGTAAGGTAGATTACAAAATTCTATCTTGGAACCGACGACAGAGGATGGGTTCGTGTGTGTGGGCATTCGCCATGAAGACAAGTTGGTATCTGTCGTTGACATGCACGTAGACATTGCATTCGATGTGACTCGGTTCGTTGCAGCACCATCTCGATCCGTTGTTGTAATGCTCTTCCTTCTTAAACGTGTAACCGTTAACAATAAGAAACGTTCTGCCGTTCGATAGACTGACTACTGTAACTGTAGAAAAATAAACAGTAATATGTGAACATAAAAAAACGAATATCTAATTAAAACTACATTCAACATGGTCATTTTCTAACATACGCATTCTAGTTAACTTCTAGAGCTACTTATTAGCTAGGGTGGTTGAAGTTGTCTTAATAAATAAAGGTTATTACTACATGTAACAGGGAAAACACATCAATGAAATTATAAAAAAATAAAACTGCTAAACATATAGTAAAAAAATATATCATTAACTACATATGTGTTTAAAACGCGATGAATATAAATATATCAAGCTTTCACAGCTTGATATATATTTATTTATATGTATCGCTTTTTCTTATTCGCGGATAATATCAATGTTTATACAACGAATTGTTTGTTATAACACATTTACATTACAAAGTAAATAACTTAAAAACGTAGGTATCGTAATTATATACATCTTAAAGTAGGTTTATACTACTAAATTTTGGTTCTTATTCGTTTGCCGTTACATTTATATTTTAGGAAACAAACTAATGCAGCAATAAAAAAAAACAAGCAAAACACCATATTGCAGGTAATTGTATTATTTTATTTAAACTAATAAATAATATTAATCATAATAATAAATCGTAACTACAAATAATAATTCATATACCCACCACAAATCCTATCTAAATAATTATCTCTCTCTAACATTCATGGCTAAATCTCTGGGCTTTCGAGCCACGAGCGGAGAAGCTGGTCACAGTCGTCTCAATATTAAAACATTTACTTAAGAATAATTTTAAAACATTGAAGAAAATTATTATACTATAAATATACTCTTAAGTACACTAAAAACCGCTTATACGTCTTACATAAGCTACCAATATTCTTATGCTATACTATACTACACAATCAATACTACTATATAACCAACTTTGTGCAAACAATTCGTGCTTTGTCACACCACATTTAAAAAATGCAAAAGAAATTATACTTTTCAGTAAAACATAATAAAATTAATTCAACTTTTGTTAATGTTAATAAAAGCGTTCGATATAAAAATGTTATTGAAATGATTATTTTCACATAACAATATTTCGTGCAGTCAAAAAATATCGTAACACAGTAACTTGCACGACTGATTAAAAAAAACTAGGAAGACATAATAAAAATAGTATACATTGTGTTCAACATAACCTTAACGATCTATTGCTGTATAAAAACTAACTAACATGGACGAGTGGTATCTAGTGATTTACAAACATATAAAATGTATAAATTTACATGAGTGCCCCGGAATAATTTGAGTACTAAACTGAGCTCATACATCGCTAGGCTGTGCCTCGATTTTGAGCACGCTGAGGGAACCGGGTGGGGTGGGACGGGGTAGAAGATACCCGTGGCTCTTTAGGAAACAGTGGGAGCAATAATAAGGTTCGCCGGGACATTGGGAGCAATAAGTGTTAACTTTTGTGGTCATGTTCTTCGCTTTGACGCTTCCGTGGAGAGTAGAGTACATCTTGTAGCAACCGACGCAACGTCTCCTGATCTTTGCTCGAGGACCATCTCTTTTATCAAGTCGGTGCCGTATTGGATTGAAATTTTTAAATTTGTCTGTGGACAAACAACACACAGTTAGACTTAGATCTGCAATATTAAACCTTAAACCAATGAATCACTTAATTTCTTTACTGTACTATTTTAAAGATTTACCTGAATCATGTTATAAAAGTTAAAATAAAATAACTAAGTATATATTACATTCATTGTTTAATGTTACATATAGGGTACGAACATTTAATTATATAACGACTTCATCACATGTGATATTATTCTAAAACATGGTATATAAGGTACATATTTCGCAATATATTTAAATATTTTTAAAAGATAGTCCTGAATCTGGTATAAATAGCAAAGTAAATACTTTTTGCAAAATATGAAATAGTTTTAAACTTGACTTTCGAATTTTGATCTTAAAAAACGACATCAAAATATGATTTACTTATTACAATATAAAGCAAAGTAGGAGAGTACCCAGAAATCTGGATTCACAACGCTTTCGATGCCTGTAAAATGATATTTACGTTTGCCAAATACCCTGAGCGTCCAATAGTTAAAACGTAACTATACGAAAGTATACTCTTAATAGAATACTAGCGACATTACATTACTTTATCATACATTTTTTTAATCAACTTATTTTTACTATAGATATTTGATATCAATATCAAACTACAAACATTGATAGAGACTAATACGTCATAACCTAAACACTTATCAGCAAAATTTAAGGGAACAAAGATTATAAAAAATATTCGTATCGAACGTGAACCGAGCATAAAATTAAATATTTCCAAAATGTAGATAATAGTTCAGAATAAAGTTTACAATCTTAACGGAACTATACGACTTAGAATCTATTACTTATGACTTAGGCTTACACCATCAATATACGAGTATTGGGAACTTTTTAAGATAATACCAATATCGGATCGCAATGAATCTCAATAAAGTTTAACTAAATCATCTAGACGCAGTCTCTTGTGTTGTATATTTCCTGTGGCTATTTTAGTGTCACTCAAGTGAAAATCCTAGAAAAATCTCTGCGCTTTGATGTTGCCCAAATACTAGGTGCTATATTAATAAAAAATACACTTATAGAGGGCATTTAAAATAAGGCAAATAGAGGCTTGAAAGTAAAAAAAAAACAATTTAAATAAAAATGATCAAACTCCAGGAGTAATTGTAGCCACTACTATCCAACTAAACTAATAGGTACCGTTTGACGTTTAATACTTTTCAAGTTTAAACAGCTTTGTACAGGCGTTACTCACACAATATCAATAAATTTTTCTGTAAAACCATGGAATTATAGTTCAGTTGGATGTTAACCATTAAGTGAACCGCTGCGCTGGTTAGTATACCTACAATAAATTATATTTACATAAACTTTAGCCCGTCATCTTGTATAGACCATTTGCATTTATTTCATATATTGGGGGTTTGTGTGTGTGTTTTCTTGATATCTTCACAAGTTCGTAGTCGTCATTAACTTGTACGTAGACGCCACAGTTGAAGCGGACTCGACCGGAGCAGATCCACATTTCACCACCCACTACTGGCACAGGGCTGTTGAAAGAATACCCTTTCACCATCAACAGTGGAGCTCCATCGACCGATGTCACAACTAACACTGCAATATTTCGTGTATAAGTTAAAATGTCAATCTAGAGGTACGGACTACGAAGTGTGATGAAATATGTGTGATATTTAACTTTAATTAATATCTGGGATCTCTTGAAATATAACACTATGTCGATATGCAATTTTATAACTCCAATGTTCAGTAAGCAATAGTCAAATGGGGTATTGTGATTTGTGATTGCCTTAAAATTGTTGTGTTGTCTAGTTGCAATAGAAAAAGCATTATCATATGGATCGTTGTGGAGTTAAAGAGGATGTAGTGATGAGTATCGAGAAAATAATGTTAAGGTGGATTGGGCATTTAGGGAGAATAGATAAAAGGCAATTATCAAATCGAATACATGAGGCGAGTGGCTACGCAATGGTCGGGTTAAAAGTACCCTGAACCGACAAGGATGAATGAAGCGAAAGAGCTATGTCAGAATCGAGCAATGTGGAGATTCATAGTCTCTACCTACCCCTATGACATACAGACGTGACTTTTATGTATGAATGTATAGATATCCTGTAGGCCTTGGATTTTTTGAAGTTCATAAAACTAAAATTTAAACCTTTCACCGTGTAGTGTAGTTCATTCGTTAGTTTCAAAGGAAAAAAAAACGCAATCCTGTCACGCAATTAATATATTAAATATAAAAGAAAATAAAATGTATTCCAAAAATACTATCTTATTTTATGACATAGTACTGATAAAATTATTTTCTAAATACGTGCCACAATTAATGCACTCTAACTGCGAGTCAATAAACTATTATTATATACTAAATAGTAAGTACACAGCACAATAAATATTTACCTGGTATGTACTTAATGAGGATCTTATTCTTAAAAAAAAATATTATTTAGAAAAATATAATTTGATGTAAGTTTAAATATTAAATAAATTAAAATATAATAAGTAAAGTTTAATGACTTATATATTTGCAATAAAACGTTATTCCCACATATTATACACGCTAGAATAAATACGGATATTTAGAAGCATAAAACATGTTTTAAGTAACTACTTACTAAATAATTTTCATAAAATCCATAGTTTTCGCAACACGTTCTTTCATTATAAAATTAACTTTTTAAAAATCAAAGCACACACCATATAGTAAATAAATAGTATTACTACATTACTAGTAATAAGAACAAATTACAAAGATCTCTTAAATTTACGAAAATGTTACACAATAAAATAAAACTGTTTTTACGGATTTAAATATAATAATTAGCATCTAGACATACAATATGTAGAGGTAAATATTCATTTCTAAATGCTTTTTAAATTAATAAACAAGCCAGTTATTTTCTCGATAAAGACCGAAGAATCTGGTAATCTTGAACGAAGGAAATTTGCAGGTTCAAAATTACGAGAATCTATAGATGAGGAAATGTTTCCTCCCTGCAAATTAAAAGTTACTGTGGCTTTTACTAAAAAATACAACTAATATTTAATATATTATCTGTTACATTCTAATATTTAATTAAAATTAAAAATAAACTGCCTCGCCCACACAGCACCACAATAACTTCTCTGATTCAAGATAAATTATAATTTCTAAAAATATTATTTTGTTGTTCACCTGTACGTGACTCTTAATTACGATTTCTTTAAAAACATACGAGTGGTGAACAATGGTAGCAATAATAGCATGTTTATTGTAAACATAGTTCACACATATCCATATACATATACAGTACGTGAGAACTGAATATTTTATTTCCACATATTTCATTTTATAGGATTACATTATTTTTCAGTTCGAAAGAATAAAACTTTCTAACAACAATTATGACTTATAACATTTTTTAAGAATTTTTGTATGACGATGCGTTGTGGTTTTATAGTGTCACGTTCCAGTTCCAGTAGCATTTTATGGGTTCCTTCATACTGTTTTATATGGGATTTATGTTATAAAATAGATTTGGCTTTATATTATGCGGTTGTAAAATACACGTGTTTAGGTTTGGTCTCCGTCGCTTGTTTCTCATGCGTGTGACTGCCTTTAATAGCAACAACATTCAAATTGTCATCTGTCGTGATGGTAGCTTTGCATTCATCCGATTTGCTGGTGCACTTCCAAACAGTTCCCCTCTTAGACTTGGTGATACGCGAATAAGTATAACTGTTGTAAAGTAGAACATATTTGCCTTTTCTCTTCGCTTTTATCAAAACAGGACCTGAAAAATTATCGTTTTTAATGAATATTTTCAATACGTGTTGCTGAGATTTATTTTGGGTAATATATTCAGGTAAATCGAAACACTATGAAGTATGATATTCATTGTGTACAAATAAAACCAATTAACAAAATATAAATGTTATTTTCAAACAGTCTTTAAAATTAATTGTATTCTTATACGCTAGCTGACAGAGTGGTTTTAGTAATATCAAAATAAATTTTGCACTCAATAAACTAAACATGTAGGACCTATGCCTTATATTAATTTAAATATCTATATGTTTGGTACTGGGCGACCCGCCTTCAATATGTTATGCATATATTTTGATTTGTTGGCTAGTCAAGTCATTAAGCAAATTAATCAACAAGCGCAAGTTCCATGAAACAAATATTATTTTTTTGCTTTGCAATGGTACTTATTATTTAGTTTTTTTTTTTTGTTTTTAGTGGTTTTATGTTTTGAAGTCGGTTTTTATTTTTTTATTAAAAATATTGGTTATTTTTATCTTTTTAGTGTTGATAGGAATCAAAATGAAGAAGATTTGGTCCCCACAAGGAATATGCTCTTTCCGATGATAATGAAATCGCTAAAATCGACGAAAAGCTGCCGAAGATATTGGAGTATTCATATGTTTATTATTTTTTCTCCAGCCCCCCCCCCCCCTTGCCCCTACCCCCTTTTCCCTCCACCACTGTAGCTTAGCTTTTATACTGAACCCAATGCAAAAAGAACCATTGGAATCCTACTAAAGTTTGAAGAGTTCTACACTCCAGGTCCGACAATGATCATCAGATCTTCATGTTGTGTTCCTGAGATCAACTTGTCAAAACATTCTTTCCAATGAAAAAGAAATCACTAAAATCAATTAAAAGCTGCCGAAGATATTAGAATTTACGTGTATTTTAATTTTATAACCTGCCCCCCCTGACCCCCACCCCTTTTTTCCTCTCTCACTGTAAATTAACTTTTATAATGAACCTAATGCAAAAAGAACCATTGGAATCCTACTTAATTTTAAGGAGTTCCCCTCTTCAGGTCCGAACTTCCGAAGATATTGCTCAGATTTTCACCATATTTTTATGGGACCAAATGACAAGCATCAGCTTTCAATCAAAGAAAGAATGGTCGAAATCGGTTCACACAGTACAGAGAAACGAGGTAACAAACATAAAAATAAATTTCTAAATTATTTAACTACATAAGTTACTTAGCAAATTATAATAAACCTAATGCAAAAAGAACCATTGGAATGCTACTACATTTTGAAGAGTTCTAAGCTCCAGGTCCGAACATAATCATCAGATCTTCATGTTGTATTCCTGAGATCAACCTGTCAATACGTTTTTTCCAATGAAAAATAAATCGCTAAAATCGGTTAAAAGCTGCCGAAGATATTAGAATTTACGTGTATTTTAAAATTATCACATCATTAAATTTAGGATAATTATGCTTCATCCTCCAATGTTTCGATCTCATCCTCATCATATTCATCATCTTTAGGCTGATTCAAGAGATTCAGTTTTTTCCCGCTTATTCTGATGTATTCTCCTTTGTCATTCAAATAGAAAACCGGTGGAGGATGAGTATGTTCAGCGTTCAATACGAAAAATTCCCCTCCTTTGCCCAACTTTACTTGAGCGTTGCACTTCTTGGAACATCTAGAAGAACACGTCCAGGTAATCTTGCTCTTGCTTTTGCTGTTAATAGCATAAGTATATTGCTTGTGCACCAATAACTTGTAACCTTTTTTGGATTTAATGAAGTCGATCTCTGTAACAACAGATCTCTTTTGATGCTGGGATATTGAATGAGATTACTATAGTCCTGGGAAGAGTTTTGTGAACTTTACAAAAAGTTATTACCTTATGAAATTCAAAGTATAAATGGCATTAGTAAGAAGCAACTATTGAGCATTCTCAAAGAGTTACTTCAATTGGAAGTATTGTGAGACAGCGCAGTGAAGTTCTATGTAAGAATTCTAGGAATGTAAAGAAAGTTGAAGAAAAATACAAGACATTAATAAACGATCCATATAAAATCTTTAATAATTAAACATCCTTCATCAGTTGTGTTAAAATTATTCAATAAATTAACCATAACCTCGTATAAAAGTCTATAGGATTTAACGCATTTGTATTTTTTGTTTTACGAACAACTGTAAAACGTATCCATTTATCATTTTGTACATAACACAATATTATCAAAACACATAACCTTTAAAAAAATTAACACCTTAACATTTAAAAAAATGAGATCTTCGTCGAAAGTCGGCAGTTGTATACAGAGTATCTTATATAAATATTTTTTGTAAATAAATTCAATGATTATTGTTACGTACTATCATTACCTCACATATCACTATTATTCAAATTATTTTCTTACTTACTCTTATTTCACTATATACAAATAATTTAATTATAATGACTTATCTAGGTACTTTAAGCGCCATTTACACCGGAAGATTTTCACGGCGAGAATCGTATGCTAGTATCGCATGACGTAACCGCCATTAGATTAACGTGCTTGGCAAATATTTACAGCAGTCACGATGCAACTGTCCCTACGATAATCGCATCGTCAAGGCGATAAACCCGTCCCGTATAAATGGCCCCATTTAGTGTTGACTCTTAATATAGAATTAAATAATCAATTCATTCTCTAATAAATAAAAACCTTACGTTACAAAGACACAAAATATAGTGACTAGCCTTTTGTATCCATTAAAAGTTAGATGATTTCAATATGTGAAGTTTTAAATTTAGTTATTTACAATTCTGTTTTAATACCGTGCGCAGTTTCTATAATGAAGAACGCATGATTCTTTTGTTCAGAAATATCTTCATCATACTTAAAATGTTGAGCAATTTTACTAATCACCGTATTCTACATCTGGGGTTAGATTAATTTTCGGTGGCGGATGATTGTGTACGTCGTTGTACTTGGTAACTTCTAAGGGCTTTTCTGATTCGTTGGTGGTGACGTTCGCCTTGCAACCCTTCTTATGATGACTGGAACAGGTCCAGTAATTACCGAATTTCTTAAAATTCCTCCATGAGTAAGTGTAGCCGCGGAAAAATAGCATTCCCTGACCTCGTCTGTTCCTCGAGGGTATGATGAGAGCTGTAAATTATAGTTTGAGCAGTGTCAATGGATATTTCTGTATTTTAATGCTGCACTCGTCATCCAATATTGCATGGACTTGGATCTTTTTAACACTTGAATTGTCTTAGGTCGAAATAATACAAGATTAGACATATTTATGTAATTTATTAAATTGTGTGACTGAAGACATTTACATACACAAAAAATAAAAGTATCTATAATAAGTAATGACATGTAAAGTCATCAAATCATTACATCAATATTTATTTTACTCTACCATGCATTATCCCGACTAGAGCTATCAGGCATAGTATATAAAAATATTAATTCTACCTTAGTACCTATTGTTCATTTAAGAATTAAAAAAAAACATTAATGTCTAGAAAGATTACTCGTGGATGATAGTAATAAATTTAGTACACTTACACATTTCGTTTCTCAATATAGTACTACACATATTTTGAAATAGTATGGCTGAACTCAATTCAATAACACAAAAACAAAGTTGTAGACAGTTTAAATTCCATATGTATTTATATCATAGACAAGGTTTAAATAAACCTCAAAAAAAAGTTACAAGAGATAAATAATAGTCCTTAGATTGTGTAAAAATGTATTTTTAGCAACTAAACAAAATATTGGGGTTTCTGTCAGCTTTTCCAATTTTGACCAAAATACAATGTCCACAAGCCACAAGTACATTAATTTAAAATACTAATTAAAATATTTCTGTATCAGCCCATATACGTCCCACTGCAGGGCACGGGCCTCCTCTACAATCAACTACCGATTGAGAGTGGTTAGACCATATAGTCCGCCACGCTGGCCTAGTGCGGGTTGGTGGACTTACATACCATAGAATTTTTATAAATCGCTATGGTATGCAGGTTTCCTCACGATGTTTTCCTTCACCGTTTTAGTGCGTGGTGATTGACTATCAATACACACATGACTCCGAAAAGTCAGAGGTGTGCCCTGGGATTCGAACCCGCGACCACCGTGAACATGTTGGCAGTCGCGTCTAGTCCGTTTACCAACAGGCCACCACGCACTTCAATTTAATTAAAATATTGCAAGCATAGTTTTTTAACCTTACGGTCTAGAGCAGTGCGTTGAGATTTTGATTTCCTGTGACGCACAGGTTTAATTAATGTTCCACTTTCTACTTCAATTTCTGGAGCTGGGTGATTATGTGAACCTTTGATTCGTATAATATGATCATGTTTATTGGTGTGTATTATGAATGGACATAAACGACTGCTGTATGCCACACAGTACCAGGTTTTTATCCCTTCCTTTGTTGCCTTGCATTGTTGTCTAAATATATAATCATTGAAGAGGATTCGCGGAGTTCCTCGTGTTGTGATAACATATGTAGCTGAAAATTTCAAATATTTTACACAAATGTAATATTATTTTATTTTGGGTTTCAGATTGTATTAGATAATGTTAAAAAAACTCTTATAAATTCTCAATGTTTATTGTAGTGGGCAAACAAAAAGAAAAAAATCAAAAGAAGTATAACTTCAAAACTACAATGTGGATATTTGCTAGGGTTCAACAATTAAATAAAAAAACATATTTTTTGACATCTCTTATATATTTTGGATACTGAAAAAGGCATGACATAATATTCAAAGATTTTTTATTAGGTAAAATAAACAATCAATGTTTTTGATGACATTAGTTATAAACCATTGCTTATATTTTGTTCCCTATAGATTAAAGATCACTCAATATGATTTGATGTGACTAGATATATATATTATACACATAAAATATATTCAATAGTAACTAAAAAAACATAGTTTCTAAGTAGACATACATGTATGTTAGTTTCCAGCTTATTGACTAGCTATTTCATATTTTATTTTACATTCATGTTACATCATAGAAGCAGAAGGTAATGTGGAGTTATTCTAAGAATGAAGCAGAAATATGTATAAATTTTAAATTCTATTCTTTTACTACATATTTAAGCTAAAATAAAATATTTGGTTTTCTTTGCTCCAGCTGAATTCAAAAGTCATTAGAAAAGTACTAAAGATTTGATTACAAAACTATTCTTAAAACTGTGTAATAAGGTTGCTTTTAAACACTAAATTAAAAATCCTAGTCATGTAATAAGTTAATATTCAAACAGTATTATGTGGAAGATATTCAAAATATTACTTCAACCCGGATTGAAGTAAGACACTGTAGTAAATGTAATGTATCCCAAGAAAATTATTAAAAAAATATTCATTTACTTTAAATTTATATTTTCATCAAGTTATAATCATTATAAACTTAGTGACAAAATAGTGTATCAAATGCAAGTTAAATTACTTACCAAATCCTGTGGCGTAGACAGCAACAATGAAACTTACCTGTAAAAATCAAACAAATTTATTAATACTATTAACAGAATTATAATTTTATATATTTCTTTTAGATACTAGCAGCCTGACTCAGCTCTTTTTGGGTGCAGTTAATATTTTTATTCCAGACTACATCAGAACCATATATATTTTTTTATACTGGCCCGGCATAGTGGCGGCATTGCACCTGATGGTAAGTGCTAATGCCGCCCAGGCAGAGTATCCATTGGCATCGGACGGCGGTCCCATGCCAATGGAAACAATTATGCCGGCCTGCAAATTACTTACAGTTTTAACTGGTTTATATCAAAACACAATGTGACCATTGTCCTCTACAGCTATTCCCATTTTCCCATTACATCCTGTCCTGCCCCATAAGATGTGTTTAAGCATTTGTAGCATCACTTCAATCATCTACACAGCAAATGCAATGGAAGCTCAGAAATGAAATAAAATTTCACACTTTTTTTTCACTTCTGCTCTATTCTTATTGAGCATAGCATGATGTTACATAGCCTATAGCATTCCTCGATAAATTACGTATCTAACACAAAAACATTTTTTTCAATTGGAACCAATTGTTCCTGAAATAAGCAGACCCAAACAAAGGCTTCAGCTTTATATATTAGTATAAATATAGATGTGAAACCTTCAGAATGACATAGGCCAGATAAATCTGATGTCATTTTTACTAATGAAGGCTTAAAACTTATTTATTTATCTTCTTTTTGATGCAACCCCATTTTTAAGTATTTTTGTATATATATGTGAATAAGTGTGTAGTGCCGTGTTTGTAATGGAACAGTAATCATGTATGTACTGATAGTCAACCACCATGCACTATAATGGTGTATGCACATGTCTTGTATACCTTTCACATTATCAAACAAATAGAAAAATAGTCCAACATAATGTTCCATTTTCAAAGTGGAACAGCAAAAAAAAACAAGAAACCATTTGCCTCCACAAAACTTTAAAAGAGACATGAGATCCACGGAACTATTTCTCATATATTTAAATTGGCGGGACGCAAGCATGTAGAAGTAAAAAATATGTACCCTGATATCATCTGATATTTGTCACTTAGTAAATATTTTTAAGTCAAACACATTTAAAGAAAATAAAGATTTTATAAATACAATGTGTAATATATGACACGGATTTAAATTAAAATTAATAACCAAACTATCTAACATACCTGAACGAACAATCTGGTTCTGTCACTTATTTGTGCTTATTTGTCATCACAACTTGGTAAAACAAATTTCAAAAATATATTCTCCACACAGAATAAGCACTTTCACAACACGAATAGATACACTTCACTCAAAAAAATCGTCATGAAGTTCCAATATGATAACTGTGATGGCAAGGAGTGGAAAAACCGCGTAATAGTCCAAATTTATCAAGTTATTTATGTAACGGTAATAACACTTATTCGAATTGTTTTTACGCAATGGTAAAGACTACATGTATGTATTTAAAATACACGTATACATTATAAGACCATTTATCGAGAAATTTTAACGTAAAACAAACAAATACAACAAAATAAACAAGACAATTTTTAGGTTATTCCAAGCGTCGAGTAAACGTCAAAAAACTTCACTGATCTATGATAAAGATGTGGAATAGACATTGAAGATCTTCTAAGGTGCCTTGAAGAATGTAAGATTTTTTGAACTCTTCAAAGAAAAAAATCTTAGTTTTTATTCTTTTAACAATTTTCACGAGCTTTTGAAAAATAAACGAATAGTTCGGTACATAATAGTAATTTCGGCAACTCCAAAACAAAAAACATCGAGCACATTATATTTGACTACAGTCTTTACTCTTGGTCAAGGGTAGAATTTTATGAATTTAAGTAACTTTGATCCAGTTTGAGAACTATGTTTTACATCTTAGGTTTTACATATAGTTATTTACATTAAATAATCAAAGCACGTATATCATAGCACATACGTACTACAGATAAATCACTATATACATAGTATAAACTTAGAGTATATATATATATAGAGGGAGCGCTGGTATTTCAAAAACGTAGATAAAAATGGTGGTGCCGGGCCACCTTTTTCTGCCCTCCTATTGGCTAATATTGGAACAGGTTGTGCAACATACATAAATTATTTGAAAAAAAAATTAAAAATAAATAGTTTAGGTCTATTTAATTCCACTCAAACTCGTTTTAAAAGGATAATAGCTAAATATAATTTCGGCTAATAAAGGAATTTTTAGAAATTTATTGCTAAATAATGAATTCAATTTTTACTAATATAGGTGCGCTACCAACATTACGAACAAGAAAATATCTACGTTTTTCAAATCGCGAATGTATGACAGCGCTCCCTCTATATATAAATACTCTAAGAGTATAAAACAAAGTAGCTTTCTCTGTGCTGTACCTATTTCTTTCTTGGCCCTTACTCGCACAACTTCTTGTAGGTGGGGTAGTTGCAAGTCGGGAATCATTGTCGGCGGGGTAGTTGCAAGTCGGATATCATTGTGGATATCATTGTCGGCGGCTCGATATGAGGAATATTTTTGTGAACTTATAGCAGGTGTCTGATCAGAAGAACCAACCGATTGCATATGCGACATACCTAACGTGACCATTTATTTTTTGTATCGGAGCGGGACATCAGTGAGATTAAATAGTATTTTTTTTTGTGTTTTACAAATTTTTATCATAGAAGATTGAATAACATAAAATAATAATCAAAATCGTAGTTTTGTATTTGTCGGCTGAAAAAAATGTTTCAAACCATTGCATCGGTTTTAGTTTTTAGATGTGTGAAACTCAGTACATTTATTTTTTACATTTATTTTCGTAATCAAAATAATCATCATCATTACTGAGACACTGTTTTATCACTTGTCCATATTTTGATAATGTGAGAATAGCCTCTTTCGAAAGGTGCGTTACTTTCAGGTAGATACATAAAGTACTCAATAATAGTTGGAAAGTTTATTAAGTCAAGTTGTTTTTACAAAAGTGTTGGTATATTACAACCCCATATTTTCAGTAGTAGTTCGGTAAGACATTTCGAGCGAGAAATACATTTTAAATGATCGTTTGCAAGAGCGGGACTATGTCGGCCTTGCTGGGGGCAGACTTCCTAAAAGCGGGACTGTCTCGCACAAAGCGGGACGTATGGTCACGTTAGACATACCGCCAATATGTCGGCGGGCAACGCGTGGGGGGCTCTTGTTGCCAATATTATTATAAAATTAGTCTTTGTATCGGCGCGCGGGTTGTCAGCTTTGGTGTGTAGTGCAGTGGTGTGTAGCATTAGATAATACAATCGAATTTTCAAAGTTCTATTCCATACTTTGGAGATTTTGATTCCATAGTAGGACGTAGGCGTATTCCATAGGTGTAGTGTAGGACACCCTCCAACGAAGTGGAGTGATGATATCCGAAAGATGGCTGGTAGCGGTTGGAGACGTTGGGCTGAAGATCGAGCCCAGTGGCGTGCCATAGGAGAGGCCTATTTCCAGCAGTGGACGCGAACAAGCTGATGATGGTATTGATAATAAAGATCAGCATAGCCCAACGGTTACGCAATACTCCCGAGTCGTTAGCGGCGCGGGGCGTACGTCTCCGGTGTGCTGTGTTGTACTTATTGTATACTTTGTTGTTTTATTCCACTACCCAAATAGACCCTAGAGGTGAACACCACAGTAATGATTCCATAGTTGTCACAATAATCGTCAAATGTCCAAAATTGCCCAAAGTTACGCAGTAATATAACAAATATAATATATGCATTGAGGTAATATACAGGCTGATATTGACACATTGTACTTAATTTAACCTACATGTTACTTATTAACCCCAGGGAACATGGTACATGATTTTAAAAAAATATAAATAGATTTTTTTGTCAAAAATCGTTATTTTTGTTTTCACGATTTTTGGACATATTACCGAGACATATTACCGGAGTATTTTACCGCGTTGTTGAACTTCAGTTTGGTTCGGGAGCTTACCTGAGTCGTAAAAAGACTCGGTATCTATAGGGGTTGATCAAAAGTCTTGGAACATAAAATCGCGATTTTTGACAAAACTATCAGGCAGTTTTTGATCAAACTTTGTACAATATTACCTATGGGGGTTAGGAACATGTGGTTTAAATTAAAAACAATATGTCAATATCACACTGTATAAGAGCGGACATCCGAAACAAAATGTCATTTTTTATTTGATTTATTATAAACACGTTTTGGCCTGTTTTTTTTTTTTAAAATAAAATACTTCATAATTAATACAGCAGGGAGTTAATATTATACCTGTTCTCGTCAAAAAACAGCCATGGCTGTTGAAACACATCCTTTTTGAAACGCATATATTAAAATTAATACAAAAACTAGTTTATTTACACCGCTGTTCATTAAAGTAACAATTAAATAAGTAGATAAATTCAAGTAGTTACTCGAATATCATGAAACTTAGAGGCTGCTTTCTGTGGGTGCTACAAACAATAGATGGATTTGAAATCAAGCTTCCAAACCATTGATTTAAAAACTAAGGATAGGCCCTTCAGTACGTTGGGTACGTCAAAAAGACGCCTGTGAACATCGCGCCATCTGTTAGATTTTCATGTAACTACGTAGTGTGCTAAAGGATCCGACCGTCGACGTAACTTTGTTACGTCGTAGTTATTTAAACGTTAAATTATAAAAAATTGATTTGATTTCTATGTATATCCATAAATCAGGAAAAATATTTTTAACATTAAATATGTTGTATATTAGTTATGTAAAATAATATGTGAAATATAGTGTGCAAATTGATAACAGAAAAAACATCATATTAAAGAATTAAAATAAAATGAATAAAAAATAATAAATCTGAAAATTTGTAACGTCTTAGTAGGCCTTTTTATTAAA
This sequence comes from Hyles vespertilio, assembly GCA_009982885.2. Lineage (NCBI taxonomy): Eukaryota > Metazoa > Arthropoda > Insecta > Lepidoptera > Sphingidae > Hyles > Hyles vespertilio. The sequence continues at coordinate 17,818,003 of CM042809.1, read as the reverse complement.
TGGAACACATTTTAATTTGCATTATAGGTAGTTTTAGTAGTATAATTTGCTACGGATTAAAAATATGTAAATCAAGTGGTAAATATGTCAAATAATTACACGGCATCAGTTCTACTATAGCTTAGGTCTACGCATTCCTTAATATGCGCCGCTACAAAGTACAAAGTTATGTCGTGCAGAATACATACGCCGAATGATTTGATGGCGGCCATGAAATTGTTTTTCAATAATGCTAAAATAAATAAATGTTATATTGACTTAAATAATATAATTAATACTTAATATAATTTTTACTTATCGGTGATAAGAAATGTATCTTTATTTTTTGTGAATGTTCGATCATATTTATTGCACCCACGCACGATACAATTGGGCATTTTTACTACGACTAACCATAGATTTAGTATAAAACATAGATCGGCAATGTGAAAGAGATAGAATAATTTAACTCATATGTTAAAGCGAGATGCATGATGCGACCATACGTTTACACAGAAGTAGCCTGCAGTGACCCAGAGTCGAAATATGTCAAACTAAGCGAGCAACCTCAGACTAAATACTCTCTAGACGTAGCCATAACTGGAACGTGAGAAATAAGAGTGAGACCGCAAGTTAAAAATTAGTGTGCGTAAAAGAGACAGAGAGTTTTTTTCTTTGTCCTTGTCACCGTGGCCGGTTTTTTTATTTGTCAATAAGCGCAGTTTGTCAAACAAATATACGTCAATCAGTTTTTCCGATATTTAAATAGTTTTGGATAGTGTAAAGCAGCAATTTATACAAATATTAGTGACTATAGTGTATATGCAATGGTGGGTTGTAGTATTTTAGGCTGCAAAAGCCGCAGTGAACGAAAAATTTGTGGAATAACATTTCACTCGTAAGTTACTCATTTATGTTACATTATAATTATTTTGTCGTTTATTGGTAAATAATGTTGTATTTTAATATCAATACAAATTGTTTTACTTAGAGAAATATCGATTACATTTAGAAATTCTACAAATAATATTAAATAACCTTAATTTCTTAAAAGTTTAGTGTTACCTTGTTATGAAAATTGGTTTACCCTAGATAATACTTGCATATTATTCCTTGCATACATAGCGTTATTCATACGTAAAAAAATAAAATTACTTCTTATTTTAGGTTTCCTACTAACAGTAATTAGAATTAAATGTGTGGAAGCTAATGGACACCAAAATTGGCAACCAACAAATAATTTTAAAATTTGCTCAATACATTTCGAGATAGATTCCTTTCATTATAAAAAGAAGAATGTTAAAGTGAAACCAAAAGCAGTCCCAATAAAATATGTTCATGTAAGTAGTTGATCATTAATTATTTTTAACACGCTTTTATTAACTTCGCCTATATGTATGTAACAGAATCTGTGAAGTCGATTTTCGAGCATTTCAAAACGTCGGATTGACTTGAAATTTTGCATACGTATCCAGGACTGATGACGACGCAATAATTTAAAAAGTATATGATATTATTTTATATTTTATCCAGAATAATAAACAAAATATTATTGTTGAAAAAATATTACCTATATAATTGGTAATTTGCGCGCAGTTGTCTTTCTTTGATAAGACAGCCGAAGATAGATGTTTTAGTGCAAGCAATTAAATTATAGTTTAAAAACCAAAAAAACAAGCTTTCATATAAGATCGAACTAAAAAGTAAAAAATAATCATAAACTCATTATCATTTAATAATAAATATGATATACGAATAAATACGATTTAAATCGTACGGTTGGCAACGCTTATGTTGGCCTGTGTTAGTACCCACCAAAAGTAGGAATTTTTCCCAACATGGCCACACTGAAGAATTATATATCTGTCTCTTATGCGGCCACGGCATGGCTACGTCTAGAGAGTATTTAGTCTGAGCGAGCAACAAAATTCGCTTATTTTCATAATTTACTAGCTGTCGGGCCCGGCTTCGCCCGGGTGCAGATAGTTTTTGAGTCCAATCCACATCAAGAACATATTATTTCGCGTGTCTACTAACTATATTTCCCGCGTGCCGTCGACTATATTTCCCTTCCGTAGGAGAGGACATCCCGTGCCAACAATTTGAATTTGAAAGAGTAGAAAATATGTATATTTGGTTTCCTGACTCATCCCACGGGAACACTACATTTTTCGGGATAAAAAGTAGCCTATGTGTTAATCCAGGGTGTCAGCTATCACTATACCAAATTTCATCAAAATCTGTTGAGCCGTTTTTTCATGAAAGAGTAACAAACATCCATACATACATACAAACTTTCACCTTTATAATATTAGTAAGGATTTGATTTTACAGCAGCTGGTTATATTTATTAAACGTAGTTTATTATAGTGCATTGGGGTCAGGTTTAGAATATTATAGCACGAAATGGGGGTTGGGGGGTAGGGGGTAGGAGGGGGAGGGTGTACCCTGTCCCTTGGTACCACTCCCATGAAAAGATAAGGCATAATTATGAGAACCTAATTAAAGTAACCTAACCTCAAAATGTCAAAACAAAAGTTGCTTCTGAAACGTCTCCGGCGCTGCGGGAAGTACAGCCCCTTCGCCCTTGCGTAACAAAGGATAGGCACCCAAGCTCGCACGGTTACCTATCCTTCGTTACAGCGGGCGGGGGCTGTTCTCCCTCCGCGCCTCCGGCTTTTTATATACACTCTAGGGGTGGTAGCCAAAAGTCTACGTGAAGTCGGGGTGGCCCGTGTCGGTTTTGGGGTACAGTAGACCTAACTGGTCCATAAAGTGGGTACACTAACTTCCTTCTGAACATCTAGGACGTTATAAAACAACAAAACATAAGCAAAATCAATTCAATCTTCGTAATTTATGGGTCTATCGCATGCGACAACTCCACCAACAAACAACAAAAACATACACAACACTTTCCTAAAAAATTTTGTTGACACTGACACATGACTGAAACGCGTAGTTTTTACGTTCCATTTCACCGATTTCTCGACATTTTACACCATAGACTATTTATTTGAAATATTACTAACGATTTGTTTGTCAATCGCTCATAATAACGTTCCGTTTTGCCTAATATGTGATTTGAGGTTAGTAACTATTATAATTAATTTTTCGAAAACTATGCATTATCTTTTAATAAGAGTGATAAACATATAATCTGGGACCCAATCCCTACCACCTCTAATAATTTTTACCCCTCAAATCGTGCTATAATAAACTAGACCCCGACCATAATTTCAACCAAAAGTTGCTAGGGATTGACTGACAGATTCGATCAATGAAAGGTTGTCGATAAAATAGTCGATGACAACACATGTTTCCCTACATTTTTATGGAGCTATAGTATGTTGTGATAGTGTGCATTCTTCTTCTTCTACCTGGCGTTATCTCGGCCATATTAGCCCGGCCATTATTATAGTATTCATTCTACAATATTATATTTATTACTTTACTTTTTCTCATTTTTTTATATTTGTGGAATAATTATTATAACAATTCATGTGTGTGATTTATGAATTAAGAACCTGTTTCAATCTCTGCCAAGAGGCTGTCAATTTATAATAGTATAACTAGAACATATTCGATATTATAAAATATGCGATACTTCTATGCACAGTATCATCGTCCAAACTTTGAAGCAACATTATCCATTTATCATAACATTAGGTATAGGTTTAAAATTTATAATTCTCATAGAAAAAACATTAGTTTAGGTGACGTGATCGAGAAAAGCTTCATAGTTTATTAACTGTCTCTTTGTTCAGCCACAGGAATGCGACTAATGAACATAGGCCTTCCACAAGAATGTCTACATCAGTTTGTTGTAAGCTGCCTGCATCCAACGACTTCCTACAAGCTCCTCCGTACACCTCCAACGCGGCCTAGCAGGCGTCCAACACTTCCCAATGTGTTACAGTCAATGTTGATTTGAATAAGCATATTTTTTAACTCTAGTATACATATAGTAAAAATGTGTTTCTTAGACTTACGCGAATGTTACTCATTGAAAAAAACTAATAATCACGGATTTTATTACAGACTGAGTCCACTCTGTGACTACGAAAACTGTAAAGTAATCGAAACTTCGCGACGGGAAATTAAAAATGAAAAAAATAAACCGAAAACGCTAAAACTTTGTAAATTATAGTTTTATTTTATAAAAGTGTTTTTTGTTCTCAGTTTAATTAGGTGTATGTACTATGTAGACATGACAATGAAAAAAATAATTTTGTTCAGGTGAACATAAAGACCCATACAAAACATCTCAAACAAAATGTTTTCAAATAATATGACAATTTATCTTTATTTATTTGTGTGTTTATCAATCTGTATTGATATAAACACATCAATAAGTTTCTGTTAATATATAATAAAATGTTGCATATATCTATAACATTTTATTACACAACTACAGGCCGACGGCTATATCGATATCGATATGATAGTATCGAAAGTGCATGGTACACCACTATATGTCAAGCACACATGTAAACTTCACGCACACAATCGTAAATCAGTTTTGGTCGCGCTCAAAATGACACAATATTGCCGATCTATGTTCTATACTCACATCTATACTACATCTATGCGACTAACAGACCGGTGCGCTGTGACGTCACAACCGCTACACTGGTCTGCAGACCACTTTCGTGACAACACTTTTCCCGCTCTCCGCCCCGTCCATATTACCGATTACGTCAATGTTCCAAACTATGTACCTGACTTGAATAACTGTTGAAATAAAAACAATCATCGATATTGAAACTAATTTTAGTGAAATGTGTATATATTACAATACTATTGAATTTTAAAATAAATATTAAGCTGTTTTGGAAAAAAATATCCTAAGCATAGTTTAAATGCCAGCATCGTCGTGTGTACAAAGCATTAGTTGGTTGTAAACACTTCGTTAATGTCAAATCTGTCAATATTATTTTATTTCGAATATTGGACATTTACGCGATATTCGCATAAAATATGTATAAACGCGGGATTCTTCGTTTAATATCCGTTGTGGTGTTAGTGTAGAATTATACAAAAAGTGTTAAATTCGCCTTTGTGGTGAAAACAAGTGTTTCTAACCTGTAAATTGTTTATTGGAATATATGTGTTTTTATTATTTTTCGTGGGCATTTTTGTAAATATTTTGGTGGTGAAGTGTTTGTGCCTGTGATTTGAGTTGGTGCTGATACTCCTGTGGTATGCAGTTGTTGCGGTATCGGTGAGTACGTAGATTAATTGCAAGATCACTTCTTTTTCAGAAATGTCATGTTTATTATTAATTTGTATGTACATTGTATATTTTTAAGTATGTTTCAGTATTGTACTGTATTACCGTTTCAGGAGAGATTTAGGTTTTATTGATATAATGGTCTTGTTTAGGTTTTCTCTGTATGTGAACTGTGTATTATTGTATTTGCTGTGCAAATTCATATTATGTTTTCACTGTGTTTATTACAATCATCTATCAATTACATTTATGGTTCAAATGCTTGAGGTAAGAACCTAAATCATTTTATCTTTAAAAGTTGTTGATTGTCCAACATGTTTTGGAGGGAATAATTTTTGGTAAGTGTTGACAGATAATATAAACATTTAAAGTTTCCTGTTCACATAATTTAAACCAATATACTTTTACTGCTGTAGTCAATGTACTAATTGACTTCAATATAGAGGTATTGGCATTGGCAATTGATAGTTCTGTTTGGTTTAATGATGGTGGAGACATTATCTTTTAGAATACTTTATATACCAGTTTTATTTATACTAGGAGTATAAATTGATATACAAAAAATTTGAGAAGTGCTATACTCAGCTGCAGACTTTCTCTGGTTTAAAATAAATATAATGTTAAATAAAGAATAAGTTAGTTATATGTTCGTTTTATTTATTATTTACCATTTTCAGCAAATGCATACATTTGTTCTCCACAAAAATAAAAATTAACCAAGTTTATGTATAAGGGTACCAAAGACATAAATACATTCAAGATGTTAAATCAATACTTTTACTAGTAGATATGTGTTGTATGTTCCGACGACCAAAATTTGTGGAATATATGCTTAACATGTTTTTTTTAAATAAATTTTATTGTTGTGGTTTAATTTATTATATGGTCATGCTTATATGAATATAAGTATTTGATTGGTATTAAGTATTTCCTATCACATTTTTGAATAACTGTACTAAAAAGGTATACCTAAATACTTAATAGCATTTATAGAATGTTTAAATATTACAAGGCTGTATTATATTATAAAATTTGAACAACAAAGTTTGAAGTTGACCCACATCAAGAAAAACAGAATGATACTTAAGAAATGAATTATTTTAGCAGAACTACATACAAACAATATGGATGCTTGTGTAGCAATGGAAATCTTCAAAAGAAATTATGCTATGATTTGTTAAAATATACTACAAAAGATATTTGAATAAATATTTATATACTTAATATACAAAATAATATTTTAAACAATTAAAAAGGTAAATAATTGTATGTTTTATTATACTCTTTTATTTCAGCTGCCATTATAAATGTATATTAAAATATTTTAAATATCTTTCTCGGATTCCCCTTTAGAACTCATTCTCTATAGTAAGTTAGACTAATAAAGAAAAATTGTTAACATACTCGTTTCTTATTACAGGTTCAGTTTATTTTCCGAGCAAAAAAGGTAATGAATTTCATTGGTGAATAAATAATTGCCAACAGATTTAATAATGTTCAGTTTAATCAGTAAAAACATTAAAATATGAATCTTGCATTATGTGAGCATTATGAAATTTGCTTTAAAATGTTCATTAAATATTTTGATTTTATAGATTGAATGATGTTTCTTTTTTCAGTCCAGCCTGAATTTGTGCAATACAGGAATGGAGTGGTTTTGCTGTTAGATGGGTTCACATACAGCAAGTCTAGCAAACTGAATTGGTATTGTTCTCGCCGTGTGTCCTGTGGTTGTCGAGCCAGGTTAAAGCTTACAACAGATTCAAAATATGTAGAACGATTTGTTTTCAATCATGAACATCCAAGAGAAAAGTACATGATATCGGAAGGGATGTTGATCAAATTGTAGTATAATATCATATGTCTGAACCTAATAAATGTGTATTAATTAAGTTATATATATCTCTTCACGAATCTCTCTCTCTCACTAATATCTCAAATTATTTAAAAAATAATTATAAGTAAGTAAATTATGTTTTTTATAAAATATGTATATTCCTATTTAGCTTATTGTGTTGTGATTAAGACAAAGCTTAATAAAGGCAGTGATGGCAATCAGTAAACAAGACTTTGTTTTTATACATTTTCATTGATTTTAATAAATATTTATTTGTTTTCTTTTATTGTACTGTGATGAAACAATTGTAACAAATGGTTAAAATAACACTTGTTACCAACATTTAATAGGATAATTTCGAACATAATCATCATCCATTCTCAATAGTACTCTCGATGGTAGAGGAGGCCCGTGCCCTGCAGTGGGATATACATATATGGGCTGATAACGATAAAGAATATTGAACATAATCCATTTTGTGAATTAGTTATGTGCATTGTACTTAGGAATCCAATTTTTCAGATAACTTGGAGTATGAGTTGATACCAACATCTGGTGGCAATAATTTGCTTGTTTTGAATGGTTTTACATTCTCCCATAGAATAAATTCTCTTAATTTCTACTGTTCACAAAGAAACTCAAAGAAATGTTCGGCTCGCGTGAAATTGGATGATTATGGGAAGGTGGTGAGAGGAATTTATGACCATACCCATCCGCCACCAGGAAATACCTGCAGAAAAATGCCTCTGCCATGGATGGCCAAATAAAGATTGAGATATTATTATTTCATATATATAAATTTAACACTAGGCCACCCCCATAGCTGTTCTGAAAATAACTTGTACCATTAAGTACTTTCTTATAATAAAACCAAACAACCAAACCTGTCAACTTTCTGGGTGGTAAATCGCTTGTAAGAATTTTTATCAAATGATCCCCGAGGTCTATAAGCTTAAGAATCATTGTCCAGCACACTAGCATTAAAATATGCAGTATGAAATTAAGGCTCCTTGACGAAATGAAGGCTATTTTACGTTATCTAAATATACGGCTCACTTTGAATGTATAGTTTTTTTATTTCTTTCCTATTTTTATCCCTATTTAAGTAATAAGATAGTCAGTGAAATACATAAAATATCTGAATTATGTTGACGATCATCAAGTTTTCCCGCTGTTATGTTTGTCAATATAATTTTTCATACAAATACCTACATGATAACATTTTATAACTTAGCTGTTCATAAAATAAATAATACGCAACACTGTACCTGGTGCGAAAAAGCACAAATTCGATGGGTAAAAAGGTAACAACTATGTAGCTTCATTGGAAAAATGGTGTTATGTTGCTGCCAAAATGGATATCAACTACAATAACATTACAGCTAAACTAGGCAAGTTTTAGAATTACTTGTTAAACTAATAACTACTAGAAACAATTACTATTGTCTTATTGGAATGAATGGTCAGATGAGCATCCTATTTGCCTGAAGGTGAGCTATACGAACGATCATCGACAGTAGCAAGACTAAACAATGAACACAAAGCACTGCATTTGCCTAGTATTCCATTGCGCTCGCCATCCTGAGACATAAGATGTTAAGTTTCAATATGTCTAGTAGTAAGTTACTCTGCTTACAAACGCCTTCAAACCGAAACACAATAATGAAATTACACTGCTGTTTGGCGGGAGGAATAGACATTGATGGCTTAACGTATTTCTGATTCTACCCAACCAATTTTAATCAGTCAAGATGGCTATGGTTTTTTTTAGTAAAAGACGAGTAGGTATATGGAAATAATTAGTATATTTTGGTAAAATTTTCAGATGAAGTGGTGAGTGATTTCATACCTACAGCGGGTGGTAAATATATTCTATTGATAAATGGGTTCACGTACTCCCAAATCAATCATTCAGGGAATTACTGTTCGCGAAAACAAACGGCAAAGTGTCGGGCGCGGGTGAAGCTCGGTAAGGATGGGACAGTGTTAAGAGCGGATTACAACCATACTCATCCCCCGCCAGGACACAGCATCAATTCGTGATCTAAACGCCGAATTAAAACAAGCAGTTATTCATTAAAATTTGTATATTACATATTGTAGAGATCTTTGGAGGAGGTCTATGTGTAATAGTGAACTTTTCGTGGTTAAAGAGACAGAAAATGTGGTTTGTGTCAAAAGTCCTGTGCGAATTTGTAGTTGAATGACTATTCTTGTTTGTTGACTGAATAAGATGTGTACGTTTATGGATGGAAAGGTTTGGAAAAATAAGTTGTACTATCATAAATACTAGCTCAAATATATTATTTAGTGAATTAAAGGCATTGTAATGTTGATACTTCTGTAGATTCTTTGTGATAGATAATATTATGAAGTCTTAATTTCTAAATGTATTTGTTTGGTACTAATCAGATGTCATATGATAAACAATCCAGTAATGTATCAATAAAGGATTACATAAATAATATTCAGATAAAAGTTTATTCTTTATCATCCCTTACATACGTATTTATAAAATTTTCTTGACACAGAAACATGTGTTAAATTCATTTACAGATGGTCTACGATCTTTTGGCGTCTAAATGCGTTGTAGTCATGCTTTCGTCAAAATACTATTAGGAACAGTTTTTCTCGCTTCACATTTTATTATATTGGACATGTTAATACAATTAGATTACGAGTATAAATGCTCATTGTTTATATTATAAAAACACACCTCAAACTTTAAATATAATTTTTGAAACGTTATTTGTAGTTCCAAATTTTGCCACACGGCAATAGAATTTAGATTATATGTAAATCTGACATATAACATATAAAATGACGTATTAATTATATGTACATATATTGAAGTGAGTCTAATACAATTTAAGTACTTACATTACAAATAAAACATTTCAATTACTCTTTACTACCAGATACATATAATATAGTCCCTGATCAATATGTACATCATCACAATTTACTGGCACCCATCAGTAAATTTAATATGGTTAATTTCAGATCCCCTCAGCTATGAGTTCATACCGACCTTGAGAGGAAATCGTTTGTTAATGGTCAATGGGTTCACATATTCTCAATCGCGTGATACTAGGAACTACTACTGTTCGAAAAAGAACTCTGGGTGCAAGGCCAGTGCAAAAATATTGAAAGACGGTACAATTAAGATACAGAACAGCCATATTCACGACCGGCCAAAGTACGCTGTTGTGTCTGGAAAATATATTAAATTATAGATTTTAATTGAATTGAGGACTTTAAAGACTGTTCGTAAATGGTGGAGATTGGGTAAATGGGCCTTGTTATATGGGATTACTTCGAAGTCTGAAGGAAGAATTTTAAAATATATTTTGTTTTCTAAAATTGCCTTCCTCTCGGTGTGCGGTCAGACGTCTCTGCATCTCAAATTGTGTTTTATCCACAGATCACTCCCAATAGATACCTAATGCAAGGCAGCGGTTGCGCCCAACACATATAAGATATCAGATAGATATAAACCGATGCCAAATGTCGCGTCATCAGTATCGTCCAAGTAGTGGACCCGCACATGGCGTCGCACGTTAGCGAAAATTACATTTTGGGAACTTAATATTACAGTTAATAATGATTTGTTCAATAAAATGGTGTGCAAAAAACTCAAAAAAATAAAGTATCTAAAAAAACGCAATAAGTTTTCATCGATAACTAATATTCTTTAAATTAATTTGGTCCCGAGCGAGCTCAATTTATACTGGTTAATGTATCAATGTTAAACAGTCGAGTTCGGATGGAGAATCAGCCGTCTCTTTTCCGCATAGCAATAACCGTAATAAGCCATCTTTTTTTGGCGAAATCACGCGTTCTTCTAGTGTTTGACGCATGTTTATAATATAATTCCCAGAAATATCGATATTGTAAAACAATAATGTAAATTAATTTTATTAAATGACAATGTCACAAAATATATATTGATTTAAATAAAAAATGCAAATTACCATAATTACGTTATTTTATGTAATTTGAAATAGTTAAATTTGTTAACAAGGTACTTTTACAATATTTTTTTATTTATCTTTGGCATAATTAAATTTCCTTTTTTCTCTCTAGTTGTATACGTTTTCAAATATAGTGGGAGGGTATTAATCATAAGTTTTAGTATACTAAGTTTATTGAGAATCAGTAGCCCAAGCTATTGTACTAATTTTAACATACGTTGTATATGTCGTCTCAAAAACATTCATAGGTCGTCAAGTGGGTTTCATCGTCACTTGTCGATATTACATTTACTACAGCCGCCGTCAGAATTCAAGAATCGCAATAAGTTATTGTAGCCCTTTAGGGCGTGAGGTTTAGTTATTTACTATTTCATATTTTTATCTGATCTTTTATATCAACACTTAATTTGGGTATTTCGCCATTATGGTATACAAAAATACACGGTGAATAATAGAAATAAAACCGTTACATACTAAAGTATAAATCTTAATCCTATTTTATTCGTAGTTAGCGGTTGCCGCTTGGTATAATTTATCAGATCAGGCCGGTGAAAAAATATTATCAAACATTTAACAAGTTGGTAATTAAGTTATAGAAACGATCATAACACATGAACTTACTGGCAAATCGAACTATCGATACATTTTTTTATTTATCGACTTATGCCTCATCTCTCTAGTGAAGTCCACGTGACCGCGCTGCAACCCGCCCACCCCCCGCGCAGTTCCCTTCGTTGGCGTTTTCGGTTCAAAACAAAACTATCGTAATGCGGTATCTATTGGAAGTGATCTGTGGTTTTATCACATAGATGGATTCGTTGTAGGATGCAACAAACACAAGTGTACCACAATTCATTGTTTTTTTTTTCGAAATTTTTTTATCAGTATATTTTTTGTATTCGCTTTGTAAATATATGTATTTTTATAATACACTATTTATTTTGTTTTTATTTACTACCTCAGGCTCTTTCTTGTCGTTATATTGTATTTAAAGTTTCAAAACATTGGCGCCTGAAAGGATTGGCCTACAGTAGTTTGGATTATTTATTCTTTCAATGAAATAGATATTTTTTTACGTAATAGTTAGTAGATGTGAATACAAGGAATAAATAGCAAGAAATACAAGTAGCAAGTGTCTATCAAATGATTCATATCGGCTCAACACGCCTTGGGTACTTGCAATTTGTTCCAGCTTGGCCTTTTATTCATTTATCTTCTATTTCCAGTGAATCTTCGATATCAATTCATACCGAACCCTCGAGGAAGAGATTTGCTCATGCTAGATGGTTTCACTTACTCGCAACACAAAAAGAGATACTATTACTGTTCGAAGAAGGATGCTGGATGCAAAGCGCGACTCAAACTGGACGCAAACGGGACTGTACTGTGTTATAATAAACATCATATTCACGAGCCACCTCGGTACGCCTATATAGCTGGGCGATATGTTAAAATATGAGGGACAAACAGCAGGTATTCTGCGTAAATCTTCGAAATGTTTAGAATTTAGTAGACTGTAAAACGTAGAACGTACATTAAGACTAAGGAAAGTCTCCAAAAATATACTTACCACTTTTTAGACATAGACAATAAGTCTATGACCATAAGTCTTTTGAAACTACCGCCGACATGTCGAGGAAATATGTTTATAATTTTTCTTGTACTGCCAAGTATAGAATATGTAGCCGATTATTGTAATGATAGTAATAATTTCGAATAAGATCGTTTCAGTAAATAATAATGTATACCAAAGAGCCCCATCACACTATTTTTTTAGTCAAAGAGGGATTTTTTTTCTGTCTGATTTGGCTAATGAAATTGCCAGTCTCAATGTAGACTACATCCTCTTTTTTACTTTCTAAACGCATGAAAAAAAAACGACACAAAAGTGTATTCACCGGGGGGAGTAGTTTACCGCAATAAGTAATTGTGTTGAATGAAATCTAGTCTGTTTAATGTAAGCGTGTATAAATAAATTTTATATTATAATTATAGATACCGAGTTTTTCATTTCAAATAATAAGAACTATGAAAATAATTAACGGTCACTGTGGAAATTCTTGAGAGAGGTCTATATCCAATGCTAAGTATCAGTGGCAGCGTTAGGTATGTTGGCCCCCTGTGCGGTTTTGTATTGAGCATAACTACAAAACACATAACACCAAATAGTAAACATGCCTACCTAGGAAATGTCTTAGTATAAGAGATACCTTTTTCCCAGATTAAAGCTATATAAGGGCTCTCTCGGCACTCCGAGGCGGCTGAAAGAGTGTGCCAGTTGTCCCAATGGTGACACGTAGCGGTTCCTTCATTTCCGCCATCCGTCACAGGTATCTAATGAAATAGCTGTGCCCCGATAGGACTTGTGTCGGATGAATCGTCGGCATGTCGTAGCGCCTGTTCTGTGAACGATAAAGAACCAGGATCCACTGCCACAGCAGTCCATTCACCAGCATTGAGATTGTCCATCGTAGAGCGCTACTCCTTCACCACAACCACTCCCATAAAGAACTGTTAGTTCCCCTTGACTAGACGCTTCCTCCCGCCAGAAATAAACCGACGAAATAACTTTGGCGTCAATGTCTCAGGAAAGAAAAACATCCTCCACACAGGACGTTTCTTGGCGGATCGTACGATATCCCACGAATTCTGATTATGAAGAAATCTGAAATTAAAAAAATATATTTAAAAAAGGAAGTAATGATAGTTGCAATGTGCCGCTACTTGCATATATGTCTTTGAGATAGATTTTGTGCTTTGGTTATATGAGTTATAGTACGGTGAGTTGTTGTTGCCCCTAGGTGCTTGACAGCCGGGGCGAACCGTCCCCCCTCTACGCCACCACTGCTAAGCAGAGGCCTGCCGCCTATTCTTGGTACTGAAGTTCTTGTGGCTTAAAAGAAAGAGAGACACAGAGAGAGAGAGAGAAAGAGACAAACATTTATACTATGTTATATTCATACTAATAATTGCATATTGTACCATAGACATAATAAAACGATTGCCATGGTATATGAAGTCCTTTGCCTGAGCCTGAGCCCTCTTAATCGAACTCTTGATAACAGATAATTTCTGTGCTCAATAGTTGGGGTTATGGGAAGAACAACCAAGTCAGACTTCTACACAAACCCTTTTAACCTTTCAGAATTTCATCGGCAGAATGAAACTAATAACAAGAAAGGTTCAATAAAGATAATAGGTGTACGTAGTCTTGCTTATATGAGACAGCAAGAGAAAGCCAAGGCTAGGAAACAGAAGTTTCTAGATAAATGACTGAAGAACAAAAAGCTATAAAACGAGCAAAAGACAGAGAATATTACCACAGAAGAAAGAATAAAAGAAAACCCATAACAGAAATGACAGAAAGAGAGAAAATTGAGAAAAGAAAACAGTGGAAAAAGAATTCAAGAAATTACAGAGAAAAGAAAAAGTTATTGACAAACACTCTTGGTACTGATTCTAGTTCAGAAAATGAAGACATTGCCAGTTCCTGTTCAGTATCATCCATAAAGTTGGAAAAACATAGCAATTTAGAAGTTCTCGACAGTTAACATTCTTAGTGTTTAAATTTTCGAAATCACTTATGTAGTACCTATATTATATTATCTGGGTCCCAAAATTGGCTAAGCCAGTGGTATACCTGCCAAAGTAAAAAATAAAAAAAATGTTACTTATATTGATAGAACTATAGGAAGTAATGATATGTAATCTTAACTATATTTTTATAAAATTTAAGTCAAAGATAATAATTGTTAATTACTGTTTTAAGATGTTTTTGATATGATGATACTCTATCAAGAATTAAGGCGGAAACCTACTTCTGCAACGCTACGCGACCTGACCCGACGCGACAAGTGTTGAATCAAATCACATACCTACATACATACATAAACTCACGTTTTTTTCCCGCATTAGGCCTTTTATGTTCCGTCCCACGAGGTGATAGGTAACGAGCCTATCGCCATATCAGGCACTAATTCCTGACTGGGCTGATAATGAATAGAAAAATCCAATATCACTTTGCCTAACGCGAGATTCGAACCCGAGACCTAAGCTTTGTAACCGTACCCCAGTACAACTACGCCACCGAGGCAATCGAATCAAATCAAATTTTACTGTTGTATATGACCAGAGTCACACTACCAACAAGCCACGCAACTTAGCATCGCGTGTTGTTGGTGCGGTTCTGGTCATAGAAAATACTACGATTTTATTTAACACGTGTTGCCGGGTGGCGTGGCGTTTCAGTAGTATGTTTCTGGCTTTGCTATTTGGGTGTGGTGTCCGATCTAATAATGGCGAAATACGCACTATTTTATGTAAAGCAATGCGAAATTTTGTTGTATTTTGCTTGTTGTTTTAAAAATTATGATAAAAACAATAAATAGTTTCTTACTATATTGCATGTTTTTAATTATTGCAAATTTTTTTGTCACATCTTTACCCCATTATACTCGTCGTTGCGACTTCATGAGGTAGATATACTTTGTTTTACTATAATACAATATTTAAGTAGATCTCTTAAAAAATGTATTTTAAACCTTATCCTAGCATTAATACTATCCAAAAAATATAATACAGGTGCATGACTTTAAAATAAAGGGAGACATTTCTACTTCGGAGTTTCCGTGTGTCATCATGAAGGCTCTACAAAAGTCAGAACCACAAAGTTTTATCAAGCTTGTCTAATTTGTCATTAGATTAGTATTTTTTTTATACAGTTGATTAATAGCAACGATAGCATACCTATATGAAATGTGGTTCTTTATCTGAGATGTCTTTGTGATTTTCATATTCATATTAATGTTTTCAATCATATGTTTTATGCCACAAGTTTAAGCAGGTATGTATATTACAATCAGGTATTACGTCATGCCTGTTCTCCAAAGGGGTGGGTAGAGACAAGAGGTTTCTACTTAGTTTGATTTTTATATACCACTTCGAGTCCACAATCAATTTTATTCAAATTCTGTAATCCTTTAACGCTTGATCTGCTTCTGTCCTGTTCTATTGCCAGTTACTTGGCACTATTACTTTTTAAATTATTTTTCAGGGAATCGACAATACAATCTATTGCCAACTACGAGAGGGAAGTGTTTGCTTATGCGAAATGGATTCACGTACTCGGAGGTCAAACCTGGATACTACTATTGTTCTAAAAGAGGGGCTGGGTGCAAAGCGCGCCTGAAACTTGATGAGGACGGCAAGATAATATATTGTTATGACGACCACATACATGTTCCTCGATATGTTATTGTTTCTGGACAGTATGTTAAGTATAATTAATAAATTGACTAACGCCCGAATACTGGAACGCCATTCAAATAATAAGTTGGTCTTAACAGCGCACGGCCCACTTAGCCAGTACATTTAAGCGGGATTAACGTAGTTAAGCACAACTTATATTTTAGTTGCGTTCCAGTATTTGGGCGTAAATGTAAAAAGTTTTTAATTTTTATATTACCATTAGAAAATTAGATAGCCTCCGTGGCGCAGTTGGTTAGACGTTGGATGCGATAGACCGCGGGTTTGATCCCCGCACCGAGACAAATGCATGTGAAGCCCACAAGATGTCGTATTTGTCCCGGGTCTGGGTGCTTGTGAGACTGAGAAGTCTCTCGTAGTTTCCGATACTCATGACTCAAGTCTTAATTGATCTTAATGTAGGGTCAGGACTCTGTGACTACTGGGTGTATGTAAAAAAAAAAACTTTAACGTTTCTGGTGCTAATGTGGATAATCCGGAACTAATGGGAGAGAATATTAAGAATCGATTTTTTGTAAAATTTTTTTGAAACCTGCGATGAGTGGTACTTGTAGTGCATTTTTTTACAGTGTGAGGTGTCAAAGTTCACCAATAATTAATATAAAATTATTTTTGAGGAATTTGATAAATTTTCTTATTTTGATATAATTTGGTATGTAGTTCTAAAGCTTAGCTATTTGAGATTAAGAAACTTGAGCCCAAATAATAAATAATAAAAACCACTTGTTGCACTGTTACAAAGTGTTGCTCTAGGTAGAATTTTTTAAATGTATTTTGAAAACTATCGGGGATAGGACTATATTTTTTTAGTTCTTGCACCGTCATAGCTTTTTTTTTTATTATCGTTTAGTTCTGGGACACCCTGTATATACCGGGTATATCAAGACTGCTACCGAAAACGAAGCCGGTTGGTAGTTTCAGTGACTTCAGACAAAATGCAACAGAAAAAGTTGCAAAAAAAAGCGACAATTTTTTTTTTATTTTTTTTTTCTTAGGCCTTGTTTGGGTGATAAATACATTTTTTTCCTGAAATAATAGTGTATACCCTTCTATTTATAAATACTCTAAGGTATAAAAGAGTTTAAATTATTATTCTAGCAAAAACTATGGATTTACCACCCAAAAATGACGATATTTAAAAAATCATAAAAAATAATTGTCGTGTTTCTATGCAAAATTTTTAATTGCATTGTGTTTGTAGCTACTAAAACTACCACCCGGCTTCGTTTTCGGTAGCAGTCTTGAGATACCCGGTATAGACTGATCATTTAAAATACTATCTATCGATCTATGATACATCCTGGTGCTTGAGCTTACTACATTATACAGTTTACATGTGACCTATTTCGAAATAGCGCTTCAACGTCCGAACTGTATGTACTAGTTCTGATCGATTCCGTTTCCACAGTTCAATCAATGCCGTCTGACGTTGTAGCCGTGACTGTTGACCGTATCCTTATGGTTCAACTCATTACTAAATAAATAAATAATAATGAATCTCGTTTGTTACAATTGAAGTACTGAGGGTTTGTGTGTCATCAAGAAGGCAAGGATCTCCAACTGAGTGAAATTAAAGTGCTGGATATATCGAGTTGTCTGTTTAATTGATTGATTAATTAAGTAGTATCGTATTTGTGAATTATGTGAATTGACTGAAAAATTCAAGATCATTTTAAAATATTAAATCGACTTCAAAATTGAAATAGAAAGAGATAAATAAAACTAATATTTTTATAAATCTGAAATATCTAAATCTGCCAGTATTTTTTTCAGTTTCTTCGTATATGGCGATGATATTGTAAAATTTAAAGTTATCATCAAAGTTAGTTTATGCAATTTGCCCTAAGTGTAGATTATACGAAGAGAATCGATGCTAAGGAATAATTTAATTGGCATTAAATGTCCCGGAGTGATGCCGTTAGGCGACTTTTCAGCTTATTGTTGCACTGTGTCGGGATATCGGGATCATCGGGAACCACAGCGCAAACCACTTTAAGAAATTATATTTAGGTTTATTGAACCGCGTCATAAATATCAGAAGAATATATATATATATATATATATGTTTTTTTATTGCAATGAATGACGAGACGAACAAGCCGTTCGCCTGATGGTAAGCGATACGACCGCTCATAAACAGTAGCAAAATTCCAGTGCGTTCGCCATCCTGAGACATAAGATGTTAAGTCTCAATATGTCCAGTAGTTACTCTGGCTACAATGTCCTTCAATCCGAAACACAACAGTGCACTTACGCAGTGTTGTTTCACGAGAGAAATAGACATTGCGGTGGTACCTACCCAGATGGCCTCTCACATATGAGAGACCTACCACCAGTAGGAAACAGAATATATAACCAATTAAATAAATTAGCAGAATATATAACCTTCCCCGGACCCTCAAGAACTGGCAACGTGATGCTCGTTAGTGGCGCAAGTAATGTATGCTAACGTTATTAAATATATCCTATTTAAATAATTCTTTAAAACAAATAACTTAAGTAAATAATTTTTTTATTGAATAGGTTCAGCAAACCGAGCAAGCCGATCACCTGGCGGTAAGTGGTCATCAATAACGCTTGGATCATGGATGTGTGGCGGGCTCATTAAATCGGGAGGAAAGCGGGAAGGAAAGAGGACGGGAAAAAGCAAGGGGTACTGGGCTTCCGGTAATCTAACTCACTCAACTCGCTACAGCTATCGCTTCATAATGATTTCCTATGAATCGATGGAAAATGGTAATGGTCAATGGTTTTTTTCTAAGGGCGCGATTAAAATTACATTTTCAATTCACATTGTCAAATGTTTTTTTAATACTTTGAAATATAAACATATTTAGTTATTGTTTAGTCAGACATAAAATATATTTAGAATACCACGGTGGGCGCCATCCTATGATCGTGTGTTTTATGATTTAAAGATTCTAATTTAAGCTACTCGTTTCAGGCCGACAGTATCATTTCATACCTAACCCGAGGGGAAGAGATTTGCTCATGTTGAACGGTTTTACGTATTCCCAGCACAAATCGAGGAACTACTATTGTTCAAAGAAAGACGCCGGATGCAAAGCGCGCGTGAAGCTCGACCAATTTGGCGGGATAATGTACTGTGATAAACAACATACGCATGAACCACCAAGATATGCGTTTATATCGGGACGGTACATCAAAATACAGAGTTGAAATAATGGAGTTATTTTTACGGATACATGTAGAAAATTTCTCTCATACAGACTTCCTTGCCGTGTTGCCTGAATGCTACCTGCGGATGGATTTTGGATCGTTTTTACCTTCGTTTATGTTTTCTGATATTATATATTGATGGTTGTAATCTTGTCATCCCATAGTCATAACGAGATGTCGCGGATTCGATCCCTACGTATTTTTCTGGGGTATGGATGTTTATGGGACCTAAAAGTCTTTCGTAGCTTTTGATACCCACGACACACGACTTAATTGATCTTAATTTGGGGTTAGGACTGTGTTTGTAACAGTCGAGTGTATTCATTTATTTATATTTAAATAGTTTCGACAGTGTATGTACTTTAAAACAGCACCAATCCTACCCAAGAGTCACATACATAGTCCTGACTCCATACTGAGATTTAATCTAGTATTGTGGTTATTATTTATCAGAAACTAATTTTTTGGTCTCACAAACACCCAGACCCGAAACAACCTGTGGATCACTTAAATATTTGTCTTGGTTCGGGGATCGAACCCGCTGCTTCTAATTTCACTGTCGGCGTCTAACCAACTCCGCCGCAAAGGCTGTTAATATAATAGAATATTTTGTGAAATGGCTGGGTATTATAGACAATCATTATATTATGCATACATATACCGTCATAGATCTGCAGAACTGGTTAACCACGAGAAACTATTCTTTCTATTATGGTGGGTAAAGTGGAAAGTTTTAGGATTTCCATCACAATAACAGCATAACAGATATTTGTGATTTAAATGCAACTATATCAAGCATGGCAGTATTGAACCATCTACAAATAGCATTAAGCTAATATGGTACTTTGCAGACTTTTTAAGGTGAAGTAATTTCGTATAATGTAATATCAATAGGCTGTATGAAAATATAAATTATGAAGGATATACATACACACTCTTACTTTTAGCCCCCTTCCTTTTTTCTTCCAATCGACTGTTTAGTATGTATAATATGTATTGACGTAGAAATGTGTATATCTCGAATAATAAATTATTTAATAACTTTATATAATCAGTTAATAGTCAAACTATTAGTGGTACGCCCATTCATTTACATCTCTTATTATTTAATTATTATTTGCATTTGAGTGCGATACAAAAATTCCTTTTTTTAGGTTTTCACGCATGTGATTTGCAATTCTAAAAATTAAGTAGAAAAGAATAAACCTTTCAGAGGGAAGAGGGAAGGTTCGTGTATTCTTTATAAGAAGCAATTATATTTTTAAGCTTTTGTCTGGGTGTGCTATTGAAAGTTCCAGCAGTAGATTGATTTAAATTGTTTTAACTTTTACAAAACTGTAACAATTTTATTAGTTTTGTGTGGCATAATAAAATACACGAACAAATGTATCTTGATTTTTTATTATAAAAATAACCTGTAAATTGGACCAAAATCTAGAATAATTGGTTGACAACGGCTTAATGGTGCCTCTAGAATATGCAAAAGCCCATGAGCAACGGGTTTACCATCAGGCTGGGCCATTGAATAACTACAGAATATTATAAAAGCAGTATTTTCATAACACTACGCTTTTGTCATAAGTGACAATTCAATATCAATTGGAAAGATCAGAACATCCAATAGACTGAGATTTTTTGAACTTTTACTGTGCTGTGGCGTTGATGTTTTAAATATGTAGTGTAGTGTCCAGAGGTATGAGCGACGGTTTAATACTATTCTGAATGTATCTCAGCCTGATACACGAATCACGTCAGGGTAATTATGACTGTTATAGTATAATAAACTTATTGCACATAGTATTGCTTAGAATCATTACTTTCTCTGCTTATTAAACTGACTTTAGAAAAAGAGACTGAATGACACTCAGTTCATTTTAACGTGCAATTTGTGGTTTTAGCTAAACTTTACGATTACCGGTTCATTCCAACGAAGAAAGGCAAGCCTTTGTTGATGGTGAATGGGTTTACTTTCTCGCAGCAACACAATACGTTACATTACTACTGCTCTAAGAAAGACGCTGGGTGCAGGGCGAAAGTGAAATTGGACAAGCAAGGAAAGATCGTTATTGCTGCTAATTTTCATACTCATCATCCTCCTAAATACGTATTCGCTTCAGGGCAATATTTTAAGATACACAGTTAAAGCTTCAAAGACAGATAATCGTGCATAAATTATTCAGGTACTGTATATACTATATACTCGTATATGTATGGGTCATGTTCAAAATAATGTATATTTTACTCATTGTTAATGTCCAAACCAATTATTTATAAAAATATATAGCCAGTTGTATCTCATTATAAAATGTGATACAATTATCGACTTCACAGAATATGTTACATACATTCATACATACATACATACCTACATACAGGTGAAGTTAAAAAAAAGCGTGTACAAAAGTTAATTGAAGATAATATATTAACATACATATACATTTGTATTCTTGTATATTTTATTGATGCAGTTAGTTTTTAAATTAACATCAGAGGTCATGTTGTCATGGTCTGTTCACACAACTAGGGAAATGGAATCAAAAATAATGAGTTATGATAATTATTTTTTTATAAACTGGTTGCTGTCAAAATATAATGACAATATGTAGAGGGTTCTGTGTATCATCAATCTATTTTCTTATAAGTATGTACTTATTCTGACTATGTTGTCAGAATTGAAAATATTGGAATTTTGCAAAACTTTACTCACAAATTTCGATTGTTAGTCAATACTGTCGTCGTAGGATTACTTCAACTGCACGTAAAGTTTACACGCCCCTTTTTTATTTGACCAACACACAAGAGAAAATTACACTTATTGAATTTCCCGCCAACTTTCTCTGTAAATCTGTGTTTTTTTTTTCACTAATACTTAAACAGGGGATTTTCCTAGAAGGTTACTTGAAAGA
Source organism: Hyles vespertilio (assembly GCA_009982885.2). Classification (NCBI taxonomy): domain Eukaryota; kingdom Metazoa; phylum Arthropoda; class Insecta; order Lepidoptera; family Sphingidae; genus Hyles; species Hyles vespertilio. The sequence continues at coordinate 17,795,629 of CM042809.1, read as the reverse complement.
TGCTTGAGACTAAGTGATTGATAAGTTTTTTTTTAATCTTATAAGTACACTAGCTGTGCCCGCGACTTCGTCTGCGTGGAATTTAACAAAAAAGTTAATTAGTCTATTTAGTTTTTTTTTTGTTTTTGCATTTTTATTTACCTTTGTAACGAAACAAAACCGCGATCTAATTCTACGGTGTACTCTTAGCGAGCGGCGGTAAACTCCCGTTACACATTTATTTTTAGTTATTTGTATAAGCTTTATTAAAAATTTTCTTTATCTATACATATATACATATAAATAAAATTGAAGTGTCTGTTTTAAGAGTGAAAATAAAAAAAAATCCTACTACATATCGTTATACTGGGTGGAATCGCTTATCGTCCGGAAAATTTAATAGTGTATTGTGTATGTGAAATTAACGTTATATACGAGATTTATCATTTAAAACTACAATCAACCCCATAAACAACATCAGTACAAGATATCTCCAAAACACATATTATCTAAATCACCCTACACTTAAAAGTGCAACGACATGTCAATACTCAGGCGCGCGCTTGTATGAGTCACGCCACACAACAGCTGACTGTCGCGCAGCGACCTTGAACTTACTTTGCGCCTATTTATCGGTATTATTACTCTAAATATTACCATATGACATCTTGATTTATTTAGAATTTTAGTGTGTTAGGATCATTTAAGTAAATGTAGTTGTTGGTAAGTTGTTAAGATTTACATTATTATTTTCATAACGTACCTACTATCTTAGAAAAAGCTGCATATGTTTTTATTTAAACGTTTTAATAATGTCGAGAATAGACGACTTCGCTGTCGAAGGTCACGGATTCTTGCATGATTAGGAAGTCTGAACTTACCATAATCGAGTAGCCTCGGATAAGTCGTTAAAATAGTTCTTGTGCTGGGAACTCGTGGATTCATCATTCATGATACCATTCCTACGCAAAGACTGCAGATGTTCTGGATCTGCATACATCCTTCTTGCATGACCCAAGTTTTCATTGGATCGAACATAGCATGTCATTATTGTCACATACTCACTGTTCGTGTAATCACTCATTTTGACCGCAAGAAACTAACCAATAACCAAAATAATTTCGTACAACGTCACTCGGTACCGAATTTCGCACGACTGAGGAAGTGGCAAGATCCCTAGAAGTTGTCGGCGGCGCGGGAGCGGGCGGCGCGGCGCGGCGCGGCGGTGAGGGCGGCGCGATCAAAGGATTTTATTACTTAGATTTAGAAGTTTCTACTCGAATTCATATTGTATAAAGTAGGGTAACAATAATGTGTATTTATGAAGATTTTTTTCATTTATGTCATCTTTCTCTAAACAACGTTGTTTTACTAGTAGTGGTAAATTAATTTTACACTACATAAACAAAAACATAAAAAAATTAAAATAAGTATGCCAAAGTGTTCTAAATCATGTACTTGCCATGCACAATTTTTTTCGTGACGATAAGCGATTCCACCCAGTATACACGATACCTGTGCCGAAAATGATATTTATAAATTTTTTGTCTGTCTTACTGTCTGTTTGTTCCGGCTAATCTCTGAAATGGCTGGACGGATTTTGACGGGACTTTTTTTGTCAGGTAGCTGATATGACAGCTTGTTATATCAGCTACCTAAAAATTTAAATATCATTTTCGGCACAGGTATCGTGTATATAACGATATGTAGTGGGACATTTTTTTTTATTTTCAATTTTAAAACAGACACTTCAGTTTTATTTATATGTATAGATGATGTAGATCATGATATAAGTACATTTATCATGATCTACATCATGTGAATAAAAAAGAGTTTCTCAGAAACAAATAAAAAACGTTTTTATTACTTTTTTGAAATAACAAATATCCGTAATTTGTCAATCAGTTACGTTCAGGTAACCTTTTGAGAGATGTCTCTGTCAAATCTATACTAATATTATAAACCTGCAGAGTTTGTTTGTTTGTTTGAACGCGCTAATCTCTGGAACTACTGGTCCGATTTGAATGATTATTTCAGTGTTGTATAGTCCATTTATCGAGGAAGGATATAGGCTATATCATCACGCTATGACATATAGGAGGAAAGCAGTAGTGGTAATTCTAGCAAATACGAAGAAATTTTGTTCGTTTTTCGTGGTCCGATTGGTCGATATTCTAAACTGATAGTCACAATTAAACATTTTGACCGCCATTTTAAAACGTGTATGCACCCGGGCGGAGCCGGGCCGACCGCTGGTAATCTGATAATTTTAATGTAAATGCTTAAAAAGCTACCAAAAGTTGTCTACTGTAGGTACAAAAATTAACAATCACACAAGACACCAATTATTGAAAGCATGCAGTAATTTTAAGTGTTTTCCAATCGTTCATTGATTTATGGCAATTTTGCTAAAATACGATCACAAATTGTTGTATCATTATATACCTACCTAGTCATCCACCCCGGCTTAGCACTCGTAGGTAGCAATTTTGTACTTCATCTTAGTAGGTTAACTGTAATCAGTATGGATAGGTAGTGACACTGACGATGATGATTTTCCTCTATTCCAGATGTTTAAATTAGCAATGTCAGTTATTTATTTTGCAAACGTGTACTATTATATAAACTTGCCCAAATAATTTCTTTCTGTTATTTTTCTGTTACAATGAAATAATATTCATATTCGTTTCCTATATAACTTACAATTATTTTGAATATGACCCATATATGTATATTATACTTGTCAATAACAACTTTTAGTACTTTGTCAGGATTGGAATGTTTTAAACTATTTTCGATTCATTTTAAATAATATATTTATTGTTTCAGATTTGTTCAACAGGATTTAATCAAACCCTAGTCGATTTTTGCCGTGCGTAGTAAAAATAGCCACGCACGGACTGCGATTACCACATCTTAGTACTTTGGTAGTAAAATATTTAATTATTTTTATTAACTACAATGATTTTGTAGTGAGTATAAATTATGTTTCAGGTAATATAATGGGATGTAATTCCGAGGCTAAATTATGTTATGTATTGTAATATAAAATTAAATATATTTCATAATTGTAAGGGGTTGTAAGGCCCCTAACACTATTTATGTGTTCGAACACGAAATGATTAATAAAACGTCCGTAGTGTCTACTGATTGAACACTGATTGGAATGCAACTTAACAATGTAATAATAACGAAAATATGATTAATATCTAAATTTGTATTATTCTTTGCTTGCACAGTAATATTTGTCTACTTATAATGCAAATAAAATATTTTTATGATATTATATTACAGTTACATTTCAATTGAATATTTGAAGCTCACGGATCAAAGTTGTTTGAGCCGATTGTATAGCGAGCCGACGCGGCAGCTCTACGCACACAGCTTTGGTCGCTTATGTGTGCGTGAAATTAACGAAGAAATATCTATAGTTGACTTTGCGCGCAAGGTGTATACGCTCTTAAATATCTATAAGAGAGAGGGATGCTTTTTGTTATTTGAGTTGTTTTTATTTGCAATATGTTATTGTGTAATTTAAAATTATTCGTTTACATATGTCTGAAAAATGAATATTATCTTAGAATGTGTATAAAAGTGTCACCGTTTTCGTTTGTAATAATTCAGCAGTAAAGATAACTTTAGTACTTAATAATGTTTTGTTGTTGATTTGGCGATTCTAAACCTTTGGTAACCTGCACTATTACAAAGTTTTGCATCATTGTAATATTATATGTTGATTTATTTTTTTAAGAATATATTTATATAATATTTTAATCTTCATAAAAATATCAAGTGGTGATTATTTATTTATGAACTCTATAGAGGCTTTGCATAGAAAACATTGCCCAATGAGAATTTATAAAATACTTTGAATTATATACAAAACTGCTGATTTTACCACTGACACTTGCTAGTATAAAATATTCTCCAATTTACAATTACATATTGAATTATCATTAATTTTCCAGTGTCATAGTTGCATATAAAACGATTGTTGTTTCCAGGTTTCATGTATATAAACACTGCTGAATTACTATTGCGAAAGAAGGCTTCAAGGGATGTCTACCCGGCTTCAACTAAGTCGTATGCAGCGATTAATAATTGTCAGGACACTAAACCTAAACAAAAGAAAGAAATTGGTCAAATTATGCCGGCGGAAAAAAAGAAATCACGGTCTGTGAAAGTATATAACATATGCGCGGTTTGTCCGTCGAAGAAGAACCGAAGAACAGTAAAGAAATGTCGTGTTTGCGCCAAGTTCCTTTGCAATGAGCATTGCATGTATATGTGCGAAAATTGTTTTAACGCAAGAAAGTGAAATCATAGTTCTTTATTTTATTTGATTTTATGTAGTTTTAAGTGTGATGTTACTAAAATGTTTATATGGTCAAACATTACAAAACAATCATCCCGTTTATACCGAAATAAAAAAATATTTTTAAAGCACGTTTTTTATTTTAGTGATTGTTAATATGGCCTATTAAATCCTGGTGGTAACGCTTTTTTTTCTACCTGGCGTTCTCAGGTGCCAGGATCTGTCTTCCGGTTAATTCTTCTCCATGTCGCCTAATCTTCGGCATCCACAATTAGTAAGGTATTTGACTCTTATACAACGTGTAACAGGATTAATTCACAACCTCAGACACCCCAACTTTAAAATATTATTGCAATCATAGTTTATGCTTTGAAATCGTACTATCATAATTACAAAATCTTTTATTTATGAAATTAGTTATACCAAATGTAGGTACTTAACATGGTCACCTTACGAGTTACAAATAAGAGTGTACTACTACACACGCTCGCCGGACACGCACACATGTACACGAGTACCTAACGCCGGTCGCCGACCGCTGCGCCGCGCCGCGCCGGCAGAAACAGCTGACAATAAACGAAATACAAATTACAAATTACGTACGTAACTGATTACTGGGTGGTTTGGTAAACAAATTATTATTTATTTAATCTGTAAGCATAACATTTGTGTTTTAACTATAAAATCTAAATATTTTACTTACTAGATATAATGCGTACGAACCCAACATAAGACAATATTTTGCATGAATCGGCTATAAATATTATTAATTTCACTTCCCCTAAACTTAGTTCCTACAGGCGGGCAGGACACGGGCGTCATTTATTTTGCATTATTATTGAATAAGATAATAAGATAACGCAATATCTAACAACGAATACTAGATTGGGAATCACAACCTAATCACAACACAAAAAAATACAACAAAATTAACTTACGTGTTACATGGCACTCATGAGGCGATTTCTTTTTAAAATATGTTCGACATGTCCACCACCTTGATACACTTTGATGCACATTTGCGTAATTGTTCACGTAATTTATGTAAAACTTCACTTTTAGGAATTTGCTCCACATTACCCTCCTCATCCTGGATCCTCCACATTAGTACTTTCACTGAAGTATACCAGAGATTTATTACGTCCCCACAAAAAAAGTCAAGAGACGTCAAGTCAGGTCAGGTGACCTAGGAGGCCATTGCACAGGTTCGCCGCGACCTATCCAGCGCTCTCCGAACTCAGCATCGAGATACCGTCAGACATGCCAATGATACATTATCACCACACAGTGCCAAAGTTCTCACCATTTCAGTGTATTTGAATATTCGAATACCGAAAAGACATCGCGCGCGAAAGTTATCGAAATATCTACTTAACACTTAAACACAAGTAGACACAGATAACTGCGGTGCACGACTAGATTTTTTTCACATATTCGGTGCCCATTTAGGGATTGCAATAACGGGATATCTGACACACCGGGATTCCGCATACATTGTAGCAAAATTACAAACCGAATTTAATCACCATTTTAACGTTCCCCGAAATTATTTTTCATAGAAATACCTATTTGTTGTTTCTTTTCATATTGATTTTGTTACATTTAATTTGTTTCATTTAAGTGCATGTATTGCGCGGGATTTGGATCGCCCGGCCTTGCAAATACCGGGAGTAATTTTTTTCGCGGCGCATCCCTATACCGCCGCGCGCGCCGTCGTTTGTCGGATGGATCAAATTGCATTAAACAATAGCTGCATCCTGCTCTATCTAGTTGTAGTTAAATGTGCGGAAAAGAGAATATGATAGTTATTTATTTTGGTAGCTTATTACGTTTATTGAGGCCTATCGTTGTGTGCGTTTGATTAATGATAGATTGCTTAAATAAACTTTATGACTATCGAAATAAAGTTCATTTTTGTTCATTATTTAGTTTATTAGAGTATTCGTTTAGTGATTCATTTAAAAATGATCTTATGTGCTGGAGTTACGTTTCAATTTCGTTTGTTCGGAGTACTAAACGAAGGAGTGTCTGTAATTTACTTGGTCTTAACTAATTATTTTGAAAAAAAATACCTACCGAAAAAAATGTTGATATCGGTTCAGTAGCTGATTCTGAACGTACTACTTTCCGCTTTTACATTTAAATCTGTTACATGTTGTATATTCCTAGACGACATAGCTAGCGCTTCTTTGGTCTATCCCCTCGGTCGAGGTGGTTGTAACGCTGTTTCATTGCAATCAGTAAGGTGAAATATTCACACACACATACAAGCGCGAATCCATCTTTGTGTTCCCGCCAGGTTGGGGTTCAAACATATCCAACATCAACGTAGCAATTAAATCTTCCCAGAAGGGTTTTACACCATGAAAAAGTAACTTATCTCTTCACACTAAATCCCTTTATCAGTAAGGTTCGTTTAAAATATGATTTGTTTGTTGGTTAAGTGTAAAAGGTTGAATGTTTTATTATATACATTTGTTTCTGGCGTTATGCGACCTCCAATACGCGACATTTCCATCAGATATGTACTTATCCTAACAAAACGCTTAAGAAACCTGGTCTGTTATTAGTATACCAAAAATAATTTCAGGAAGTGAAGACTACCGTTTCGCAACAACAGCTAAAGGAGGCAAAATGCTTATATTTAACAAGTACACGTATTGGCGGCACATGAATAGCGGGATATTTTACTGTTCGCAGAAGAAAAGCGCGGATTGTAGGGCCGCTGTGAAGTTTCGAGAAGGTTTGGTGTACCAAGTAAGGACGCACACACACGCACCTCCTATGTATTATATTCATCAGGGCCTATACGTTAAACTAAGGTCGACGGCCAATCCATAAACTATCGAAAGTCAAATATTTGGCCAATAGCATTGGAAGTGGCAATTTGGATTTTATTTTATGTTAATTTTACGCACTTAAATTTTATTTGATTTGAAAATAGTTGAGTTTGTAAAACTTGGATATATCTTTTGTTATTAAGAATTATAAATTAATTAACCTTGCAATAGGTGCAATCAAAGAAAAATGATATTTTTTCAGTTTCAATAGATAAACTATGAGACCAAGTTTGCTTAATACTAAGGTGCTTGGTAGTTGATGGATCGTTTATACAATTTATTATTTGTTTATAAAAATCTAGAATAGTGGAAATCAGATAGAGTATCGGCTGATGACATATGAATCTCCTGCCGTATGTCACAAGACGATTTATAACCAAGTACTGATTCTGAAATGCTATTTAGTTTGGCGTAAATTATGATGTCTATATTAATCTGATGTAAAGGATAGTTTTGACTAGGTAGTGTTAAATGATGACGAATTCTACCTATTATGGCTAAATTATGACGTATTGCGATGTGAGTGTTGACTTTTCCTTTCCTAAATATGATAACGTATGTAAATTAAATTATTTGGAGTACATGTGAATGAACAATTCAAATTAAAAAAAAATATATTTTTGTAAACTTAACTAATAGTACAGGCAACGAAGCATTTTTTCCTGCATAATTTGCCAGGAGTTTTTTTTTTTCATGAAGAGGTGGCATATGACCCCACTAAGTTAAAAACCCAAAATACTAACAAAAATGGCGTCCGCTAGAGCCGCCATTTTGGAAAACGCGTTTGAAGTCATATCTCCGGAACCGTCCACTTTAGGCCCATCATGCTAAGGACCTTTCTTGTAGATAATTAAATTTCCCATCTTTTTTGTTCAATATTTTTTTTGTACCATTAACCGTTCGCGATTTACAATGTTATTAATATTCGTTTCATGCCTTTTTGCCGATATCTTTGTTAATAATTGTTTAAACAAAAAAATGTTAATGACTAAACTTTTAAATCAATAAATTCTTAACAACTTTTCACCCATACTTTTTTTCTCTAAAATCAATATTTTAGAAGTTATCGCGCGTTGAATGGTGTACTACCGAATCAAGGTCAATGGAAACGAAGGATGCATAGCGTAATTATGAAATCCAATGATTTCTCCATGATTATCACGTAATTAATTAAATACTGATGGCATAAGGGAACAAAGCAATGAGGAAATAGTAAATTTTGTTAAAAATCCATGTAAAATTGATTGTAAAAAAGGTATAAAATGAAAATTAATCATCTTCAACTCTCGTCCGTTTCGCAGGTGGTGAAGATTCTATATCGATGACGTTGTCCTCTTCCTCTTTATCTTCTTCAATGTCATACAAAGATTTCAATGCTTCCATTAATTTTCCATTGGGGTGATTCATAACATCTTCAAAAGTATCCAGGTCGATTAACATGCGTTCATGTTGCTTCTCTCCTCTTTCAATGCTAGCTTTTATAAGACTTTGGATAGGTTTTTTTTTTACTATTATTATATCTTTTTCGCCTAACGGCTCATTGCAAATAAAACAGACTTCCATCGAAATTCACTCTCACAACTTTCTCACAATAATTAATAAAAAATTATAAATTTAACACACAAAAATATCGCTGCCAGACATACTGTAGCACAGAGTAGCATAGACCATACTGAGCATAAAAATGTTTCGCACGATTGTCGTTTTAGTCCCCCCTCGTTCGGTTGAGAGTCTATTTTCAGAAAGGGTCGTAGGAACGGTTAGTATATATATATATATATATAAATATATATATATACGGACTCTTCAGGTCAATTGTGAAGACCCTTCTGTAAGAAGGATTCATGTATATACCTGCTCATATAATGGATGACGTGTTCAGGCGTGCAGCTGGCGTCGACTGCCTAGGCATAGGATTTTCGAAATTAATGCGCGATAACTTTGAAAATATGGATTTTAGAAGAAAAAAGTATAGGTTAAAAGTTGTAGAGAATTTATCGTTTAAAAAGTTTAGTTATTAACAATTTTTTGTTTAAACAATTATTAACAAAGACATCGGCAAAAAGGCATGAAACGAATATTAATAACATTGTAAATCGCGAACGGTTAATGGTACAAAAAAAAATATTGAACAAAAAAGATGGGAAATTTAATTATCTACAAGAAAGGTCCTTAGCATGATGGGCCTAAAGTGGGCGGTTCCGGAGATATGGCTTCAAACGCGTTTTCCAAAATGGCGGCTCTAGCGGACGCCATTTTTGTGTTTTGGGTTTTTAACTTAGTGGGGTCATATGCCACCTCTTTAGGAAAAAAAAGCTGGCAAATTATGCATTGCGGACAAGAGTAACCCGTTGCTTCGTTGCCTGTACTATAAGCGCCAAATTGTATTTCAATTGGATTATGATACTATTAAAAACAATTATCTTTTGTATCCAAATTTTTCATTTTCATTTCTTTTATAGTAGTCTGTAGGAAATTGTTTTGAATCAAAATCATACAAAAATGTTTATATCTTTGATAAACACCCAAGGTTTACAAATAAAAAACCAAATCTCTGGCTCTAATATCGTAAGTATAAAAGAAGACTATTAAATGTACAGTAATAGTAATTAAAACACAGACTCCACAACCTGATATATGTTATCTTTCAGATTATTGCGATTATCAATTTATCCAACGGGAAGGCGGGAAGGACCTTCTCATGATGAACGGGTTCACATACTGGCAAAGGAACCACTCGCTCTCCTACTATTGTTCCCGTAGGAGTTCCGGGTGCAAGGCGAGGGTGAAAATATGCAGCGACGGAAAACCAGACATAAAGTTCAATCATACTCATCCCCCACCCTCGTATCTCAAAACGAGTGACGGAAATTATATTAAGATAAACAGAATTATGTATAAATTCCAATAATTTTAAATAGTACTAATTGTTTGCCTACCACTTTTGAAAAAAAGGCGTTAGTTTATGTATGGCTGTATGTGGTATTCATGAAAATAAAACTATTATTTTCGGATTTTATCGCGGATTTGGTTTGATTTTTGCATTTTTTAACACTTCGATCACTTAACAGCTTTTGTGGTCATGGGGTGGACAGTCCGCGATAAAATCTGTAAATAATAGTTTTATTTCAATGTGTAACATTCGCGTAAATCTAAGAAACCATTAAATAGTATTAACTTGTTTATAGTAAGATTCTAGTCGTGTTTAGGTTTAAGTGCTGTTGTCAGTTCCTTACATTAATTCCGATGCGTAATAAATAAATAAATAACACCCAACAGTCACATACATAGTCCTAACACTAAGATCGAGGCTTGTGTCGTGGGTATCACTATTTACGAGGGACTGGTTGGTCTCACAAACACAGTACACCAGACACTTTTGTAATATTTGTGGACCGCACAGACAGATTTCTCTCGGTGCAGGGATCGAACCCGCGTCCACACGTTTAATAGGCGTCGTCTAACCGCCTGCGCCACGGAGACTGTCAATGTTATTTCTTGTAATGTTAGTGTTATAGATAATCGTGGTGTTATTTTTTAAAATATAGAAATTCGTAGAAGCGAAGGGGTGAATGGATATAAACTAATGTATTAATTTAGATATTGAAATATTTCAATTCAAAATCGTAATTACCTTAAAACAAAAAAAGAGTTGTAATATCGCAAAAAACATTTGTAAGTACCTTATTAAATAATTAACTTATTTAAAAATATTATCAGTTTGTATCTTTTCCTTTCATGTTAAGAATTAGTTAAGCTTTTCATCTCTTTATAGTTTACAGATTATTTATTTATTCGATATATTTCCATGCTTGGAATAGGTATTTTTATTTATATTCCTGTACATTAACCCATATTGGGTCACACTAGTTTATAATATATTGTGTAGATTGATAGTTATAGAATGCTTTCTTGTATAATAGAGTAAATGCTAGATGTGTTGTAGCAAAATGAGATATTTTATTGTTGTCAACATTAGTTGCTAAACTTTTAAGAAAGAAAGAAATAATGTAATAAATATATTCTTGGCAATGGTAAAATAAATTACAAATTAGTATGAAATAATACGGTATTTACCTATTATCGATATTTATGTTATTTTGCGTACAAATGCAATTCCAAATAAAACATTCTGACAAATCAGTAATTATGTAGCATGTAACATTCAATTAATAGTACTTTTTATAAAAACAGTTAGCGCGTACTGTCTTTTTCATTATACTGTATGCATATTAATACTAGTGACGTCACTAGTTTTGTTTTGCATCATGTATAATTCTGAATTAATTTACAAAATTCTAAGTTTGCTAGATTTTGGATGTGGATACCTTTTCGATAAATTGAATACAAAAAATTGAGTCTTATACCCTATTAAGTATTAAACTAAAAATACACAGGATATACAGAAAAAAATATATAAATAAAGATTAATATTGCGTTAGTAAAGGTATCTCTCATTCAGCTAATATGCTTCAGCACCAACTGAGCAGCACTGCAACGCTGATTTTCGACGAGAGACATAGATTTAATGAAATTTCTTCACAAATATAGCACCGAATCAAGTCTTCGTCATAATATAAATATATGTGTTAGTGTTAGTGTTTCTGTTAGTGTTATTTAGATGTGCTTCGTCTGTACTTGATGTTACTAAAATAAGAAAAAAATTACGATTTATTATGACATGTATTTATTTGTAAACTACAAGATCCTGCGATATTAACAATCAGTGTTCATGCAGTTTTTTTATAGTCAAGTCGATATCTTTAGGATTACAATAATTCTAAAATAGCTGAAGTCCATGTGATTCTTAAATCATTTTATTTAAGTTCATTGTTCTTTGCACCATACAGTTATCATTTTCCAACGCCACAGTATTAACAGAAAAGCATAATCGGTTTAATTTTTTCTAGTTTATTGTACAAAAATTACACAATCTCAAGCATTCGGTAATAAAAAATTGTTTAGGTAAGGTTAGGTTTTAGGGTATTCATGGGAATCAGTTGTTGTTAAACTTGTTATTTTTCTTTTAAAAGTAAACGTCACTGGGGGAGGTGAAGTGATAAAGCTGCAATTCGTTGATGATGGAGTCGAAACAAAAGCAATACGAAATTTATCTACTGACTTGAGACCTTTCGATCAAGCCCCACTGCAATTTATAGCCAGACATTTTGCTGAATATATCTCTAATAAGGGCAATATAGCAAAGAAGAGGAACGTGAGTCGACGGTGCAAATTGTGTTCTTTGAGAGGGTTAAGAAGAGAGTCTAGGTATTGGTGCCCCGATTGCTCAGTGGTTCTGTGCCTACCCGAATGCTTTAAAGAATATCACACGTTATGATTTCATTTATCGCAAATACTATATTTGAAGTTGATGTTTATGAGTATTTTGTTAAAGAATTGTGTTTCAAATTAAATATTTGTTTCAAGTCTGTGTTTTATTTGAAAATTAGTGTTTAAAACATTGTTGAAAAAAATACCCAACCGATGAAATTTTATGTGGTTGTATCACTATGTATATTTTTAGTAATTATTATAAAATAATATTATGATAAATTTGTGAAATATACATATTAACAATTATAACCTTGGTTGTTTAAGGTAACAAAAAAAGAAGCGCTATTTGGAAATATTTTACGGAAACCAAAGACAGTATGGTGATATGCAAGCTGTGTAATAAAGTAATGTTTGGGAATATGGCGAGACATTTGAGATGCATTCATCCTAAAGCATACATGCAGTGGCAAAAGACTAAAAAGCGTCGACCCACCCAGGGTAAGATAAGTAAAATTATTAATATATACAGACTCTTGATTAAGAATATATTTTGAGAATAAGTAGAACAGCAAAAATTATCGCGGTAACGAGCCAACACCGATCAATGAAATTGCCAGTCCAATTAGTAACCACGTACCTATCTGTTTTAATTGATATTAAAATAATGGGGGGAAAAGCTTCAATATATTTCATATTATATTGACGACTAACAAAATATTGAGAGACAGTCAATTCTTTCTAAAAGTAAGAATAATAATTCAGCTATAGATTATCTACGGTGTTTTCGTGTGCGAATATGCAGTTGTCGTGTTGTTGTCAAAAAAACTTGAGAGGTGTCATGGGACACCCGGATGGAACGAAGTTACTTTCGATTAATTAGTGTAGAAACTGTAATGAAATTTTATTTCTTTTATGTTATAATAATATATATTTTATTAACAAATATAATGTAATATAAACTTAATCAGTAGGCTCAGTTTTAGTATAATTGGCAAAGACACATAGCTAAATGAAGAGTTGATGGATAACAGGGTAAGGAACTTAAATTGTAAAAAACGATTGTCAAATGTTTTAAAGTGTCGTTACAACTTTTGGTCTTCATTTTTCCGTCTAGTCCTTTGGCAACGCGCGATAAGGAACTTCGTTCCAAAAATAGGAACAGTTTTCCTCTTTTCCCATTTTATTATATTGGACATGTTAGTACTATATTGTAAATGGTTAAATAAAGTAAAACAATTCCTAATATTTTGACAACAGAACGACAACCACGCCCTCGCACGTCAAAAACCCGTAGATGATCATCACAACTTATTTTTCAACAGTTGAAAATACATTTGAATCCTTAAATGAGAATAAAACTGATAAAGGGAAGAAAAGGAGCTCGATATGGAAATATTATGAAGTGACTGATGATAATATGGCTAAATGCAAAATATGCCATGCAACCATGAGAAACAATAAGTCGAGGCATTTACAAACAAGACATGCAACAGTATATAAACAATGGCAGAAAGTAAGGGAGACTACCGAAGAATTTAAATGGCTAACAACAGGTAGAGTACTTGCAAAATATCTGGATTCTGGATCAGCCCATATACGTCCCACTGCAGGGCACGGGCCTACTCTACAATCGAGAGTACGATTGAGAGTGTTTAGGCCATATAGTCCACCACGCTGGCCTAGTGCGGGTTGGCGGACTTACATACCATATAAATTCTTATGAATCGCTATGGTATGCAGGTTTCCTCACGATGTTTACCTTCACCGTTTTAGTGCTTGGTGATTGACTATCATTACACACATGACTCCGAAAAGTCAGAGGTGTGCCCTGGGATTTGAACCCGGGACCACCGTGAACATGTTGGCAGCCGCGTCTGGGGCCCTACTATATAAATCCGAAGTTCGAATCTTCGTGACGTTTTTCGTTTCGAAACCTACTCTATAACACGAAATTCGAAACTTCGGATCGAAGAATGAATGATTCGCATATATCGGCAATCCGAACATTTACATTTTTATTTACTATATTCATCCGAAACGAAGTTTGAAACTTCGGACGAACGAAGTTTGTGACGATACGTATGTACCTACTCTGCAAATGTTCGTATTGCCGATATATTGGAATAATTCATTCTTCGATCCGAATATTCGAACTTCGTGTTATAGAGTAGGTTTCGAAACGAAAAACGTCACGAAGTTTCAAACTTCGTTTCGGATTTATATAGTAGGGCCCCTGGTCCGTTTACCAACAGGCCACCACGCACTTGCAAAATATGTTACGAATGAAATATTCATTGCTAAATTTCTCTACAAATCTTTTAATTTTAACGTCCTTATAATTTCAAATAAATAACTTGTATTTAATTATTTTGGCTCCAAAAAAAACATACATCGTATTCTGATCATAGCTGACTAATAATAAAAGAAATGTAAAATTTATAATATATTATAATAATGCATATTTTTAGATAACCCTGTATACAGATGCCACTCTCGTCGGGGGTGGGTTAAACAATACATGAAGAAAGTCGGTGATAAGAAATATGAATGTAATCTTTGTCACAAAATTCTCAAAATGCCCATCGGTGATTACAGTAACATGAAACGGCACGTTCGCAGTAAACATCCATATTATTATGAAAAGGAAATGGACGCGACTAAAGAAACAGAGAAAACGCAAATGGTAGAAGAAGCAGAAAAGTGCGAAGTAATTGAGTATATTATAGAAGATGGAGATTCTAATGATCCTCTGCTGGATGATGATGCTATATTAAGTGCCATAGAGAGTCACCAAGCTGCTGAAAGTGACGATGAACATTCAAGCGCTGAAGAAGAAACTGAATCTACAACACAAGAAAGTAAAACCCCTACAAAAGTAATACGTGTGGCATCGTTAGAACGTAACGAAGATAACGAATTAGAACAGCAAATTAAAGAACTATGCGTCCAAGAAGTGGAAGGTGCACGTAAGTACACCAATAAGGCCATTAAGGTATTAAAATAAGCGGCATATAAGAATATATGTATGCTCAAAATAAGATATGTTTAGATGTAGAAGAAGCAATGAAGATATCGTTTACATATTTTAGGTTCAGGTGAAATTACTAATTTGTTATAATGTATTTTTATAAATATTAAATGTAATCGTAATTAATCAATCAATTAAGGCATGAAATTATTGTAACATTTTATTTTCCAACAAATATTGTATGGTGTTTTAAATGTGTCGATATTTCAGGACATAAAACAAAAACTTGCTTTTGGAATTTCTTCACAACGGTAATAGAAAATAACTTATACAGATGTTTATTTTGCAACAAAGAGATTGCAATATATCCAAAGAGTGTTGGAAACCTAAAGAGGCATATAGCTCGTCGGCATCCAGAACACCATGAACTAATACTCAAACATGCACCATTCTATGACACGTGCAAGAATAAGAAAAGAATGTCTGCCGATGTAGAAATAGGTAGGCTTCAGAATTATATAAATAATAATAATTCGCTTCTTTTTTGCTTCAAAACGATTTTTTACTTGAAAATAACACATTATGTATATATATTTTTTCAACTGTCTGTATTAAAATATAGATTTTTTTCAGGTGAAAGAAATAGCTTGGAATTTGAGATGTTGGACCGAGGTTGCTTCAAATGCAAGATATGTGGTCTAATGCTAGTCTCTGGAGATGATCTGCAGCCACTGATCAAACATCTCAAAGATGAACATCCAGACAAATACGTCGAAAATGAAATAACAATAGTTAATACAAATAGCGGAATTGACCCAAACCGAAATGTAGAAATGTAAAATACAATAGTAATACAATTTAATGTTTGGATATCATAATATCTAGTTGAGTAGTTCTTACAATTTAATCACTGTGTAAATTTTTGAAGTTAAGAAGAGTTTACGAAAAAAGTCATGATGTTAATTCTATTGTATGATCAGTGTATTTCGATGCAGTGTATAATTAAGATGTATGATTTTGTTTCTGGTCTATTTTGTAAAATGTAATATAATTAGGTTAATTTATTGTTATATATGTATGAATTATATGTTGATATTGTAATATTTAGCCCATGATCATGAGCGCTATTTTTTTCGTAGCAAACTCTTCAACTTTTGCAATCTGTTTTGTTATAGAGTAATGTAATGTTATAAGTAGGATTTATTATAAAGCAATATTTGATACAAATAATTATTTCACTAACTATTTCAATATTTCCATGATTCCAAACCAGCTAAAATTAAAATGCTGTTATAATTTTATACTCAGATAAAAGTAACCCTTTGTATCATTCGGCACGGACTATGCGGGTAAAACCGCGGAGCTCAGCTGGCCCAATCACTAAGGCAGGCTCCGACCGACCTCAATAATATAGTTGGCATGTTTAGGTATTTGAGATTTATCAATTTTGAAGTAATTAATTTTTAAAAATATGTGTTATTTCTTAGTGTTTTTTCATGTCTGTTGAAATAATTAAAACTTCTTATCACTGATTTTTATTGTTAAGCTACCAGCTTATCGTTCGAGAGATTTTCAAAAGATCAATTTTATTTCTCTCTTTGTATTGTTTACTTTCCGCCCGTCTTCGCCCGGGTGCAAAAACAAGCAAGCATTTTTGTGTGCTATGCACAAGACAAGACCTAAGACCTCTTGTACATGGCATGTATTTTTCACCGTACGTCGAGATAGCCGTATAATTAGATCGTAAATTTTCACTGAAAATAACGAGCAAGTGATTATGAAAACATACTATTTTCAATTTTATTGTTGTTTGCACCACAAAGTTACCTTTTTCAACACCACCTGATTACGCGTAATAATAGGCACAATATTCTAAATTGGTGTGAATAGTTGATTATTTTATCAGTATTTTGTTAAAGAAAAGTGTTTCAAATTAAATATTTGTTTACTGTACGTCTTTTATTTCAAAATGTAATATTGTTATTAAAAGGCACAAGCGATGAGAAATTAATATCTGGTTGTATGTTTTTAGTAGTAAATCATTATATGATAAATATGTAAACTAGACACATTACTGATTTTAACATTGGATATTAAAGGTAACAAAAGAAGAAGCGCAATTTGGAAATATTTTTCGGACACCCGAGACAATATGGTGACATGCAAGCTGTGTAATAAAGTTATACGCGGGAATATGGTAGGACATTTGAGATGCATTCATTCTAAAGCATACATGCAGTGGCAAAAGAGTAAGAAACGTCGACTCACCAATGGTAAGTTTATAAAAATTCTGAATAATAAATACTTTTTTTTTTACACTTTATACAAGTGATGTATGACAATGATAGACAATGCCTCAGGCATTAAGTACACCTGTACTTAATGTCTGTGGCATTGTCTACAAGTCGCACCTATAGCCAGTCGAAATATTCTTATGAGAAAAATAGAACAGTAGAAATTACAGAGGTAACGGGAAAGTCCTTACAATGAATATGCCAGCTCACTAAGAAACTGTATCATTTTACATCAGCCCATATACGTCACACGGCACGGGCCACCTCTACAATCGAGAGTACGATTGAGAGTGGTTAGGGCATATAGTTCACCACGATAGCCTAGTTCGGGTTGACGGACTGTAAATACCATAGAAATTATTACATATCCCTGTAGTATGCAGGTTTCTTCACGATATTTTCCTTCACCGTTATGGTGCGTGGTGACCAACTTTAACATATTAGCATTCGCATCTGGTCCGTTTACCAACAGGCCACCACGCACTACTAAATATCTACGTAGTTGTTTTAATTAATATTAAAATACTGGTGATACAAGAAGTTTTAAGCTCCAATATTTTTCATATTATATTAACTCTATGCCGAATTATTCATAGAAAATCAACACTTTCTTAATGTAAGAGTAATAATTCAACCTTAACTAATTTTTCAACAGTTGAAAATAGTTTCGACTCTCTAAATGAGAAGAAAACTGATAATGGGAGGAAAAGGAGTTCGATATGGAAATTCTTTGAAGTGACTGATGATAATATGGCTAAATGCAAATTGTGCCAAGCTATTATGAGGAATAACAAGATAAGACATTTACAAACAAGACATGTAACAGCATATAAACAATGGCAGAAAGTAAGGGAGATTACCGAAGAATTTAAATGGCTAACAACAGGTAGAGTACTTGCAAAATATGTTACGAATGAAATATTCATTGCTAAATTTCTCTACAATTCTTTAAACTGTAGATTCTTTATACGTTTATATAAATCACTTGATAGTAATTATTTGGCTCCTACACAATTATACATAGTGTGCTTATCACAGCTGACTGGTATGAATAGGAAAGCTATGATTAATGATAATGGATATTTTTAGATAAACCTGCGTTGAGACGCCACTGTCGACAGGGATGGGTTAAGCAATATATGAAGATAGTCGATGATAAGAAATATGAATGCAATCTTTGTCACAAAATTCTCAAAATTAGCAACGGTTATAGTAACCTAAAACGGCACGTTTGCAATAAACATCCCTATTATTATGAAAAAGAAATGGTTGCGACTGAAGTAACAGAGCAAATAGTAGGAGAAGGTGAAAAGTGCGAAGTAATTGAGTATATTATAGAAGCTGATGATTCTAATGATCCACTGTTGGATAATGATAATATACTAAGTGCTATAGAAAGTTACCAGGCTGCTAAAAGTGACGATGAAGATTCAAGCGCTGAAATAGGTACTAAATCTGCAGCACAGGATAGTAAAGATCCTACAAAAGTAATGCGTGCGACATCATTAGACCGAGCTGATAATGAATTGGAACAGCAAATCAAAGAACTATGTGGCGAAGTTGTGCTAGTTGCCCGTAAGTACTAAGTAGTTTTAAAAATAAGCGGCATACAAGAATCAACGTAATCTCAAGATAGCAACATGATAAAGATGTAGAAAACGCACAGCAGTCCAGTTATCTATAAGTTTACCTGGAAAGTTTTCCGAAACGGCTGATTTTCTAGATTTTGACGTGCTCTTTCTAGATTTTCATTTTGTGACCTCATGTCCTTTCCACTCCCGCTATGTTGGACAAAAACCGCTTCGAAAAGCAGTTTTTGATGATATCTAGTCTCCGAGTCGTTTTAAGAGCGAAATATTAATAAATAAATTAAATATATATATATATATATATATCATCATCATCATCATCATATCAGCCACAGGAAGTCCACTGCTGAACATAGGCCTCCCCCAATGATCTCCACAATGACCTGTTGGAAGCGGCCTGCATCCAGCGACTTCCTGCGACCTTAGTCAGATCGTCCGTCCACCTTGTAGGCGGGCGTCCAACACTTCGCTTGCCTGTACGTGGCCTCCACTCGAGAACCTTTCGGCCCCAACGGCCATCGGTTCTACGAGCTATGTGCCCGGCCCACTGCCACTTCAACTTGCCAATCCTATGGGCTATGTCGGTAACCTTGGTTCTCCTACGGATCTCCTCATTTCTGATTCGATCTCGTAGGGAAACACCGAGCATAGCCCGCTCCATGGCTCGTTGAGTGACTTTGAGCCTTTTAATGAGGCCCACAGTGAGAGGCCATGTCTCGGTATATATATATATATATATATATATATATATATATATATATATATTCAATTTATATAAAATATATAAAAACGTATAAAAACTTCGTTTGTCCACAGTTTCGAACTTCGTTCGTTCGGATGAATATAGTAGGGCCCAGGTTCCGATGAAATTTAGAATGTAATTTATTTAAACATACAAAATGTAATAATAATATATCAGATCGATCTATTTCTGTTACTTTTAAACGACATTTAAAATTTGATCTTCATTTACACTAGCAAACTTACATTACTGATGCTATATCACATGAACTAACACTCAAACATGCACCATTCTATAACACGTGGAAGAATAAATAGAGAGTCGTTTTAAGAGCGAAATATTAATAAATAAATTAAATATATATATGTATATATATATGTATATATTAAATTTATATAAAATATATAAAAACGTATAAAAACTTCGTTTGTCCAAAGTTTCGAACTTCGTTCGTTCGGATGAATATAGTAGGGCCCAGGTTCCGATGAAATTTAGAATGTAATTTATTTCAACATACAAAATGTAATAATAATATATCAGATCGATCTATTTCTGTTACTTTTAAACGACATTTAAAATTTGATCTTCATTTACACTAGCAAACTTACATTACTGATGCTATATCACATGAACTAACACTCAAACATGCACCATTCTATAACACGTGGAAGAATAAATAGAGATTGTTTGTCAATAGAAGCACCTACTTCTATTTCTATTTTAAATAATTCTGAGACCTAGGTAGGTTTGTATAAATGTTAATAATTCTGTTGTATTGTTTTTTGCTTCAGAAAGATTATTTACTTGGAACGCACACATAAGTGTATTTTAACTGTTTGTATTAAAATATAGGATTTTTCAGATGAAGGAAGGTGCTTGGAATTTGAGGTATTGGGTCAACGTTGCTTCAAATGCAAGATATGTGGCTTTAAATTAGTCACTGGGGATGATCTGCAGCCACTGATCAAACATCTTATAGATCGTCATCCAGACAAACACTACATCGGAAATGAAATAACAACAGTTGATACAAATAGCGGATTTGAGCCAAACCGTGACGTAGAAATGTAAAATACAATAGTCAAGTTATTGAATATGTGTTATATACATATTATATGTGATATGTGTATTGATATATTATATTGTACTCTGTATTCCTTGAAGATAAGCACTATTACTTTCGTAGAAAATCTTTCTTATCTTAATCGTTAAAATATGATTATTTTTTTTGGTTATAATATTATAAATACTTAAATATGTGTAATGTTAAAGCGCGGCTTTATACAAAATAAAATTATCTTATCAGCTTCTTGTCTTTTTAAAGTTTCTCTTGTTTTTTTATTAATGATTGGTGGGACAGTTGATGTTACGTCACCATCATCAGGTTTTTGTATGCATCTGCTGGACATACGCCTACTCCAAACTGTGCAACTAAACCTTGTCTTCGACTTGTCGCATCCAGCATGGAAGAGTGACCTTTCGCAAAAGGTCGCTCTACCTAGTTGGAGGGCGTCCTATACTACGTTTTCCAAGATGCAGTCTTAATGTTACGTAATTGCACATAATACGCCAAAGATAGTCTATCGGTGTTAACCATCGTTGTACATAAAGCTTTTAATTATGGAACAGAAGTGTTTTTTGTGTATATGAAGTTATCGTATATTAGTTCTAACATTCTATATGCTAGTACTAAATATTACATGTAAAGTTTCAGAGAAATTATCGCACACCTGGGACAAGGAAAAGTGTTGGGCGAGGAAGTATGTCAAAAAAATAGACTCCAATATGTATCAATGCTGGCTGTGTGGCATTAATCTTAAAATGCCCATGGTGTGTCACAGTATCGCAAGATTCCATATTAGTTTGCAACATCCAGACGTGTTTAAAAAAGAAATGAACATGAACAAAAAATATAAAGCAAGAAGAGAAATGCTTGCAAAGAAGAAGAATAAAGACAAGGATAATGTTGAACAAAATCATAATGCTGAAGAAATAATAATTACCCGTGACATTTATGATACAATTTCAAGCAACGAAAATGATGAAACTGAACTGGAAAATCCACACACATCAGTTATTCTTAAAAATCCTGCTGTGAGTTATTATCAAAATGATTGGGTTTTGAGCCATTGAAGACAAGTTAAAGATGATTACTACGAATGTCTTGTCTGCCATACAATTATGAAACTGCAAAAGGGTTGTTTCAGCCCGATGAGGCTACACATTCGAAATGCTCATCCATATGTCAAAAAAGGTATTTCCTACAAAAATAAAAAGGGCATGTTAACGGACAATGGAATTGTCTAAATTTTGAAATTGTGTGCATTGTTTTATTATTTCACTTTATATGTATTGCGGGATAGCCGCAAATGACATACTTGGTACTAAAAAAATAGATATTACGGAATAAGATTTGATGTGGTTATATTGTATTAATAAACTGATAGTGAAACTATTTGATGTAACATATTTATATTTAGGACTTTTCTGATGTTTATGAACTTTGTAATTGTATTTCAAATACATTTTATGGTATTTCTTGATGTAATGTGTAAGTAGGTTGTCTATTAAGTCCTGATAATTGAAAGCAACCCTCGAGCTTATTAAGATTTTGGAATAATTTTGTGAAACTACACTCATTTGCAAAAAAACGGGCGGTTTTGATTTTTATTCTTCTTTAAAAAAATACGGTACCAAAATGATTTCAATCATTTGTACATGTTACTGGCCGGTTTTAAAAATGCCGTGGTGTTTAAAACAGTACGTTCTAAATTCAAATTTTCGTTTGATGCTCGTTTTTACAGAAAACCACTTTTTATCCTACCTTTTTGGTGCGAAGTTCCAAAAGATAATATCGGTTTTCATAACTTTTAGTCAATTTTTATGAATTTATTTCATATTCTTAATTGTCAAAGCTTCATTTATTGCTGTTTAGCTGTCTCAATAATGTTAGAGAAAGTGGTAAAAGCTACCAAAATTATTGCGCTGCTCGAAGAGGGTTGCAGCCAATGCTTCGTGGCTCAGAGGCTAAGTGTGAGTCGCTCGACGGTTCAAAGGACCTGGCAGCGGTATCAAGACACCGGTTCCGTCGAGGGAAGGCCAGGTTCTGGAAGAAAACCATGTACCCAACCACGGGATGATCGTTTTCTTGTGAGTCGCGCATTGAGAAATCGCAAGTCTTCGTATGTGGACCTTAAGAACAACCTCGAAGAAGTAAGAAATGTGCATATTAGTCTATGGACGGTCAGGAGGAGGCTTCTCGCGGCCAATATACGCAGTCATCGCCCGGCCCGCGGCCCTAAGTTACTCCGTGAGCACTGAGTTGCCAGGCTTAGGTTTGCTCGAAATCGTGAGTCATGGACTCAAGAAGACTGGAATAGGGTATTGTTCTCCGATGAAACCAGGATATCTCTGGTCCGTGAAGATCGACGTCGGCGAGTGCTACGAAGACGAGGAGAACGCTTTGCAGAGGCTTGTTTTGAATGGCTTTTGGCTTATGGTGGGGGCTCTGTTATGTTTTGGGCAGGAATAAATTCAATGGATCGTACAGAGTTAGTCTTCATTGAAAACGGCTCACTGACTGGACATCGATACATAACGGAAGTTCTAATTCCTCATGCATAACCCGCATTGGCCACTTTAGGCGAAGACTCAGTTTTTATGGACGACAACGCTCGCGCCCACCGGTCTGGCGATGTGGAAGCGTATGTGCAAGAGGTCGGCATTCGTCGTTTGGATTGGCCAGCTCGAAGTCCCGACCTCAATCCTATAGAGCATGTCTGGGACGTTCTGAAGCGACGCGTGAGATCAGTACAACCGGCTCCGCAGACCATCAGAGAGCTGAAGAATGTGATTACCGCGGAGTGGGAACGTATTCCGCAAGCAAGTATCCGGGATATCCTCGCTAGCATACCCAGACGAATTCAAGCTGTGATTTCAGCTAGAGGGGGTCACACTCGATACTAAACATTTATCTGCTTTTACTTTATTAAAGAAAAAACAAACAAAAATCTTTGTTAACTTTTACTTCACGAGCATATGCACTACTAGCGAGCATACACTACTAGTGAACTTTAGCATTAAAACCCATAAATTTTATCAAAATTTTATGATAATACTGACGAAAACGGTTATTTGCTTATTCATTTACAAAATTGTGAAAGTAAAACTACCTATAATTATCAAACAAACCAATAGTAACATTTGAAATGGTTCATTGGTTAGGTGCCCGTTTTTTTGCAAATGAGTTTATTTCACAACAAAATTAGTATAATATGTATTATTCGACCGTCTTTGGTCACAGATACCTACTGCTTCAAGCAATTCTAAGCGTTCCTTTTATGTTCTCATAAAAATATTATCTAGTCAAACTTCTGGCGCTCCTTGCTTAATTATTATATAACTATTAACTATGATTTTTGAAAAGAAAATAGTTTCGACTCTCTAAATGAGAAGAAAACTGATAATGGGAGGAAAAGGAGTTCGATATGGAAATTCTTTGAAGTGACTGATGATAATATGGCTAAATGCAAATTGTGCCAAGCTATTATGAGGAATAACAAGATAAGACATTTACAAACAAGACATGTAACAGCATATAAACAATGGCAGAAAGTAAGGGAGATTACCGAAGAATTTAAATGGCTAACAACAGGTAGAGTACTTGCAAAATATGTTACGAATGAAATATTCATTGCTAAATTTCTCTACAAATCTTTTAATTTTAACGTCCTTATAATTTCAAATAAATAACTTGTATTTAATTATATTGGCTCCAACAAAATTATACATCGTATTCTGATCATAGCTGACTAATAATAAAAGAAATGTAAAATTTATAATATATTATAATAATGCATATTTTTAGATAACCCTGTATACAGATGCCACTCTCGTTGGGGGTGGGTTAAACAATACATGAAGAAAGTCGGTGACAAGAAATATGAATGTAATCTTTGTCACAAAATTCTCAAAATGCCCATCGGTGATTACAGTAACATGAAACGGCACGTTCGCAGTAAACATCCATATTATTATGAAAAGGAAATGGACGCGACTAAAGAAACAGAGAAAACGCAAATGGTAGAAGAAGCAGAAAAGTGCGAAGTAATTGAGTATATTATAGAAGATGGAGATTCTAATGATCCTCTGCTGGATGATGATGCTATATTAAGTGCCATAGAGAGTTGCCAAGCTGCTGAAAGTGACGATGAACATTCAAGCGCTGAAGAAGAAACTGAATCTACAACACAAGAAAGTAAAACCCCTACAAAAGTAATACGTGTGGCATCGTTCGACCGCAGTGATAACGAATTAGAACAGCAAATTAAAGAACTATGCGTCCAAGAAGTGGAAGGTGCACGTAAGTATGTACACCAATAAGACCATTAAGGTATTAAAATAAGCGGCATATAAGAATATGTGTATGCTCAAAATAAGATATGTTTAGATGTAGAAGAAGCAATGCAGATATCGTTTACATATTTTAGGTTCAGGTGAAATTACTAATTTGTTATAATGTATTTTTATAAATAATAAATGTAATCATAATCAATCAATCAATTAAGGCATGAAATTATTGTAAAAATGTATTCTCCAACAAATATTGTATGCTGTTTTAAATGTGTCGATATTTCAGGACATAGAAGAAAGACTTGCTTTTGGAATTTCTTCACAACTGTAATAGAAAATAACTTATACAGATGTTTATTTTGCAACAAAGAGATTGCAATATATCCAAAGAGTGTTGGAAACCTAAAGAAGCATATAGCTCGTCGGCATCCAGAACACCATGAACTAATACTCAAACATGCACCATTCTAAGGTACGTGCAAGAATAAGAAAAGAATATCTGCCGATGTAGAAATAGGTAGGTTTCAGAATTATATCATCATCAGCCTATTCGCGTCCACTGCTGGACATAGGCCTCTCCTTTGGCACGCCACTGGGCTCGATCTTCAGCCCAACGTCTCCGCTACCAGAATTATATACTCGTATATATTAATAATTCGCTTCTTTTTTGCTTCAAAACGATTTTTTACTTGAAAAGAACACATTATATATTTTTTTCAACTGTCTGTATTAAAATATAGGTTTTTTTTTCAGGTGAAAGAAATAGCTTGGAATTTGAGGTGTTGGACCGAGGTTGCTTCAAATGCAAGATATGTGGTCTAATGCTAGTCTCTGGAGATGATCTGCAGCCACTGATCAAACATCTCAAAGATGAACATCCAGACAAATACGTCGAAAATGAAATAACAATAGTTAATACAAATAGCGGAATTGACCCAAACCGAAATGTAGAAATGTAAAATACAATAGTAATACAATTTAATGTTTGGATATCATAATATCTAGTTGAGTAGTTCTTACAATTTAATCACTGTGTAAATTTTTGAAGTTAAGAAGAGTTTACGAAAAAAGTCATGATGTTAATTCTATTGTATGATCAGTGTATTTCGATGCAGTGTATAATTAAGATGTATGATTTTGTTTCTGGTCTATTTTGTAAAATGTAATATCATCCATCCATCAGCCAAAGAAAGTCCACTGCTGAACATAGGCCTCCCCGAATGATTTCCACAGAGACCTGTTGGAGGCAGCCTGCATCCAGCGACGTCCCGCGACCTTTACCAGGTCGTCGGACCATCTTGTGGGTGGACGTCCTATGCTGCGCTTTCCGCTACGTGGCCTCCATTCGAGCACTTTCCGACCCCATCGGTCATCAGATTTCCGCGCTATGTACCCTATGTGTTAATGTAATATAATTAGGTTAATTTATTGTTATATAATAATGTATGAATTATATGTTGATATTGTAATATTTAGCCCATGATCATGAGCACTATTTTTTTCGTAGCAAATTCTTCAACTTTTGCAATCTGTTTTGTTATAGAGTAATGTAATAAGTAGGATTTATTATAAAGCAATATTTGATACAAATAATTATTTCACTATTTCACTATTTCCATGATTCTAAACCAGCTAAAATTAAAATGCTGTTATAATTTTATACTCAGATAAAAGTAACCCTTTATATCATTCGGCACGGACTATGCGGGTAAAACCGCGGAGCTCAGCTGGCCCAATCACTAAGGCAGGCTCCGACCGACCTCAATAATATAGTTGGCATGTTTAGGTATTTGAGATTTATCAATTTTGAAGTAATTAATTTTTAAAAATTTGTTTTATTTCTTACTGTTTTTTCATGTCCGTTGAAATAATTAAAACTTTAACTACTGATTTTTATTGTTAAGCTACTAGGTTATCGTTCGAGAGATTTTCAAAAGATTAATTTTATTTCTCTCTTTGTATTGTTTACTATCGGCCTGTCTTCGCCCGGGTGCAGAAACAAGCAAGCATTTTTGTGTGCTATGCACAAGACAAGACCTAAGACCTCTTGTATATGGCATGTATTCTTCACCGTACGTCGAGATAGCCGTATAATTAGAACGTAAATTTTCACTGAAAATGACGAGCAAGTGATTATGAAAACATACTATGTTTAATTTTATTGTTGTTTGCACCACAAAGTTACCTTTTTCAACACCACATTTTTTTTTTAATAATTATGCTTAATAATAGGCACAATAGTCTCAATTGGTGTAAATATTTGATTAGTTTATGAGTATTTTGTTAAAGGAAAGTGTTTCAAATTAAATATTTGTTTACTGTACGTGTTTTATTTCAAAATGTAATATTGTTATTAAAAGGCACAAGCGATGAGAAATTAATATCTGGTTATATGTTTTTAGTTGTAAATAATTATATGATAAATATGTAAACTAGACACATTACTGATTTTTACATTGGGTATTAAAGGTAACAAAAGAAGAAGCGCAATTTGGAAATATTTTTCGGACACCCGAGAAAATATGGTGACATGCAAGCTGTGTAATAAAGTTATACGCGGGAATATGGTAGGACATTTGAGATGCATTCATTCTAAAGCATACATGCAGTGGCAAAAGAGTAAGAAACGTCGACTCACCAATGGTAAGTTTATAAAAATTCTGAATAATAAATACTTTTTTTTTTACACTTTATACAAGTGATGTATGACAATGATAGACAATGCCTCAGGCATTAAGTACACCTGTACTTAATGTCTGTGGCATTGTCTACAAGTCGAACCTATACCCAGTCGAAATATTCTTACGAGAAAAATAGAACAGTAGAAATTACAGAGGTAACGGGAAAGTCCTTACAATGAATATGCCAGCTCACTAAGAAACTGTATCATTTTACATCAGCCCATATACGTCACACGGCACGGGCCACCTCTACAATCGAGAGTACGATTGAGAGTGGTTAGGCCATATAGTCCACCACGCTAGCCTAGTGCGGGTTGACGGACTGTAAATACCATAGAAATTATTACATATCCCTATAGTATCCTTCACGATATTTTCCTTCACCGTTATAGTGCGTGGTAACCACCTTTAACATATTAGCATTCGCGTCTGGTCCGTTTACCACCAGGCCACCACGCACTACTAAATATCTACGTAGTTTTTTTAATTAATATTAAAATACTGGTGATACAAGAAGTTTTAAGCTCCAATATTTTTCATATTATATTAACTCTATGCCGAATTATTCATAGAAAGTCAATACTGTCTTAATGTAAGAGTAATAATTCAACCTTCACTAATTTTTCAACAGTTGAAAATAGTTTCGACTCTCTAAATGAGAAGAAAACTGATGATGGTAGGAAAAGAAGTTCGATATGGAAATTCTTTGAAGTGACTGATGATAATATGGCTAAATGCAAATTGTGCCAAGCCATTATGAGGAATAACAAGATAAGACATTTACAAATAAGACATGTAACAGCATATAAACAATGGCAGAAAGTAAGGGAGACTACCGAAGAATTTAAATGGCTAACAACAGGTAGAGTACTTGCAAAATATGTTACGAATGAAATATTCATTGCTAAATTTCTCTACAAATCTTTTAATTTTAACGTCCTTATAATTTCAAATTAATAACTTGTATTTAATTATTTTGGCTCCAACAAAATTATACATCGTATTCTGATCATAGCTGACTGGTAAATAAAAGAAATGTAAAATTTATAATATATTATAATAATGCATATTTTTAGATAACCCTGTATACAGATGCCACTCTCGTCGGGGGTGGGTTAAACAATACATGAAGAAAGTCGGTGACAAGAAATATGAATGTAATCTTTGTCACAAAATTCTCAAAATGCCCATCGGTGATTACAGTAGCATGAAACGGCACGTTCGCAGTAAACATCCATATTATTATGAAAAGGAAATGGACGCGACTAAAGAAACAGAGAAAACGCAAATGGTAGAAGAAGCAGAAAAGGGCGAAGTAATTGAGTATATTATAGAAGATGGAGATTCTAATGATCCTCTGCTGGATGATGATGCTATATTAAGTGCCATAGAGAGTTACCAAGCTGCTGAAAGTGACGATGAACATTCAAGCGCTGAAGAAGAAACTGAATCTACAACACAAGAAAGTAAAACCCCTACAAAAGTAATACGTGTGGCATCGTTCGACCGCAGTGATAACGAATTAGAACAGCAAATTAAAGAACTATGCGTCCAAGAAGTGGAAGGTGCACGTAAGTATGTACACCAATAAGACCATTAAGGTATTAAAATAAGCGGCATATAAGAATATGTGTATGCTCAAAATAAGATATGTTTAGATGTAGAAGAAGCAATGCAGATATCGTTTACATATTTTAGGTTCAGGTGAAATTACTAATTTGTTATAATGTATTTTTATAAATAATAAATGTAATCATAATCAATCAATCAATTAAGGCATGAAATTATTGTAAAAATTTATTCTCCAACAAATATTGTATGCTGTTTTAAATGTGTCGATATTTCAGGACATAGAAGAAAGACTTGCTTTTGGAATTTCTTCACAACTGTAATAGAAAATAACTTATACAGATGTTTATTTTGCAACAAAGAGATTGCGATCTATCCAAAGAGTGTTGGAAACCTAAAGAAGCATATAGCTCGTCGGCATCCAGAACAACATGAACTAATACTCAAACATGCACCATTCTATGATACGTGCAAGAATAAGAAAAGAATGTCTGCCGATGTAGAAATAGGTAGGTTTCAGAATTATATCATCATCAGCCTATTCGCGTCCACTGCTGGACATAGGCCTCTCCTTTGGCACGCCACTGGGCTCGATCTTCAGCCCAACGTCTCCAACCGCTACCAGAATTATATAAATATTAATAATTTGCTTCTTTTTTACTTCAAAACGATTTTTTACTTGAAAATAACACATTATGTATATATATTTTTTCAACTGTCTGTATTAAAATATAGATTTTTTTCAGGTGAAAGAAATAGCTTGGAATTTGAGATGTTGGACCGAGGTTGCTTCAAATGCAAGATATGTGGTCTAATGCTAGTCTCTGGAGATGATCTGCAGCCACTGATCAAACATCTCAAAGATGAACATCCAGACAAATACGTCGAAAATGAAATAACAATAGTTAATACAAATAGCGGAATTGACCCAAACCGAAATGTAGAAATGTAAAATACAATAGTAATACAATTTAATGTTTGGATATCATAATATCTAGTTGAGTAGTTCTTACAATTTAATCACTGTGTAAATTTTTGAAGTTAAGAAGAGTTTACGAAAAAAGTCATGATGTTAATTCTATTGTATGATCAGTGTATTTCGATGCAGTGTATAATTAAGATGTATTATTTTGTTTCTGGTCTATTTTGTAAAATGTAATATAATTAGGTTAATTTATTGTTATATATGTATGAATTATATGTTGATATTGTAATATTTAGCCCATGATCATGAGCACTATTTTTTTCGTAGCAAACTCTTCAACTTTTGCAATCTGTTTTATTATAGAGTAATGTAATGTTATAAGTAGGATTTATTATAAAGCAATATTTGATACAAATAATTATTTCACTAACTATTTCAATATTTCCATGATTCCAAACCAGCTAAAATTAAAATGCTGTTATAATTTTATACTCAGATAAAAGTAACCCTTTATATCATTCGGCACGGACTATGCGGGTAAAACCGCGGAGCTCAGCTGGCCCAATCACTAAGGCAGGCTCCGACCGACCTTAATAATATAGTTGGCATGTTTAGGTATTTGAGATTTATCAATTTTGAAGTAATTAATTTTTAAAAATATGTGTTATTTCTTAGTGTTTTTTCATGTCTGTTGAAATAATTAAAACTTCTTATCACTGATTTTTATTGTTAAGCTACCAACTTATCGTTCGAGAGATTTTCAAAAGATCAATTTTATTTCTCTCTTTGTATTGTTTACTATCGGCCCGTCTTCGCCCGGGTGCAGAAACAAGCAAGCATTTTTGTGTGCTATGCACAAGACAAGACCTAAGACCTCTTGTATATGGCATGTATTCTTCACCGTACGTCGAGATAGCCGTATAATTAGAACGTAAATTTTCACTGAAAATGACGAGCAAGTGATTATGAAAACATACTATGTTCAATTTTATTGTTGTTTGCACCACAAAGTTACCTTTTTCAACACCACCTAATTACGCGTAATAATAGGCACAATAGTCTAAATTGGTGTAAATAGTTGATTAGTTTATGAGTATTTTGTTAAAGAACAGTGTTTCAAATTAAATATTTGTTTACTGTACGTCTTTTATTTCAAAATGTAATATTGTTATTAAAAGGCACAAGCGATGAGAAATTAATATCTGGTTATATGCTTTTAGTAGTAAATAATTATATGATAAATATGTAAACTAGACACATAACTGATTTCAACATTGGATATTAAAGGTAACAAAAGAAGAAGCGCAATTTGGAAATATTTTTCGGACACCCGAGACAATATGGTGACATGCAAGCTGTGTAATAAAGTAATACGCGGGAATATGGTAGGACATTTGAGATGCATTCATTCTACAGCATACATGCAGTGGCAAAAGAGTAAGAAACGTCGACTCACTAATGGTAAGTTTATAAAAATTCTGAATTATAAATATTTTTTTTTTTACACTTTATACAAGTGATGTATGACAATGATAGACAATGCCTCAGGCATTAAGTACACCTGTACTTAATGTCTGTGGCATTGTCTACAAGTCGAACCTATAGCCAGTCGAAATATTCTTATGAGAAAAATAGAACAGTAGAAATTACAGAGGTAACGGGAAAGTCCTTACAATGAATATGTCAGTTCACTAAGAAACTGTATCATTTTACATCAGCCCATATATGTCACACGGCACGGGCCACCTCTACAATCGAGAGTACGATTGAGAGTGGTTAGGCCATATAGTCCACCACGCTAGCCTAGTGCGGGTTGACGGACTGTAAATACCATAGAAATTATTACATATCCCTATAGTATCCTTCACGATATTTTCCTTCACCGTTATGGTGCGTGGTAACCACCTTTAACATATTAGCATTCGCGTCTGGTCCGTTTACCAACAGGCCACCACGCACTACTAAATTAAGAGTACAAGAAGTTTTAAGCTCCAATATATTTCATATTATATTAACTCTATGCCGAATTATTCATAGAAAATCAACACTTTCTTAATGTTAGAGTAGTAATTCTTTCTTAGAGTAATAATTCAACCTTAACTAATTTTTCAACAGTTGAAAATAGTTTCGACTCTCTAAATGAGAAGAAAACTGATAATGGGAGGAAAAGGAGTTCGATATGGAAATATTTTGAAGTGACTGATGATAATATGGCTAAATGCAAATTGTGCCAAGCCATTATGAGGAAAAACAAGACAAGACATTTACAAACAAGACATGTAACAGCATATAAACAATGGCAGAAAGTAAGGGAGACTACCGAAGAATTTAAATGTCTAAAAACAGGTAGAGTACTTGCAAATATATGTTACGAATGAAATATTCATTGCTAAATTTCTTTACAATTCTTTAAACTCTATATTCTTTATACGTTTAAATAAATCACTTGATAGTAATTATTTGGCTACTACACAATTATACATAGTGTGCTTATCACAGCTGACTGGTATGAATAGGAAAGCTATGATTAATGATAATGGATATTTTTAGATAAACCTGCGTTGAGACGCCACTGTCGACAGGGATGGGTTAAGCAATATATGAAGAAAGTCGATGATAAGAAATATGAATGCAATCTTTGTCACAAAATTCTCAAAATTAGCAACGGTTATAGTAACCTAAAACGGCACGTTTGCAATAAACATCCCTATTATTATGAAAAAGAAATGGTTGCGACTGAAGTAACAGAGCAAATAGTAGGAGAAGGTGAAAAGTGCGAAGTAATTGAGTATATTATAGAAGCTGATGATTCTAATGATCCACTGTTGGATAATGATAATATACTAAGTGCTATAGAAAGTTACCAGGCTGCTAAAAGTGACGATGAAGATTCAAGCGCTGAAATAGGTACTAAATCTGCAGCACAGGATAGTAAAGATCCTACAAAAGTAATGCGTGCGACATCATTAGACCGAGCTGATAATGAATTGGAACAGCAAATCAAAGAACTATGTGGCGAAGTCGTGCTAGTTGCCCGTAAGTACTAAGTAGTTTTAAAAATAAGCGGCATACAAGAATCAACGTAATCTCAAGATAGCAACATGATAAAGGTGTAGAAAACGCACAGCAGTCCAGTTATCTATAAGTTTACCTGGAAAGTTTTCCGAAACGGCTGATTTTCTAGATTTTGACGTGCTCTTTCTAGATTTTCATTTTGTGACCTCATGTCCTTTCCACTCCCGCTATGTTGGAAAAAAACCGCTTCGAAAAGCAGTTTTTGATGATATCTCCTCTCCGAGTCGTTTTGAGAGGGAAATATTAATAAATAAATCTTAATATATAATTCACGTGTCACGTTGTTTGTACGCGATGGGCTCCTAAACCACTCAACTGATTAAATTGAAAATTTGTAGATATGTGTTATTTGTTCCAACTTAAAGGGTGAGCTAGTTTTTATCTCGATTAAATTGACGAAAGTATAAAATAAACGAAAAAAAAACATTTTGCTATACAAAATTTTGTATGGCAAAATGTTCATGGGTTTGTAACTGTCAAATATATAATGTTCATACCGTCGATACGGTAAACTCTTCCCTCAAATTAAATAACGTATTTAAATAAAGGTTTCGAATCGACAACATATATCCACAATATTAATGACAGTAATGAAAAGTGGTTGACATTTAAATTGGTTGTCAAATATTTATGCATGCGTTCAGAAATTTATTTTGTGTAACCTAAAGAGTATATTATGAAGCTACATAAATATAGGACAGTTAAATATTTAACATTCACATGTAAGAAGTTTTACTTTTTTTCAAGATAGAATGTCACCTGAAAATGAAAAATCTTTAATAAAATAACACATAAAAATAAAAACTGAACTGAAATGAATAACAATTTTATATAATTATGGAGAATATTGCAGTGATTCTCAAATTAGGCGTTGCCTGTGTCTTGAGAAACCAGTTAAATATAATTGTTACTACATTAATTGTGTGTATGAATGTGAGTATAAAAATAACATGTATTTGGTGTGGAGTAAAATAAAAAAAAAAATCTGCACCCAGGCAAAGGTGGGTCGGGCTTTTTTGCAATGCTAAACAGTTGAATATAAAATTAATCATATTATAATAACTAAGCCATAGCGAAGCATGGTTGGGTTAGGTTTTAATTGATTTCAATGAATGTCGTCGGAGTAGTAACAGTGTTATAATATCTCCGTAGCAAAATAATGATTTGAATCTGGAGAGATGGGATAGAATAGAATATAAGGTGGATAAAATGGGATATAAAAATAGGTACAGGATGGGATTGGAGTTGGATAAGCAGTTTAGACAACGGCTGTCATATTGATTTTAAATAAAATATGGACTGGAATCTGTATTTGCACCCAGGCGAAGCCGGGCCGGGCCGCTAGTTAAATATATATATTATATAAACTAAACTAGAAAAAAAAAATCCAAAATTATTTCTTAACCATTTTTTGTTCGTATAAACCATAGTTTCGACGAGATGGTGGCAAAAATAAAATACAATTTCCTTTCTTGGAAGCCATGGTATCTTGATAGCTACAATACATAAAACGTTACACACGTAATAATGACTTACAATCGCATTCACATTCACAAACAATACTTTATTCAGTGTTGGCAGTGTTTACGTACTCGCAAAGTGGTAATTCGAAAATAGCACCACAAAATGTATAAAATCACCCCATTTTCAAAACTCTCGGAAAGTTTTCCAGGTAACCGCTTTTTTTTAACCGATTGACTGTATTACAATACAGATATAAGTTACGTAGGATATGATATAGGTTCCGATGAAATTTAGAATTTAATATATTTAAACATACAAAATTTAATAATAATATATCAGATCGATCTATTTCTGTTACTTTTAAACGACATTTAAAATTTGATCTTCATTTACACTAGTAAACTTACATTACTGATTCTATATCACATGAACTAACACTCAAACATGCACCATTCTATAACACGTGGAAGAATAAATAGAGATTGTTTGTCAATAGAAGCACCTACTTCTATTTCTATTTTAAATAATTCTGAAACCTAGGTAGGTTTGTATAAATGTAAATAATTCTGTTGTATTGTTTTTTGCTTCAGAAAGATTATTTACTTGGAATGCACACATATGTGTATTTTAACTATGTTTGTATTAAAATATAGGATTTTTCAGATGAAGGAAGGTGCTTGGAATTTGAGGTATTGGGTCAACGTTGCTTCAAATGCAAGATATGTGGCTTTAAACTAGTCACTGGGGATGATCTGCAGCCACTGATCAAACATCTCATAGATGATCATCCAGACAAACACTACATCGGAAATGAAATAACAACAGTTGATACAAATAGCGGATTTGAGCCAAACCGTGACGTAGAAATGTAAAATACAATAGTCAAGTTATTGAATATGTGTTATATACATATTATATGTGATATGTGTATTGATATATTATATTGTACTCTGTATTCCTTGAAGATAAGCACTATTACTTTCGTAGAAAATCTTTCTTATCTTAATCGTTAAAATATGATTATTTTTTTTGGTTATAATAGTATAAATACTTAAATATGTGTAATGTTAAAGCGCGGCTTTATACAAAATAAAATTATCTTATCAGCTTCTTGTCTTTTTAAAGTTTCTCTTGTTTTTTTATTAATGATTGGTGGGACAGTTGATGTTACGTCACCATCATCAGGTTTTTGTATGCAACTGCTGGACATACGCCTACTCCAAATTGTGCAACTAAACCTTGTTTTCGACTTGTCGCATCCAGCATGGAAGAGTGACCTTTCGCAAAAGGTCGCTCTACCTTGTTGGAAGGCGTCCTATACTACGTTTTCCAAGATGCAGTCTAAATGTTACGTAATGGCACATAATACGTCAAATATAGTCTATCGGTGTTAATCATCGTTATACAACAAGCTTTTAATTATGGAACAAAAGTGTTTTTTGTATATACAGGGTATATCAAGACTGCTACCGAAAACGATCCGGGTGGTAGTTTAAGCGACTTCAGACACAATGCAACTAAAAATTTCGCAAAGGAACGCGATAATTATTTTTTATGATGTTTTAAATACCGTCATTTTTAGATGGTAAATCCATAGTTTTTGCTAAAATAATAATTTAAACTCTTTTATACCTTAGATTATTTATAAATAAAAGGGTACACGCTATTATATTAGGAAAAAAATGTATTTACCACCCAAATATAGTCATAGGAAGAAATAAGAAAAAAAAAATTGTCGCTTATTTTTGCAACTTTTTCTTATAGTTATCATATATTAGTTCTAACGTTCTATATGCTAGTACTAAATATAACATGTAAAGTTTCAGAAAAAATATCGCACACCTGGGACAAGGAAAAGTGTTGGGCGAGGAAGTATGTCAAGAAAATAGACTCCAATATGTATCAATGCTGGCTGTGTGGCATTAATCTTAAAATGCCCATGGTGTGTCACAGTATCGCAAGATTCCATATTAGTTTGCAACATCCAGACGTGTTTAAAAAAGAAATGAACATGAACAAAAAATATAAAGCAAGAAGAGAAATGCTTGCAAAGAAGAAGAATAAAGACAAGGATAATGTTGAACAAAATCATAATGCTGAAGAAATAATAATTACCCGTGACATTTATGATACAATTTCAAGCAACGAAAATGAAAAAAACTGAACTCAAAAATCCACATACGTCAGTTATTCTTAAAAATCCTAGTGTGAGTTATTATCAAAATGATTGGGTTTTGAGCCATTGAAGACAAGTTAAAGATGATTACTACGAATGTCTTGTCT
Source organism: Hyles vespertilio (assembly GCA_009982885.2). Classification (NCBI taxonomy): domain Eukaryota; kingdom Metazoa; phylum Arthropoda; class Insecta; order Lepidoptera; family Sphingidae; genus Hyles; species Hyles vespertilio. The sequence goes on along the minus strand of CM042809.1, from coordinate 17,758,279 downwards.
GTCATACAATTATGAAACTGCAAAAGGGTTGTTTCAGCCCTATGAGGTTACACATTCGAAATGCTCATCCATATGTTAAATACTACTTTCCTAAAAAATAAAAAGGGAATCTTAACGGACAATGGAATTGTCTAAATTTTGAAATTGTGTGCATTGTTTTATTATTTCACTTTATATGTATTGCGGGATAGCCGCAAATGACATACTTGGTACTAAAAAAATAGATATTACGGAATAAGATTTGATGTGGTTATATTGTATTAATAAACTGATAGTGAAACTATTTGATGTAACATATTATATTTCGGACTTTTCTGATGTTTATGAACTTTGTAATTGTATTTCAAATACATTTTATGGTATTTCTTGATGTAATGTGTAAGTAGGTTGTCTATTACGTCCTGATAATTGAAAGCAACCCTCGAGCTTACTAAGATTTTGAAACAATTTTGTGAAACTATTTCACAACAAAATTAGTATATGTATTATGCGACCGTCTTCGGTCACAGATACCTACTGCTTTAAGCAATTCTAAGCGTTCCTTTTATGTTCTTTTATAAATATTATCTAGTCAAATTCAGCTTTTCATCACGAGGAAGATCTCATCAGACTACTTTTCATATTGAATTTTCTCATAAATGTGTTTAATATTAATATGATCGTGTACCACTAGCAATATATTGCTATCATTGCATTTACATATTCGGAAATCACTTTCATGGTAAATTTGTGTTTTAGAGAGATGAGAAGTGAGAGAAGAGAGAATGAGATATTCAATAGCATTTTAAGGAATTTAAATCATAATATGTGTGTGTTAGACTCAGAATTAAGAAAATTAGCAATTAATAATAATTTCAACCGCAATCGTTCTAGTCATAAACTAGTGGATAGATTTCTCGTCATCGTACCAAAGATATTTATAATTAATAATAACTTTTTTTTTTAGTAGCCTATATTGTGTCCCACTGCTGGGCAAAGGCCTTTGTCATTCCACTTGACCCTGTCCTCGGCAAGCTCTTGCCATTTTGGCTCGAATGCATCCAACTCGTCTTTCCACCGCATCTTTGGTCTTCCGCGTTTTCTCCGGCCATTCTCAGGAATCCAGCTTGTAGCCAGCTTGGCCCAACGGTTTGGATGCATTCGAGTCACATGTCCCGCCCAGTTCCACTTAAGTGAGGCCGCCTTGCGCCCGACATCTACAATGCGAGTTTTCGAGCGCAGTTCAGTGTTTCGGATGCGATCGGTCAGCCTAACACCGAGAATACTGCGCTCCATTGCTCGCTGGCAAACCTTGAGTTTGAGCTTCTGAGACGCAGTCAATGACCAAGTCTGGGCGCCATAGGTTAGGACGGGCAAAATGCACATGTCGACGAGTTTGCGTTTGAGAGAGAGCGGGAGGTCACCTCTTGGATACTCTTTTAAGGACCAGTAGCTCTTCCAAGAATTTTCGACTCGTCTGGAAATTTCCCAGTCTTGTCTATTCCTGAAAGAAACTATCTGGCCCAAGTAAACGTATTCGTCGACGTAGTGTATTGTTTGCGCGTCTACCGCCACTGCAGGTGTTATGCTCTTGGTCATTAACTTTGTCTTTGTCCCATTCATCTGAAGCCCAACTTCAAGGCTTGCCCGGCTCAGATCTTCGAGCATTGTGCGTATGTCAGTTGGATTACTGGCGAAAAGAAGTATATCGTCGGCGAACCGAAGATCTTACCGTCACACGACCAAATAATAACTACTTTCATATAAATCCTATGTGGTTTCCGTGAGGATGTGAATTATTTATTGTAGATGTGTAATGAATAAGCATATTAAAATAAACAATATACTGGCGTACTATTACTTTTAATATAAATTACTGTACTGATCAGAGTCAAATGTCAGTAACATTAGAAAAAATGGGAATCTCTTGGATATAAATGGAAGGTATTTATTAAAATATATATTTAATATTTATGGATTATTTAAGCCCGATTTACAAAGACAGTTAGTCGTAGAGTAACTCAAATATAAAAATCTATAATTTCATTTAAGCAAAAAACGTAATTCATAAAAATCATCATAATCATGACATTTGTCTTAGGAAATTTTCTATAAAAAATTTCAAAAGCGCTCTTAATTTGAATAATTCTTAGTTATCGTATTTTATAACACTTTATCTTACGTGTTGGAATAAATAGCAAGTGGAGTTGATAATAACATTACACAAGTTATGTTAATCAGCAAAATTTTGCGATTTGTGATTGTGGTTCACAAGTCGATCGGCTAATATTTTTATACGATCACGTGTAATCTATGAAGGACTGTTTTTTTAATGATCCCATTTAAAAAAGAAACTGAATAGTCCATTTTATGAGTGTAATATCGATGTCAAAAATGGTTATAATATATGGTCAGTTTTTTTGTTTACAAATTCTGTGGGGGGGCAATAAGCAATAGTAGAAATATAGAGCATGCTAAGGCTTCAAAAATAACAAGGTGGTAATGTTAATTTGAAATTGCAATAATTCCCATACTATCTTACAGGAAAGTATTCGATGATATCAACTCAACGTGGCAATCCTTTGCTCATGCTGAACGGTTATACATTTTCCATCAACAACCGTGCTCCTGGTTTGTACTATTGCTCCAAGAAGGGCCGTCAGTGCAAAGCCAGCGTGAAGCTGGATAAAGCTGGTAACATTATCAGGAGTTATGAGATCCACAATCACGAGCGTCCAAAGTATGTAATATCTCCTTCGGGAAAGTATGTGAAGTTACATTGGTGAAAAATAGGGATTTTAAGCCTCAGAAACGATAGCAGTCGGTATGCAGTATTATGTGTTCTTTGATTATCTGAAGCCCAACCGTTCGTTCGTTCGATGAATATAGTAGGGCCCCAAATCCTGAATGTGGGATATAGGATGTTCTTTACTTCATGGGAATTCGGAATGGATGATTGTATGAAATCACTTGGTCTGGTGATCTCAGCCATAGTTTGCAAGGATTTGGTCCCTAGTCAATTATTGGCTTGATAAATTGACGACCGCGATTATTTATTCAGTCATTATTGACTGCTGTGATGCATTGTAGTTTAGAGTCCTGTAAATAGATGAATTAATGTTTTAATGTCATTGTTTTACCGATTCAACCTCAAATATTTGGTACCACTCAACTTATACTTTATCGCACCAGCAAATTCGCGAAATGTACAATCGCCTTTGTGGGCGATACACATATACAAACTCGTAAAAATGTCTGTTTCTATTTGTAATATTCGTATAGATGTAAATAGCCAAAACTCTTGAGGCCCTACTATATTCATCCGAAACGAAGTTCGAAACTTCGGATGATCGAAGTTTATATACGATACGAATGTACCTACATATACTTATGGTCGTTATTAACTTATGGTAGTAACCATAGACTTGTGGTTACGATGTAAGTTATACAAATTCGAACTTTTACAGAGTAGATACATTCGTATCGTATGAAAAACTTCGATCGTCCGAAGTTTCGAACTTCGTTTCGGATGATTATAGTAGGGCCCTTGCATTTAACTATGTCCCTAAATTGAATCCATTTATTTATTATAGATATATGTATTTTGACGCATAGTGTGGAATTGTTCTTCTTGTAAGAGTAATATTATAGCCTGTATATTCAGACTGCACAAAAACCTCTTGTTTCTTTCCACTCTTCCTGTAATTTATAATACATATTTTTATTATTTTATACCTAAATAGTAAAACTAATGTAAATGAAACTCACTAGTTCAGATATGAATATTACAGGTGTGTTGTTACTTACATACTTAATGTTTAATGTTAACCTCATAATGTGTACTTATTAAAATTGTTAATCAATATAATATTGATTTTTATTTAAAAAACCATAGACAACCTGAACGTATTTTTTTATTTAAATTTGAATAGAAGTTCAAATTGAGAATCAATACAGATTAATCATTATATATTTTTTTACATTAAATCTACTTCATTGTCTTACATTATATAAATTATTTATTGTTTATGTTGTAATTAAATTCATAATTAATTTTCCAGGTATAAATCAGGAGTACAAAATCATAACAACCGAGCGTGGAAGTTCATTGCTAATGTATGAGAAGTACACGTTTTGGAGGCAGGGGATTTCGAATAATTATTATTGTTCCAGAAAGTCGTTTTCTTGTAAAGCCCGGGTGAACCTCAATACCGAAGGGAAGGTTATATGCGCACTGCCGATACATAATCACGGCCCGCCTAATTACATAAAGCTGAAATCTGGCGTTTATGTTAAAATGTAGTTTGAAAAAAGTCATTTCTTCTGTACAAGACACAAAGAGTCAAGATATTTTGTGGTAGTATGTCACTGAGTGAGGTTTCATTTTTTTTTATTGTTTCATAATTACTTAAGTATGTCTGATGTGTCATACCAAAATTTAATTTGGGTGTTTCGGCTTTACGGTAAAAAAAAATGTTGTGTATGATTGCTGGAAAAAGGAGTGATGTTTCGGAGGAGAGCCTCCGTGGCGCAGTTGGTTGGACGCTGTCTGCGAAACGAGAGGCCGGGGGTGTTATTTGGTATTGGTAATGTCGAAACGATTCAGAATGCGGTTTTTGCACCATAGAGGAGGAATGAGTTGCAGATAGTTTTCATTTAGAGTAGTTTGTAAATAGCAATTTTTAATGCTTAAGTAATGTGGGTGGTAAATACATACCTAATTATGTTATTTTTTGTTAATTGTTTTGAATACTGCTATTTTTACTTAATAAATGTGTGTGTCCAATTGATGAAACTGCCGACTTAAGGACTTCAATATCTTGTTGTTGTATGAATGAAGAAATCAACAGTGATACCATTCAGAAATGTACCATTTAAACGTTTGTTTATCTATCAAATAAATTGAAGAAAGTGAAGTTTATTATATATTTTATGAAAAAAGTAGGTACTTAAAATTGGACAGTGTTCTTGGTGCACCTTGAACGCGAACTTGAATTTATGTTTTTAATAACCCTGTATACAAGGTGATTTTTTTCAAGTGGGCGTGGAAGGCCAAGTCTGAAACTATGTGGAATAACGAAAAGTACTAAAAAGATTTGATGAAAACTAAGACTTTTTAAAAATCAATATTCGTTACAAGGAATTGAACCCTTCGTCCCATGGTCTCCCTACATGTTAAGGTAACAATTTTTTTCCTTATAATTTGACCTGTTATCTTTATTTTACTGCACGCCATTACTTTCCAGAATTTCACCCCCATTAGCAACGCTACCGAATGATAAAATAAACTGTGTGGTATTTCTCAAATTCATCCAGTTCGGTTCCACATTAGGAATATTTAAATTTCAAAATTCCAAATATGCAGTTTCCGATTTAATCAAAATCGGGCTTCACTTATTATGACACATACTATATTGTTCGATTTCACACATTCTGTGATTCGGCCATCCAAGTCCACTTCAACAGTTTTTGCTTAGTTAAATCTCATGTAAACTCAAGTTTTCTTGAATATGTTAAAGCAGCTTTGTAGCGGATTAAATATATCTATATATAGTTAACTATCAACATTCTCATTTGTAAGACATTAATTTATTTAAGATAAAAAGAAAAGATTGTTTTATTCAAATTAATGTTTTACGATTTATTTTAAGCCCATATTATATTCGCGGGTTCGAATCCCAGGGCACACCTCTGACTTTTCGGAGTCATGTGTGTATTGATAGTCAATCACCACGCACTAAAACGGTGAAGGAAAACATCGTGAGGAAACCTGCATACCATAGCCGATTTTATAAAAATTTCTATGGTATGTAAGTCCGCCAACCCGCACTAGGCCAGCGTGGTGGACTATATGGCCTAACCACTCTCAATCGTACTGTCGATTGTAGAGGAGGCCCGTGCCCTGCAGTGGGACGTATATGGGCTGATACAGATACAGAATTATATTCCTATTGAGCTATTGCTTGGAATACTCGCAGACACTAGGAGTACTGTTTCTCTAGGCTAATCTAGTCTTTTTAGCCAGTTTGGTGTGGCTCTGGGGTGGTAGAACCTTACATTAAGCTGTGTGACCTTAACAACGTTGCGATGATTCATCCAGTGAGCTTCTTGGAAGCCTCATTCTTACTGCTCCTCATAACATTCTTCATTCATAGTTGTTTTACATTACAATTGATATTACAATACATATATAAAAATATGGGCTATATTTAAGGATTTCTTTTTCTTAGTAATCGTTGTGCTCATAATCTATTTATTTTTTATAATATCTATATCAGTGTTTCTTAACCTTTTAGTCACGAGGGACCATTTGACCAAATTTTTGTCTAGCCTATGACCACCCGGTTGATCGACTTGATTTGGTTAGTTAATACAGCAGAGAAATGTAAATAAATAAAGGACCTTTTATTCTCTAAATAAAACTTGTTAAAATGTTTTTAGGATGGATTTAGGATGGCTCTGCGTACCACTCAGTATGCTTCCAGCAACCACCGGTAAAAAACCACTGAAATGAAATGAAATTGATTTATTGATCATGTTGGCAATTAAATAGTTTTATAATTATTTTATAATTACAAAATAATTGATTGTCATTATATAAATTAAATTTATTTTTACTGTAATCCAGCAGGAGTCCCGTACGAAACAGTGGCTTCTCGTCGGGGTAAAGTCCTTATTGTCGTCGAGGGATACACTTTCTCTCAAAAAAATTCAACCGCGCGGGACTGGGAGTGCTCAGTAAGATCGAATCAATGCAAAGCTTACCTTAAGTTAGACAAACAAGGTGTGATTTCGCGTATCAACAACGAACATACGCACATGCCAAGACAATTTGCAAGAGCATCGCATGGTGGCTTGTTTGTAATAAATTAATTAAATTACTAATTCATCTGACTGTGTATCATCTGTATGTCTTTGTTATTGTCTTAGTGTGGGTCTACGCATAGTCATTTTTTATGTCAAAAACTGTTATGAATATGTCATCTTATATAGTGTATTATTTATGATGTCATTTATGGCCAAGGGCAAAAAGCTAAGTTGCAAATAAATGTTTGTACTGCTCTATACTACATTTATGGTTTGTTCAGACCCTGTTATCGTTAACAATTTAAAATTAAAATATTTCCATAAATTCTCTATAGAGTACAATGCGAGTATTTATTGCATGTTTTAAATAAGTTAAGACAGACCTATTTTTACCTGTATTCGATATTAAACGTTGTACGAAAAAAAGAACTTGTTTTTGTATTCTGAGCATGTAACGGCCCTCGTACTTCGTCATTTTAAGATTATATTATGAGTAAAGATATTTGAAAATGGCAAAATACATATCACAAATCGCCAAATTATTTTCTAATATGTACGCGAATGTTTTCATTGTGTGTTCACAATGTCATTGAAATAAATGAACTTTTTAATTAACAAGGTTTATTTAAAACCGTCACACTTTACTTTAAATATTACTTGTACGATTAAACCAAATTGGCCATAGCAGATTGTCTTGCAAAAGATTTTATACCATTCGGACTGTTATACTTAGTGACAAAATTTCGTCCCTGTAGTTTAAAGTTTGGGTGGCCCCTAGCTTGTATGGCAGTTGGAGCTGGGGTTGCGAAAGTGCGACGAATTATTACTGAAGTCCATTACTACTGGAAACAAAAAGCAGTTGTAAGAAACTCAGACATAAAAACACATTTAAACACGAATTATTAATATTAAAGAAAAATAAGGGTGGAAAGATGAGGCGTAAAGAGGATGGTTCGGAGTAGGCAACTTTGCATAAAAGACGGTTAGTTCTTTCGTATACGCCGCTCTGCTCCGAGATCCACCAAAAGAAGACCTCTTCGAACAAGGGAAGAAAAAAAAGCGCTGTGCCTCAAGCGCTTGTGTGAAAGGACTAATTAATGTATCAAATTTTAAATCCTACAGGAATTCCCTACGAAACAGCGATTTCTCAGCGCGGAAAATCTCTTATAGTCGTTGAAGGATACACGTTCTCGCAAAAAGATTCAACCGCACAATACTGGGATTGCTCAGTTAAAAAGAATCGGTGCAAAGCGTATCTTAAGTTGAACAAACAAGGTGTGATTACGCATATAAACAACGAACATACGCACATGCCAAGACGATTTGCAAGAGGATCAAGAGGTGATCTGTTTGCAATACATCAATGAAAAATATTAAATTAATAAAAACAATGTTATTTTACCACGTTTATTTGTTATTTTTGGGCGGGTCAACGCGCATTCATTTGTTCTGGCAAGGATTGTTTTGTATCTTATTACAGTGGCAAATTTGAATAAAATTATAATATTCTCTAGATTTTCTTTTTATTAATTGGCGTAATTACAAAGGAGACGGGTTTTTTTAGAAGGGGCCTAGTTTTACATTATGTATTTTTTTATATTAATAAGACAAATAGTACCGAAAATAGATAGAAAATCTGATTCCGTAATGGAAGTTAAGAAATAACCACTATGTAGTATAATGAAAGAAGATAGCTACACGATATAGTTTTATGACTCAACCGATGATAAATGAAGTATTATACAACACTGTACCGGTGCGAGAGACAAGAAAATTTTTACTATTAATTTTAGGTAAGTAATAGCTATGTAGTTGAAAAAGATGGTGTAATTATGCTGTCAATGGAAATAAACTAAATTAAACTACTGATTTTATTCCTGATTATTGTCAATCTTCCTATTATTATACGATAACGAACAGAAAAAGTAGGACAATAATTTGAAGTAATAAACATTTCATTAGAGTAAAGAGGGCCCGAATTCGCCCGTCTCCTTTCTACAAATTCAGTCGTGCGTCAAATGATTACTGGATTCAGTTACGACTAGAATCAAGAAGGCGTTGTGACGCACTTAGACATGAAATCCATGTTAACACTATAAGGGTGCGACTCCGTACATGAAAAATATTGAACACAATTATTTGGATCCTAGTTATCGCCACGCTCTGGCGAGAACAGGAAACTATCTTGTAATCAGTTTAAATCTTATTGTTAAATAGCGAAAGTGTACCACTAAATCAAGAAATATGTTATGTATTTGTATTACAATTTCAACTTGATATTGGTTAAAATTACAAGAGGTAACGAATGATACACATTTCGAAATATTGGAATAACAAATATATAATTTCGCGCGTTTGCCTAGCGCGCCCTCTGAAATGAAATGAAATGAAATGAAATGAAATGAAATGAAATGAAATGAAATGAAATGAAATGAAATGTATTTATTGGTCACGTAGGCAATTTAAAAGCTCTTATGACAAGTCAATACACATAGAACTTAATCTCTATAAACAATATATTTCCTATACTTAGTATTACTTATTTTAATTTCTTGGTTTAATTAATTAATTTATGTAATTTATTTATTTTAAATTAATTTTATTTTTATTTAGCATTTGTTTTATTTATTTGTTTCCTTTTTATTCTTATTTTATTTAAAGTATTAGTTATGACTTTATGGTAATTTATTTTTCAAAGAAATACAATATGTACGTTGGTCAAATTAAATTAAATTAAATTAATTAATTAATGGACCATGAATATTATTACAACGGTGCGTAGCGGTTTATTGTTACCACCGGATCCAACGCGGCCCTTCCTGAGAAGACCCGGCGAAACAAACTCAGTGGGCTTACACTACCACTGGAACTACGCGACGCGACCCAATCCTGAGTATATCCAGCGAATAAGACTCAGTGGGCTTGTTTTGGGTCCAATTTAAGACAACGACCATAAGTATTTCCGAAACGTTCCGTATGTTTAGGCTTACTGCCGGATCCAACGCGGCCCTGACTGAGAAGACCCGGCGAACAAACTCAGCGGGCTTTACTTTACTACTGGATACTACGCGGCGCGACCCATTTCTGAGTAGATCCAGCGAGTCAAACTCAGTGGGCTTGGTTTTGGTCAATTTACTAAAATAAATATTTGTGACTTGTCTTACAAAGATTTGCCATATTATTATTTTTATTTGTTTTCTCGATCGGTCGTCATATGATTTTAATTGGCATTAATTAATCATTATATATTTAGTTATAATTTAATTGATTAATTTAGTTGTATATTGATCAATTTTTAAGTTTAATTTTTTTTATTATTTAAATTAGGGGATGTAATGAGTGAATAGTGCAGGGCCCCAGGAGGTCGCAATGTGCAAGAGAACACCTAATCCCAGGCTTTTTTATCCTCAATATATTCCTTAATATTATAATAACCCCTAGTCATAAGTTTGTTTTTAATATGTGCCCTAAATAGTTTATCCGGTAGCTGCGTTATCCTATTGGGAAGTTTATTATAAAATTTAATACAACTACCAAAGAAAGATTTTTTTGACTTTTCTAGTCTAAACGAGGGTATTGCAAGTTTATTTTTATTCCGCGTATTAATAGTGTGGGTGTCACTGACCTTATAAAACTTGTTAATATTTTTATGAACGTGCATTATATTCTGAAAGATATATTCAGATGACACGGTTAGTATATTGCTTTCCTTAAAAACAGATCGCAAAGAATCGCGGCTCCCTAGATTATAAATAGCACGGACTGCTCTTTTTTGTAAGATGAATATGGATTCGATATCAGCCGCTGATCCTCATAAAATAATGCCGTATGACATTATACTATGAAAGTAAGCAAAATATACCAATCTAGCCGTTGCAACGTCAGTTGTCTTATTTTTCGGACCGCGAACGCTGCGCTGCTAAGTTTAGCTGATAATCTCTCAATTTGTGGACCCCATTGTAATTTTTTATCTAGAGTGATACATAAAAAAATTGTGAAATTAGCTAAATTTAGAATTTCCGCATTTAATTCGATACGCGTGTTTACGCTTGCCACATTCGGTAAAGCAAAACGGACGCATTTAGTCTTACTAGCATTTAATAGTAAATTATTAGCAGAAAACCAATCCGAAATTAAATTAAGAATATTGTTAGGTGTATCAAGATTATCGTCTTTCCGATTAACTTTAAATATTATAGAGGTGTCGTCAGCGAATAAAACTATGTCTGACCACTTCTGAACCATGCAAGGAAGATCATTTATGTAGACTAGGAATAAAAAGGGGCCCAGAATGGAACCCTGCGGAACCCCAATTTTAACTTTTGATCCTACCGAAGTGAGCCCGTCCAAAGAAACCTTTTGTTCACGACCCGACAAGTAAGACATTACGAGATCCAGTGACGTATCACTGATTCTGTAGTACCTTAGCTTCATAATAAGTGTTTGGTGGTCAACACAGTCGAAAGCCTTGGAGAGATCACAAAAAACTCCTAGAGCATCTTGAGATGCCTCCCAGGCTTCTAAAACCGACGTGATTAGTGATATCCCGGCATCTTGAGTTGAGCGACCCTTTGTGAAACCAAATTGATTCCTATGTATTAACTTATTTTCATCAAAATGTGCTAGCATTTGATTAAGCAAAAGCTTTTCGAAGATTTTGCTAAGAGCCGGTAGTATAGAAATGGGTCTATAATTCGACGGATTGTTCGAACATCCTGACTTAAAAATGGGTACAACTTTACTAATTTTCATTAAGTCGGGAAAGATACCGTCACTTAGGCAGGAATTAAAAATAGTAGCTAATAACGCTGCAATGTTAACAATAATAGCTTCTATAGCTTTAACAGATAGTCCCCATAAATCTTCCGTAGTTTTTATTTTAATTTGCTTGAAAGCCTTTATTATTTGGCAAATGGTTACCTTTTGAAAGTTAAACTGAGGCATATTTCCAGGAACATTTTCCTTTAGAAAAGATTCCGCTAAATCTACTGATGAATCTAAATGTGTAGTTAAGTCTAATGGTATGTTAGTGAAAAAATTATCAAGATAATTGGCAATAATAGATTTATCTGAAATAAGATCGTCATTTATGCGGAGAGCAATTTTGTTGTCATTTTTTTTATTACTCCCAGTTTCAGTATTAATAATTTGCCAGGTTGTTTTTATTTTATTATCTGACAATCTAAGCTTTTCACTTATATAATTAGATTTAGCCTGCATACATACTTTTTTAAATAATTTTGAATATAAACTGACATATTTTTTAAAGTTGACATCAGGTGTATAGGACCTTTTGTCATATAGCTCATACAAAATTTCCCTACTATGTCTAATGCCTTTAGTGGCCCAAGCACAAAATTTTATTTTAGAGTTAATTTTAATTGTTTTAGTTGTACATACTTGGTCATACTCTTTTCGTATAATTTTAAATAATGACGAGTACATGTCATTTGGACTGCCATCAAGTGTAATATTATTTATTTTTGATTGTACTTTACTGTTAAATTGACCTAGGATGTTCTTAGATAACGGCCTAAAAGTTATTAATCTACTGGTTTTGTCTACAGCATGTTCTAATTTCACTAATTGACATTTATGGTCAGATCTAACCCCTATTTTTACACCTTTTTCAAGTACTTCGAAGTTGGTAATGATATTGTCAATGCAACTCGAAGTTTCAGGCGTAATTCTAGTAGGCTCCGAGAACAAACATGTAAGATTAAATGAGCCGAATAAAGACACAAACCTACACTTATCAACCGAATCAACTAGTAAATTAATATTAAAATCCCCACAGACTAGAACTTTTTTATTACTTTTAATTTTATTTAAAATATCCTCCATTGTTGATAAAAATAGTGAAATATTTGATGAAGGAGGTCTATAGACACACAATATGACATAAAAATTTGTTTCCGCACATGCGACCTCACACACTCGTTCAACAGAGAGGCAAGAGATATCCTTTCTTTCCCTAAATGTGATATGATCACGTACTAGAATTAACGAGCCTCCACCTTCCGCCGAAATTCTGTTAAACGAGCTGGCGACCCTGAAGCCATTCACATTGAAATTCATAAGGTGCGCCTTCAACCAGGTCTCTGTGAAACATAGTATACTAATATTAAATGTGTCATTGAAAAGTTCGATTTCTAAAATTTTGCCAGAGAAGCGGTTTATATTTTGATGAGATAAGACTAAAAAGTTTCTACCGTTCTCTTTTGTCAAATTTAAAAGTTTAAATTATTTACCACATTTATTTTAGTAACATTACTAAAAGTGGTAGTGCATAAGGACTTTGTCATATTACTTATGACTGTGTTCAATATATTAGCTACAGGTGTAGCAAGTAAATGTAAATATTTATTTGGCAGATACACAGTATCCCCAGTCTGTATACAAGCTTTACCAATAAATAAATTGGTGTCAAGAAAATAAAATTTGTCACTATAGTGACTAGTTAAAAATTGCATGTGCCTATTTAGCACATGTATGTTCTTATTAATATTGTCAGACACATTGTTCAGATATGGGAAGGCACACAATATGATTTTAGGACATTTAAGTTTCTTTAATAGTTCAAAACTCTCAGTAATGTCCTTTTTCTTTAAATTATGACAATTTCCAACTGATATTGTTAGGCAACTATTATCAGTGTAGTCTTTTTGTGAGATATGTTTAATAATATGTTTATAAGGTACCCCTGGCATAGAATAATTTAACAGGGGATGACTCATATTTTTATTTATTATAACTCCAATACCCTTTCCTATGTTGTCTGAGTACATTGTGGAGTTAATTAGAGATTTTTTAATTTGAGGTTTATAAATTATATTTTTATTAATAATTTGGGTTTTATTGGTTTTTGCACTATTAGAAGTTTGTATGACGGACTTATCTGGGAACTTATTAGGATTATTAGTTATTTTATTATTATTACTTTGTTCACCAGCTTTGAGCAAGGTTTGAATATCAGCTTGTGTTTTTAAATAGTTGCTGTATGTCAAACTTAATTGCTCCTCCAAAGTGCTAATTTCAGACAGTAACCGTTGTGTATCAATTTCATAGATGTTTTTGCTGTCCTCTAGTTTTATCTCATAATTTTGTAATTTTGTTACTAGGGACACGCGTTCTCTCCTTAGTTCTAAAATTTTTGAATGGTTAATTTTTTTGGCGAAATCACGTCGGAAAATAAAAAAGTAGAGTTGCGCATCTATCTCTGTATATAATTCTAATCTATGGTTAACACAAATTATAAATAATAAAATAAATACGGTTCTCGGAGTGGGCAACTATAACAAGCGGTTTTCCCGTAACGTCAACTCTGCCCCACTAGTTCTACAGTTCGCCCATCGCCGCCCTCCTTCCGATCCAAGAAATATTAGCGTTTTATTTAACCAAATCCCTAGTGATGTTTATTTACTGGTCTTACCGGCCGAATCTATCTACGAGTATATCAAAATAACGTTCGTTTGGAAAATATCAACTGGTTTTTTCGGGTTTAATTTAAAATTGTTTTTTTGTCTATCTTTCTCTCTCTATTTTCACCCATCAGAAGTCCTCTGCTGAACATAGGCCTCCTTCCTCTAAGGAATCTTTAGTGTGGAGGTTGTATTTTCTCAAATGCGGCATTACTAGAGACGTTATGACACTGAGGATCGTTTTGTTACGACTTTTAAATCTAAAAAGTGCAATGTCGTTTTTCTGACGAAATCATAATGTGCAGAGTTATTCATCGTAAAGTTTTTCTAAATCTGTCGTCATGCATGTTCCCTAAGTTTGAATGATCCCAATGTTTTCCGCAATGAATTTGTCTATCCCAGACAAAGTTAAAACACGTCTGCATGTTCTCGAGTGTTGTGTGTTTCCTAGGAAGGATGAACTTATTGATATATCAAACTTGAAATTCTACAGGAGTTCCTTACGAAACGGTGACTTCTCGTCGGGGCAAAACTCTTATTGTCGTCGAAGGATATACGTTCTCGCAAAAAAATTCAACTGCGCGGTACTGGGAGTGCTCAGTAAGAACGAATCAATGCAAAGCCTACCTTAATTTAGACAAACATGGTGTGATTACGCGTATCAGCAACGAACATACGCACGTGCCAAGACAATTTGCAAGAGGATCCAATGGTGGTCTGATTGTAATATGCTAATGAAAAATATTCAATTAATAACACAATGTTTTTATATTTTTTTGTACTTTTCTGTAGGTCCACGCGTTGTCATTTCTTGTACCGAGGATTCATTTGTATCTCATTACACTGATAAATGTGAATAAAATTGAAATATGTTTTTCTTTCTATTAACTGGCGTAATTACGAATTCATGAGGTTATATTTCATAAAGTGACGTCATTAGCAGCAACATGGCACTGAATTACCAATTTCAAATCTAAGTATTGAAAATATTTTTTCTTCCTACTATATTTTAATAAGCCAGACTGTCCGTCCTACCGCCGCTGTATGCAGACCGCTTCCAAAGCTGAATGCGGAGCTACTTCGGGGGAGTCATAAGTTCAGCAGTGGACTTTCTGTGGCTGAAGTGATGATGATGATGAAATCTCAATTATGTGCAGAAATATCGAAGTTTTTTAATATATGTTATCATTGCTATTGCCGCAGCTTGAATACTCTTTATGTTTCATGCGCGGAATTCCTTCTATCTATCCCGACGAAATCCTGGTAAAGTTTCTAAAAGTCCTCAAGTGATGTGGGCTTCCAAGGAAGGAAAAACATATTGATATATCAAACTTAAAATCCTACAGGAATTCCATATGAAACAGCGATATCTCAACGAGGAAAATCTCTTATTGTCGTTGAAGGATACACGTTCTCGAAGAATCACCCAGCCGCCACACGTTGGATCTGCTCAGTACGAGCAAACCGATGCAGAGCCCATCTCAAGATTGATAGTGCAGGCGTCATTACGAGTATCAACAATGAGCACACGCATAAGCCGAGGAAACTAATTAGAAGGCCCGATGGCACCATTCATATATTTAATCAAAAATAAAAAAAATGTGTTGCCATGTTCTTTTTTTCGTTATTTATATTTGTAATAAATGTTAAGATAGATGCTTAGTAGCTTGATAAAATTTAGGTAAAGGTTTAAACGCAATGAAGATTGAAAACATTATTATCTTGGAGCATGCCGTCACACCAATCGCGGCTTCTTCTTGGGGCTGGATGACTGTTAAGATGAAAAAAATCTGGTTAGCCTGAGGGTTAATTTCTAATTCAACATATGTAATTGTTGTTAAAGAAACAGGGGTAAAATTGATATTTACATCACAATTTTTGTGTTTATACACCTACGTCACACTACGAGTAAAATGGCTGACCGTGCTATGAAGTATTGTGTTGTCAGGAATATCATTTTATAATAAATAAAAAGTATAATAATACACCCGTTCTATTAGTATCTTGTGTTTTTATTTATATTAGCCTAAAAAGTATATATTTACACGTATCATTAATAATTACAGTTGATCTGCCGCAGTCTCAGTTGACAGTTGCCTTTAATTGTCAACATCTTTACTATAAGGGCCGAAACTGCGTTAAGCGGGCAATCGCGCGGTTTCATACAAAAGTGCTCCGTCGCGGGGATCCGCGCGGGCGTCCAGCACGGGGAGGCGCGTCCCGCACGTCCGCGCCGTGGGGCCCGCCTTCGTGCGTCGGAACCCGTCGCGGGGGCACGCGCGGTACAGCGCGCGGTGTCCACCAGCGGTAACATGGCGGTGATGAAATACGGCACCGAGACGTGGCCTCTCACTTTGGGCTACATTAGAAGGCTCAAATTCACTCAACGAGCAATGGAGAGGGCTATGCTCGGTATTTCCCTACGAGATCGACTCAGAAAGGTTCTAGAGTGGAGGCCACGTACAGGCAAGCAAAATGTCAGACGCCCGCTTACAAGGTGGACGGACGACTTGGCTACATTTGCAGGAAGTCGCTGGATGCAGGCCGCTTCCAACAGGTCGATGCGGTGACCGTTGGGGGAGGCCGATGTTCAGCAGTGGACTTCTTATGGCTGAGATGATGATGATGATGAATATACTTGAGCAAAAATAAAGATTTTTTTACTTAGCGCAATGTTATTGCCAGCCTTTCCATTGGTGATATGACTAATACAGATTTTACTCTTAAATTGTTGACCTTCAAATATGGTTCCAGTTTCGAAGATAATTCGCCATAGACCAGTATCGAAACTTTAAAATATTTGTAAAATGAGTTTTCATATTCTCTTCATTTACTGAACTTTACTACAAATTCTCCGCCTA
The DNA here is from genome assembly GCA_009982885.2 of Hyles vespertilio. NCBI lineage: Eukaryota > Metazoa > Arthropoda > Insecta > Lepidoptera > Sphingidae > Hyles > Hyles vespertilio. Next base: position 17,741,211 of record CM042809.1, on the reverse strand, counting down.
GCAACCTAAATTCAATAAACAGGCTTCCTGGCTTCCTTCCTTTTTTTTTAGCTAGTCGTCGTTTTGCTATGTAATAATATATTAAGCTCTCCATCGACATGACTGTACATGCACACCTTTAAAATTGAACCAGCGACACTGCATAAATCCGGTCTCCGCGACGGGTACCCGCGACGGGGACCGTCGCGTTCTCACGGAGCCCGCCCGCGTGTCTACGCCAGGAGACGCGCGACGGTTGCCCGTCGCGGGCGCCCGCTTAACGCAGTTTCGGCCCTAAATCAATCAAGCATCAAAATAAGATCGATGATCATAACAAACATAACATATCACACACAGTAATTATAAAGGTCCGTAACAATGCAGTATCAGGCTCCTTATTCCTCAATTATTTTTGACTCAGTCCGGATTAAATATTTATCAACAATTCATCATCATTTTTTTGCTGGGTTATCTATGCCAACCTTCAATCAAGTGCGTATAAGTATGAGTCTTCTGACCAGGCTCATATCATACTTTGAATTTACTTATTATTTAATACAAAAAAATATTATGTATTGTTACTATTTAATCAAATGAAATATCAATGAAGAATAATTATTTACAAAATTAAAATAACTGACAAATTGCGGGAGTTTGCTAATATTATATTGAATGATGAAGTTATCTCGAACAACAGTACTTTACTAGATAGCAAACTATTTAAGTCGAATAAATATAAAATGGCAACACATAGCCAATAATAGTTTATAAATCCGGAATTACTCAACTGGCTTTCAATTTTAAAGGTTTTTTTTTTCACTCCCTTTGTATGATTCATATGATTATTTGAAAAAATGTACAAAAATATTTTAAATTGTTTTGTATATATGCCACTTTAAGACGCTCAATTTAAGATCAATCAAAATTTTGCCATTGTTCTTTCCTCAATACTTTAAAAATCGTAAGTATTCAAAATATTGTGTTAATTAATGAATGTTCCTGTTTGTCGTGTGTTCGTCATACATCTGGATATACTAAGGAAAGCAGCAGGCAGTATGATTTTTTTATGGATTTGTATTGTCGGGTTAATAGATTGGAAGTCGGGTATAAATTTAGTATATTTTAATTTTATTTTACAGATATACCTTACGAAGTAGTGCTGTCTCAAAGGCGCAAGAAGTTATTATTCGTTGACGGTCACACCTTTTCTCATACCGATTGTGGATATTGGGTTTGTTCTGTAAGGACGAACAACTGCAAGGCCAATCTCAGCACTAACTCAGACGGAAAGATTATACGCCTCAACAACTATCACACGCACAAACCGAGGACGTATACTAGAGGTCGAAATGGACAAATATTGTTGATTTAATGCTTTGACGTGCAACTTTTTTACTATTGTATTTTATTGTTGGTTGATGGATTTTTTATTCAATACAAAATACTACGTGGGTCAATAAGTCCCGAGACTAATATAGATGTGCTACCGCTATTGTCCAAGGCGTGAAATACGAATTTTACGGTTTGGACACTTATCACCTTCTGAAACTTAGGAATGCGCTTAATTTTGCTCATAGACATTTTTCTGAAAGATCATTTGGTCAATAGCCGTAACGGAACAGCCTTATTGGTTCGATTCGATGTTTTAATCAAACAATAAAGGGCTCAAACCGCAAAGAAGAATTATTGTTTCACAAGTCGAGGAAAACCACGATTTATGCCTGGAAATTTCTTTACCCCCATTTTCGTTAGATCTGGCCCGCCTGTACTTTACCTATTCGCAAATTAAAAAATATGGTTCAGGGAAACATTTTATCCGAAATGATGAGGATACTTTTGCAACTGAAGCGAATTTTAAGACCAAAGATAAATTGTTGCGAAAACTTTGGAGTCATTGTATAGCTATGGAACATATCTATCTTGAATAATATATCTATAATATAGAATTTTGCCTAGTCTCAGGACTTAATGACCACATGATGGCTTTGATATTTGTTTTATTTTCCTATGACTTATAAGTTAAATAAATATAGGTATTTTTTAATTTTGGTCAATCCTACATTTTCTTTTATTATACTTCCTAATGAACACTCAACAATTTTAACATAAAGTTTTTGACCTCATACATCCACTTTCGTATACCTTGCGTGTGGAGTCTGTGATGTTAGTAAGGATAATTATTTGCATATTTTTTTCTAATATAGCGACATTTACAAGTATTATCTCGAAGCACTAACCGTCTTATTACCTTACAGTGGTACCTTATGAAATGGCGATGTCACAGAAAGGTAAAAAGCTGATGCTCGTCGATGGATATACGTTCTCGCATGCAGACTATGGCTATTGGGTGTGCTCAGTTCGAAAGAACAAATGTAAGGCTAGTCTGACTACCAACTCTGCGGGCAGGATAATAAGGATCAAAAATGAACACACGCACCCCCCCAGGCAATTTACTAGGGGACGAAACGGATGCATAGTACTGATATAGAGTCTTACAATATGAATATAATTGCTCACTAGATTTTGTCAGAAGTTATTGAAATATAGCCATTGCCAGATTATATAAGATCTTGGAAAATACTAACTTGATTATGTAATGTTCTACATTGTTCAGTTATACCAATTGATGATTGCTACGATAGAAAGCATTTTTTCACGATATCTGAAACATCATTGTTTTATTATGAGACTAGTCATAAGTTAAAAGATATACGAATAAGTAAAATATAGTCATTTTAAAATGTACTACTTAGTTGAATTACAAGGATATTTAAACTCGTTTTCGTAATATGATGTTAATGAATGCAACAGTTAATAGTCAGATAATTAAAAGGTATATGTAATAGTTTATAACATAACGTGTTTATTGGTGAATCTGAATTAGTCCGGCTGACTTAGATATTTATTGATTAAATCGATATTGTATACGGTAGCTAACCTAATTTAATACGTATTGTAATAAATCTTTCAAATACTTTTAACTGTGTTTGAATATCAAATTGAAACGAGGCTTCGTGTTTGATTAAATGATGAGCGTTATATGTTAATTTATTGGAATATGTGCTGTTAATTTGTATCTGGTAAACCATGGGTCGTATCCATGAATGGATAACAATTATATTTAGGAAACCTTCAATCTCAAAGATCACAATAACACAGAACGTGTCCATCCCTTCATTTCATGACAACGTTTATAAACTGATGTGTGCTTAAGGAGACTATGTATATACGTAGAGATATCGAGCATTTTTAAGAAAATCCAGTCTAATTTGAATAAGTCCTGAAGAAAATATTAAGTGAATACGATAAGAACAAAAATAGCTTTAGGAGAACTGCCAAAACACATGTTTGTGAATCGTAGCGTCAACGATTGGTTTTCACATCAGACATCAATATTTTTTTAAACTAATGGTCCGGCCCAGCTTTGCCCGGGTGCAAATAGATTTCTGTTCAATAATATGTACGTATTATACATAATATAAACCTTCCTCAATCAAAATCCGTTGCGTAGTTTTAAAGATCTAAGCATACAAAGGGACATAGGGACGGAGAAAGCGACTTTGTTTTATACTATGTAGTGAAGCTTTGTTTTTTTTTTCAGTAGTGCCCTACGAGCTGGCTATGTCACAGAAAGGGAAGACGCTTATAGTTGTAGACGGCCATACATATTGTCAGTCAGATACTCTTCATTGGGTGTGCTCTGTAAAGAAGAATAATTGCAAGGCTAATCTTAGGTTGAATTCTAGAAAAGAGATAATATACATCAACAACGTACACACTCACAAACCTAGGAATTGTGTGAGGACTAGAGAGGGAAAGTTAATTCTAGTGTGAAGTCCATATTATCTAGCAAGACCAAGGAAATGGACGCACTCTCCAGTTACATATAAGTACTTGTATGTATATATGTTATGGGCCAAGTGATTAATGCGGGCAGTATTCATAATGCCCGGTCAGTATGAATATTGCCGAGCCATATCGGGCCAAGTGATTAATTACAATCTAAACTCACCTATTTATCACATAGCCCGGGCATTATGAATATGACTACATGATGATCGGGCAATGTGATTAATAGGTGAATTTTTACGTGGTGCGCTGCCGCATTGTCGCATCTGCGATAGACCCATAAATAAGACAGGTTGAATTGACTTGCTTGTGTTTTGTTGTTTTTTAACTTCCACAACATTAAGTTCAGAAGAAAATTAGTGTACCCACTTTATGGATCAGTTAGGTCGACTGTGCCCCAAAACCGACTCGGGACACCCCGACTTCACGTAGTCTTTTGGCTACCGACCCTAGAGTGTATATAAAAAGCCGGAGGCGCGGAGGGAGAGCAGCCCCCGCCAGCTGTAACGAAAGATAGGCAACCGCGCGAGCCGTAGCGGCTGAGGCTGGTCGCCAGAGGCGACCAGCAAGCCGAAGCTGCGGAGGTGAGCATGGGTGCCTATCTTTTGTTACGCAAGTGCGAAGGGGCTGAACTTCCCGTAGCGCCGGAGACGATGCAAAAGCTAATTTGTATTGACAACAAGTGGTACCAGGGGAGGTGCGACACTCCCCCTCCCCCTCCACTCCTCCCAACCCACCCCCTCGTGCTGCCCTATTCTACATTCTACCACTTCGGCTCATTGTTTTGATTTTGATTCGCTTTACATCACTCTGCCCAATAGGCACTTGGCATTATTCATAATGCCCGGGCAATGTGATAAATTGATTGGTTATAATCATATTGCCCGCTCTTATTGGGCATTATTCATATTGCCCGGGCATTATGAATAATGCCGGATTAATCACTTGGCCCATAACATATACATACATTGAGATTGAACATTTGTATTGGGGTTATAAAAAACTAGTAAGTAAGTATTTTATATGGAATTTAGGTGCATATTTTGTCAATTTAATTTAAATCCTAGACTATATTCCAAATAAAATTGTAAGCATTAATGGAATTTAAAATAATGAATAATCCAAATAAAGTTTAATATATCTTAATATAATATGTTTTCTATTTTTTTATTTTTATAATATTTCAATTCATAGTTGTACTTGTTTCCCAGATGAAATAAGCCAATGGGAAAATAAATTATCTTAAAATGAACATGTATTAATAAAGAAGTTAATGTTTAGAATTATTAATTTATATAATCCGTACAATATCCATATTTTTACATTATATGATTTTGTTTCATCCTTCCATTTCTGTTATTACATTTACTAGTGCTATTATCATTTTATTATTACTGTTATAGTAGCTATTTCAAAAATAGAGCTACTAAACCACATCTTTACTACAAAGCAATTCTTTCAAACGCGTTTTTTGGTGCTACGCGTAAAGAAATACAAAAGTGAATATTCATTATTATCTTCAACGATGGAAAGTTAACTGCTCAACATAGGATTCAGAGATTTCCGTTTCAACCATTTGAAGCGGCTTGCAGTAACCTCCTGCTACATTACCATTGGTTTTATTATTGCTTACCTGATGGTAAGCGATACGACCGCTCACCAACAGTACAACACTTTGAATTAAAAAGCAATGCTGTGTATTCCATTGCGCTCGCCATTTTGAGACATAAGATGTTAACTCTCAATATGTTCAGTAGATACTCTGGCTTCAAAGTCCTTCACATCTAAAAACCCCACTGTATTAAAACTGCTGTTTGGCGGGAGAAATAGACAATGCAGTGGTACCTACCCACCTGGGTATGGGAGAGACCACCTGGTCTCTCCCATACGAGAGACCACCTGTAAGATTGTGATAAATAATATTCGGTAACTGATGTGTCAACGAGTGTCGTATGTAAGGTGTAAAACTAGAAGTAGATCTTTTTTCAGTATCGTATAGGGTAGTGAAGTCACAGCGAGGCAATTCAGTTCTTCTGATTGATGGCTATACCTTCTCCAGGGTTAATAATAGGAACTACTATATTTGCACCATGAAGAGAAATACTAAATGCACAGCCAGGCTTAGAATGTCTGATGCCGGCAAAATAACTTACATCCACAATGACCACTGCCATCCTCCTAAACAGTACGTCAATGATAATCTTGGGAACTATGTTGTTATAAGTCGTCAACATTTTAAGACTAATTGGACAGCTGATACATGTAGAGATAAATTGGGTAAAAGTCAAATTGATATAATTATAAAACACTTTGAGTGTCATCGTCACATATTTCCTTGCGTGCGTGATCGTTTGACGAAGACTTGGCTAGATGTAGATTAATGCGTATCACAGTTCCTCACGGGCCATGGTAACTTTAAGTCTAAACTATACTCTTTTAAGCTTGTGGAATCGCCTGCGTGCCCATGTTCAACAGCAAATTGCGAATATGAACAATCCGCGCATCATATACTTTGGGAGTGTAGTCTTTGGCAGAATGAGCGTAAAACCATGCTGGATAGTATGCAAATATCATCTGGAGTTGTATACTACACGGACCTTGTAGAGAATAGGACGAATTTCCGTGCTTTCCGGCGTTTTTGCCATACCTATTACTGGAATCAAGTGTAACAGCTCACATAATAGGTCCCATTTAAATGTAATAAGGATTTGATACGTGGTGCTTTACAGCTGGCTTCTCCGGCTGGAAAAGTCTTTTTGCGAGGTTATTTACCTCTTTATTTCATTGTTTTGTCACCCGCTTTGCACGGAGGGAAGTGGACAATAATTTATTTCCAACTCCTCCTATTAATTTAACTTTCTGATTGATTTCGTTGCGGGTTAAAGACAAGTTAGACATTCCCGGAGACTCGCCGAGCTTCAATGCTCGTCATTACATTACATTGCGTGCCACTGTTGATCCTGGCTTACAGGAGCTGCAGTAGTGGGTGTGAGGGCGGGACAGTCTCCATAACTCGTCCACTGCAAGGTTTTCTTTTAGACAATCAAAGCGATTTGTCAACTCGAGTTGAAAGCTCTCGGGGTTTTGGATATGGGCGCGAGTAGGTCGGAGCGTAGACTTCATCAAGCGACGCCTTTCTAATTGGACGTTGATATTCAATGTGCCCCTAACCATTCGGTGATCACTTCCGGTTTTCACCCTGTTGAACACAGAGACATCACTGAACATCCGTCTATTCGTCGTCAAGATGAAATCTATCTCATTTCTCGTAGAACCGTCAGGACTCAGCTAGGTCCATTTCCTGTGAGGCGGCTTCTGGAAAAAAGAGTTCATCGCGAAGAGTCCCTCTTTTTCCAGAAAGTCGGCCAGCCTCTGACCCCTGAGGTTCCGTTGCCCATGTCCAAATTGCCCCACTTTCAACTCTGCATCGCTTCTCTTGCCCAACTTTGCGTTGAAGTCCCCCATAACAACATTGAAGTAGGTTTTGGAAGTATGTATGGCCCGACTTATGTCCTCATACATCTCCTCTACTTCTTCATCTGGGTGTGTCGAGGTCGGCGCGTATACCTGTATGACCTTCAACGAATATCTTTTTGATATTCTGAGTATAAGGTATACTACCCTGCTCGACACACTTTCGATGGATACGATGTTGTTGATGAGAGACCTGTGGACGAGAAATCCGACACCTCCTCGGGACTGTTGGTCGTCCCCCCGGTAGAAGAGCAGGTTACCAGACTTCAGGGTTATCGTATCCTCCCCGATTCTTCGGACTTCCGATAACCCCAGAATGTCCCAGTGTAACCCGCTCAATTCTTCTTCCAGTTCGACAATTTTCTCGTCTGTCCTCAAAGTGCGTATGTTGTGTGTTACCAGGGCCAGTCGTCGTCGGGGGTGGTAGCCGGGGCCAACCCAGGGATTCTCAGCACCCCCTGCCCCACCGTAACCATGGCTGCTACCATCACCAGGAATAGTGGGGCTGCCGGGGACTGGGGGCCTGGTCAATTTTTGTGTCGACATAAGGGGGGTTATTGCCAATACTCGCCACGCTTGGCAGGCGGGTTGGCGAGCGCAGAAGGGGACTCGCGCTGATGACGCTGCTGCCCATCATCAACGGTGGAAAGGAAATAGGGTTTGTGAGTAGAGGATATAATGGGAAAGGAAAGTATGGCCTGTAGGAGTGGATACTGCAGTCATGGAAGGGAATGTTTGTAGTGACTGCAGTAGCTCGGGGGCCGAGGTCGCGTACTCGTAGCACCTATTCTAGGACAGGCCATGACCACTAGATAGGAGCATCCCTGACCAACGAATTTCCGCATAATAGCTGTAAAATAAAATATTTTCTTACCATTTTTTCACGTAGTTAAAAAATTGTAGCTTATGTAAATATTATACGAAATAATTTTTACTTGGCTTTGTTTTATACTTATTTATCGAATGAGAATAATTCCAACCTATTTTTTTAACGGTTGTGAACAAACTACCATGACAAATTATTTTATTGTAGTGGTAACACTTTTGTTTACATTTTTGATCTCGGATTCCATTTCCGAGTATAAGGAGATTATTTCAGAATAAAAAATATTGATAGTGCTTATTGTTTTATTTAACAAAGATAAGTTGTCCAATACCAGAACGCATAAATATAAGTTTCTTTTTAAATTTTTCGAAAATAATTTGAAGGTGGAATAATGCATTTGTTTTTTAAACGTTTGACTTCTTTCGGTGAGATTGTTACTTATAACATCAGAAGACAAGATGTACATACGTAAGTTATTAAAAATGTGATTAATAATTGGAAATATTTGTAGATGCAACCGTCATCTGTATACTCACATTTTCTTTATTACTTTATGTATATACCTACATACTGTACTCTGGTAACAAGGAAAGAAAACTGTCCTTAATAGAACTCAATAAGTAATATTTATTTCCTTTCAGATAAGAATTACCAAATAATAAAATCGAAGAAAGGCAAGGATCTGATATTGAAAGACGGCTATACTTATTTTAAAGTGAGTAAAAACAGGTGGGTTTGTTCGACCAGCAGATGTAAGGCGAAGCTGTGGTTGAATAGTACTGAAGAGATCGTGCACATAGAATCAACGCATGATCATCCGAGAAGGGAGTATTACGTCACTAAAACTGGGGAATATGTTAGGTTGTAGAATATATTATTAAAAACGTAGCCTTTTTTATGCTGTTACGACAAAATGATTTCAATAAATTTTGTACTGGAGACTGTCCCCAACTCACACCCGCCACTGCAACTTCTGTAACAGACAATAGCATGCATTTCAATGACACTGAGAACTGAAGCTCCGCGTGTCTCTGGGAATGTCTGACTTGTCTTTAACCCGCAACACAATCAGCCATGAACTTTAATACGAGGAGTTGGTTTCCTTTAAGTCTATAGAGATAAATAACCTCGCATAAAGACTTTTAAACAAAGAGAAGCCAACTGCAAAGCACCACAGATCAAATTACAATCACATTATTAATAAATAATATGGACCTATTACTAGTAATTGAGCTGTTATACTTAATTCCAGTAATAATTATGGCAGATATGCCAGAAAGCATGTAAGTTCTTACTAGTCTCTACTAGGTCCATGTAGCATTCAACTCGATTTTTTTATAAATCCCAGTTGTTGCCGTTGATCGGGTCCTTGTAGTAGTAGCATAGTTATAATAATGAGGAAATTCTCGTAATGTGTACCTTCATGTCAAATAAAATATTTTGTGGATTATTGTAACTTTTGTAGTATTGTGTATCAACTTTTGGAATAAATATATAATTATATCTTTGTATGTTTCTTTTTAATATTAGCACTGATATTTTTTTGGGTTGTTGTCAAATTGTTTACTATTTGAACATAATATGATAAAAAATACGGATAAAGTCACTGTATAATGTGGACAAGTGGATTTTCTCTATATTTCCATTGTATACAAAGTAAATACTTTACGTACTGTGTGGGTAATACACCTATGTATCTAAATAAGTGGACTATCCTAATTTAACTTAAGTTAAATAAACCCAATAGTCACATACATATTCCTTACCCCATACTAAGATCGAGTATTGTGTCGAGTTTATCAGGAACTACGAGAGACTTCGGTCGCACAAACACTCAGACCCGAAACAAATACCTATGGGTCACTCAAATATTTGTCGTCTAACCTACAGCGACACAGGGGCTGTCGTAAGATCCTAACACGATCGAATATTTAATAAAATTGCTTCCTTATTTCAGATACAGACTACAAAATAGTAAGCTCAAGGAAAGGAAGGGATTTAATACTTTTAGACGGTTATACGTTTTTCAAAGTTCAAAAGGGAAATAGATGGATATGCTCTACCAGCCTTAAATGTAAAGCTAAACTGAAATTAGACAAAACCGGTGAGATCGTGTTTAAAGACAACAATCATAATCATCCAAAGAGGAGGTATCATATAACCGGCGACGGAAAATATATTATGTTGTAAGTGTAATGGTGGGTACACAAGTATTTACGTGCGTGATGAGCATGTTCATTTGATACATGCTCGCCCTGCGTCTACATGTAAAAACTTGCTCGAAGAACATGTTTCGTGGGCGTTGAAACTTCTCGAGAATTTTTTTGGGGTTATTCAACCTGACACGAAGTTAGAGTGATCGGATGTGGAACGTCAACATATAAGATAAAAGATTTCCACTTCTAAACAATATTCTATATTAATGTTACGATGTACCGGGAATCGAACATTTTGTAAAATATTTGGCATATTCGTAGAGTTTTATGTTTATCGAGCATGTACGTGCATGTGTACCCAGCATAATGTGTTCAAAATGTAAAAATAGTATGTTTTATTTGTATTTTCAGGCGGTAATTAATGTTTTGTTGTTAAAGCCATTGTTTTGGAATGTAGTAAGCCCTTTATGAATGGACCGATTTTAGATTTGAATTGAAAATGAAGAATTGAATAAAAAGTATTCTTGGCTTTGTGTCATATTGTTTTCAGAAAGTGTCTGAGGCGCTGTTGGTTAGACGCCGATTGTGAAATGAAATGAAATGAAATATTTGTGTGATCCTTATACAGAGTGATATTGACATAATTATGGTATTTAATTCAAACCACATGTTCCTGAATCCCGCTAGGTACTATTGTGCCAAATTTGAATAAAATCTGCCTGATAGTTTTGTCAAAAATCACGATTTTAGGTTTCAAGGCTTTTGATCAACCCCTATAGATATTGAGGTATTTTTTGTTCAGATAAGTTCCTTAACCGAACTGAAGTTCATCTAAGCGGTAAAAATACTCTTATCTACATGTCCAAAAATCGTGAAAACGAAAATCACGATTTATGACAAAAAAATCTTCTCATATTGCTTTTAAATTATATACAGTGTCACCTGGGGTGATGAGAAACATGTGGGTTAATTTAAATAACATGTACAATATCACCTGTATATTTGTTTCGGGTCTCGGTAATTGTGGGACTCAAATCAAAGGTCTCTCGTAGTTTCTAATACCCACGAAACAAGACTCGATCTTAGTGTGAGATTAGGACTAATTATGTATGTGTTTTGTGAGTGTTGGTGTTTTTATCATTACTTAATATGACCTTTGTACATTTTAGTGACGTTATATTCATTCTTTGTGAATCTTGATCATCATACAATATTCTATTATTTTTTTTTAAATTACCGTAGCGCCGTAGGTGAATCAAAACAAAATATCTGGTTGTGGAAATGCTAAGTTTCCTTACTACCTAGTAGGTACTACGTCACTAGGTAGTTAAGACACCTTAACACGTTTACTGCCTTAGGGGATCTACAGGGACCCTAATGGGACTTTCAGCCAGTGCAGAGCGTCAAATCGTGTTTTTTCTATTTGTGCGGAGGCCATAACTTAAATATACGACGACCTTCAGGTTTTACGAAGAGATCGAAAATGGTTACGGAGATCTGATGGAATATTATTCGGCACTGCATTTAATTGCAATAAATGCCTTGATAATTTATACTATAGTAAATATTGCCAAGAAAATGTTGAAAAAAGATTCCATAGAGTGAATAATGGAGGGACGAAAAATATTTGAAACTGGTATGTATAACTTTATAATATTTAATATTTCTTTCACACTTATGTAGGTACTGTCCAAAAACAAACACACAATATTTAGGTTTGCATGAATATAATGCAGCATTTTAACATTTTGTGATATTACACTGAGTTTTGTTTCGTTACTCCGTAATATCTGAGATATTGTTTTATTTTCTTGCTTTCATTAGAATCCCTTGTAGCTATGATCTTGTCATGTGTTTTTTTATTTCGTACTTATTGTTATTGCGTAACGTCATAGTTTTTTAAGTTCATATTTGCTGTTCATGTATGGAGATATGATGATTACCGAGAGAATGTTAATTTATAGTACGCATAATTAGCTTATCCTGAAAGATGTTTATCAACTTCCATAAATATATTATTGTACATATTATAATCTAATCACTCTCAATCGTATTCTCGATTGTAGAGTAGGCCCGTGCCCTGCAGTGGGACGTATATGGGCTGATACAGATACAGACAGATACATATTATAAACCCGAAGACGCAACATGGTTATAGTTTCATAAAATATGAATTGACTTTGATAGGTACTCATTTTTTATATTTTTTTGCAGGTTTCCCTGAAGGAAGGTTTTCAGGACATACTTTTCAACGTGGTAATAAAAAAAGGCGTTGCACAGGCTGTTATAATAAATTACGACGTACCCTGAATAGTATAGAAGCCTCAAAAAAAAAAAACAAACGTATAATGACATATTGTGTGAAATGCAAACAGTCAATGTGTTTAGCTTGCTTCAATAAAAAATATTTTTGTGGCCTGTTGTTAAAGGGTTAGACATGGCCGCCAATATGTTCACAGTGGTCGTGAGTTCAAATCCCAGAGCACACCTCTGAACTTTCGCAGTCATGTGTGTATTGATAGTCAATAACCACGCTCTGTATTCTATGGCGATTTGTAAGAATTATTATGGTATGGCCACAGGTATGGCACTAGGGCAGCGTGGCGGACTATATGACATAACCCCTCTCAATCGTACTCGCAATTGTAGAGGAGGCCCATGCCCAATATGGGCTATAAACAAAAATGTAAATGTGATATAATGAAGTTTATTGCATTGACGGAACGACGAGGGGTTCCAGTGTCGCTCGGAGAATTAATCTTTTCTATTGTGCTGATAAATAAAACACTGGCTTAATCATTAAAATAATATGGATATTATCTATAATAAAAGTTTTTCATCCATTACTTATGCTTAATTTCCATCCCTACCATTAGGCAAATTGAACTACCTTTCGTTTACGATGAGCGATATAATCGATGCCTGATTAAATTTGATTTTAATCTTTGTACCTTTATAAAGCTACATAAATATAGATGAAATAGCATAATCCTGTGTTTTAAACGGCTAATACATTATTTTATAAAATGGTTTTTAGGAGATACTTTAGGTCCCTAAAATAAAAAAAAAATATTAGAACGGTTACGAGTTGTAACAGGTCTCTAACGCACTGTCTGAAAGTCCTCTGAAAATGCTGCCTCGACAAACGTCTTAAGGCTGTAAGTTAAGTAGGGCAAAAATTTTAATTACATCGAATTTCATTTCGAATTATGTTTATCAAAGAGATTCTGTGCCTCGGTGGCGCAGATATATACCGGTATGATTGCAAAGCTGTTGTGTCGGGGTAGAATCTCGGATCGGGCAAAATGATATTGGATTTTTCTATTCTTTATCAGCCTGGAGTCAGGAATTTGTGCCCGATATGGTGTTGGGGCCGAAAGGTTCTGGAGTGGAGGCCACGTACAGGCAAGCGAAGTGTTGGACGCCCGCCTACAAGGTGGACGGACGATCTGACTAAGGTCGCAGGAAGTCGCTGGATGCCGGCCGCTTCCAACAGGTCATTGTGCAGATCATTGGGGGAGGCCTGTGTTCAGCAGTGGACTTCCTGTGGCTGATATGATGATGATGATGATGATGATGATGGTGATACCACATTGTTGGTCGGAAAATACACGGCGAAACGTGGGTGTCATGGTTGCACCTTTGCCTACCCCTTCTGGAAAAATTGCGAGAGTTTATGTGTGAATGTACAGCCAAAGAGGATAATGTGAAAATTTAGACGGCTACTTATATTTGTAACGATATATTTAGGTATATTATTACCGTACGGTTTTTGTAATATACATACATAGGTGTTATCGTCCACAGTATTTTTTATTTATTTCCATAATTCTAATAATTAAATAACGAAATTAGACATAAATTATGTATGTATACTTATGTGCTTACCTCTATGGTTTTATGTCTATGTTGTGTTATTGTAAATAATCTGTAATTAAATTATTTTGTAAACAAAATAAATGTTTATGTATATTTTAGTAGTTTTAGTTATTTTTACTGATTCAATCTTAATCAGAGTATCACATGTAATAACAATAACAATATAAAATACAGTTGCCGAAGTGTAAGTATGGACATAAAATACACTTTGGACAGACAAAATTGATCCATACTTCAATATAATAAATTACCAAATTGCCTGAATAAGGTACCATATATTTTTTAATCGTGCATTTATTTCTTATTTGTCGCGTTACAATAATGTTTTTTTACAGGTATTAAATACAACGTAATTAAATCGAAGAAAGGCAAGGATCTGATACTTCTAGATGGTTATACGTTCTGCAGGTCAGGTGCTGGGTGGATATGTTCAAACAAAGCTAAATGTAAAGCGAAATTAAGACTTGACAACAATGGTGAAATTATGTACGTGTACAATGAACACGAACATCCGAAAAGGAATTATATTCTTACAAAAAGCGGAAATTATATTTTAATATAAACGATGTTGGGAATACAGTCATACAGGTCGTAGGTCTCTCTATGGGAGATCAATGTCTAATTCTCCTGCCGTACAGTAGTGTAAATGAACCGTTGTGTTCCGGTTTCAAGGGCATTGCAGCCAGAGTAACTACTGGACATATTAAGAATTATATCTTATGACTCAGTATGGCGAGTGCAGTGGAATACCAAGCATTGCTTTGTATTTCAAGGTGTTGTTTGGTTTTGCTACTGTTCATGAGCGGTCGTATCGATTACCATCAGGCGAATGACGTGTGTGTCTTGCCATTGATAGAAATAAAAATAAAGGTATATAAATGAGAATATTTTTAATACACAATGTATCGTATGTATGCATCACTCAAGCTTTGGATTGACTAAATGTAAATGCTAATGAATTATTTCTTTAGCATCTAGTTTTGCTTGAAGTCCAGGAAGATCGATCACCGAAGTGTCCATTACGCCTCCTGTAAAAATCTTGACATCTTTACATCCAGAAAAGGGGTGCCAAGAATTTATATGTAATTATTTTCCAGGGATATCACTCGATTTTCAGTGTTCATGTAATAAAGTACGTTGCAACCGCACACTTGGAACATCAGCATTTTATTATTCAAAGCGTTTACCTAATAATTATACCAATCACTTCGCGTATCGTCATCATTCAAAGCGGGTGCTATATATCAATTGTATATCAGCTATCATAAAGCTATCAGTATAGCATATAGGATTTCCATAGTTATAAGTAAATTTAGAACTTATCATTAAGTATCTAGCATTAAACTATTCTTAGCAAACAAGACTGTCATTTATAACAAATACCTAAACAAAATTAATGGATATGTTTCGGGCCAAGTGATTAATTAAAATCTAAACTCACCTATTTATCACATTGCCCGGGCATTATGAATATGGCTACATGATGATCAGGCAATGTGATTAATAGGTAAATTTATACGTGTTGCGCTGCCGCATTGTCACATCTGCGATAGACCCATAAATTAGAAAGGTTGAATTGATCTGCTTATGTTTAGTTGTTTTTTAACGTCCGAAACATTATCTTCAGAAGGAAATTAGTGTACCCACTTATGGATCAGTTAGGTCGGCTGTGCCCCAAAACCGACTCGGCACATCCCTACTTCACGTAGTCTTGGCTACCGACCCTAGAGTTATAATAAGCCGGAGGCGTGGAAGGAGGGCAGTCCCCGCCCGCTGTAACGAAGGATATGGGTGCCTATCTTTTGTTACGCAAGGGCGAAGGGGCTGAACTTCTCGTAGCGCCGGAGAAGTTGCAGAAGCAAATTTGTATTGACAACAAGTGTTTTGAGGTTAGGTTAGGTTCTTAGGAATGGTGCGTTACCTTTTCATGGGAGTGGTACCAGAGGTGCGTGACCTTGCAATAGCCGCGCGATGCCGCGCCGCTTCGGCTCATAGTTTTGATTTCAATTAGCTTTACTTTTTAATCACTCTGCCCAATAAGCACTGGGCATTATTCATAATGCCCGGGCAATGTGATAAATGTATTAGTTGTAATCACATTGACCGCTCTTATTGGGATTATTCATATTGCCCGGGCATTATGAATAATGTCCGATTAATCACTTAGCCCATAACAGATACACGATACACAGCAAACAACTAAAGATATAGAAAGTGAAATGTTAATATTGTTTTATTGCATTTATATTTTTTCGACAGGTTTTGGATACCAAATAATCAAATCGCAGAAAGGCAAGGATCTTATATTGCTGGATGGGTACACTTTCAGTAAAAGAACAGATTCTACATGGGTTTGTTCGAATAATTCTCAATGCAAGGCGAAGTTGAGGCTTGGTAAGGAAAGTAAAATAACATTCAAAGACAATATACACATACATCCGAAAAGAAAATATTTCATTACAAGCACGGGTACGTATGTTTTTAATCGACTTTAATGAAAGGAGATTTTATATTTGTAAATGATGTCGGATTAACATCATTCTATTTTAGGGTTTATTGTTTTTTTTTAAATAATTATTATAATCTATACTAATAATCTTTATTATACTTTCATAATTACAATAAATAAGATACTGTGATGCCAACACTAGGCTATACCTATCACATGGTTGTCGAGAATAAACGATATCCATGGCGCAAGTATGAAGCAATTGAACCATAATGAAATGAACTGAGAATTAGCAGTTAGAGTAGTATTAAAGTTTAACATCAGCAAAAATTAACACATACAAATGATAAAAACAAAAATAAATAACAATTTATCATCCTTGTGATTGATTATGTCAATAGGGTCCTAGTTTCATTTTATTCAGATAAAATTGTTTTCGTACAATGATTGTATGTGAATGAAAATCATTTAATTAAATTTAAGTAAAACTGAATTTTGTTTTATTTACGTTTTTGACATCTGAACATTTCCCACAGTTTATCATATAAAAACACATTTATTCATGAATAAATATTTAAGAAAATCAAAGAATAAACACAGACAATTAAACTCAACTTTTTTTTTATAATGGCCTGGCATAGTGGCGGCATTGCACCTGATGGTAAGTGCCAATGCCGCCCAGGCAGAGTATCCATTGGCATCGGACGGC
This sequence comes from Hyles vespertilio, assembly GCA_009982885.2. Lineage (NCBI taxonomy): Eukaryota > Metazoa > Arthropoda > Insecta > Lepidoptera > Sphingidae > Hyles > Hyles vespertilio. The sequence continues at coordinate 17,723,890 of CM042809.1, read as the reverse complement.
CGTCCCATGCCAATGAAAACAATTATGCCGGCCTACTAAGGTGCCTCTTCACACCACGGCGGAAGGACCCAGGATTGTAGGAAGGAGGGAACACGTGAGACGGCAAACAATTCCACATCCTGACGGTGCGGCACAAAAACGAATTCGAGAACAGTTTGGTTCGCGCCGGGATGGTGTGGACCGTCAAGCTATGGCTTCGCAAGCCAGCACGCGTGGTTCTGGTTATGAATGGAGAGGAGGGGATCAAGTTGAACAATTCTTCAGAGCACTCACCGTAATACAGGCGGTAGAACACGCTTAGAGAGGCGACATCTCTCCGGAGTTGTAGCGACTCCAAGTTGCTCGTAACGTCTGCATCATTCACAATGTGGATGGCCCGCCGCTGCAATCCATCCAAGGCATCGAGCAGGTACTGGGCGGATCCATCCCAGAGGTGCGAGCAGTTCTCCATACCCGGCCGGACCAGCGCTTTATATAAACGACAAAGCTGACCGGGCGTGAAAAACCGACGCACCCTGTTCAGGACTCCAACCCTACGTGATGTGGCAGTTATTACGCCCTCGATGTGATTCCTTGGATTGAGATCACAGCGGATATCCACACCAAGGATACTTAGGTCATTCCGCATTGAGAGGGGAGCACCCTGAAGAATGGGGAGGGGAGAGAACGGGGATTTTTTGCACGTGAACGCACACACCTGGGTTTTCTTGGCATTGAACTCAACCATATTCCTGGAACCCCATGTAGAAATGAGATCCAATGTCCGGTTGAGCTCAATGACAAGATCTTCGCGTCCCTTCACAGTTTTGATTCGGCAACCTGGAGGCCCGCAGTGGTATCGCCCATGAATCGTGCTGTCATCTGCATAGCAATTAATGTTGCCAAGCGACAACATGTCATTGATATGCAGAATAAACAAGGTGGGCGACAGCACTGAGCCCTGAGGAACTCCGGCATTTACCGACAGAGCGCCGAAGCGTGTCCGTCAACGACTACACGTATTCTACGCCCATGCACAAATCCACGAACACAGGTTGCCGGGTAGGCCGTATGCCGGAAGCTTGGACAGAAGACCACGGTGCCAAACCCTATCAAACGCCTTGGCAATGTCGAGGCTCACAGCAAGAGCCTCGCCACGCCGGTCAATCGCCACACCCCAGCGATGCAGGATAAACGCTAGAAGATCACCCGTCGATCGATTATGACGGAATCCGTATTGTCGGTCACTGATCAACGAGTGATCCTCCAGGCAGCGGACCAATTGAGCGTTTATGATCCGCTCCATGACCTTACACATCACTGAAGTGATAGCGATAGGGCGGTAATTGGTAGGGTCCGACCGATACTCGGACCCTACCAATTACCGCCGTTACTCAAGATACTCTACTAACTCTCTCTTTTTAAGAGAAACTGACTTAAATCAGATTTTTTTTACTAACACAATACACACATGTTTAATTAATTATGGGTAAGTCTTCTTTTTTCCTACACAGAGGTACTTAAAAATATTTTTTTCCTAACACGCCCAAAGAGGTCGAACTTCAATAGATAGATATGAAAAACCTAATATTAGGTTTTCTTTTTCATTGGTATTAAATTATATCCAATATGCCGATTCTGGCCAGTAGGAACTTAATTAGATGACAAAATTATGTTCTGATTTCAAAATTGAATTTGCTAATAGTGACTTTAAAAATTACCTCTTTAGAACAAAAATATCTCCGTCAACATCATGCGTTCCTAGTACTTTAAACTTCATCATGTCGCTATTTCGATGTCGGTGTGCGTGCCCATCATATTAATTTTACTCTATGAATATAGTTACGAGTCAATACGAAAAGTTCAACCTGTTACTATTGTATTGCAGTGATGCGCGCGCATCTTAAAGTCACTCATATTTTTTTCAAAACGTGCCTTACGAAGTATGACTTAAAAAAAATATATATTCTTCCCGTAGGTGTTAAATATAAGATAATTAAATCGCAGAGAGGCAAGGATCTGATACTGTTGGATGGGTACACCTTCAGCAGAAGAACAGTTTCTACGTGGGTATGTTCTAATAATTCTCAATGTAAAGCGAAGTTGAGGCTTGGTAAGGATCGTGAAATAATAACCATTTCCAATGACCACGTACATCCGAGAAGAAAGTTTCATATCACAAACAACGGGACGTATATTTTTCTATAGTGTCAATGACGACGGATTAATACGTCGTGTTATATTCAGACTTCTTATATGTTATTAATTACTTATTTATTTGAAAACCTCGAGTCGCGTGTCCGATCACCGCACTGACACAATATTCGTGCGGCCCACAAATATTTGTGTCGGGTCTGGGTGTTTGTGAGACCGCAACTTCGATCAAATATACACTAGATAAACATGAGCGCTTAGAAAATAGCACCAAAAAAGAGTTCTTTAAGCGTTTTCGAGAGTTTTTAAGAGTTTTCGCCTTCAGTCACTCACCGCTCAGTTGCTTTTAAAACGTCGCAGAACTTTGGACAATATTATGTGAAAAGCTACTTTAACCTCCAGGAATAAGGTGGAATTTGTGTTAATATATTTGGAATATGTGATCTTTTTGTTTACTTTTTTGTTTCAATGCATCGGTGCCACTTTTTAACAGAACATTTACAGGGAACTGTGTATCTAGTGTATATTTGATGGAAGGACCGCAAAGTCTCTCGTAGTTTCTGATATCCACGACACAAGACTTGATTGATCTTGACTGTTGTATTATTTATTTATACCGCATTGATATCTTAAGATGGATACTCAATCGCTAAATGACATTTATTTTTCGATAATACTAAAGAAAATTCAGATTCATTGTTAAATTAATGCGCGTTGTAATTTGCCACTAAATTAATAACGTATTGATGTAAGTATATTTTGTAATTTACAGTGCTTTCAAATGCGTAAACAATAGTTTAGAATATTATTTCACGTCGTGTAAAATAATTTGAATTAAATTATTATTTTTTACTAGCGACTTTTATTGGCATATAATCCCATCAACAAGTGCCTCAGTGTGATTTGACATCACCCTATACATATGTTTTTTTATCGTCATGTGGAATTGTATACAAGCAAAAAAACTATGTATTAAAAATGATAATATTTAAAAGAGTTTTTTCAAACATAGTTCAAAATTATAAATGTTTAAAGTAAAAAAAAAACTATTTACAAACATTGATGAACTGTCTAAAAAATATCGAAACCAAAAGATGTGTAAAAATTGTAACGTTGTACTCAATTACATAATCATTTTTTCTTTTATTTAGCTTTAATAATAAATGTACTGGTCAAAGTAATTATTCTATTATACAATTTTATACCTTAATAACGAGTATTTTACATAAATATAATATTAATTTTAAAACTAAAATAATTGCTACGTTCGGCAGCGCGTCGGCGCGGGCGCTGTAGGTACTAGATGGAGTACCGTTACATTGAACGGCATCGATGCCACACGACGAAGCAATCGGCGTGTGCGCAGCCCCGGCAGTCACCGTCCGATCGTCCTCTGTGACTGTGTCTGTGACGGACCTTTACACAAGTTTGCGTTCACATATTATGTGTCGTCTTACGCGCTTGTGTTTCGTAACTGTTCAAATTGTACGCTAAATACTGGGTGTCTCAAGACTGCTACCGAAAACGAAGCCGGGTGGTAGTTTTAGTGACTACAAACACCATGCAACTAAAAATTTCTCAAAGAAACGCGACAATTATTTTTTATGATTTTTTAAATATCGTCATTTTTGGGTGGTAAATCCATGGTTTTTGCTAAAATAATAATTTAAACTCTTTTATATCTTAGATTATTTTTAAATAAACGGGTATACACTATTATTTTAGGAAAATAAATATTTACCACCCAAATATGGCCATAGGAAAAAAATAACAAAAAAAAATATGTCGCTTTTTTTTACAACTTTTTCTGTTGCATTGTGTCTGAAGTCGCTTAAACTACCACCCGGCTTCGTTTTCGGTAGCAGTCTTGATATACCCTGTATATATTACCTACGGTAAACCTCCACATAGTTTGGAATATTTATATTCGTATTGCACCCCCATTGGGTAAGTGTTGAACAAGGTATTTAAAATGTGTGCAGGACGAAGACTAATTTTTAATAGTTAAGTTTGCTTTGTATCATGTTACTAGTAAATAGTTATAAACTTGTTTGTGTAATGTTCTTATATAAGTTTATAATGTTCTTATGTAAAATGTTGTCGTGTTAATAAATAAAACAAACGTTCCCTTAGAAATAAGCTTACACTTATAAGTCGTTCATTGTAAATGTATATTTGTTTTAATTTAACTATGTAAATTGTTGTGTGCAATATTGTTACGTGTTATATACTAGAGTGTTTATCTATCAGAGATTATATAAAGTTTTGAGTAGTTAGACCGAAATTGTCAAAACCTAGTATATATATTGATTTAAGCATGATGTCGGGTGCGAGGTCCGCCGAACTTAGGTGCCTCCCACAAATTCGGTGCGGAGTTACACCTCGCGGCCCCGCACTCCCCGCACGACCGAGCTACCGCCCCGCAAGTCGCTACAGCGACACCCTGCAGCGCGCGCTCCCATTGGCCGAGCGCGCCTGTGACGATCGCGGACCCGACCCTAGGGATTAGCCCAAAATTGGGAATATAGATTGGCACCCTGGGTCGGGCAAATCAGTTCGGTTCCGGCCTACTAGTGATGGGTAGGACACGTCAAAAATTTGAGTTTGTATGAGTTACTCATTATGTCAAATGAGGTGGGACAATGTACCACCTCATTTGAGGGGATCCTCAAGTGAATGAGTAGTATGTACAAAATAAGTAATGAGGTCTTTTCTGAAATTTGAGGTAGATGAGGTTTGTATTAGTACATAGCAAAAATAATGAACTGAGACTTAAGCTTGAAGATGCAAGTTTCTGTTACTCGAGTGTGACATAATAATGTAAAAAAAGAAAAAATGTTTTAAAATAATAAAGTATTTATTGAAAGCAAATTTACATAATATTATAATTTATAAATAGCAATATATTAGCTTTTTCCCCATCAAGGCGGTTTCTTCGTTCCGATATCATTTGGCCTGATTTCGAGAAAATGCGTTCAAAATTAATATAATATTAACAAAATATAAAACAACAAAATCAATTAACTAAGCAATAATAAACAAAAGTAATGTACGTATCGAAGTTTACTTCAACAGTTATAAACAAAATTTAGCAGACGTCAAATGTTACGAATGTCGTTCCATAATACATTCACTTCAATTTCCTTGTTGTTAAGCATACGAAGATTGAGCGAGACTGACTTCAAAATACTACGCATACGTTCGCTCACTCATTCTTGCAAGATGTAGTGACCATTACAATTGCGAGACAGCGACATTTTCATTACGTACCTCATACCTACTCAACTATTTGAGCTGGTACAAAATTTTTGTTTGTAGTCATGGGACAATTTATTCCTTTGTGTGGGACATTTGAGGTGCTTCATGTATGAGGTACCCATCGCTACGGCCTACAGTGAAGAAAACATCAAGAAGTCAGCAAGCCAGCAAGTAGTCAGCAAGTATTGAAGAGAACAAGCGGAATCGCTGCCGGGAGACCCCAGTACGCCGCTCTGCAGCTACATCAAGACGGTGCCGCAATTACGTGTCGTAATTACGTGTATATTACGTCACTGTTTAAAACGTACTTCTCAGTGCGAATAAACTGTTTCTACTTTCTAATCACTGGTATTATTCACCACGCACCCAGCACCCCGAACATTCTACATTGAACGAGGCTGTTCGAAGGCGGTCTCGTTCAAAATGTAACTGCCAATTATTTTGCTCATTAGCTTAGACCATTGTACATCAAATCATCATACTTCTCAAAATTTGTGTTTTATAAGAGTAGTATAGATGCTTATTGTTTCTAGTATTTTAAATTAACGTAAATTTGTTAAGCTGATATCTTCCCACATTTTTTTTATAATTACCTACACTCTAAAATTTTATTAGATGGCTTTTATCATCATCATTATTATAGCTTATTATTGCATTAGCTTATTATTGCTTGTAGTGTAATAACCGTTCTGATACTTAGTATAAACACCTCACCAACTGCTTACGGGTCTCGTCTGTAAGGTCTTGGTCCGGGTTCGATTCCGGTCCTAGGCATTTAAAAAAAATCCTGTGAACGTACTTTACAGGGTGCAACATTACCATTTAAGTGGTCCCGTTGAATCCGACTGTCCAGTCGGCGGGTTGCAGGCAGCGACGCGACCTTGACCAACACATCGGCTGCCGTGTCACCCAAGTGCAAGACCCCATAGGCTGAACAACACCTTGGTTGCCGTGCCCTCGTGCAAGATCCCGGATTTTTTTACGCATCTTCCCAAGGACGGTACCAAGCGTAGCAAGGACCCAGACGGCAGACATCCTACCCCCTGTATTTTTTTAAATATAATTTAATTTTGTGGACGTGGTTCTTTTTGTTCCCGAATTAGCGGGTCTACACGATAACGTCACAAAATGTACAAAAAAATGGTAGTATAATTTGGTTCACCCACCATTTTTTGTCCACAGATATTAATTATAAGATAATTAAATCGCGAAGAGGCAAGGATTTGGTATTGCTAGATGGCTTTACGTTCAGAAAGTCACGTAATACATGGATTTGTTCGATAAACGCTGATTGTAAAGCGAAGTTGAGGCTTAGTAAAGAAGGTGAAGTTGTATTTATACACAATGAACACATACATCCGAGAAGAAAGTATTACATAACAAAAACTGGGACGTATATTTTTCTATAGTACAAATGATGACGGATTAATACGTCGTTTTTTGTTTGAATTCCTTAATGTTACTTCAATTGTGTTAACTTGTGAATTAGAATGTCTTCAATGTTCCATTCAATTTTATTTTTAATCGTTCTTGATTGATTGTATATGTTTTAAAATAATCGAATTAAATTTAAGTAACTATATTTTGTTTTATTGTCAGTTGCGTTTGAACGATGTGGCATTGCCAGTGTCATTAATGACCATTATGAGACTTATGCATTTACTGGTGGTAGGTAAATAATAAATAATATGCTGCCTGGGTGGGTAGCACCGCAATGTCTATTTCTCCCGTCAAACAGCAGTTTAAATGCATTGTTGTGTTTCGGATTGAAGGACATTGTAGCCAGAGTAACTACTGGACATATTGAGACTTAACATGTTATGTCTCAGGATGGCGAGCGCAGTGGAATGCCAAGCATTGCTTTATAGTTCAAGATGTTGTTTGGTTTTGCTACTGTTCATGAGTGGTCGCATCGCTTACCATCAGGCGAACGGCATGCTCGTCGCGCCATTCACTGCAATAATAAAAAAAAAAATGCAATGCAGTATTATGCAGTGTTTAGTGAAGATAAGTACCTACTGATTGATGTTGCTTCTGTTAATGGGCAAGCGTCATATTTGCCATCAGGCGAGCTGAAGGCTTGTCCTTCTATTCTAGTCGATTAAAAATATTTTTCCCGCAGGTGTTAAATATAAGATAATTAAATCGCAGAGAGGCAAGGATCTGATATTGCTAGATGGTTACACCTTCAGCAGAAAAACAGAATCTACATGGGTGTGTTCGAATAATGCCCAATGTAAAGCGAAGTTGAGGCTTGGTAAGGACCGTGAAATAACATACATATCCAGTGACCACGTACATCCGAGAAGAAAGTATCACATCACACACACTGGGACGTATATTTTTCTATAGCGTAAAAATGACGTATTTATACGTCGTGTCTAAGTCCCGTATTCACAAACCATGCTTTACTTAGTGCAAGAGGAATGCTACGCTAAGTAAGGGCAGTAATGTCCAGCCATTTTCGAGCAATGATCTATTTTACCTGAGAGTCTCTTTAAGTGAACGCATAGCTTGACCTATCAATGGAGTATTGTTAATGTATTGGCGATTCTGTGCATTATCCCGCACTACGACGCTTCCTCGTAGTATTGTTTGTGAATATGGGATTAGCATCTTAAACTTTTTCTCAATCCTTAAATGGAATTTATTATTTTACTTCATGTCACGTCACGTCATTTCTATTAATTTAAATAAAATTATTTTTTAACCTCAGAGTTTTATTGGCATGGATTCACCCATCAACAAGTATGTGTTTGTGAGTTTTGAATTCAACATGTAAGGGTGTTTTAATCGTGATGTCGAATTACTTACAAGTTACAAATACTTGTAAAAATAGCGTTAAAATATTTTTTTAAAAATAAAGGTGCAGTGATAATTCTTTAAAGTAGATGAAGTAAATTATCTATTTGAACAATTAACATCTACTTTACAAAACAGGAATTAATCGTTAAACCGCAAAGATGTATGAAATTGTAAAAAAAGGAAGTACAGTTTTGTTCACCACCATATTTTGTTTCACAGGTACTGAATATAAGAAAATTAAATCGCGAAGAGGCAGGGACATGATACTGCTAGATGGCTTCACTTTCAGATTAAAGTCAGGCAAAACATGGACTTGTTCGATAAACGCTGAGTGTAAAGCGAAATTGAGGATTGGTAAACAAGGTGAAATTGTATTTTTAAACAATGAACACGTACATCCGAGAAGAAAGTATCACGTTACAAAATCCGGAACGTATTTTTGTCTATAGTGTAAATTATGACGGATTAATACGTAGTTTTTTGTTTATATCTGATTTTTTAGTATGTATCGGCCAATATGAGTCCATTGCACGGGTCTGCTCTATAATAGCAAGTACGATTGAGAGGGGAGGTCCATAATCTACCACGCTGGCCTAGTGCGGGTTAGCGACATTACTTTTACATATGTATATATGGTATGTAGGTTTCCTCACGATGTTTTCCTTTACCGTTTCGTGACATCGAGAATACACTGACGCTGTAATCATGAGGTTCTGTTATTCTATTTGTACATTTCAGTCAATGTATAATTGGTGATCTTTTGAAAATAATGATAGGAAGTCTACCTGAGTTTACAATAAAATGCATTTTTTTAAGTAAAATTAATTTAAGTTTTTAATTATATATTGTTTTATTTTGCTTCTGATGCGTTTGCACGTCGTGACAACGACAATGAAGTAAATGAGAATTATGAGACTTGCCTTGGACTTATATTATCACCATACATTTGAGACTTATTTGACATTGCTAATGTGTAAACCTATGGGATTTACATTTTTATTGATATTGACTGCCTCGGTGGCGTAGTTGTATTATGGCACTGTTACCAAATTCAGGTCTTGGGTTTGAATCCCGGGTTGGGCAAAGTTATATTGGATTATTCTATTCATTATCAGCCCAGCTTGTTTTTCATATAATTAATAACGGATTAATAAAATCATGTTACAATGTTCGTGTAAAAGTTTCTTATTTATTTTGTTATCAACCTTGTGACTTATAAAATGACAGTGGGTTGCCCGTTTAATTTTACGAGTATTATTATTGTTTTCAGACAAATTCTATGTTATTCAAATCATCGATTTAAATGTTGGTTAAACTATTATATTTTTGTTTTATTCTTCCTATATATTAAAAAATACACTTAATGATTTTCATAACTTTTCTTATAATCATCATCATATAAAGGTGTAGTTAGTCTATTGTTAAACGTAGGCAATTTTTTCCTGGTAGCATTTTTCCTTGATTAAATTAATATTGGACTATAAATTCTATTGGCAACTATTAGTGGCCCAGGATTTGAAAGCCCTGTTAGAGAAGTTGAGGACTTAATCAGTTGCATAATTATCTGACGACAGACCCAAAAATATTTTGCCTCAAATTATAAAAGGTATTATTTTTGTCTTGTTCCTGTAGGTATTTAAAGAATATATATTGAAATGAAATGAAATGTATTTTTAATAAATAAATAAATAAATATTGGTCACGTAGGCAATATAAGAGCTCTTATGACATGTCAATATGTTATGGGCCAAGTGATTAATCAGGCATTATTCATAATGCCCGGGCAATATGAATAATGCCCAATAAGAGCGGGCAATGTGATTATAATCAATCAATTTATTACATTGCCCGCATATTATGAATAATGCCAAGTGCCTATTGGGCAGAATGATGGAAACCGAATCAAAATCAAAACAATGAGTCGAAGTGGTAGAATTTAGAATAGGGCAGCACGAGGGGGTGGGTTGGGAGGAGTGGAGGGAGAGGGGGAGTATCGCACCTCCCCTGGTACCACTCCCATGAAAAGGTAACGCACTATTCCTGAGAAATATCTATTATAGCAACCTAACCCTTAAAACACTTGTCAATACAAATTAGCTTCTGCATCGTCTCCGGTGCTACGGGAAGTTCAGCTTCGCCCTTGTGTAACAAAAGATACAGCGGGCGGGGCCTGCTCTCCTTCCGCGCCTCCGGCTTTTCATATACACTTCAGGGTCGGTAGCCAAAAGACTACGTGAAGTCGGGGTGTTCCGAGTCGGTTTTGGGGCACAGTCGACCTATTGTATTGTATTGTATCAGCCCATAAAAGTCCCACTGCAGGGCACGGGCCTCCTCTACAATCGAGAGTACGATTGAGAGTGGTTAGGCCATATAGTCCACCACGCGGGCCTAGTGCGGGTTGGCGGACTTACATACCATAGAAATTTTATAAATCGCTATGGTATGCAGGTTTCCTCACGATGTTTTCCTTCACCGTTTTAGTGCGTGGTGATTGACTATCAATACACACATGACTCCGAAAAGTCAGAGGTGTGCCCTGGGATTCGAACCCGCGACCACCGTGAACATGTTGGCAGTCGCGTCTAGTGCGTTTACCAACAGGCCACCACGCACTTCACCAACAGGCTACCACGCACTTCGATCGACCTAACTGATCCATAAAGTGGGTACACTAATTTTCTTCTGATGATAATGTTTCGGACGTTAAAAAACAACTAAACATAAGCAGATCAATTCAACCTTTCTAATTTATGGGTCTATCGCAGATGCGGCCACAGATGCGACAATGCGACAGCGCGACACCTAAAAAATCACCTATTAATCACATTGCCCGATCATCATGTAGCCATATTCATAATGCCCGGGCAATGTGATAAATAGGTGAGTTTAGATTGTTATTAATCACTTGGCCAGATATGGCTCGGCAATATTCATACTGACCGGGCATTATGAATACTGCTCGCATTAATCACTAGGCCCATAACAAATACACATAATCTCTATATTATACAATATATTTTCTATACTTAGTACTACTTATTTTAATTTCTTGCTTTAATTAATTTATTTATGTAATTTATTTATTTTTAAATTATTTTTAATTTTATTTAGAATTATTAATGTTACACCTAAACTAGACTCAATATCTACGATACTATTGTTAAAACGGAGTTGATTATTACAAACATATTTATTAACTCTTTTAATAAATAAAATAATTAAAATTTCCTCTAAAATTATTTTCTGATTATTTTTTATTTTTTAGATATACAATACGAGATAATAAGGTCACAGAGGGGCAAAGACATGATACTAGTCGGCGGTTATACATTTTCTCATAACGCCACGAATTATTGGATGTGTTCTAACAAGAAATGCAAAGCGAAACTCAAGCAAAACGACCAGGGCAGGATAGTAAGACTTGACATAACTCATAATCATCCTAAAAAGCCCTACATGAAGCTAAGTGACGGCACATATATCCGAATTTGATGCGAGATAAATAGGGTGACTCTCCTCAATGAATTTTCAAGAAAACTGTTGGCTCTGTGTGGGTGATGTGCAATATTAGGTCTCTGAGTGTCATACAGATCAGTTTAATACTTGTCGGCCCATATATAAGTTCCCCTGAAGAGCCCGGAGTCCGGACCTTCTCTACAATCGTGAATATGATTGGGAGTGGTTAGGCCGTATAGTCCACCATGCCGGTTTAGTGCGGGTAGGCGGGTTGTTTTTTATACCTTTAATTAATTAATTTAGTATAAGCTGTTTTTAATGTTGTGTGGTTTTCATTCTGTCGTGTTACTCATAGTAAAAGCGGTAGTCAGTTCCGTGAAGTTTATATCACTCAGTAGTCAGTACTGAGAGCCAGTGAACTTCAGAATATTTGTATCTGAGTATATTTGTGAATAAGGTCCACCATCTGTTTCCATAAATAGGCAGTTAGTGTAAGAAATATTATAATGTTGAGATGTTTTGTGTTATCAAAATAGTTGTGTTACAAACCTTGCTGTTGTGTGTACTTAATTGTACTAGATATTATTTAAGTATATTTTTATAATAGAATCGCTAGACAAAAATAATTGAAGAGTTGGACTTTGCAAAAAAAAAAAACATCAGCCGTATCTAAGTTGTATAAAAATCCAAATATAACAGAAAATATACTAGTTACGTAATTTATACGTATTAAGTTTGTTTTGTAAATGTATAATATAATATTTAATTGTTACATTTTATCAGATTTGCATAGCTTAGAAAAACCGACCCCATAAAGTTAGCAATATGTAATAAAAAAAAAATACAGTAACGTTGTTTCATTTCTTACTCCTGAAATTCTCGTAATCGAAGACTCCATAAGATTAATTATATTTATTTCCACAATGAGATTATAATATTTACTTATAAAAATATTCATTTAATGTCACCATCTATAATATATAATCTAATGCCCAAGTTTGTATAAGATGAAGGCCGTTTGCCATAGATTGGTAGATTTTCCTCAAAAGTTCAACTCTTGAAACAGATCCGGTAATGATAAATATTGATATTTTAATTAATTTAACAAAAAAAAATCAGTACCAAAAAAATGAAAGTAACGTCTGTATTAAAAAAAGAGAGTTTAAAACTCGAAAATATTTTTACAGAGATAAACTATGACGAGACGATTTCACGAAGAGGTGGCAGGCAGTTAGTGGTGGACGGTTACGCGTTCAAAATGCGAAGTACGTGGACTTGGATCTGCGCTGCAACCACACAGAACTGCAAAGCGAAACTGCGACTGAACGACCGGAACAAAATCACCCACCTGGACAACACCCACAATCACCCACCGAGAACCTACTACAGGAAGAAAAACGGGCAAATGATACGCATTTAAAAACTGTGATTATTTAAGCGATTATTGGATGATACGCATTTAAAAATTATAACATATACTAACAATAATTGGTTTAAGCATAAAATGCTTAAATTCCGTCACTTGTAAGACATTTTACAGTAAATCGGCATGTTTGGGTGAAATGCGTCTCCTATAGAATGGAAAGTTCTAACTTTTGTGTGTGACAAACATTGTGCTGCTTCAGTATGGAGCATTGCCTTGGACAAGTCAGTCAATTAAATAACTTAATTACCTATCAAAAATCCTATGTTCGTAGCCAATACACGCTGATGACTGCCTATAGGCTCATTAATTGAAAATAATTCGCTAAATACGGTACCTTCTTACTCTTTTATAATATTCTCAAACGGGAATCTTTTTGATATATTTTTAATATAAAAATAAATTTTACATCAATTATTTTCAACGGTTGTGAGTTTGTGACGTAGTGTAGTTGCAGTATTTGAAATAACATCAGATACTTCTTCTATCTTATTTTTAATATATCACGTGTTTTTAATTATTCAATGATTTTAATGGAGCAATTGGGATTTCAACAGATCGAAATTTCAATTGTTCAACTATCCCAATTATCCCAATTGTTATTGTTAAAAAATATTGATAATAATCGCATTGTCTTTTACAACAGTCGATTTGTTAATTCACAGAAAATGTTCATTTACTTTAATTTAGTGGTTAATGTAATATTCCAATAAGTTTATATCTTACTTTGATATGAATATTTTAATGTTAATTTATTGTATCACTTATTTGTATATTTTCGCAAATTTGTTGTTTTTTGAGAATGTGAGCGTGTTTATAGGGAGTATTTGGTAACTACGATACTCAAAAAATTTATTACATAAGTTGCTTTATTTCTTGTGTTGATATTTGAAAAAGTTACGATGTTAAAAAAAATCCGCACAACATGGTTTAATACGAAAATAAAAGCCTTAGATATTATGGAATAAACCAAAGCTCATTAAATATGATTGTTTTTGAATTCACCATTTTTTAAACGCATTCTAACTTTTTAATTTCAGCAAATTCTATAAAATTACCTATCATGAAATTTTACATTCGCTACGGGAATTAATAAACATTCTTATAATATAAAAATTAGACGCCGTAAGGCCAGCGCAGACCGGGACGGAATAGAAAATGATTATAATTTTTACATTACAACGACATTAAAATTTATATAGTGGAAATAAGATATAAATTCCATTGTTTTAAATTGACGCTGCGGAATCGAGAAATGCCTCTCGTCTGCGCTGGCCTTTAACTGAATACACATTAGCAGGTAGTCTTATAAAGTACTTTACCACTGTCGCACTTAGCCAAAGTAATTCCACTTTACGAGTCGACTGCTTTCAGCTTAGAAGGTAAGATTATCCCAAAAATATAATAATATAATAATAATAAATAATAAATCTTTATTCACTCAGACAATTACAGTCCATTTGATTAGTAGTACAATATTTAACTTACGAGCTACCTGTTAGTTTATTTTTAAAATATATATATATATATATTTTTAACATTCATTAAACTATACATAAATACACATATACAGGGTATATCAAGACTGCTACCGAAAACGAAGCCGGGTGGTAGTTTTAATGACTACTAACACAAAACGACTAAAATTTTCGCAAAGAAACGCGACAATAATTTTTTATGATTTTTTAAATATCGTCATTTTTGGGTGGTAAATCCATAGTTTTGCTAAAATAATAATTTAAACTCTTTTATACCTTAGATTATTTATAAATAAAAGGGTATACACTATTATTTTAGGGAAAAATGTATTTACCACCCAAATATGGTCATAGGAAAAAAATAACAAAAAAAAATTGTCGCTTTTTTTTGCAACTTTTTCTGTTGCATTGTGTCTGAAGTGGTTTAAACTACCACCCGGCTTCGTTTTCGGTAGCAGTCTTGATATACCCTGTATAAAAACATTCATACAAATTCATATTACTTATCTCACTAATACAGCAACATGATGGTGTAACAATGGAGAATCAAATTTCTCCGTAAACATTTGTATAATTCTATTTGGACTCCCGCGCATACCAAGCATTAGTGACGCAGTCTTTTTTCTAATAATGGCGTAAAAATCGGCAGTCCGCTGCTCTGCAAACATGCAAGATGCACTACAAAAACGCGGAAATCCCAAGAGCATCCTGGAAATGTTGTTGTATTGTACACGAAATTTATTCAGAGTCTTTTTGGTGTAGTTGATCCACAGACCCGCAGTGTAGAAGCTTTTAGCTTATTTAAAGGTGATAACTCTTTGCAACGGCATACCATTGAGAGTGATTTTTGGATCGTAATGTATTTGTCTATTAGTGGCCTTGAAGACCATGTACTGGCTCTTTTTACAATTATACACCAAACCGTGATTTAAAGCATACTCCTGACACTCTTTTAAAAGTTCCCTTATTGAACCGGCTGTTGGACCAAGTAACACCATATCATCCGCATAGCTGAGGTTATTGACAGTTATTCCATCAATTCGACAACCAACATTTTTATCATTGAGTCTAATTATTAAATCATTCACATAAAAATTGAACAGCCGAGGAGAGGTAAGTCCACCCTGCCTTACCCCACACTCTAAACGATAAGTTGCCGATTGAGCAGCCCCCCACCTCACACTGTTCAATTGATTTCGGTACCAAAATTGAAAAACCGCCAATAAATCCGATGGTAGACAAGCCTCCCTAAGCTTTCTCCAAAGCAGATCATAGGCTGCAAGCAAATAATATTGAACGGATATGCGTACACGTTAAACCGGTACAGAACCTGGTATTGTATAGCTAAGAATAATTGCAGATCCAAGATTAAACTGAATGAAAATGACAAAATTACTTATGTATTCGAAAATCATAATCACCCACCACGGCAATATCTCAAAGACTCGAGTGGGAACCTTGTTCGCTTATAACTTTTTGTTTCTTTATGATGTCCCATCCAGCTCATATTTCGCCATTTTGTCCGGTATTTAGCATCCCCGACGGTAAGATATTTGGCCTCATATATTTGAGTAAGGGCCTCTTTCACCACCCTCAAAGAAAGTGTCAAGTAGTCTAATCATCAGTTTAAGTAACCCGTAATTCTTGTCAATTTCACGACACTCAATTAACAATAATCCCATGATTACACCATTTTTTTTTTTGTATCAGCCCATAATCGTCCCACTGCAGGACACGGGCCTTTTCTACAATCGAGAGTACGATTAAGGGTGCTTAGTCTGTATTGTTCACTCCGCTGGCCTGATGCGGGTTGGTGGACTTGCGTACTATAGCATTAATCATACCCTAAAATTAATCAGTGTCTTACTGGCCGCATAGTTTGTCAATTAGCGTATTTACTTGATGGTTAAAATAAGGTTAAAACCTCTTACATTTCTCTTATTTTTTAATATGTTGGCACTTCAGCGGAAGGCAGGGCGTGGGACATTTGCCGTAATATTGAACGAATGATCCGTTCCATTTCTTATATCATTTACTTATCCAGCACGTTGTTACTCGATGCTTTATTTTCCCTTGTGAAATCGATAAACTATTCAAAGAATAATCATTAGTTTACTTGAAGATGGTGGAACAATGCTTATTAAGATTATATCTTAGTTTGATATCTAAATTATAAAGTTAATTATATGTATGTGTGTATGTTTTTATAGGAAACATTTAGTAATATATTATACTCAGAAATGTATTATGTTCCATTATTTCGAGTGATTTTATTTTAAAGGAAATTAGATATCGTGGAACAAACCAAACTCAAGCGCATTAAATATAAGGCACCAAAAAAACTGTATTTTTTGTATTTGTAAAAACGCCTTCCTGTAAAGTTTTTTTTAACTTCAGTAACTATCATAAAAAAATCGATTGTGAAATTTTTTACTCGTACTCGTAATAAGTAAGCCATATCAAAACACAAATAACTTATTATAAAAATGATGCATTGCCTGAACAGTGAAAATAAATTATATGGATAGTCTTAATAAATACACTATCCTTGTCTTACACTCTTCAACATAAACTCCCAATATTATTAATATGAAAATACTTTTCAGAAAAACACTACGACGTAATAACTTCACAGCGAGGCTGTAAACAAATAATATTTAACGGATACGCGTACACGTTGAAACGGCGCACGACCTGGTCTTGTATAGCCACTAGGAATAATTGCAGATCCAGAATTAGACTGAATGAAAACGACAAAATTACTTTCGTTTTCGAGAATCATAACCATCCACCACGAAAATACGGCAAGAACTCGGATGGGAAACTTGTTCGTCTATGATTTTTTTGTTTCTTTTTATACCGCTTGGTGCCAGTTCTCCCATCCAGCTCACTCATTTTTCGATACCCTGTTCTGTCGTTAGTATCATCGAGGGTAAGAATATTGGACCTAATTTCTTTGATTACGTCAAGCTAGCGCAGCGCAGTCTTGACTGATGAAGTCTATGTCCCACATATCAGAAGCCAAAGTTCACCTACATCTGTGTTTCAAAATAAAGAATCACTTAAAAATGTGTAGGATGCAATATTGGCCACATTTACTGCCGCGAAAACCAAAGGTTTTTTATATACAGGGTATATCAAGACTGCTACCGAAAACGAAGCCGGGTGGTAGTTTAAGCGACTTCAGACATAATGCAACAGAAAAAGTTGCAAAAAAAAGCGACAATTTTTTTTTTGTTATTTTTTTCCTATGGCCATATTTGGGTGGTATATACATTTTTTCCTAAAATAATAGTGTATGCCCTTTTATTTATAAATACTCTAAGGTATAAAAGAGTTTAAATTATTATTTTAGCAAAAACTATGGATTTACCACCCAAAAATGACGATATTTAAAAAATCATAAAAAATAATTGTCGCGTTTCTATGTTTGTAGCCACTAAAACTACCACCCGGCTTCGTTTGGGTAGCAGTCTTGAGATACCCGGTATATATTTTTAATTTGATTATGTGATTAGAAGTGAGTTGGGAGGATTTTATGAGATATAACTGTCTTATATCGGATAAAAAATATAGTTAAAAATTTAGTTTTTGATTAAACACAGTGATTAAATGAATGTTATAAAATACGTTATTTTTATTAGGAAATGTTATTTTAGACAAATATTGTAAGTAGATTAATACTGGTGGTAGGTCTCTCATATGTGAGTGGCTGCCTGGGTGGGTATCACCGCAATGTCTATTTCCACCGTCAAACAGCAGTTTAAATGCACTGTTGTGCTTCGGATTGAAGGACATTGTAGCCAGAGTAACTTCTGGACATATTGAGACTTAACATCTTATGTCTCAGGATGGGGAGCGCAGTGGAATACCAAGCATTGCTTTGTAATTCAAGGTGTTGTTTGGTTTTGCTACTGTTCATGAGCGGTCGTGTCGCTTACTATCAGGCGAACGGCATGCTCTTCTCGCCATTCAAAGCAATAAAAAAATATTGCCACCAAAACCATGGAATAATTTTATTGGTTGTACGTTGAATTTATTTTGAATTTCACATGTCAACCCTTATACGACCTACATATGAGAGAAATTTTAAAACACTGTCAGTTACAGTAACTTATCTCTTTTTATCTGTAAAAAAGAGTTAATAAAATTGTACCTACTGAATTTGTACTTGCTTTTTATTTCGTAGTCCATACATACATAATCGTCACACCTGTATCCCATAGGGGTAGTCAGTGGCTATACATCGCCACTGATCGATCCTGATATATTATTTCTGTGTCGTAATAAAACACACTAGTTAGTTTAAATTTACAGTTGCTTTATGTTATGCACCGTTTGAATTTGATCATTTAAACAAAAATCAATAATATTGTATACATATCTTATTCTGTTTTGTCTCCTGAAATATCCATCCTCGGGTGAAGACTAGTGCTTATATGTTTTTACTTTTTACTTGATTATTACTTGAAAGTATCTTATGCACTTTGCAGTGAAATTGTGTGATTGTCTCGTGTATTATTTTCTACTCTAGAATATTTCTATACTATTCTATATACCGGGTATATCAAGACTGCTACCGAAAACGAAGCCGGGTGATAGTTTAAGCGACTTCAGACACAATGCAACAGAAAAAGTTGCAAAAAAAAGCGACAAATTTTTTTTGTTATTTTTTTTTCTATGGCCATATTTGGGTGGTAAATACATATTTTCCTAAAATAATAGTGTATATCCTTTTATTTATAAATACTCTAAGGTATAAAAGAGTTTAAATTATTATTTTAGCAAAAACTATGGATTTACCACCCAAAATTGACGATATTTAAAAAATCATAAAAAATAATTGTCGCGTTTCTATGCGAAATTTTTAATTGCATTGTGTTTGTAGCCACTAAAACTACCACCCGGCTTCGTTTTCGGTAGCAGTCTTGAGATACCCTGTATACAGAATAATGTGAATCGCACATTATATCTTAGTCAGCATACAAAAGTTATTGATTTGCGTTAGTTGACCGAGTTTGAACAGTAATACGTAAGCAGCAATCACCGCGCGTGTTCCCTCGCCCCTTAACTTATACTTTTCTTTGGTCACTTAATAGATACTTATGTTAATACCTCTTATCTAACATCATTTGCAAAATTCTAAGCATAGATCTGATATTTTTCAGCAGACATTCGGTTTATTAAGCTAGCCGGGAACAAGAGATTGTTAATGGCGAATGGGTATACTTTCGCGGCTACTACTCCGAGGCACTATTATTGTTCGAAGAAAGCTAGAGGATGCAAGGCGAAGGTCTTCCTAAATCAAGACGAGACAGAAACAGTTCTTGTAGAAAATAATCATAACCATATACCCCCTGTTTACAAGAAACTTCCTTCTGGTATCTACATTAAGTGCTAATTTTAAGTGGTTATAAGAATCATTGCAATCATTAGAAGAAAAGTATGTGAAACTAAAATTATATTCGACAATTATTATTCTCATTAAGCGTGATAAAACCTAACATTTAAAAAAATATTTCTTTAGTACACATGTATTGCCCGTGATATTTTATATTTTTATTTTGAAACGCTTATGTAATTTCGTTGAATACAATTTAATGTAATTCTTATGCCTCGTACACACTATGCCGGCGGCTTTGTGTCGCGCGGTTGTGCCGGCGGGAGCACCAGGTCGGCGGCTTTTGCCACAGTACATCTGGTACGTTTTGACAGCCCTGTAGGATGATAAATGGTGCACATTGTATTCCTAATTATTTATGATGGACGTCGAAGTCGTCGACATCACATAGCGACCTTGATAGTTTTTTAATGTTTTGAATGGCGAGACAACTTGCCGTTCACCTGATAGTAAGCGATACGACCGCTTATAAACAGTAGCAAAATCAAACAACGCCTTGAATTACAATGCAGTGCCTGACATTCCGCTGCGCTTGCCATCCTGAGATATAACTACTCTGGCTACAATGTCCTTCAAACCGAACACAACAGTGCATTTATACTGCTGTTTGGCGGGTGAAATAGACATTGCGGTGATACCTACCCAGGCTGCCTCCCACATATGAGAGACTTATCAGTAATTATATTTCTTAAATGAATAAATTTTAAGTAAGAAAAGAATTAAAAGAACTAGGACATTTTTGGTGCAGCCAAGTGTCACCTAACAAGCCGCCGTGTTCTTGTGTACCCCGCCGGCACATCCCAGCGGCCATGCTGGTATAATGTAGGAGGCATTAAAAGTCAATGCATTTATCGTTAAGCTAGTATAAATGTGTTGTTTGTAACAAGCAGTTGTATTTTATTTATTTATCTAACACTTTAGTGTATACCATTAAAACGACAATAAAAATAATAATACAGAAACAGGATTAAATACACGTTTATGTATGTACGGCGTACGCCACTTCTAGCTATGGGCATTTGCCCAGTGAGGCACGTTGGTCCACTTATCCTATCTCCTATCTTGATGGCAAATTGCGTATTTCATCAAATTTCGCTTGAACTTTAATAGTTAATTATTTGAATAAGGAGGGGAAATGTCAATAAATTACAATTTAAATTTCCAATATATTATCTTACTTTTTCCCGACGCGCATGCTTCCCACTGCTTTAAGTATTGCAGTGCTTAGCAGTGGACTATATTCAAGCGATTTTTGCCGTCCGATACGTTTTTTAAATCTTAATGGACAACAAAGTCTTACAATATAATTAATGAAAAGTATATAATCATGATTTAATTTATTGCTACGAATTCTTTACAATTTAGTTATTATTTAAGCACTATTTTATTGTAGTTTGTGTGTGTATTGTGTATTTGAATTTGATTTTTTTTTATTTACATGAGCCGCGCTAGATAATTAGTTTAGTGTGTTTACCGAGACGTTGCCTCCCACTGAGGGCCTTAATAAAAGGCTCAAAGTCACTCAACGTGCCATGGAGCGGGCTATGCTCGGTGTTTCCCTACGAGATCGAATCAGAAATGAGGAGATCCGTTGGAGAACCAAGGTTACCGACATAGCATAGAATTAGCAAGTTGAAGTGGCAGTGGGCCGGGCACATAGCTCGTAGAACCGATGGCCGTTGGGGCCGAAAGGTTCTTGAGTGGAGGCCACGTACAGGCAAGCGAAATGTCGGACGCCCGCCTACAAGGTGGACGGACGATCTGGCTAAGGTTGCAGGAAGTCGCTGGATGCAGGCCGCTTCGAACAGGTCATTGTGGAGATCCTTGGGGGAGGCCTATGTTCAGCAGTGGACTTTCTGTGGCTGATATATTGATGCTAATGATCATATTGTGTGCTATTCTGTTATAATTTTTACAAAGCATTTGTAACTGTAAAATATACTTACCAGTGAGGTAGAACAAAAGTTTTTGTTTTCTTTAAAGCTTTCGAGACGCCTACACTTTTAATAAAGACAAAATAAAATGTTGTTTCTGTGTGGTTTGTTAGATAAACCAAATGTAAGAAAACAATATATGTAACGAATTACTAGAATGTAAGTTCGTTATCATGCTGGGTGTATGCTCGTCATTATGCTTCACAGCTAGTTATAGCTTAATACTGTGGGCGTATGTGTCAAATCAAATGGTAGGAAATCATAATCTTACTCACGGAACGCGAGACAGTTTCCACGCCTTTACAGCACTATTTTGTGATGATAATATTTATTCTCTTGATCGCAACAAGCGTACTGCTTGCTCGCAGACCGTTGAGATGTCCCTGATTTTTCTTTATGAAGTCCTGACATCTTCAATCAATATCTAGCGTAGATTCTGTCGAACGCCTATAGAGGGCGTTGGCATTTCGTTTTTAAAAATCAACTCGATGACGACATGTATATAAAAGTATCACGCATAAAGCATCCTTCTTTATCAAATTATGGAAAGGAATTTGGAAGTAATATGACTGTATTCAATATTTTTTTTTTGGGAAAAATCATGAATTTTTTACTACACCATAGTCGACCAAAATCAACGTATCTTTGGGATGGGGTTATGTGAATTTAGATGTTTAGATGTTTTATTTCCGACATATCTTTATTAAATGTTATTATTATTTTGTTCCATATGGTATGCTTCCTTGGAAATTATTAATTTTAAGAACTACATTCATATAATAAATAAGCTTTTTAATTAAATAATAATTAAATTTCCTTTACAGATAAAGCTAAATATATCACTCTGCCAAACGGAAGAACTTTGCTAATGCTCGACGGATACACGTTTGCGCAGGCAAATAAAAAGATCTGGTATTGCTCCAAGAAACAGTCTCTAAAATGCAAGGCTAAAGTCGCGCTGAAAGATGACGTCATATTATATTGTGATAATGAACATAACCATAAAAAACCTGTGTACACTAAGACGAAGGATGGCATTTATATCAAAACGGCGTCATAAGAGAATATTTAGTTTTAACTAAATGTAATTGTTAAGTAGAAGAAGTAGTGGAAGACGTAGAGTATGACACACTAAGTAAGACGAAATTAAATACGAAATAAAATAACTGAAGATATTAAAGAATATTTGAGCAATAATCGTTGTATTAGACCCGAACAGAACTATTTCCAAATTTATTCAATGATTTTGTTTACATCTTTTTGAAACAATTTTATTTCGATTGGCAAACAATTCTTATGAAATTATGAATGCAAATTTTGTTTTACATAATCACTTTATGATGTAATTTTTCTCTACCATTTCTTCGCATTTTGTTTATTATTTAAGGATCGAGCAAATTAGCTATCTATAGACTTCGCCTACCCCTATGGGATACAGGCGTGACGATTCTAATGATGTTTTTGTGTGTTTTGTCATGTGCTGTTGTTGTATTATTTACAATATGAACCAAGATAAACAGAATGTGTTTTCAGTGTGCTATTATGTAATATTTTTTACAAAGCATAAGAATTTTAGTTGTGAAATATACCAGTTATGTGTAGCAAAACATTTTTATTTCTAACCTGTACAGTATTCATTATTTTGCTGCTCTATGGTTTGTTGGAATGATACAATGTTATTAAAAACATAATATAAAAATTGTACGCAAAAGGCATCTTCATTTGTCAAACTCTGGTATTTATCATAAATTAGTAGTTATTTTTCAACTTATTTGGGATAATCACACACTTTTAGCTACGCCATAGTCGGCTTAAATTTTAAGCCTTAAAAGAACGTATCTGCATAAAACATTATTTTTCTTTAATACCACTGATACATTATAGTAAGTATCATACTTTAGAAATAATACGTTTTAGGAACTCTATTAATCAAATAAATGTGCTTGTTAATTATATAATAATTTAATTTCCTTTACAGAAACAGCTAAATACATCACCCTGCCAAACGGAAGAACTCTGCTTATGCTCGATGGATATACTTTTGCACAGTCGACTAAGAAGATCTGGTATTGCTCAAAGAAACAGTCTCTAAAATGCAAGGCTAAAGTCGTGCTGAACGATGACGTCATATTATATTGTGATAATGAACATAACCATAAAAAACCTGTGTACACTAAGACTAAGGCTGGGGTTTATATCAAAACGTCGTCATAAGAGAACATTTAGTTGTAATTAAATTATTTTCAATTGATATTTAAATGTAATTATCAAGTAATAGATGAAGGACTTAGAGTAAGACCCACTAAGTACGACGAATTTAAATACATACGAAATAAAATAACTGAAGATATTAAAGAATATTTGAGCAATCTTCGTTGCATTAGACCCGAACAGAACTATTTTCATATTAATATATGATTTTGTTTATGTAATATACAGGGTGGACAAGGAAAACGGCGCACCTGCCAATATACATTATAGTATATGGTGAAGGCATCTTAATTAAGACGGAATTGCATGGCGCTAGCGAATATTAAGAAAGATGCCGAGAAAAAAAAACTAACGTTACATATGATAACCCTTAACACATTACGCTAAAGTGATTGAACCTTACAACTGAACGGTAGACACTCAACAATAAATAAGCAGAGCTCATTATTTACTTATATGTCGTGCGATTGTGTACATCACGCTCAGGGTACATAAAAAAGATATTAAATTAATACTGCCAAAAGTCACATACATGGGTACTTACCCCACACTAAGATACAAATCTTATGTCGCGGGTATTAGGAAAATAATTATGGTTCACGGAAATTATTTGTCTCGGGCGGGAACCGAACCCGCGGTCTCTCATTTCACAGGCGGTTCTTACCAACTGTGCCACGGAGGCCGTCGGTGACTCATATGGGCGGGTTAGTTGTCATTAATGACCACTAAAATAGTTAACTGACCTTGTAATGTAAACCGTAATGACCTTGATAGGCAAGGATGGAAGCGCAGGATCCGCCAAAACACGCACGAAAACACTGTCACAGTTTGGTAGCACAAATCACTTTTTCTTTTACATTTCACATAACACAAGTTACATCAAAAGCTATCAAACTGGGCAATGTTCAAAGCATAGTTAAATTAATAAAATTTACTTAAAATAACTGAAAACGAATTTACAATAATATGCACACGACTAATACATGCATACGCGATCGCAATCCGAATTCAACTAATAAAAAATAAAATATTATTTTGATTTTTGAAAGATAAAGGCCTGTTCACTTTAGATACAAAGCTTTCCTATTTAAGTTCATAATAATTCATCTGAACAATTAGTATTAGTACTGTATTAGCCCATATACGTGCCACTGCAAGGCACGGGGTCTCCAGTGCAGTAAATTAGTAGTTAGTGTTTATTGATTTCACTAATTTTATCTAACATAAGTCTCATATGCAAATTCTATGCTATAATGGTAGACGACATTTCTCTAGGTATAAGAATTTAGAGGAAATTGTCTCACTATAAAGTAACATTATTTTCAAAATACATTAAAGTAATATTAAATACAATAATAAGCAAAGTAAATAGGCAATTTTTATCTGACTAGATGACAAATTTAAATAATATTATAAGCTCTTGAGCAAGTAAGTAACATTCTATCAGTCCAATAAGATCTTTTTTTTAACGTAACTTTGTACTTAATCAAATTAAGTTATATCAAGTGTGTAGTGTGAACACACCTCAAGATGTCGGCCTTCTTTTGCAAAATGCTAAAGTTACCGACAAAGAAATTGCCGCCTTTCGGCTCGCACTCACAAACGGCGGCGGCAACCTCAAAGGAAGAATAATCGAGCCGCGTTGGTTCCGACGAAGTACACTATGACCGGCGGCTTCCTTTGACTAATAGGGCCGAATTGGGCCATCATTTTAAAAATCTTATTTTTTATTAATCAGTGTCATCACATTATTTTTTCAATGAATATTAATTATTTGGATAATTTAAATGTTATGTAGGTGTTAACAAAACTTTTCTAATAATAATTAAATTCGCAATCTTACATGATTTGACGATGACAGCCTCCGTGGCGCAGTTGGTTAGACGCCGCCTGTGAAACGAGAGGCCGCGGGTTCGATCCCCGCACCGAGAGAAATGTTTGTGCGGCCCACAAATATTTCTTCCGGGTCTGGGTGTTTGTGAGACCGAAAAGTCTCTCGTAGTTCCTGATACCCACGACACAAGACTCGATCTTAGTGTGGGGTCAGGACTATGTATGTGACTGTTGGGTGTTATTTATTTATTTATTTAAGCGATGACCAGTGTGATTTCTTGGTATCTTTCAGTTTGGATTTGTGACACTAAGGAAAATAATGACAAACAAAATAGTCCATCCATACACGATGCAACTGCACCTAAAGTTATTATGTTGTTAATTTATTGACGCTTAAATCTAAGTACGTCCCTGTTTAACTGATTGATTTATTTGAAATGAAACAAAAAATATCCTTTTTTACAGTTAGAAAAGGATAAATTATACAGCTGCAGAGTTCATGACCTCTCCTATTACATTACAATTGTAAACAACGGTTAAAGCGAAGTCTGAGAAAGTTTTGATGCTGTTAAAAATGTTTTGCGTGGTATATTTCGTTAAACGTTCAATTAACGACGAAACGAAAAAATACGTATGTGTTTGAATCTTGTTCTTTATTCATTCCAACTGGTTTTATGCGAAAAAGTGGTGATTAAACTTAAAACTTTAAACGGTCATAACTTCAAAACGGATAGGTATTTTCCAATTTTTGTTTTTTATTACAATATCAATATTATGCCCTTGTATCCTACTGAGCAAGTGCGCCATTTATTTGCGCTCCCTGTATTAATAAATGTGTAGAGTAAAAGAAAGACATTTATCACTAACACAAAATATTACGACAGACTTGTCTAAAAGGTACACTGTTCGGTATTCAATATATGTGAGTGGCCAGATACAATACAGTTCACATATGACTAACAATTCCCATGAAATTATTAATGAAAATCATGTATTATATATTAACTTTACGATGTAATTTCTATCTGCGATTTCTTCACAATTTGGTTATTATTTGATGTTTTAATGGTCATGTAGAGAGGATGGATAAAAGGAGACTAACCAAGAAAATATAAAAGGCGTGTGTTGGTAGAAGAGGGGTCGACGTCACCGAACCCACGCAATCCAAATCAGTGATGCTCTCAACAAGGGCCATGTCGAAAGTATCCTGAATCGACGAGAATGCATATAGAGGTTTATGAAAGTGGATGATGCGAATGTGATATAAATAAATGCACTCAACCACTGTTGACTATGTCACTACATACATATGTACATAGCCCTGACCTCACATTAAGATCAATTATGTCATGGGTATCAAACACTACGAGAGACTTTTCGGTCTCATAGAACCCAGACCCGAAACTTTTTCTGTATCATAAAAAATCATGTGACGGATCGGAGTTCGACCCCAGGGCCTCACGTTTTACAGCCGGCTGTCGATGAACATGTCAGGACCTCTACTCTCCGCCTACCCTTATGGGATACAGGCGTGACGATTCTAATGTAGTTTCTGTGTGTTTTGTTATACGATGTTATTATTTTGTATTAATATACAATATGAACCAAGATAAACAGGAAGTGCTTTCAGTGTGGTATTGTGTAATAATTTTCACAAAGCATTACATTTTTTATTGAGAATTATACTATTTAGGTATATCAAAACGTTTTTATTTCTAACCTGTACGATATCCATAATTTTGCTGGTCTGTGGTTTGTTGGAAAAATAT
Source organism: Hyles vespertilio (assembly GCA_009982885.2). Classification (NCBI taxonomy): domain Eukaryota; kingdom Metazoa; phylum Arthropoda; class Insecta; order Lepidoptera; family Sphingidae; genus Hyles; species Hyles vespertilio. The sequence goes on along the minus strand of CM042809.1, from coordinate 17,696,189 downwards.
ATCAGGAGGTAATTTTCAATACTAGCCAAATCCACTTTTTTACAAATCGAGAAATTGTACATTTTTTGCCTGGCGTTTCCTATGGCTGTTATTAAGCTGGAAGTGCATTATACTGATAGTTTTAATGTTTGAGGTGAAAATATCAATATTTAAATGAAAGTTTAGTGTATTTAATTAGAAAAACGACATTGAAGTTTGGATTTGGCTACTTTTGATTGTAAGTGTTGGATTTGACTACTTATGGAAACAAATGAATTGGATTTGGATATTTTTGAAAATAAGTGTTTGGATTTGACCATTTTAGAAAGTAAAAAAAAATGTCTGATTGTATAGGGTTGCTCGGATAATGTATGGCAATTGTAAGATGGCGGCCCAATCTAAACGCGTTGTGATTGGTCAATTTGGATTAGACTAAGTTTGAAAGTGAGCGTCGATGGAATATGCCATTTTTGAAAATAAACCCCTTTTTAAAATGCGTTTTGGGGGCTTTTTATTGTATTTACATGGATTTATCTACAGTTGAATTGTCAAGAATTCTCAGCATATTCATCTGGCATTATTAGTGCAAAATTCGTGAATTTGGAGATTACCACTTTTGAAAATCACCTCCTCATATATTAAGTTATAATAAAAATCAAAAAAACAAACTCATTCTATAAAGTGTACGCATAAAGCATTTTCATTTATCAAACTATGTTACAGCAATATTTAAACCTTTTTTTTGGGGAAATTATACACTTTCAGCTACGCCGTAGTCAGCTTAAAATAATGTATCTGTATAAAATATTATTTTTAAGTTATTTCATTGTTATATTATTGTACATACTTTACAAATAATAAGGTTTACGTATTCTATTAATTGACTATATTTTTTTTTTCTCGCGGGGAAAATCCCTTTACGGACCATCCCACCCCCGAAGGGGCGAGGGTGTGTCGGACTCACCGGCGCCTTCCGAGCCCAGCGAGATGTTGTGCCGCCCGTGGATGTGGACGGGCGGCCGCTGGGTCGGGTCCCTACCACATTACGCGCCGAAATACCGACTAAAAACCCCGCGTCGGCCACCATCGGTGCACTTGAGAGACGGCCCCGGGATACCGATGAACGGACGCGCCAAGACCGCCTCTTTGTGCACCGCCGCTTAGCGACGCGGCAACTGACGCGTGTTGCGTCACGTCTCGGGGGCCGCCAAGGTAGGGACGGCGGCCCCGCGTGGCCTCTGCGGCGCCGGGTTAGTTGTTGTCCCGGCGCCTCCTACGTCTCCTGTGGCGACGAGTGGGATCGGTCTGCTCCCGATCCCGCTCAGCGCTCTCCTTCTGCGACATGACACGTTCGCAGAAGGAGAGCATGGCTCGCCACGAACTCCGTCTGCCGACCATGGCGGCGACCACGGCCGGCAGCGAAAGGTCACTTCCGATGACCGCGACGAGAGCGCTGCGCTCCTCGTCCCAGGCTGGGCACTCCTCCAGCGTGTGCTGGGCCGTGTCCTCACGGCAGTTGCCACAATGGTGGCACACGGCGGACTCCTCCGCTCCGGCTATGCGACACATTAATTGACTATATGGCCTAACCACTCTCAATTGTACTCTCGATTGTAAAGCAGGCCCGTGCCCCGGAGTGGGACGTATATGAGCTGATATACAATAAATATGCTTTTTAATTTAATAATAATTTCATTTCCTTTACAGTTACAGCTGAATACATCACCCTGCCAAACGGAAAAACTCTGCTTATGCTTGACGGATATACTTTTTCACAGTCGACCAAGAAGATATGGTATTGCTGCAGGAAACGGCATATGAAATGCAAGGCGAAAGTCGTGCTGAACGATGACGTCATATTATATTGTGATAATGAACATAACCATGAAAAACCTGTGTACACTAAGACAAAGACTGGGGTTTATGTCAAAACGTCGTAAGAAAACATGTAGTTTAAAATGTGGATTAAATATTTAATATCAATAATTAAAATTAAAGATTAATTAAGTAATATTAAAAGTAATGGGTGGAAGACGGATTGGAATTAGCACAAAGTAAGACTAATATAATTAAAGATATTGAAGAAAATCTAAGCAATCTTCGTTTCATTAGATCTTAACGGAAATATTCCCACATTCATACTATCATCTGTTTACATCTTAATTTTGAAACAATGTTATTTCCATTGGCAAACAATTCCACACTCATTATTACGCGGCTGACATTTCGCGATCATCTGCGTCTACAATTTTAGCTAGGCGATTGTTGGTGCAAAAACAACGTACCTATATATTTTTCTTTTATTCCATCGATATGACATCATCATCATCTCAGCCACAGGAAGTCCACTGCTGAACATAGGCTTCCCCTAAGGATCTCCACATCGACCTGCTGGAAGCGGCCTGCATCCAGCGACTTCCTGCAACTTTAGCCAGTTCGTCCGTCCACCTTGTAGGCGAGCGTCCAACATTTCGCTTACCTGTACGTGGCCCACTCTAAAACCTTTCGATCCCAACTGCCATAGGTTATACGCGCAATGTGCTCAGCCCACTGCCACTTCAACTTGCTAATCCTATGGGCTATGTCGGTAACCTTTGTTAACTCACGGATCTCCTCATTTCTGATTCGGTTTCGTTGGGAAATACCGAGCATAGCCCGCTCCATAGCGGGCTGAGTGGCCTTGAGCCGTCTCATGAGGCTCATAGTGAGAGGCGTCTCGGTGCCGTAGGTCATCACTGGTCATCACACACATACGATATGACATGTTAGTTCAGAAATAATACGTTTAATGTAATAAATGAACTTATCAATTAAATAATGTTTTTTACAGAAAAAGCTGAATATATTACCCTGTCAAACGGAAGAATTCTACTGATGGTCAACGGATACACGTTTGCGCAGGCCAATAAGAAGATCTGGTATTGCTCCAAGAAGCAGCAGTCTCTAAGATGCAGAGCTAAAGTTATGCTGGACGATGACGTCATATTCTATTCTAATAATGAACATAACCATAAAAAACCTGTGTACTCTAAGGCTAACAACGGGGTTTATGTCAAAATGTCTTCGTAGAAACATTTAATTTAAAATAAGTGAATTTTATGGAATTGTATGTCTTAAATATTTTATTAATCGAATGAATATAATAAAGGGTGTCCCAAAATTAACGCAAGATTTGAATTAAATAGAAAACACAGTTTTTAGTCTTTTGATTGTAATTTTTTTATTGATTCATAAAGTACATAGGATAGGGTTATTTATGGAATAACACATCGGGCAAATGGCCTCCGCGGCTTTGCATACACATACGCACTCGTTTGTCGAAATTTTCCATGACCGTTCTGCATAAATGTGGCTGAATTTCGTTGATGCAACGTTGAATCTCCTCCTTTAATGCACGCGTAGTTGTGGGCTTGTTGACGTAGACCTGTGATTTTAGATATCCCCATAAAAAGAAATCTAATGGTGTTAAATCACACGATCTAGGGGGCCAATTCTGATCACCGAAACGAGAGAGTACACGACCTGGAAATGTCTCATGCAATAATTGAAGTGTTTCACGGGCTGTATGGCATGTGGCACCGTCTTGTTGAAACCACATATTAGCCACATCAATATCATCCAATTTCGGCAAAAAGAACCGTGTTATCATATCGCGATATCGAGCAGAAGTAACAGTCACTGCTTGACCAGCCTCATTTTCAAAAAAGTATGGTCCAATTATGCCTCCAGCCCAAATGCACACCAAACTGTGACACGTTGTGGATGCATTTGTTTTTCGACAATCACATGTGGATTTTCAGAACCCCAAAAGCGGCAATTTTGGCGATTAACAAAGCCATCAAGGTGAAAATGTGCTTCGTCGCTTAGGATGAGTTTGCTCGAAAATCAGCATTCATTTGTTGTTGCTCAATAATCCATTCAACAAACTCTCTTCGCTGTGCATGGTCATTGGGCTTCAGTAGTTGTGTTAATTGAATTTTGTAAGCATGGAGACACAGATCTTTAGTGAGTATACGCTGTAGAGAGCTTCTTGAAATTTGCAATTCTTGTCCACGACGCCGAATTGAGGTTCCTGGATTGTCACCGACACTCGCACGCACTGCCTCTATATTGACATTTGAACGGCTTGTTTTTGGACGACCAGTGTGTTTGGCGTCTCCCACGGATCCTGTCTCTCGGAATTTTTCAATTAATCGCTTCACAGTTGACGAAGTTAAAACACTATTCCGACCATATTTTGTATGAAATTTTCGAACTACGGCCGCCAAGCATTCATTATTTTTGAAATATTGCTCAACAATGAAGACACGTTGTTCTATTGCGTAACGCTCCATTTTTACTAACCCTAAACTGTCAACTGTCGATTTATTTTGTTTTTAGGGTTGGCAAGACTGTACTGCATAAATGGCGGCAAATTCAAATCTTGCGTTAATTTTGGGACACCCTTTATATTTCAAGTTTATGTATAATGTTTCGCTAAATACTGACTCTTAGCCATGTCGTATCCGAGTATGTACAAGTCATACCGATAAATACAGTTTTATTATTAGTCGGTATAAAAGTATATACTGTCCTGTATCAGCCCATATACGTCCTACTGCAGGGCACGGGCCCCTCCACAATAGAGAATCAAGTACCTACGATTGAGACCGGTTAGGCCATATATTCAACCACGGTGGTCTATTGTGGGTTGGCTGACTTTACATATCATAGAAATTCACACAAATCGCTATGGTGTGAAGGTTTCCTCACAATGTTTTCTTTCGCCGTTGTAGGTATATAGCGTAACAGTTAACACAAAAATCTGTTTAATTTTCCTTTTGAGTATTAAAAATCAAATTGTCGTTTTTTTTTTAATTTTTAGTGTTTTTATAGCACCAGTTTACATTATTTGTGAAATGTCAGCTTTCTGTCTTTTACGGTTTATGCGATACAGTCTGGTGAGCTGAGCCGTACTTTCTTCTTGAAATGATAATGTACGTAAAATCTCTTACACGCTCTGTTATTTTTTGGAACACTTTAAGATTTTCACTTTTGTATAAATTCTGCCACCTGTCATCGGTATTTTTTTTTACTCCAATGAATGGCGAGACGAGCATCCCGTTCGCCTGATGGTAAGCGATACGACTGCTCATGAATAAACCAAATGACACTATGAATTACATGCAATGCTTTGCATTCCACTGCGCTCGCCATCCTAAGACATAGGATGATAAGGCTCAATATATACAGTAGTTACTCTGAATACAATGTCTTTCAACCCGAAATACAACAGTGCATTTACACTGCTGATGGCGGGAGAAATATACATTGCGGTGGTACCCAGGAGGCCTCTCACATATGAGTGACCTACCACCAGTTATATATTTTTTCCCATGTCTCTAATACACATTATATTGTAAACCCTGTTGGCCTTCCAAACAAACAAAATAATAAATAAACGAAAAAATCGCCATTTTATTTAAGATTAATAATTTAATTATTTTTCAGGCAAAGCGCAGTACATAACTTTAACAAATGGAGGCGTGTTGCTCATGCTTGATGGTTACACGTTTGCGCAGGCGAGCAGAAAGGTTTGGTACTGCTCTAGAAAACAGTCTTTAAAATGCCAGGCGAAAGTCAAGATGGACCGTGACGTCATACTTTCTTACGAAAACGTACATAACCACGAAAAACCCGTGTACACCAAGATTAAGGACGGGCTTTATGTAAAAATAAATTAGTAACCCAAGGAATGTAATGTATAGAGGGAAATATGCTTCAGTAAAAGTGCGAGACATGGTAATTTTTTGCTTGACAGATTTATGTACGTGTTTTTAAGTTGGTAAATACAGCTACGATAAAAAATAGTTATTAGTTTATTATTAAATATAATTATGAAATATCGAAAATACTAAATACATATTACACCTGGTTGCTACGACAAATATTGTTTATTTGCTTTGCTGTATCCGATTAAAGGCGTCCACGTATTTGGATCGTTAGTATAGGACGCATCGCATTTAACGAATCGTATAATCTATAATATAAAAATAAGTCGGGTTTTCCTTCCTGACGCCATAACTCCAGAACGCGCGAACCGATTTGGCTGATTTTGGTCTTGAAATATTCGTGGAAGTTCTGGGAAGGTTAAGGAGTGAGAAAAATTGGAAAATTTCTAAGGAAGATACTAAAAACCGTATTTTTGGGTATTGTTCAAGCGTGATGTGTCCAGCCAATATATGTGTATATAAATTAATCTTCGATCAATATTTTTTTTTGTTTCATTTATCAAATCGATACACCATCGGTGCGCCACCGATAAAATTACATGTCCGAAAAGCCTTAAATTATTATATTTAATATATGTTGGATAATACTAAAATCAAATAAGAGCATACGCTTATTTGTGCTTTTATATCTCTTGCCGTGTTTAAGTGTCTCAAGAGGTCTCAAGTCTCAAGTGTATATTAGATCGAAGGAATTCTTATCTTCACTGTTGTGTTTCGGATTGAAGGACATTGTAGCCAGAGTAATTACTGGACATATTGAGACCTAACATCTTATGTCTCAGGATGGCGGGCGCAGTGGAATGCCAAACATTGCTTTGTTATTCAAGGTGTTGTGTGGTTTTGCCACTGTTCATGAGCGGTTTTATCGCTTACCACCAGGCGAACGAAAAGCTCATTTCGCCATTAACAGCAATAAAAGACTAATACGATCCGTTTGATGCGATGGGTCCGGTACTTACGATGTGAATATTTGGACGTCTGCCTTTAATGTCATAATAATACTACTTTTAATGCAACTTATATATTTATATTTTTAAAAAATTGTCTTTATATTTTATCAATAGAGAAAGAATAACTATAAATAATAATAGACTTACACAAATAATATCGTTTTTTTTATTTTTTATTTATTAGAGTCTCCAACCAAAAATATACATTACAAGCTTTGCTATGATAGGGGGAGTGCCTATCCCCATATCGGGTATATTACATTTATTCCTGGCTTCGGGCTGATAATGAATAGAAAAATCCAATATCACTTTGCCCGACCCACGATTCGAACCCAAAACTTTAGCATTGTAACCGTACCGTACTACAACTAAACTACCGAGACAGTATAAATGTAGTAATATAAATGTGTTCTAAATAATAAAATAAAATTATCTATCCATTGAAAAATTTCATTTTCAGATAAAGCTGAGTATATAAAACTGTCAAACGGACGAATATTGCTGATGTACGACGGCTATACTTTCGCGCATATAAGCAAGAAGATCTGGTACTGTTCCCGAAGACAGAATCTCGGGTGCCAGGCGAAAGTGAGGGTGGAAGATGACGTCATCGTGTACTGTGCTAACGAACATAACCATGAGAGGCCCGTCTACACAAAGACTGAACAAGGCTTTCATGTCAGGACATATTCGAGAAATAATCTCGCTGAAATCAAGGATCCTTAAATTGTCTAATGCTGTGCATCATCATCATTGGCTTTCATGTCAGGACATATTCGAGAAATAATCTCGCTGAAATCAAGGATCCTTAAATTGTCTAATGCTGTGCATCATCATCATTGGCCACAGCATTTTGAGAGACGATTGTTTATTTTATTTTATATTATTATTTTAAAAGTATCCACAGTATTTTCATATTTACAATTGACATTGTGGCAGTGTTTTAGTATACGGAATTTATTGCGTAAGCTAAAGCGCGTGGTGGTCTGTTGGCAAGTGGAGTAGATGCGACTGGCAAAATGTTCACATTGGTCGCGGGTTTGAATACCAGGGCATACCTCTGACTGTTCGGAGACATGTGTGTATTGATAGTCAATCACCTCGCACTAAAACGGTGAAGGAAAACATCGTGAGGAAACCTGCATACCATAGCGATTTATAACATATATATGATATGTAAGTCCACCAACACGCATTAGGGCAATGTGGTGGACTATATGGCCAAACCACTCTCAATCGTACTCTTGATTGTAGAGGAGGCCCGTGCCCTGCAGTGGGACGTATATGGGCTGATACAGATATTCAGACAAAAATATATGATGTTTTCAAGTTGGCGGGGTTATGACATTAGAACATAAGGATAGGTCGTCAACGTTATCAAACGTTACGAGTACTACTATTTAAATTTCTATAGGGTTTGATTTAATTTTCTTTGTTTAATTCCTATGAAAACTGATTGACGAGTATACGAAATCTATAACTACATCGATATAGTTACTATGAATATGACTACAACACTGTGTGACATGTGACAAATTTCGAAGTTGACATAACAAAACTGAGTCGTATGCATTGCTTAGTAACTTGGAATTCGTGTGCATTGTATGTACGCGTAATCAGCAATGTATATTTTTGTTATGTTGTCGATCTTATTATCGAATTCTTCAAAATGTAATTATAAATCAGAATTTTTGGAAATAAAGGTGAAAATCAATAATATCGGATTTAATAGTGGTATAAAATTCTTCCTCTAATGATATTCGACGCTTTAGTATTGGAACTGCAAGATAAAATAGTTGCAAATCTGCATTTTTACTCTATTTTGCCGGAGCACCACACTCCAAGGCATTTCGACAACGACTGATTTGACAAATCATCCGTTCCGCGGCAGTGATGCTTTTTATGCACCACTTTGCAACGCGTCAAACGCTTTTATTTCCCTTCGAAATGCCTTCTAACCATATTCATCTGTTCTGTGAGCTGTATATAAGCTGCTCATTTTTTTTTTATTTACTGTATGAAACCTTTTTGTTGAAATATACATCTATTCGCATAGTATAAAGCTATAAAGCGTTTATACAAACCGATTCCTACCGGCTTTCCTTTCTTAATATAATATTTATCTTACAATATTACAATCAAATATAGCATTTTCTTAAATAAAATCACTGCTGACTTCAACTCTCTTTTGGAAAAGTCACCCTAAACCACTGTTATTTTATACTGAGTAATGAACCATAATATACCAATATTTTTCACAGATAAAGCAATGTTCATCACTTTACCCAACGAAAGAATTCTTCTGATGTTCGAAGGATATACATTTGCCCAGGCTACTAAGAAGCACTGGTACTGCTCCAAGAAACAGACAAGTAACTGCAAAGCAAAGGTTCATTTGGAAAATGACGTCATTGTGTTCTCCTGCAACGAACATAGTCATCCACCGCCTGTGTACGCTAAAAATAAGGATGGATATTATATCAAACTTCCTGAAACAATGCGCCAGAACAACTAAAGATAGTTTAATAGATTCATCAGTAAAATAATAATCATTTATTATTGTTCTGTTATAAATAACTTTTCTTTTTCATAACTGCTACTAAAATGTTTCAATCTAGATAACCGTTGTTCCAAAGAGTTTATGTGAGTAATCGATTATAGATTGGTGTGCATATGAATATTGAAAAATATAAGATGATAAAACTTTCGTGTTTTTGTGGTTCGTTCAATAAATACAAACCTGATAAACTTAATATGGCGTGTATTTCAATGCTCTATGTTTGAAGCATGCATTGTCACCCAATAACTACTGCGAGTATTGTAGGTAACCCTGTAAATAATATGAATCATAATTCGGTTTTCTGTGACCGATTTGCATTAGGATTATTTTTAAATATAAATACACTTTATGGACACATTTAAAGATCTGTTCTCGTACAACACAAGACTTGTGATTATGTAATTTTTGGTCTCACTACACTGTAACTCCAAACAAATATTCGAGGATCACGTAAAAATATGTATACCCCTTTATTTTTGGTGCTGAACAATTCTATTTTCAGGGGCTATAAAATTCATAAAACTGGCAAACCAGACAGTTTTACTAATGGTTGACAACTACACTTTCAATAGAGTCAGCAAGAACTCCTGGTACTGCTCGCAGAAGAAGTTAAGATGTCCTGCCAAGGTGCTTCTCCAAGAAGGCGTCATATTAAAATACCATAATCAGCATAACCATGAACCGCCTGTATATGTCGACGATGGATCTGGGACATATTATAAACGATTAACTAAGAGAAATGCACTATAAAGAATCAATGTTAACAAATCCTATAGTCCCAAACATATTTCTATTAATGTTTGTATTTATTTTCATACTATATACCACGGGTAGGTCTCTCATATGTAAGAGGTTGGCTGGGTAGGTACCACCACAATGTCTATATCTCCCGCCAACGAGCAGTGTAAGTGCAGTGTTGTGTTTCGGTTTGAAGGACATTCTAGCTAGAGTAACTACTAGACATAAAGAAACTTAACATCTTATGTGTCAGGATTGCGAGCGCAGTGGAATGCCATTCATCGCAATTTAAAAAACCTTCGATTAACAGCTCTTCTCTCTCAATTTATTATATACCATAGTTATCTTTAGCTTTATCTTTAGCCAGCGCGGCGTGGTGGACTATGTGTCCTAAGCACTCTCAATGCTACTGTCGATTGTAGAGTAGGCCCGGGCCCTGGGCTGATATGATACGACGACAATATTTGGTGAGAGTGGCTATTGATCTAATAAGGGAGAAATTTATAAATTAATAACAAAATAACATAACTTTATCCTTGCAGAAGTAGAGTTCATACCGACGAACCGTGGTAATGGAATGATGATCTTCTACAACAACCACACATTCTGTCGCATGGGTGGGAAGAACAAGTGGTACTGTTCGAAGAAAGCGACAGGGTGCAAAATGCGAGTCACTGTGTTGGGAAATAGGGTTGTGGAAGTGACAAATGCTCACACACACCCCCCACCTATTGTGTATCGGATGCCTGATGGAAGAATACTACGTGTTTAAAGAAGAGATAATCAGCAAGTTTCTTAAGGATTGGCTTGGCATCACCGTAAGGTCTGACAGGAAAGAAAAGGGGAGAATTTTGTATAGCATGGCGCCATTTGCTGCCATAAAGATGCTTAAAGTGCGTTGGGTTACACCTTAATAGTGGTGCGTAAAGGGTAAGAATGTAAAGTCATATAAAATATAGAAGTTTACGTTCATAGCCGTTTCATCTTTGTATTAAGTTGTTACCCCAAAGCATCATAATATGAAAAACAAACGAAGTAATTTTGCAGAAACTTCCTGGATGCAGACGGTTATGAATAGGTCTAAGTGGAAATTCTTGAGGTAGACTTAAATTCTACAGAAAATTTTCTATCGCTGAAGATAATGATGTAATAAAAAAATAAGTTAAAGTATGAGTAAGATGTAGCAGATCTATACTTCTTAGTTAAGAAGTTGTTATCATGGTTGTATTTAAATATATAGGTATGTAAATATAATATAATTGTTTATTTTATGTTAATGAAATGAATGACTACATTTCATTGATACGTCTAAGGTCTTAATTATAAAATATTTTAAAGCACTTCAATAAAATAGTTGTGTATAGCCATTCATTTATTCATTTTATTTTTAATTTTCCAACGCGTATGCTTTCTACCTAATATGAATAATGATAGCTGCCGTATTCATATTATTCATTCAAGCTTAGGATCTGTAAGTATTATTTCATCGTAATGTTAAAATCTTATTACGCTACACCCTGAAAACTAACCTTAAATGATGTGCGTCAATGGTATACGAAATTTCGAGAGATTAGAGGGAAATGCATAAATTTAGACACGTATTGAGACTTCACGCCAAGCATTGCTTTGTAATTCATGTTTGGTGCCAATGGTTTGGTTTTGCTACTGTTCATGAGCGGTCGTCTCGCCATTCATTGCAATTCATCATCATCATCATCATCATCATCATATCAGCCACAGGAAGTCCACTGCTGAACATAGGCCTCCCCCAAGGATCTCCACAATGACCTGTTGGATGCGGCCTGCATCCAGCGACTTCCTGCAACCTTAGCCAGGTCGTCCGTCCACCTTGTAGGCGGGCGTCCGACATTTCGCTTGCCTGTACGTGGCCTCCATTGCAATTAAAAAACTATAATTCCGTAATCTACGATATACGAGTATTATGATTTGGTATTATTAATAATATTATAGGATATTTTAAGACATTCATGTATGTTTAATAAAATAGTTATAAAGCTTTTTTTATCAATTGTTTACGTGCATGTTTCTTTCCTAATACAAACAGGTACCGTATTCAGACATTTTAATTAAGCTTATATAGTATATTATTATTTGATCATAATCCTAATATTTTTTATAATTTTTTGCAGATAAAGATTCAGATTTCCTTCGTTATTATCGTCAGTACAAACCGCTACATCCTGAGAGATTTAACGTTCGTAAAGAAGAGAAAGAAAAAAATAAGGATCCTGCTAGTAGGATTAGTGATATACTCAATTCTGTTGTGGGAAGGAAATAAAAGAACGTACAATTTGTAATGAAATGAAATGAAAATGAAAATGAAATGAAAATAATTTATTGGATCCATTAAAATGTTCAACATCGTTTAGATTCAGTCATTTTTTTATCTACCACCCGGTTCGGAAAGCGGTTTTCACTAGAGAAGAACGGGCAAGAAACTCTAGTGTTGCTCTTTTCAAAACCAGTTTACAATTTAGTGATTATTGCATAATTTACAAGTTGGTTTAAATCAGAGCAGTTTATTAAAAATATTTTTAAACGGAATATTATTATATTATAATTACTATGGCTGAGTGAAGCGAAGTCGCCCAGAACGAAGAATCAGTATACTCTTTTTCGCCAAAACAGTGAATAATTGCGAAAGCCTTATGTAATCCATCAATGAATCCGTTACAATGTAAGCAAATCGGATAGACCAGTCTACGCAAGCAGCACCCGTTCACGAGTATGACGCATGTGCCAGCCATCGGTCTCCTCAACCATGTTGCAGGGAAGTGACCGACCTGGCACACGACGCCACCGCAAGCACAGACTTTTTAGCGAGCATGACATACCCAATCACTTACACAGAAAAACAATAGCAAATCTGACATGTTACTTAATTTAAATGATCTTATACAGAGCATACTAAGACTTCCGCTCCGAGATACTACGCATTTATTTAATTTAATTCTATTCCCAAGCCTTGCTATCATCTAGATATTCTGAAATTTTATAATATGCTTTATTGCATAATTTTTGCTTGATAGTTGCTTTGAATTTTGTAATAGATAAGGCTTTAATGTGACTGGGAACTTTGTTATAAAAGTGTATACAGTAACCTTTAAAAGATTTGCTGATCTTGTGGAGTCTGGTCTTATGCGTTGCTAGATTATCCTTATTCCTAGTGTTTTTGTTATGAATATCGCTAATCTTACAATTCTCTTAAATATTCCATTCCTAGGATTTTGTTTATTTGCTGTAATTATGATTTGATGTGTGCTTTAAAATATACTAGCGATGCAGTCAGGCTTCGGATTGGAACAGGTCTGTTATTTACATTGAGGTATTATACTAGAGCGGACATCCGGAACAAAATTTCTGCGTATTTTGCGTGCACACGGGTGCAAAGTGAAGCGAGAGCGAACATAAAGTTACTTCGTAGGCGTGACAGAGACAGAAATAGAAGGAGCGGTACCATTAATTTTGTTACAAACATTTTGTTTGCAGTGTCCCCTCTAGTATATTATCTCAATGGTTATTTACTACGGTATAGACAAGTTCATTATGCATATTTTGCTTCTGTAATAAACATACATAGATATATCTACATGTAATTCAACTTATATGATGTTTGTATTCTTAAAATTCTACTCAATTAGTGTAGTATTTATAATTATTATAAAGTATACAAAACAGTATAATTTAGAATTAGGATTAGGATTTATGGTGTTTTGATTTTTTATTATAGAATGTAGCAGTCAATTTGGGGTGTTTCTCTTAAGGACCGTCGTAGTCAGCCAAGTGTTCGTTGTGATTTTTAATAACCAAAGCATTCTAAAAAACAATTAGTATGATGCGCTGACCCTTTTTAGGTGTAATATGGGTGTATGGAAATGACTAAATGTAACTTACGAGTATAAAAGTAATATGTAACTTGCTTCTTACAAATATGATATGCAGTGTTCTATTAAACAAGTCTAAAATATTCGAAAGTACTTAGTAATTCAATTGAATAATGTTAATTTATAGTCATTTGATAGCTGAACCCATGAGAAAAATTATTACATAAAATTCATAGTCAGAATACTTAGATAATTTATTACAATAATGTCAATTTCATATTACTCGCTAGCAATACCGTTGTATTCCAACATCTATTTTCGAGTTTTGATCAATGTTAATTGTATAACTCAATAATCAAAGTAAATAAATAAAAAATTACACGATTTGTGGAAAGATGTGCTTATTATTTTATATTTTCAACCCTTCCATAGTTATATTCTGAATGAAGTAAAAAATAATATCCATGAATATTTCAGACAAACCCTACTACTCTCTGCCGCTGCTGAATAACAAAAGCGTGATCATATACAAAGATTACTCGTACTCGTACGATTCTACTAAGAAGAGTCTGCTGTGCTCGCGGAAACGGCGGGGGCAGTGCGGCGCCCGATGTCGGCTTAATCAAAATGGCGATATTGTACAGGAATATACAGTGCATAACCACCCAGCGCCAACGTTTCACAGGACTTCTAACGGATGCTACATATTAATAAGATGAAGAAACAGGAGAATAAAAAAATAGGGAGGGTCATTTGAATTTTGTTTAGTTAAAGGTTGACTCCCGCCCGAATACTCGTTGCCACTAAATAATTTGTTGCACTTAACTAAGCAAGCCTTGCTTAAGTATACTGATTCAGCTGGAATACGTAGTTAAAAGCAACATAATATTTAAGTGACTGTTGAGTATTCTATTTTTTTGTTTAATTAGACAGTATCTTCGTAGTATATTAAAAATTTTGGTGATGAAGGCAAACCGCTGAAAAATTGTGATGATCTCGATAATAAAAAAAATATTTGGTATTCTTCAACGCGCATTTGGGCAGGGAACTATGGTTTAAATCCTAGTTGTAGAGAAGGCAGTATTTACGCGCTAGCAGACAATAAATAGACCAAATTAATGCTCAGTTCATTTCTACCCTGGAAGTACTCAAAATTGGACATTGACTTTCCACTTTTATGATTTAGACCCGTGGAAAGAATAAGAGTCTGTATTTTTTTATATTCCTATAACTAAATTTATAGGTAATGGAGTAAAATATATTAGGAATATGTAAAACTGTTTTGTCATGATGTGTAATTCATGGAATTTAACAAAGAGTACTTTGTTATGGCTTTACTAAATCGGTGTCATACTTTATCTACGTATCATAGAAATATTAAAAAAAAAATGTTTGATGTTATTTCCTTAAGGTCTTATCGTTCTACAGCAATGTCTTACAGACAACCATGTTCTAGCATTAAATAACATTTTGTTATTCTAATTGCGGTGTGGATTCACCATTAGTTTGATATGTTTGTTGTTGTTGTTGTTTCAGCCCATATACGTCCCACTGCAGGGCACGGGCCTACTCTACAATCGAAAGTACGATTGAGAGTGGTTAGGCCATATAGTCCACCACGCTGGCCTAGTGCGGGTTGGCAGACTTACATACCATAGAAATTTTATAAATCGCTATGGTATGCAGGTTTCCTCACGATGTTTTCCTTCACCGTTTAGTGCGTGGTGATTGACTGTCAATACACACATGACTCCGAAAAGTCAGAGGTGTGCCCTGGGATTTGAACCCGCGACCACCGTGAACATGTTGGCAGCCGCGTCTAGTCCGTTTACCAACAGGCCACCACGCACTTATGATATGTTTGACCAGATAAATAAGTTTGTGTAGATATTAATTTTTAAGTTAGTTGTCATAAAACTGTGTAAAATATTTAATTTCTATAAATGTGTGTTCAAAATGCCATGTTTTATTAGTTAGATGTAGGCGTAGAATATTTTTGTGTTAAGACGGCGTAATGACTTTAATCAAATACCCCTTCTCATCCTGTTTCCTTCTTTCCCCGCCCCCTCTCCCCCCTTACGATCTGGCAGGCCAGCAACTCATGAACCAAGCGTTGTGTTTCATGGGCCCCAGTTTTCACTTACGATTAAGTGATGTGTTCGCTAGTCACAGATCACTTCCAATAGATACCGCATTACGATAGTTTTGTTTTGAACCGAAAACGCCAACGAAGGGAACTGCGCGGGGGGTGGGCGGGTTGCAGCGCGGTCACGTGGACTTCACTAGAGAGATGAGGCATAAGTCGATAAATAAAAAAATGTATCGATAGTTCGATTTGCCAGTAAGTTCATGTGTTATGATCGCTTCTATAACTTAATTACCAACTTGTTAAATGTTTGATAATATTTTTTCACCGGCCTGATCTGATAAATTATACCAACCGGCAACCGCTAACTACGAATAAAATAGGATTAACATTTATACTTTAGTATGTAACGGTTTTATTTCTATTATTCACCGTGTATTTTTGTATACCATAATGGCGAAATACCCAAATTAAGTGTTGATATAAAAGATCAGATAAAAATATGAAATAGTAAATAACTAAACCTCACGCCCTAAAGGGCTACAATAACTTATTCCGATTCTTGAATTCTGACGGCGGCTGTAGTAAATGTAATATCGACAAGTGACGATGAAACCCACTTGACGAACTATGAATGTTTTTGAGACGACATATACAACGTATGTTAAAATTAGTACGATAGCTTGTGCTACTGATTCTCAATAAACTTAGTATACTAAAACTTATGATAAATACCCTCCCATTATATTTGAAAACGTATACAACTAGAGAGAAAAAAGGAAATTTAATTACGCCAAAGATAAATAAAAAAATATTGTAAAAGTACCTTGTTAACAAATTTAACTATTTCAAATTACATAAAATAACGTAATTATGGTAATTTGCAATTTTTATTTAAATCAATATATATTTTGTGACATTGTCATTTAATAAAATTAATTTACATTATTGTTTTACAATATCGATATTTCTGGGAATTATATTATAAACATGCGTCAAACACTAGAAGAACGCGTAATTTCGCCAAAAAAAGATGGCTTATTACGGTTATTGCTATGCGGAAAAGAGACGGCTGATTCTCCATCCGAACTCGACTGTTTAACATTGATACATTAACCAGTATAAATTGAGCTCGCTCGGGACCAAATTAATTTAAAGAATATTAGTTATCGATGAAAACTTATTGCGTTTTTTTAGATACTTTATTTTTTTGAGTTTTTTGCACACCATTTTATTGAACAAATCATTATTAACTGTAATATTTAGTTCCCAAAATGTAATTTTCGCTAACGTGCGACGCCATGTGCGGGTCCACTACTTGGACGACACTGATAACGCGACATTTGGCATCGGTTTATATCTATCTGATATCTTATATGTGTTGGGCGCAACCGCTGCCTTGCATTAGGTATCTATTGGGAGTGATCTGTGTCGCTAGTTAATGGACTTATTGAATAAAAGAGAGGCCTTATCGTATGTATGGTGAATGTAGTAGTCTCGATTGACCATCGTTTATTACTGTCACGTCTTTCAGCACACATTTTCTGATATAACATACTAGCGGTCCGGCCCGGCTTCGCCTGGTTCCAGATCAGTTTTTTTTAAATATCATATCGTCTATTATCATCAGAAAATATGTAGTATTCGAGAGGTAAAAAGTGTCAAATCGGTCCAGTAGTTCCAGAGCCTATTGAATACAAACAATCAAATCTTTCCTCTTTGTATTATTGGTTTAGATTAATATGTGTTTCGAATCTAGCGTCATTTACCTGAGTGGTATGATGTTCGTTATTGCCTAATATTATTATAAATTCATAATTTAGGTTTAGGATAATTAATATATTTGTGAGGAAATAGGGAATGTGTTGTTTTTAATGTAATTCAAAGTCTATGTTTTTTTTTGTATTTAGTTTGGTTATAAAAAAAATTAAACAGATGACAAGTAAACTGCATTTTAATTTTCATAGTTCCTAAAATGTGTTTTAAGAATCCGTTCAAGAATTTGACAACACGAGTCTGGTCTGATGTACTATGACGACTACGTTTAGTAAATAAAATGGTTACTACGTTTAGTTTTATCAATTAAAATATATACCGGGTATATTAAGAGTGCTACTGAAAATGAAGCCGAGTTGTAGTTTTAGTGACTATAAACATGACGTAACTAAAAAAATCCCAAAGAAACGCGACAATTTAAATTTATTATTTTTTAAATGTCGTCGAGTTTGGGTGGTAAATCCATAGTTTTGGCTAAAATAATAATTTAAAGCCTAGCGTACCATAGCGTCTTTAAAAATAAAAGAGTGTACACTATTATTTAACAAAAACTATGTATTATATTTAACACCCTAATACGACGCTAGGAAAAATGTAACAAAAAAATCGTCACAATATTTTGCAAATTTTTTTGATGCATTGTGTCTGAAGTCACTAAAACTATCACCCAGGTTTGTTTTTGGTAGCAGTCTTGATATACCCTGTATTATTATCGAACAACTACATTTTTTAAATAATTCTAATTATTCAGCACAATCAATAAAATTTAGTATTTAAAATAACTAAACCTCAATGACACAAATATGAAATACGTGGCCTTAAAATCAAATTTATATATTTTTTGTGAGAAGAATAGTCGTCGTAAAGTGAGTACCAAATCTATATAAACACATTTTAGTTATATTTTTATTCCCATTAATAATTCCTATTCTTACCTTGCAGCGTCTTTCATAAGGATTAATAATAAAAACGTGTTTGTATACGAAGACTACACTTATTCAAAGCAGGGGGCTTCGTCGCAGCATCTGTATTGCTCCAAGCGATTGTCGAAACATTGTAAAGCGAAGATCAAACTGGGCAAAGATGGCGTGGTTGTCGCCGCTAACACTTCCCATAGTCACCCACCGCCGTCGTTAGTAATGACGCGGGATGGAAATTATATTAGAATAAATTCCTGTTAAAATGTGATGTCAAAAATCCGTTCAGAATCGGCAATATCACTTAATATTTATGCAAGAAAAAGATTCGCATTTATGACTTCCGCCTTTTTGAAGTCGGTTAAAAGTGGACTGGCTGGATGCAGGTTCAACTGATGTGTCTGTCCCGCCCTCACACCCACCACTGCAACTCCTGTAAGCCAGGATCAACAGTGGCACGCAATGTAATGACACCGAGCATTGAAGCTCGGCGAGTCTCCGGGAATGTCTAACTTGTCTTTAACCCGCAACGAAATCAATCAGAAAGTTAAATTAATAGGAGGAGTTGGAAATAAATTATTGTCAACTGATGGCTGTGGGAATCCTTGAGAGGCCTAGTTTCAACAGTGGAATTTATACGGCGTAAGCTCATTAATTTATAATGGTGTTAAGTTTTTTGTTCGGATTTAATTTTATTTATGTAGTGTTGGTTTGTTATAATTTAAGAATGTTGTGAAAACATAAATAGTAATATTTTATATCAGCAAAGTGTTTTGTGTCAAATTTGTCCTAAATGCCATTTCTATGTGAGCTGTTGATGTACCTATTTTAAATAAATAAGATGATGAAATTCCTGTTAAATATATTTTCCGTAATGCTGAAAAACCCGACAAATTCAGAAGGTTAGTAGCAAGGCAATATTAAGGCCCGCTGAAAGCGCTTGGAGAAGGCCTGTAGGCAGCAATAGCTTAAAATTTATTGTTCACTTTTACAAGGAACTAAATTAAGGTTGCAGGTATTAGCAGACAAATACATACAATACTAATCATCGCTTGTAATTGTAATTTAGTCTAAGCATTCACAATATTGTTACGACGATCTTAAAGTTACAGAAGCATGCTATATACAGGCGTTCAACTTAAGTAGATATTCTCGAGCAAAGCCTAGTCCTTCAGTAGTTGAAAAAGAAGAATATAAACGTGAGTTGTAAACCTAGTTAGAAGTGCATGTTGTGTGTTTTATAATCCTTTTTTAGACTTGTCTTTCATTGTTCAATTTGTGTAATATTTTCAGGATTAGAATACCAACTGCTGCCGTCGAAGTCTGGGAAGCGGAACATCTTGTTATTAGGAGGAAACACATTTACAAATAGAGGCTGTAACACATCTTCCTATTACTGTTCGAAGAGAACATCTTTCGGTTGCCAAGCTAAAGTGCGCCTTTACCAAGACCATGTTATTACAGCCTCTTTGGACCATAATCATTAGCCATTATCACAGTAATATGCATTTGCATTCTGTGGTAGTTAGTCAAGAGTTTGTGAAATAAGATGCGCAAATTCAAAATCTGCAACAAAATATGATGTACTACCAAGATTCATTGGTGAGCACCACTGTGAAGAACTTCTTCCATTTTATTTCCTTTTTTGACTTCTTGTTTTTTCACTTTTTGTTGATTTGCTAGATCCTGTAATACGATACGTTTGTGTACCTTAAGTACTCTGAGGCTATACTGTAAGGAGACTATACCCCAGAGCATTAATTCTTTATTCGATTTTCTTTATTGCGTAACTATTGTCTATTTTTCTTTCTCTCTCTCCTTATGAATCTCAATAAAACATTAGTTAATAATGTTAAATAAGTCTAGGTTGTATAGGTCGGTGTAAGCCATTATTGTGCATCGTTTCCAAGTACAAAACTATTTATAGAACTTAGAATACTAAAAAAACGTACAGTCCAATTCAGAACCTCCTCGTTTTTTTAAGTCTTTATTAAAATGTGGTTTCTACACATATTACAACATTGTAGTTGTACATTAAAAACTGTATAACCCCAATGCTCTGAAGACAGCGTGTACAGATTTCACAGGGAAGACTAGGGCTCGATCACAGAACAGATGAATATAGTTAGAAGGGAAATAGAAGCGTTTGACGCGTCTCAAGGTGGTGCATAAAAAGCATCACTGCCGCGGAACGGATGATTTGTCAAATCAGTCGTTGTCGAAATGCCTTGGAGCGTGGTGCTCCAGCAAAATAGAGTAAAAATGCAGATTTGCAGCTATTTTCTCTTGCAGTTCCAATACTAAAGCGTCGAATATCAATAGAGGAAGAATTTTATACCACTATTAATCCCGATTTCATTGATTTTTATCTTTATTTTCAAAAAATGCGGTTTATAATTACGACATTTTGAAGAATTCGATAATATGATCGACGACATAACAAAAATATACATTGCTGATTACGCGTACATACAATGTACTCGAATTCCAAGTTCCTATGCAATGCATATGACTGAGTTTTATTATTTCAACTTCGAAATTTGTCACATGTCACGCAGTGCTGTAGGCATGTACATAGTGACTATATCGATGTAGTTATAGATTTCGTATACTCGTCAATCAATTTTCATAGGCATTAAACAAAGAAAATTAAATCAAATCCTATAGTAATTTTAAATTGTAGTACTCGTAAAGTTTGATAACGTTAACGACTATCCTTGTATTTTAATGTCATAACTCGGCCAACTTGAAAACAACATATATTTGTGTCTGAATATACTTTATAATATTAATTCATTCGTTTGTAGGTTTCCGAGAGTGAGTAGATAAAGGAAACACACAGAGACAACTGAATTCTTACAAAATCCAGTACGATTTGTTCTAAGTATTCATTTTCGTGAAATAGAAGACGATAAAAAAACTGTATCATAAGTTATATACAAACCAAAAATAATTACGGGTAACGCTTATGGAAAAACTGTATCATGGGGATAATATAATGAATTATTGTGTGAAAAATCAAAACCACTGAAACTATTGCCGAAAAGAAATCATAATTTTAATGTAATAATTGCATGTATGTGCTTTTCCAATAATAAAAATGTTAATATCTCACACAAAGCTGAAAATCTTGAAAATATAGATTTGTAAAATAGTACACAAATTAAAATTAACTTTTAAAATTAGATATTGTAGTCTCATTTATTTTCCGTATATCAACATAATACTAATTAAATAACTGTATCAGGAAAAAACATTAAGCCTATCGATAAAATAAATTCCGGTCTTATAACAAAAATATATTTTCATAATTTTATCGATACTTTAAATCGACTATTGCAAGCTTTCTACATTAGATTTGTAGAGGTTTTGTGTTCCGAAAAGACGACACTGGTTTTCATACAGTTTGACGGCTATTGCCTTTCTAACCATATTCAACTGTTCTGTGGGCTCGATTGTCAATTTGGTCACTTTATTTTATGTTTTAGATTTAAGCAATTTCGTTTAAGTTGTATTGCTCGGGAATTTGTGCTAGGCCTCACGATAGCATCTATGTTTACTGTATTCGCCCATAAACTTCGTACTGCAGGATACGGCCCTCCTCTGCAATTGAGACCACGATTGATGCCTCTTATTTCATCCCTGAAAAAATCCGAGGCAACTGATCTTCATAGGAATCGTATGACAAGACAATATTACATGACATGTAATATTTATTATGTATTATAAGTTACCGCACAAAATGTGTTATGAAGTAAAAAACTTTGAGTACGTATTTTACAATTGAATGTACTATTAATTATTATTTCTTATTAAAGAGTATTTTTGTCTGTGTCTATTTAGTTTTCAATACTCAACCTTTTCAGCCATCACAGCTTAATAATAATAATGGGCAACACCAAAAGATCATCCATTTGAAAAATATATATATTTTTTGTTTAATATAAAATATATACACAATATTCACAATTTATGTCTAAATAGTAACCAAAATGATTCCTTTCTACAATCACATAATGTTTTATCGAAGAAATAGAGTAAATAAGCAAAAATTCATCATAATAAAAAATAATAGAATGACAGTGTGTGACAATGTCAAAGGATTTTACAAAATATGATAAATAAAAACCAAAACGATGATCAATAATAAAGCCAGAAAGAAACGGAACGCACATTTAACATCTCCCAGCTCGTCGAGCTCCGCGTCGTGGGCGTCAGCTTCGGACGTATTCGAAGTGACGCCGGACAAGGACGCGTCGAGCCAACACAGCGAGTTGCAGTCGTCCCCGCCGCCACCAAGACCTGCGCGGCGAAGAGGACGACCCCCTCCAGCGGTGGGCTTGGGACCTGTGGGGCCGAGTGTCCCGCCTACGGTCCCCGCTACCGGTGGGGTAGTGCGCCGCATGAGATGGACTCGAGAAATCAAAGAGAATGTCATGCGGGCCTACTTTCGGGCAACAAAGGGAGGACTTAACCTCACTGCGTATCGCGCTAAAATGCTGTCTCTGTTTCAGGCTTTGGAACCAACGGTTGATGTATCGTCCCAACGACTGTCGGATCAAGTGCGATTTATTCAGCGGCGTAAGTTGTTGGATGATGACACACTTGAGCGGTTGCGCACAGACTTGTGTTTTGTCCAGGATGACCATGTGTCGCCCGTCAGTGGAGATCAAGCGGCAGGCCCAACACCAACACCTGTTGCTGATTTCGAGCTGACGGACAATTTGAATGACAACGTAAGTCCCCAAGTTAAACAGCAACTGAGAGGAGCTTTGGAGCGTGCGATTTTGGAGTTTGCGTCTTTATCGGCGTCTTGTAAACCGCGTCTGCCACGTTTGCCAACGCATAGAAGAAATTTGGCGCTGATGGGAGCTTTGGACTCCATGTTAACTACATACTTGGAGTCCAGTCGGGATCTTGTTGATACGCATTCGATCCTTTACTGCGCGGCCGTCGCAGCATGTCGAGTGGCTAATATAAAATTTCCAAATGAGTATAAAGCCACTCGAGGTGTTGTGATTGTGCCTGCCTGGCAGCGTAGGATCGAGGATCGTATCAACAGGACCCGAACTCTCATCGGCAAACTAATTTCTTTTAAAGAAGGAAACAGCAGGCCGAAGATTATGCGTTTTGTGACGCAGGCTTTTTCGGGGACCAACACAAGTCCTCGAAATTATAGGCTTTGCGTCACAGAACGCATAGACTTCTTCAAACAAAAAGTCTATGCGTGGGCGAACCGCATTCGTCGCTACAGGAGGCGATGGGATCGTTTCCAACAAAATCGCAAATTCCAAACTGACCAAAAGAGTGTTTATAGATGTTGGGAGAATCCTCCACAAGGTGTGGTGGATGGGCGGCTTCCTAGTGCTCACGAAATGCGTGAGTACTGGACGAATATCTGGTCGTTGCCTGTCTCTCACACTGAAGCCTCCTGGTTTAGGGTTGTAGATCGAGCTTGCGAGGCAATACCTGCTATGGAAACCATTTTAATCAGTCCAGAAGATGTTCTAACTGCAATTAGACAGACGCAAAACTGGAAGTCGCCGGGCCCGGACGGTCTGCACAACTTCTGGTTAAAATGGTTTCCAAGTTCGCATGCTCGATTGGCAGAGCAATTCCAGGATGCGCTTGAGCGGGGATCCCTTCCAACATTTATGACAACAGGTGTCACTCACCTTCTCTTTAAGTCCGGTTGTACCACGGAACCAAAAAATTATAGACCCATCACATGCCTTCCCACTATTTATAAAGTTTTGACCTCCATAATTAGATCTAAAATTACAGACCATATAGATTCTAACCAAATTCTTTTTTCCGGCCAAACAGGTTGCATGAATGGGTCCCGTGGTACTAAGGTGCTCCTTCTCATTAACATGACCATTTGCCAACAGGTTCGTCACAACCGAAGGAATTTATCGGCTGCCTGGATAGATTATAAAAAGGCCTATGATTCGGTGCCCCATACATGGCTCATGAGGGTGTTAAATTTGTATAAAATTAATACAAATTTATGCAACTTCCTTGGGTCTTGTATGGGGCAGTGGACCACTGTCCTGAGATATCCAGGTGGTACAGTTCCTCCTGATTGTGACGAGCTGATTAGAATCAAGCGGGGTATATTCCAGGGCGACAGTCTGAGTCCACTGTGGTTTTGCATGGCCCTGAATCCCCTCAGCACTCTGTTGTTGGATTCAGGGTTAGGCTACCGTCTACGGAGAGGCTCTGAGCCTATATCTCACTTGCTCTATATGGATGACCTCAAGTTATTTGCATCGAAACAAACCGAATTGATTGAGTTGTTAAAAATAACGGAAAGATTTAGCAATTCAATCAATATGGATTTTGGTGTAGATAAATGTGCGGTTATCCATGTGAAGCGAGGGGAGGTTGCGGTCTCTGATGACATACTAGTCTCAGAGACTGTAAGGCTCAGATCCCTCTCTGTGACGGAAACCTACAAATATTTGGGTATGCCTGAGGCTCTAGGTATCATGAGTGCAGATGTAAAACGATCGTTGAAAATATGCATAATCGCGAGGTGTGCAATCTCAGGTATTATTTCCTTCACAGTGATGTGGATATGCATAGGGTTGTAGTTATGGTAGATAAAGGATTTACCCCGCTCTCTTTGGCGATTGAGAACTGGCGGAAACCTCTGGTGGTAGGCATTAAGGATCGCGAGGACATATGGAAGAGCAAAGAGCTGCACGGTCGGTTCTATCGAGCCCTTCATGGGCCTGATGTGGACCGACTAGCATCTGTGTCTTGGCTACGCTTCGGTAACCTCTTTGGGGAAACCGAGGGTTTTGTCTTTGCAATTATGGACGAAGTTATTAAGACGAACAACTATAGGAAATACATCCTGAAGGACGGTACGGTTGACATCTGTCGGGCATGCCACCGTCCTGGCTAGTCTATCAGGCATGTTATTTCCGGTTGTTCGTATCTTGCTAACGGCGAGTATTTGCATAGACATAACCTAGTAGCCAAGATCATACACCAGCAAATTGCCCTTCGATATGGACTTGTGACTACTGAAGTGCCATATTACCAGTATGTGCCCCAACCAGTTCTCGAAAATGGTCATGCAACGCTGTATTGGGATCGATCTATTATCACAGACAGGAATATTCTATCCAATAAGCCTGACATTGTGATAATAGATCGATTGGCGCGCCGGGCTATACTTGTTGACGTCACCATCCCGCATGACGATAACCTTGTCAAAGCTGAAAAAGACAAAATGTCTAAATATTTAGGTTTGGCACACGAAGTTACCGACATGTGGGATGTCAACTCAACAATTATTGTCCCGATTGTCGTTTCTGCTCATGGGTTGATACCAAAGAGCCTCGACCAACATCTACAGAGGCTCTCAATCGGCTGTTGGGTCAGGAGTCAGATTCAGAAGGCAGTATTGCTTGACACGGCACGTATTGTGAGGCGGTTCCTCACTTTGGGCTCCTAACCACCGGTGGCTTGGGTCTCGAGCCTCGCCATCGTTGGATAACTTTTTATATTTTTATATGTATTTTGTTTTTTAATATATATATAAAAATGTAAGAAAAAGATTTAAAATAAAGAGAAATAATAATATCATTATTTGAAAAAAAATCATAATATTAGGAATAGTTTTTAGCTCTTCACATTTTATTATATTTTATAATAATATTATTAGATTACGAGTATTAACATTGTAAAAAAATGTCTCAAATAATGCGTTAAATGTATGTTTTTAAATATTATTTGTAGTTCCAGATTTCGCCGCACGCCAATAGAAAATTGATGAATTATAGTTAGTTAGAAATAGTAACTTGAATCGACTCGAAATTGCATTACGCATATAAATCAAAATGTCGGACGCCCGCCTACAAGGTGGACGCACGATCTGACTAAGGTTGCAGGAAGTCGCTGGATGCAGGCCGCTTCCAACAGGTTATTGTGGAGATCCTTGGGGGAGGCCTATGTTCAGCAGTGGACTTCCTGTGGCTGATATGATGATTATGATGATGATGATGATATCAATCAATACAGATAGGAAATAATTTACTGTCCACTTTGTAGAAAAGCGGCATGAAAAATATGCGTTTGTTCGTCATCTCTATTGTGTTTCACGAAAAGAGCTTATACTCTATGGGTAATCAATTAATTCAATATTATATGTATTATTGATATTGTAGTATCTAAGACTCTAAGAGAATATAAGAGAAATTAAAAACAATCTAAGAGGAAACTGAGATGTCTATAACAAACTAGTAAAATTATAAAAATATGTTGCGTATTTGCCTCCCTCATAAAGAACTTACGTAGGTTTTCATTTCACATTGTTTTCAGGATTAAAATACACATTGGTGCCATCTCGTCAGGGTAAGTGGAATGTTATCTTGCTGCAAGGCAACAGGTTCTCAATCCAAGGGAGGAATAAATTCACTTATTACTGCACAAAGAGGACTGCAACTGGTTGCAAAGCTAAAATACGAATGTACCAAGAAGTGATTATTGCTGCATACTTGGAGCACAATCACGAATCTTGGATTAGATGAAAGAGTTGCCTTATGTCGCGTATAAATAAATATTCTAATCTCCTATAAATAAATATTGTAAATATCGTATACAAGACCGCATCAGGCAAAAAAGTGTCTTTTTGAGAAGATTTAAAACAATCAGACGACTGAAAAGTATCCAACGATGGTATAGGCTCTCGAAAAGATTCCAAAATAGGTAATAAATATAATATGTTGGTTTGATAATAAGGATATTTTGTGCGCCATTGTAATTGGTAAATAACATTTCACATCAAGATAATATCAGAACATATTATAAAAGGGATGAACGCTTACTCAGGTTATGGTTATAGTCGGTGTACCTTCGTAGGATTAGGAATCCAGCCTATAACCTAAGCCTGCTAGGTTAGAAGTCGGCGGTTACCAGTATAACTGACAGCTAACATCTTACTAAGAGTTTGAAAAAATCGAGGATTTAGTTATAAACACCTAAATTTATCAAAATACATCATATACATCAGTTGTTGGCCCTCAAACAACAAAACATACATCAATAATTGTAAATTTATTATTTTCGATGGTGAGTGATTAATTCCCATTTACATTATCGAATTTTTGCAAATGAAATGAATCTTTATTGTTGAATAATGTGCTTAAATAAATAGACGAGTCTATATAATAATGTTAAAATATTTCCCTTTTTGGTTTATTTTCGTAAAGTATTATACTCTTTTAAAAAGTAACATATCTAATATAGGTATACATATCTCGTCTGAATTGTTTTGTTATAAGTTCACATTATTAATGTATACTTACTTTTAGTTATGTTTCACAAAAAACTAAATACATTTTGTGTTCTTTGTTTGTCTGGTTTTTATGAAATCCTTTAAAGTAGAATTTGTGATTTTGATTTTACAGAAAGAAACTCATATGCAGTGGATAATTATTGTCGTAATTTTACAGAGGAAGATAGAAAAAGTCTTTAACAAAACCTGCCATTTTCCGTTTATGCATAGTCTCTAACAATCACCCCCTATTCATAAATGGATAGCCTAAAAAAATAGTTAGAGAAATAACTTAAAATGTTTGCAATTGATCAACGTTTTCGACCTCTTACTTCTTTCATTTACGACTTTTCGGAATACGGCCTCGATTGTAATATCCAGTATATTTGAGCTTATTTCCATCCTAAAATGTGATGGGGATAGACACACCACTAATGGAATACACTAATGAAAAACTAAATAAATAATATGCAATAAATACATAATTATATATCTTCCATAAAATACTATTGTGTAGATTCTGCTATTCAGTTCTTTAGCAGGTCACGAACATTACGAGTGGTGCACATCTTGATCTCTAGGGAACGAGAGAGAGCATTCCATAGGAGTAGGGATTGTGGGGGAAAGCAGAATGGATGAAACCAGAGTTGTGAGATGGGCACTAAATGTGAAGATGTTTTACTGTTATGTATATTAATATTTTTTATATTTTTGCAGGGTACATCAATGATTTTCAAGAGAAAATTGGTCCTGATGATGTTAAGCCAAAAGAAGGTAAGTTTGCACTTACAAGAAGGCTGTGTTATGCAGATCTTTTACAAGCTGCACCTCTTCAAGACTCGCCTGGTACTTTGAAGATATCAAAACCCGCTCGATGCTATTTGTGTCCAAGAAAGTCGGATAGAAAAACTGGGACAAGATGTGATGGATGTGCTAAAAATGTATGTGGGACACATTCTAAAAAAATATGTTTGTGCGTTGAATGTTAACATATGAGGAATAAAGTTAATTTGTGTACAAAAGATTTTGATTCTTATCCGAACTCATTCTGTTGAATTAGCACATATAGGTTCCGCAGTATCACCTAAAATGTATGAGGAATGCAAAGACCTACTAGTACTAATGCTCTATTTAAATATGAATTAGAATTACTTTAACTTTGTCCTCTTGACTTGATTTAGACCTTTCTTTGTAAGAAAGGGATATATCAGTATTTACTGAGGGACTAAAGTTTAACCGAGGCTTTGGTACGCCGTTGTCAACTTTATGGACACTAACCTTCACGTCACTTAACACTAAAATATTGGTCAGCCATCACGAGCAGACCATGGATTACAAGATTGTATGACTTACATCGCAAAAAAAAATGATGTTGATTCTAGCAGCATTTTTCACTCTTAAGAATTTTGACACATTGTAATATTAATTCCAGGACTCACCTATGAGCTGATAAGCACGGGTCAAGGTGGTTTCTTGCTGGTGTTCAACAACTACACTTATTCTAAAAATAACAAATGCAAAACGTGGTTCTGTTCACGAAGGCAGTCTAGGAAGTGTCGAGCTAAAGTTAGCATCGATGCCAATGAACAGTTGTTAGCCTACAACTTGGACCACAACCACCCGCCTCCTAAATTCTACAGAACTAATGAAGGCAGATTAATCAAATATTGAACATTCAAGAAGATCAAGATACAGTATATTAAATTGTTATTGATACTTGAGTCGACTGAATCGATTGACAAAAATGAGAATGAGGAAAGCGTATATAAAAATTAGATTTATAATGAAGTTTCTTGTTATTTTTTATTAAAATAAATGTCTAATTGTTATACTTAATAAATATTTTTTGGCAAGATTTTTTTAAATTATTGTGTATGTTACCGGAAATGTATGAAGTCTAGGAATTGTATACATTTCCTAGGCATTGTATAAAATTTCAATATCGTATTAGGAAATGTATAATAATAATGGTTTCTGTAATAAAACACGTTGTTCAAATGAGAGTAATATTTTTTATCACAGCTAACAATCATAGCGTTAAATTCTATAATATACTCGTCAAAACAAAATAAGGGCCACCACTATTTTTCGACATTAATTCATTTTGATCAGGATTCAAGGTTAGAAATTGTCTATATATAATAAAACAAACTATTATTTATGTCATAAAATTATTTTAAATTCAATTAATTTAATTAAAAACTAATTGTATTTGTAACATTTTATATTTTCTAGAACTTTTTTGAAATTTATGCCTAACATTAATATTAAAATTTTAACTAATAGGTATATAAAAAGCAGTTTTTTTTTACATTCTCATATCGGGTAAGACTCCCTCTTTTTGAAATGCATTCTTGGAGCCTTGAAAGCAATATCTCCACAAGATTTTTGACTCTGTTATCAGATATTTCTTTCCAACAACTTTTTAATAAGTTTATTAGCTGCTGGTGACTATGCACATCTTCTTGAGCTACCTTAACCCATCGTTTGAATTGATCCCAGAGTTCTTCAATCGGATTCAGGTCAGGACTGTTGGCAGGCCACGCCAAAACCTGGATATTCGCATCGTCTAGGATCGCCAAAGTTGCTCATGCTGTGTGCGATCGAGCATTGTACTGCATCAGGATGAAACCTCCAGAGGCTGAAATTTTTTTTTTCTTTTATTTAACTTGCTTAACAAAATATACAATAATTGTTAGTAAATAGCATAAGAAACCACTAGGGTTTATATAGATGCTATCGGAGTTGACAAAGGGGTTATAACTTATAACAAGACATTTATACTGTAATGGTAATAGGAGTTTTGAGATTCATTCAAAGATTATTATTTATTTACATTTAGATTATTTAAAAAGTAAGTCTTGAGTTTATATTTGATGTTCTTTGGTGTTAAACTATCGCGTAAATCTGGGGGTAGTCTGTTAATTAAACGCGGCACAAGGTATGAGGCCGTTCGCTCGCCGTAAATGGAATAATATGAAGTCTGACTACTCGATCGACGTAACTTTGTGTTGTCACAGTACCCTGGTTTAGAAAAACAAGGTCAGGTTTACCTTGTAAGCTAATACCGGCCCAGACCATAACATTGGGTCCACCAAATCTATCACATTCATGAATAAAAATATCTAAAAAACGATCTCCACTTCTTCTCCATACTCGTCTCTGTCTATCATCCTTAAAAAACTTCACTTTATACTCATCCATGAAGAGCACGTTACGCCATTAGTTTTTACCAAATTTCAAATGTTGACGTGCAAATCTAAACGGCTTACACGGTGGGCTTAGGTCAGTTTAGCCCAGGCTGCTGGCCTTTTTGCAAATTGGTGGTCTTCGTGTAAACGATTTCTTATTGTTTGGTTGCTGACAATGGTACCCGTAGTCCGGTGTAAGCGATTTTGTAGAAGGCGAGCTGTAATATTCCGATTTCGACGTGCACAAAGTCGCACATAACGGTCTTCTTGGGCGCTGATAGTACGAACTCTTCCTGAGCCACGACGCCGTGATACATTGCCCTTCTTTTGATACCAATTTCAAAGATTTTGGACAGCTCTACGTGGATATCCCAGCTTTAAAGCCACGGAACGCTGAGAATTACCAGCTGAGATCATCGTTACGGCTCTAGAAGCAGTATTAGAGTCCATATGGCAAGAAAATCGTGGTATTTTACAGAAAAATAAAAGAACTATACGCAAAACTATCAAAAACAACCGCAGCAGTCGTCGTTAACTCAAGCACTTAAGACCATAAAAAATCTCATTCGAAAACACGGGGTACCAAAAATCTGTCTCAAACTGCAAAAAATTAAGTGGCCCTTATTTTGTTTTGACGAGTATATTTCAGCAAATATCAGTTCTAACTGACATTTCTTTTCAGAACTGGACTACGAGAAGTTCACGACCCTGAGCGGTGGGAAGTTGCTGATGGTGCACAACTTCACATACACCAAGATGAACGAGGCGTCCGATGTGTGGTTCTGCACCAGCAAGCTGCCCAAGAACTGTATGGCCAAGGTGAAGATGCTCCCCAACACCAAGCTGTATGCCATCAACTTGTCGCACAACCACCCGCCGCTCAGCTACTACCGGACCAAAGAGGGACACGTCATCAAGTGGTAAAGTGCGGAGAATCAAGGCACTAAGATAAGAACTTTGCATTAATTTAATGGTATTTAATCCTATAAGATTTTAAGGGTACGCAAAGTCTACCAACCCACAAAAATACGCATGTCGCAGCGCCAAAAATGCCTGTAAGCTACGGTGGAACAAAAGACCAAAGAGATTAGAAAGACCAAAGAAGAAGGATATGGAATTCTTGACGATTTTCATACGAACCTGTGTCCGAGACTCCATTTTACATATCAAAAGACCAAAGACATATGCCCAAATACTGGAAAGCCAATTAACTTTTAACTCCGGTTAACTAGCTCTAATGCCCTGTTAAATTGATTCCAGTTAAATATAACTACGATTAAACCACTTAAGAATTAAATATTTAACGGGGCATTATTCATCCGATTCGTATTCTCGAAAGCAACTTAAGAGTTTGACAGCTGTCAAACAGTCAAATTTTTACGAATTTCTAGTTTTAAGCAGCCGTCGTCTTAATTCCGCCTGCGACCACTCTTAACTTTTTCAATTCTACATAAAATTTACTAAAATGACTCTCGCGTCGGTTTCATCGCTGTCTGATGACAATATAGCTTCATCAAGGCGAGTCAATCAAGAAAAAACCCAATGCTTTTGACAAATACAAAGAAGAAAACATTCAAACAAAGTGAGGTCCCGCCTGAAGAAAGAAACTGTTCTGCATCCATTCTGCATCTGTGTTCCTTGCTGGAGGCAAAATAGAACCCACTACAAATCGAAGTCGATTGATAAAAACTTGCGACCAACTGTTACTTGATTTATGATATTCTACGATAGGCAGTTACCAGAAGATTATTGGAGATGTATTTCACGTGGAACAGCCGACTGTACAACACAAAGTTGCAGCAGAGTTGGTTAAACTATAAAATCGTGGCATGAAAATTCCCAACTAACAACAACAATGCCATATTGCGAATGATTTCTATGCGATCGCAGGAGTGATTGAAGTTATAAATTTCACACATATAAGGATCAAATCTCCAGGTAATTTCTACTTATAATAATGTATACATAACTATTAAGCTTTTACATGTACACAAATATATGTTTTCTTATCCTATATTAACTAAATGTGCTTCTAAAATGCCTAGCGTATTTTATATTGTGTAGTAATCATTTAGAGTGTCCCTTTATACTGTACATAATATAATATTAATCATAGAATAGAATAATATATTATGCACAGTATAAAGGCACACTCTAAATGATTTCTACACAATAATTTATATATATGCTTGTTGGAATCAAAACATTTAGCAGGTAATTGGCTCTTCTCCAGCCCACTGTACCCCATATAACCAAGCTCTCTAAATAATTGTAGGGCTAAATATATAATATAATATAATTAATCATACAATGATTTGTACTGATTGTAGCTATTCAGTATATACTGGAACAATGTTCAACTACAATAGCAGTTTCCTATAAAGAATTCAATTTTATGAATATATTTTTTCAATTTACATAAAATGATCTGTAGTTTGAAATAAGAATATTTGCCAGAGCTCTAATTTTAATTATCTTGTTTTTAGGAGGACCACAAGCAGAAAGATTTAAAAACAGAAAAGGCCATTTTTCTATAAATGTGCAAGCAGTCTGCGACCCTAACTTGAAGATAAGAAACATTATACCCAGGCGCGGTGCATGATAGCACAATTTTCAATGATTCTCCTTTATATGCAGTTCTGGAAAGGGGAGACTGAAGAAGCTTACAATTAAGACCATACTAAAACAAGAAACCCAGTGGAGAGGGTCTTTGGTTTAAAACAAAGATCTCCTTGTCTGCAAGTTTTGCTGTAAGTTTTTGAAAATTAGCTTACTATTATTAGAGGCATGTGCTGTGTTACATAATATAGCATGTTCTCAGAATGATCATATATTGGAGATTGATCTTTCTGAATCATTTCCACCAGCTCCACATAGTATAACCAATGAAAATGTTGTAACAAGGAATAATATAATAAAATACATATTTTACACCGTACACTGCATTTTATTGAATTACCATGGAATGAATACAAATAAAAAATGAGTTATGTTTTATTGTAGTATATTTATTTTAATAACATCATTAGTATGTATATTATTATAATTTTTTTATTATCTACATTTCTTTAGATCTGTCTTACATTTATATCTATATCCCTTTATAAACACAAAATAATAACAATTATTTTAACATTAATTTAAAACTAAATTAATGAATGTACTATTAAAAATGTACAATAGAATTAATAATATGACATTTTTTAACAATGAAAATAGGTGAAATAAACAATTTATTTTATGTATTACATATTAATTAAAATTCATAACATTCTTCACATTGTCCTGGTCTAACTGCAACTCCTTAGTTTTAAATCCTATTAAATCAAAATGCTTGGTCCTAGGCAGTAAAAAACAAGTTCAGTCCATATTGTCTGCTAAGCCAGATATCAAAATTTTAGGAGTCAGTATTGACGTGGTGGATACGGTGCGTAACTTGGGTCTAATTTTTGATGCTGACCTTCGTTTTGAAGCGCACATTAAAAACGTTGTGAGAAACTGTTTCTACAGATTAAAACTATTATACCGCTTCAGGAAATACTTCACCGTTAATATTAGGAAAAAACTAGTTGACAGTCTGGTACTGTCTAGATTTAATTACTGTGACGTCGTATATGGTCCGTGTCTTCTATCTCGTACGGATCGACTTATCCAACGGGTGCAGAATGCATGCGCTAGGTTCTGCTTCGATATTCCCCGCCGCAACCATGTCACACCGCACCTAAACAGCGCGAACATTCTTAAGATGTCAGCGCGTAGAAAATTACACTTGGCCTCTTTGTTATTTGGTGTTATTGCATCTAAGCGACCTAAATACCTTTATGATAAGTTGACCTGGAGGCAAGACCACCTCGTATATTCTGCCCGTTCTTCCACGAATCCGCTGTCGTTGCCACTTCACAGGTCCGCGGCCTTTAAATATCTTCTCGGATCTTTTAAATACGCGGCTACGCGCTGCTGGAATAACGTCCCGCCGCCTATACGATCTAAAAATAGTAAGAACAGTTTTAAACGGTTGTACAAACAATTTCTTCTTGCAGATCAAAAGCAAAGCTGTGAATCTTAGTCAAAATTCATTTATGTATGCATGTATTATTTATTAACTATAACTATAACATTTCCTAAATTATTTAACAACACTTAAATCAATAAATCAATAGTTAGTTTGCCTTACTTTTTGATACAGACCCAATTGTAAAGCCAGTGTCTTGTTTAGTTAAGTCTTTTTAAGTACCTAAACAAATAAATAACATCTTAATATCGTCCTCTCACGTCCCCGTCGCCCGACGAATGCAGACTGCAGAGAGCATTTTGTATTATAATTATTATTGTGCAATGCTGATGTGTTGTGCGAGCGGAAGCGGGACAGAGCATTATGCAAAGGCTTGTTTTTGCGTTGAGTTCATAATTATTACTATAATTGTATAAACTAGTTTAGATATTATTTTTTGCTTTTTCTTTGTATGTGTTGTACTGTTTGTGTAGTAGATTTTTATTTTTTATATTTTACTTGTTTCCTTGGTTATTAATCCTTATTATGACTTGTTTTTTTTTATTGTTATTTTTTAAGTATTAATTATACAATATGTTTTAATTTATGTTAGTATGTAAGCTGGCGTTCGAATGTCACTCAAGGTGACCACTGAAAACCAGCGTTGCGCTGTGGCTCGCGTCGCAGTGCAGCAATAAGCTGAGTGGTCACCTACGTGTCACATTTATGCGACGTACAAACTCCCTTTTACTGTCTTTTTGTTGTTAGCTATATATATAAATTTATGTTAAACGAGTGTGTGCGTCATTTTATTTGTGGCTAATAAATGAGTTTTCTTTCTTTCTTCTTTCTTTCTTCAACTTTAATTTAAAACACTGTTTTCTGATGCAAATTTTTCTTCCTTGACACAATTTGTCTCATTATTTTTTGTATATTTTTATATTACATACCCATTTCAAAAGGGTGTGTATTGTCCAAATGATTTGTTGTATGCATGATTTCTATAGCGTTACCTGCAAAAGTGTTTAAGTTAAAGTATGTTATAATTTTATATATCTCTTTTTATTTTTTATATATATTTGTTGAGCTTACTTATTTAGTATATAGCTGATATACATGGCACTATATATATGAGCCATATTTCTTGGAAGGTCTTATTATATACACATTGAATATTTATGTACTCCACTCCAGCTCCTGAAACAATGGATTATTTATAGTTAATACACATTTTACCATACTTTATTTTCTATATTTATTATATAATACTACTATATGAGGAGGAGATAATATATAGCGGGCATAATATGAGAGAGGCCTATAGGTACCCAGCAGTGGGATCCTACAGGCTGTAGATGATGATGATGATTTAAAATGTGCGAATAATCGATTCATTTATATATTAAATAGTTAATTATCATATAAATACGTTAAAACTTAGAGGAATACGTGTATACTTACTTGTTTATAATATCCAGCACAGCTTCTTTCTCATATCGTATTTATTTACATAGTCTTCTTCGTTTAGTACTTAGGTGGTTCTGCAGCCGTTGTTTGGTATTTTATGTACCTATTTATTGAAAAGATATTCCAAAAACTAACTTTCAAACCGAGTGCAATTATTGTAAACAATAAAAAAAGTAAACAAACATCATAATATTTTTAATAAACTCGCTTCGGATATAGGGGCATAATTTTTTTCACCCACATGATTTTATTAACAGATTTTTAAAATAATAACATGGCAATATATAATATAGCTTTAAACATAATCGTAACAAAAGTAAAAACGTTACAATGATCCCTCAGATTAAATATAAAGGATTAAATTTCAAATTTTGAGAAATCATGTGTGAAGAATATTGCGTCAAATGAAACGTTTCTATTTATACAATAAAAATTGTAACTGAAAACAAACTTTTCGTTAATCTGTGGAAATTTAACTGGATGTTTGCTGAGTAGACCGATTTATGAGCTAAATGGCTATCCAGTATTTCGTTTCGAAATTTAACGGAACCTCAAAATAACGTCATATCAAATGAGTCCGGTGGCTGAGTAGCTATCCAGTATTTGGGGGATATACTATCGTGGTCATAAATTGTAGGTTGGTAGACTTTTACATAATTTGTAAAGAATTTTTGAATGTAAATTTCATCTCGATGTGTCTTTTAAATCTTGATGTGTGTTATCGTATAAGGTAGTGAAACATATTTATACTTTGAATACATTGGGGGAAGGTGCAAGGTGACTGGCTACTTGGTATTATACAATTTAATCATTGTATTGTTAATATTCTGTGGACATTGGATGGAGATAATATTCGCTATTGAAAAATTTGAAGAGCTCGAAGAGAAGCCAACGAACTGAGGGCCCGACCACCTGAGGTCTTTACTTATAATTGTGTCGGAAGGGTACTGACGTGTATACATTGTAATCGAACATTCACGGCAAAGAAGTTATATATGTCAGTCACATGAGCGATATGAATCTCAACAGTGGAAAATATAACAATCACCGAGACCGAACACGGTCGGATACATGGGTAGTTCTACAAACTAAGGAATAATAAGTGGCTCAGACAAAATATGATAAAAACATGTTAAAAATAGTTTTTTCATGGAATACTTTACTTAATATTAATAACGATTGTTTCTAAATGGTTATTAAAAATAATTAAGATTCACAATTCTTTTCTGAACAAAAGCAGCCTCAAAAGATAGTATAATTGATGATTAATGTTCCTGTTGAAGGCTGTTTTAGGTATAGAATTCTTATCTAATTGAAGTATAAAACTACTTTTTGTTACTATAACCAATCACTAGAAAGTAATGTTTAAAATTGTTACTCAAGTAATATAATACTTTAAAGATATTATATTTACCATTATTGGATTCTTAACGTTTTTTGAGCTCAAATAAATATCATTGTTTCTTTGAATTTGTTTCATCAGTACTTTGTTTCCCTCGTCAGTCCATTGTCAGCTAAATTTGGAACTATCAACATATTTAATACTTTGAACAGTATCTGACCTAATCACGACTATCAAGTTAACACGATTACAATCTATATATATATTTTTTTTGTAGATACACCAAAATTAATTTATTTATCTTTCAGATGTCACGTACGAGATTATGGAAACTTTACGAGGCGGAGTATTATTAGTCATCAACAACTACACATTTTCCAAAAGGTCCAGAACTTGGTACTGTTCGTGCAAGATGTCCAAAAATTGTGGGGCTAAAGTTAGTCTTGACTCTAACTCAAAACTTATTGTGTATAGTTTGCAGCATAGTCACCCGCCTTTAAAGTTATTTAGAACTAAAGACGGAAAACTTTTAAGATGCTAATAAATATTTTTGGGTTGAATTTAATTTTGTGGTTGCCCTTACTTAGTTTGTAACTAGTATTTCAAGATAGATGTTTTTGAGGTTGAAAAATATTTACCTCTTGTTGTAATTCTGTAACTCATAATATTTTGTAATGTTGCCTACCTTATTATGAATAAATAATATGCAAATATTACTAGTTAATCACTGTTTTAATTGTATATGAATTTTCCTTTAATAATACAGCTTATTTTGGTTATGATATTTAAGTCTAGATTTATTGTAGTATTTAAACTTTGTCTAAGATCATTTCTAAGTGACTTTTCTTTTCAGAACTGGATTACGAGAAGTTCACGACGCTGAGCGGCGGGAAGTTGCTGATGGTGCACAACTTCACGTACACCAAGATGAACGAGGCGTCCGATGTGTGGTTCTGCACCAGCAAGCTGCTCAAGAACTGCATGGCCAAGGTGAAGATGCTCCCCAACACCAAGCTGTATGCCATCAACTTGTCACACAACCATCCGCCACTCAGCTACTACCGCACCAAAGAGGGACACGTCATCAAGTGGTAAAGTGCGGATATTCAAGGCACTAAGATGTTGCGAGAAGGAGCCATATTATTCCTAACTTTGTATTAATTTAATGGTATTTAATCCCATAAGATTTTAAGGGTATGCAAAGTCTATCAATCTACAAAAATTCGCATGTCGCAGCGTCAAAAATGCCTGTATGCTACGATGGAACAAAAGACCAAAGATATTAGAAAGACCAAAGAAGAAGGATATGGAATTCTTGACGATTTTCATACGAACCTGTGTCCCGAGACTCCATTTTGCATATCAAAAGACCAAAGGCATATACTATCGTGATCATAAATTGTAGGTTGGTAGACTTTTACATAATTTTTAAAGAATTTTTGAATGTAAATTTCATCTCGATGTGTCTTTTAACTCTTGATGTGTGTTACTTACTAGTATGCATATCGTATAAGGTAGTGAAACATATTTATACTTTGAATACATTGGAGGAAGGTGCAAGGTGACTGGCTACTTGGTATTATACAATTTAATCATTGTATTGTTAATGTTCTGTGAACTTTGGATGGAGATCATATTCGCTATTGAACAATTTGAAGAGAAGCGCATAGTGGAGCTCTAAGAGAAGCCAACGAACTGAAGGCCGGACCACCTGAGGTCTTTACTTATAATTGTGTCGGAAGGGTACTGACGTGTAGTCATTGTAATCGAACATTCACGGCAAAGAAGTATATATGTCAATCACATGAGCGGTATGAATCTCAACAGTGGAAAATATAACAGTCACCGAGACCAAATACGGTCGGATATATGGGTAGTTCTACAAACTAAGGAATTATAGGTGGCTCAGACAAAATATGAAAAAAAATGTTAAAACCATTTTTTTCATGGAATACTATTACTTAATATTAATTACAATTGTTTCTAGATGGTCATTAAAAATAATTAAGATTCACAATTCTTTTCTGAACAAAAGCAGCCTCAAAAGATAGTATAATTGATGATTAATGTTCCTGTTGAAGGCTGTTTTAGGTATAGAATTCTTATCTAATTGAAGTAAAAAACTACTTTTTGTTACTATAACCAATCACTAGAAATTAATGTTAAGATGCAAATTTTAAAGTTCTGTGAAATAAATGATTGATGTCGACTGGTTTGTGTTATTTTCCTCAGCTTTTTGGTGATGCTCACAGATTCCTGTCCGATATTTACAAATGGCCATAAATTTAAAATAAAATTGAATATTTTGACTGTTCCCTTCAGGATAAGCGAAAAGACACTGTACTCTGGTTATTAGACTGAATTTCGCCACCAGAATGTATTATAAATGTCGGGCCGAAATCAGACTTGAATTCTTCCTTGGTTTGTAGAACTACTCATACAATATATTGGATGGAGATGATAATGTTGACCATTCTCAATAATATCGTTTAATTTTTCATGAATTATTGGTGTAGTCAATATAATTATATTATTATAAACGATAATTATAATGGGTATAATCAGTATTATAATATAATATAAAATAAATCGCGCATGTATTATTGAAGTGACTTATTATAAAAACATTTTTTAGGTGTAATGTATTTTTTTCATCGTATGATTCCGTTATTATATTTCAGAATTACTTTTATAAATAACGAACAAATAATACTATGCATATACATAGATGATTAAATTTGAATTGAACCTTTCAAAGAATTTGTATGCAATTTTAAATACGGTCATTTGAATAATTCACGCGAAATGTAGATTTAGCTTTAATAATGAGTAAGTTATTTGTTGTAGTTTAATAAGATATTTAAGGAACGAAGGCTGTGAGCGGTTAGATCGGGTTGGACCACTAGGGCAATGAATTTTGTGATTGTTTCCATCCGCTTGAGAAACAAGGTTTACTCAGGATTGGAGTCAATATTGTTAGAGGGTTGCCAAAAATGTTCTTAATGCTGAAATTAATAAGTAATCTTAATCCCTAGATACGGTTCAGATTTGACAAGTTATGATGCCAAAAACTTGGGCTCGTCCGGGATTTGAACCCGGGACCTCTCGCACCCAAAGCGAGAATCATACCCCTAGACCAACGAGCCGTGATAGATGGTATCGAATATACACATCGTGTCTTCTTCAGAGGCATATAAATATTACGTTATACATTATACATGACCATAGCGGAGTGAAAGGCTGCTTAGCCCGAAATTTTAACCGTCAGAATAAAGTTATCTACCAAATAAATGACAGACCGTTTTACTTTCGATCTAAAACACAAAAAAATCAAATGTACAAATTAGTAACAAATGGTTAATACGACTGTTATTTATTTTCCTAGAGATATAAGTTATTCTGAGAAAAGAAATGCTACAATGCGATTGGGCCTAATTAGATACATATTTTATTTGATGTACCTACAGTCTACACTACGTTTCTGGGAAGGTGTGACTAATTTATTAATGTCTTCGATCCTCGGACAGTAATGGAGATCGTTTATTAATTTAGGCTGTTACT
Organism: Hyles vespertilio; assembly: GCA_009982885.2. Lineage (NCBI taxonomy): Eukaryota > Metazoa > Arthropoda > Insecta > Lepidoptera > Sphingidae > Hyles > Hyles vespertilio. The sequence goes on along the minus strand of CM042809.1, from coordinate 17,654,726 downwards.
GAGCATTTTAGCACTCGAGGGGAAATATCTGAAACCTTAATGTAAGACTATGTTATAATACCTACTTTTATATATTACAATTGTATATCCAGTAGTATGGTGTTAATAAATCCGTTTAATCAACTGTCGTATTGGGGTTTCATTTCAAATATCCTACTTGTATTATAATGGTTTAAGATAATAATAAATAATAAACACCCGCCCGACACTAGCACTATTTTTTTATTGGGTAATATCTTCATATTATTTCTGTACTGTTCAAAAAAGGATTAAATAAATAAATAAATATCCTGGCTTGAGAAATTCTCGATCGTCCGGCTATGAGAAGTTTACCCAGAAACCCCGATCGATCAGCAAATCAAGCGCGGCAAGTTGAAATGTATTGGCCATACCCTCCGAAGACTTGCTAAGTATATACCTAAACAGACACTCGAATGGATTCCCAGAGGAAAGCGGAACCGCCACAAAAAAAAAACCTGACGACGCACAAGCCAAAATCTTCTTGGAACAATATCAAGCAAGCAACTCAAGATCGTGCGAGACAATAGCTATAACTAACAGAATATTGCAAGAGATAAATTAAGTGCAATTGCTAAGTTAGTCTGCAAGCTGTCTAACTGATGCCTTTCTTTCTCCTCTGATCGTTTTGGCATCAAGGACAGACAATGAACCTACATTTTCACGGGCTTGTGAATATTCGGGGATGCATTATTAAGAGGATCGCTTATTAGCTTGCTCTATGGCCTATACTATTAATATTTGTATGCCTATAAAACTGGCTTTAAGAGGAGCTGCCCCAAGCACCAAATATATTTAGTTATAAATAAAATAAATAAATAAATAACACCCAACAGTCACATACATAGTCCTGACCCCACACTAAGATCGAGTTAAGAATCGATCGAGTAAGATCGATAAGTTGTTTATTTGATTTACTAATACTGTTTAAACTGTCAAAATTCACGTTATGTTTCCTCTTTAAATTGCAACATTCAGTACGAATATACAGTATGTTTTTCGACTTCTCCTATTCTTAATCAGTCATCCTAAAGAGATCCTGGCTCCAGCTAGCCTAAGGGTTTCCTACACTAAATTTATGAATACAATATATCCATTATAGAGTACCTACATAATTATATTGCACCGGCTAATTGCTTTAAAGTTTATTCTTCTGACTCAATACAACTTAATGTATCATACGAGTTTACGGTATTTTTTTATATAAATAAAGACGTTGTTTCAAATAGGTACCTACTGTTTTATTTTTATAAGAGAAAATTATGATGTGAGCACATCGTTCGCCTTATGGTAAGCGTGATCCTTGGGTATAGGCAGCAGCAACATCATTCACCTTAGGCAGTCAATATTTAAGTATTGTGGCGATATATTTACGTTTACACCTCTTTTATGTTAAAATTATTTAATTTTTAAATAGTTAAGTATAATTTGCTAAACTTTAGCTTGTATTTTTTTAGTACCAAGAGTAGTATTAGTTCCACTTATAATCTCCATCAATTTATCGTCAGTCCATTGGTATAAATTCTATGTTTGTTGTTTCCCCAGAGGATTGACGTGTTTCCAGTGTATAGATTTAGCGTGTGTAAGTGATTTTATATTGTTACAGTTTTGAACATCATGCCGCTTCCTAAAAACAAACGAAATTTGGCACGGGAAGATATATTAAAAAAGAAAAGGGAAGCTAGCAAGGCTCGCTTAGCTAGAATAAAAAATGATCTTATTAAATTAGCTGAGTACACAGAGAATGAAAAACTAAAATACTTAAGAAAAAAAGAGAAAGGACAAAGAAAAAGCGTAAAGGATATGTCTCCTCGGGAACGACGGTTAAGTAGAAAGAAATGGAAAGAATATTCATTAAACTACAGGCGAAGAAAAACAAATATAGAAACAAACCACTAATCAGATTACACGCAAATTCAAAATTATTTATGGTTTGTTTCAATATTTATAGTTGTTTTCATTTTATAAGTACGTTAAATTTAATTGTTAATAATTTAAAAAATATATTAATAAAAAGCTGATTTATAAGCGGAAGTAGTCTTTATCACAGTAGTACATATTAACAATGTATTTAAAATTGTTACTCAAGTAATATAATACTTTAAAGATATTATATTTACCATTATTGGATTCTTAACGTTTTTTGAGCTCAAATAAATATCATTGTTTCTTTGAATTTGTTTCATCAGTACTTTGTTTCCCTCGTCAGTCCATTGTCAGCTAAATTTGGAACTATCAACATATTTAATACTTTGAACAGTATCTGACCTAATCACGACTATCAAGTTAACACGATTACAATCTATATATTTTTTTGTAGATACACCAAAATTAATTTATTTATCTTTCAGATGTCACGTACGAGATTATGGAAACTTTACGAGGCGGAGTATTATTAGTCATCAACAACTACACATTTTCCAAAAGGTCCAGAACTTGGTACTGTTCGTGCAAGAAATCCAAAAATTGTGGGGCTAAAGTTAGTCTTGACTCTAACTCAAAACTTATTGTGTATAGTTTGCAGCATAGTCACCCGCCTTTAAAGTTATTTAGAACTAAAGACGGAAAACTTTTAAGATGCTAATAAATATTTTTGGGTTGAATTTAATTTTGTGTTTGCCCTTACTTAGTTTGTAACTAGTATTTCAAGATAGATGTTTTTGAGGTTGAAAAATATTTACCTCTTGTTGTAATTCTGTAACTCATAATATTTTGTAATGTTGCCTACCTTATTATGAATAAATAATATGCAAATATTACTAGTTAATCACTGTTTTTATTGTATATGAATTTTCCTTTAATAATACAGCTTATTTTGGTTATGATATTTAAGTCTAGATTTATTGTAGTATTTAAACTTTGTCTAAGATCATTTCTAACTGACTTTTTTTTCAGAACTGGATTACGAGAAGTTCACGACGCTGAGCGGCGGGAAGTTGCTGATGGTGCACAACTTCACGTACACCAAGATGAACGAGGCGTCCGATGTGTGGTTCTGCACCAGCAAGCTGCCCAAGAACTGCATGGCCAAGGTGAAGATGCTCCCCAACACCAAGCTGTATGCCATCAACTTGTCACACAACCATCCGCCACTCAGCTACTACCGCACCAAAGAAGGACACGTCATCAAGTGGTAAAGTGCGGATATTCAAGGCACTAAGATGTTGCGAGAAGGAGCCATATTATACCTAACTTTGCATTAATTTAATGGTATTTAATCCCATAAGATTTTAACGGTATGCAAAGTCTATCAATCTACAAAAATACGCATGTCGCAGCGTCAAAAATGCCTGTAAGCTACGATGGAACAAAAGACCAAAGAGATTAGAAAGACCAAAGAAGAAGGATATGGAATTCTTGACGATATTCATACGAACCTGTGTCCCGAGACTCCATTTTGCATATCAAAAGACCAAAGGCATATACTATCGTGATCATAAATTGTAGGTTGGTAGACTTTTACATAATTTTTAAAGAATTTTTGAGTGTAAATTTCATCTCGATGTGTCTTTTAACTCTTGATGTGTGTTACTAACTAGTATGCATATCGTATAAGGTAGTGAAACATATTTATACTTTGAATACATTGGGGGAAGGTGCAAGGTGACTGGCTACTTGGTATTATACAATTTAATCATTGTATTGTTAATATTCTGTGGACATTGGATGGAGATAATATTCGCTATTGAAAAATTTGAAGAGCTCGAAGAGAAGCCAACGAACTGAAGGCCTGACCACCTGTGGTCTTTACTTATAATTGTGTCGGAAGGGTACTGACGTGTAGTCATTGTAATCGAACATTCACGGCAAAGAAGTTATCACATGAGCGGTATGAATCTCAACAGTGGAAAATATAACAGTCACCGAGACCAAATACGGTCGGATATATGGGTAGTTCTACAAACTAAGGAATTATAAGTGGTTCAGACAAATAAATATCATGGAATACAATTACATAATATTAATTACAATTGTTTCTAGATGGTCATTAAAAATAATTAAGATTCACAATTCTTTTGTGAACAAAAGCAGCCTCAAAAGATAGTATAATTGATGATTAATGTTCCTGTTGAAGGCTGTTTTAGGTATAGAATTATTATCTAATTGAAGTATAAAACTACCTTTTGTTACTATAACCAATCACTAGAAATTAATGTTAAGATGCAAATTTTAAAGTTCTGTTAAAAAATGATTGATGTCGACTGGTTTGTGTTATTTTCCTCAGCTTTTTGGTGACGCTCACAGTTTCCTGTCCGATATTTACAGATGGCCATAAATTTAAAATAAAATTGAATATTTTGACTGTTCCCTTTAGGATAAGCGAAAAGACACTGTACTCTGGTTATTAGACTGAATTTCGCCACCAGAATGTATTATAAATGTCGGTATTATAAAAACTACTCATAAAATATATTGGATGGAGATGATAATATTGATCCTTCTCAATAATATCGTTTAATTTTTCATGAATTATTGCTGTAGTCAATATAAGTATATTATTATAAACGATAATTAAAATGGGTATAATCAGTATTATAATATAATATAAAATAAATCGCGCATGTATTATTGAAGTGACTTATTACAAAAACATTTTTTTAGGTGTAATGTATTTTTTTCATCGTATGATTCCGTTATTATATTTCAAAATTACTTTAATAAATAACGAACAAATAATACTATGCATATACATAGATGATTAAATTTGAATTGAACCTTTCAAAGAATTTGTATTCAATTTTAAATACGGTCATTTGAATAATTCGCGCGAAATGTAGATTTAGCTTTTAATAATGAGTAAGTTATTTGTTGTAGTTTAATAAGATATTTAAGGAACGAAGGCTGTGAACGGTTAGATCGGGTGTTGGACCACTAGGTCAATGAATTTTGTGATTGTTTCCATCCGCTTGAGAAACAAGGTTTGCTAAGGAGTGGAGTCAATATTGTTAGAGGGTTGCCAAAAATGTTCTTTAATGCTGAAATTTATAAGTAATCTTAATCCTTAAATGCGGTTCAGATTTGACATGTTATGATGCCAAAAATTTGGGCTCGTCCGGGATTTGAACCCGGGACCTCTCGCACCCAAAGCGAGAATCATACCCCTAGACCAACGAGCCGTGATGGATGGTATCGAATATAGACATTGTGTGTTCTTCAGAGGCATTTAATATTATGTCATACATTATTCATGACCATAGCGGAGTCAAAGGCTGCTTAGCCCGAAATTTTAACCGTCCGAATAAAGTTATCTACCAAATAAGTTACAGACCGTTTTACTATCGATCTAAAACACAAAAAATCAAATGTACAAATTAGTAACAAACGGTTAATACGACTGTTATTTATTTTCCTAGAGATACAAGTTATTCTGAGAAAAAAAAATGCTATTATGCGATTGGGCCTAATAAGATACATACCGGGTATATCAAGACTGCTACCAAAAACGAAGCCGGATGGTAGTCTAAGCGACTTCAGACACAATGCAACTAAATTTTGTGCAAAAATTAGTGACGATATTTTTTCCTATCATCGTATTAGGATGGTAAATACATAGTTTTTTCTTAAATAATGGTGTACACCCTTTTATTTTTAAAGACGCTATGGTACGCAAGGCTTTAAATTATTATTTTAGCAAAAACTATGGATTTACCAACCAAATTCGACGATATTTAAAAAATAATAATTAAAATTGTCGCGTTTCTGTGCGAAATTTTTAGTTGCATTGTGTTTGTAGTCACTAAAACTACCATTCGGCTTCGTTTTCGGTAGCACGTGGCGTGGCGAGGCTCTTGCTGTGAGCCTCGACATTGCCAAGGCGTTTGATAGGGTCTGGCACCGTGGTCTTCTGTCCAAGCTTCCGGCATACGGTCTACCCGGCAACCTGTGTTCGTGGATTTCCGGCTTTCTGCATGGGCGTAGAATACGTGTAGTCGTAGACGGACACGCTTCGGCGCTCATGTCGGTAAATGCCGGAGTTCCTCAGGGCTCGGTGCTGTCGCCCACCTTGTTTATTCTGCATATCAATGACATGTTGTCGCTTGGCAACATTCATTGCTATGCAGATGACAGCACGGTTCATGGGCGATACCACTGCGGGCCTCCAGGTTGCCGTGTCGAAACTGTGAAGGGACGCGAAGATCTTGTCATTGAGCTCAACCGGACCTTGGATCTCATTTCTACGTGGGGTTCCAGGAATATGGTTGAGTTCAATGCCAAGAAAACCCAGGTGTGTGCGTTCACGTGCAAAAAATCCCCGTTCTCTCCCCTCCCCATTCTTCAGGATACTCCCCTCTCAGTGCGGAATGACCTGTGTATCCTTGGTGTGGATATCCGCTGTGATCTCAATCCAAGGAATCACATCGAGGGCGTAATATCTGCCACATCACGCAGGGTTGGAGTCCTGAACAGGGTGCGTCGGTTTTTCACGCCCGGTCAGCTTTGCCGCTTATATAAAGCGCAGGTCCGGCCGGGTATGGAGTACTGCTCGCACCTTTGGGATGGATCCGCCCAGTACCTGCTCGATGCCTTGGATGGATTGCAGCGGCGGGCCATCCGCATTGTGAATGATGCAGACGTTACGAGCAACTTGGAGTCGCTACAACTCCGGAGAGATGTCGCCTCTCTAAGCGTGTTCTACCGTCTGTATCACGGTGAGTGCTCTGAGGAATTGTTCAACTTGCTCCCCTCCTCTCCATTCCTAACCAGAACCACGCGTGCTGGCTTGCGAAGCCATAGCTTGACGGTCCTCACCATCCCGGCGCGAACCAAACGGTTCTCAAATTCGTTTCTGTGCCGCACCGTCAGGCTGTGGAATTGTTTGCCGGCGCACGTGTTCCCTCCTTCCTACAATCCTGGGTCCTTCCGCCGTGGTGTGAAGAGGCACCTAAGCAGGCCGGCATAATTGTTTCCATTGGCATGGGACTGCCGTCCTGTGGATGGATGGAATGGATACTCTGCCTGGGCGGCATTGGCACTTTCCATCAGGTGCAATGCCGCCACTATGCCAGGCAATTATAAAAAAAAAGCACTCTTGATATACCCGGTATTTTATTTGATAGTACCTACAGTCTACTCTACGTTTCTGAGAAGGTGTCACTAATTTATTAATGCCTTCGATCCTTAGACAGTAATGGAGATCGTTTATTAATTTAGGCTGTTACTGAGCATTTTAGCACTCGAGGGGAAATATCTGAAACCTTAATGTAAGACTATGTTATAATACCTACTATTATATGTATCACAATTGTATGTCCAGTAGTATGGTGTTAATAAATGTGTTTAATCAACTGTCGTATTGGGTTTTCATTCCAAATATTCTACCTTTATAATGGTTTAAGATATATGATATATAGCCAGAGGTATGAGTAAACTGATGCCTTCGCCAAGTCCTTGGTATCCTTTCTATCTCCTGTTAATATATTCATCCCAAGGTGCCTGTAAGAAATTACCCAGTGTGATAAGGCGCGACACTTGTACTATTTTTTTATTGGGTAATATTTTCATAGTATTTCTGTACAGTGCAAAAAGGATTAAATAAATAAAAAAATATCCTGGCTTGAGAAATTCTCGATCGTCCGGCTACGAGAACTTTACCCAGAAACCCCGATCGATCAGCAAATCAAGCGCGGCAAGTTGAAACGTATTGGCCATACTCTCCGAAGAGGTGCAAACTATATACCTAAACATACAATCGATTGGATTCCACGAGGGACGCGTGTGGCCCTTGTAAACAAACCTGACGACGCCCAAGCCAAAATAGTTGGAAAGTCTTGGAGTGATATCAAGCAAGGAGCTGAAGATTGCGCGAGAAAATAGTGTGAGACACCTGGTTTGAGAGATATAACCTTCGGAATACTGCAAGAGATGAATTAACTGCAATTGGCTAAGTTAGTCAGTCTGCAAATTGTCTAACTGATGCCTTCCTTTCAAGAATTAAGGACAGACAATGAACCTACATTTTCACGAGCTTGTGAATATTCGGGGACCCATTATTAAGAGGATCGCTTATTAGCCTATGTATCTTTATTAGCTCTATGCTATTAATATTGTTGTGCCTATAAAACTGGCTTTAAGAAGCGCTGTTCCATGCTCCAAAGATATGTAGTTGGGTATTTGATTTACTAATACTGTTTAAACTGTTAAAATTCACGTTATGTTTCCTCTTCAAATTGCAACATTCAGTACGAATATACAGTATGCTTTTCGACTTCTCTTATTCTTAATCAGTCATCCTTAAGAGATCCTCGCTCCAGCTAGACTAAGGGTTTCCTACACAAGTTTATGAATCCAATATATCCATTACAGAGTACCTACATAATTATATTGCACCCGCTGATTGCTCTAAAGTTTATTCTTCTCACTCAATACAACTTAATGTATTATTTTTATAAGAGAAAATTATGAAGTGAGCACATCGTTCGCTTTATGGTAAGCGTGATCCTTGGGTGTAGACAGCAGCAACATCACTCACCCTAGGCAGTCAATTTTTAAGTATTGTGGCGATATATTTACGTTTACACCTCTTTTATGTTATAATTATTTAATTTATAGATAGTTAATAGTATAATTTGCTAAACTTTAGCTTGTATTGTTTTAGTACCAAGGGTAGTATTGTTCACGGTGGTCACGGATTCGAATCCCAGGGCACACCTCTGACTATTCGGAGTCATGTGTGTATTGATAGTTACATATAGTATATGGCCTAACCACTCTTAGTCGTACTCTCGATTGTAGAGTAGGCCCGTGCCCTGCAGTGGGACATATATGGGCTGATACAAGGGTAGTATTAGTTCCACTCATAATCTCCATCCATTTATCGTCAGTCCGTTGGTACCAATTCTATGTTTGTTGTTTCCTCAGAGGATTGACGTGTTTCCAGTGTATACATTCAGCGTCTGTAAGTGATTTTATATTGTTACAGTTTTGAACATCATGCCGCTTTCTAAAAACCAACGAAATTTGGCACGGGAAGATATATTAAAAAAGAAAAGGGAAGCTAGCAAGGCTCGCTTAGCTAGAATAAAAAGTGATCCTATTAAATTAGCCGAGTACAAAGAGAAAGAAAGATTAAAATACTTAAGAAAAAAAGAGAAAGGACAAAGAAAAAGCGTTAAGGATATGTCTCCTCGGGAACGACGGTTAAGTAGAAAAAAATGGAAAGAATATTCATTAAACTACAGGCGAAGAAAAACAAATATAGAAACAAACCACTAATCAGATTACACGCAAATTTAAAATTATTTATGGTTTGTTTCAATATTTGTACTTGTTTTCATTTTATAAGTACCTACGTTTAATTTTAATTGTTACCAATTAAAAAGAAAAAGCTGGTTTATAGGCGGAAGTAGTCTTTACCACAGTAGTAGTATATTAACAATATATTTAAAATTGTTACTCAAGTAATATAATACTTTAAAGATATTATATGTACCATTATTGGATTCTTAACGTTTTTTGAGCTCAAATAAATATCATTGTTTCTTTGAATTTGTTTCATCAGTACTTTGTTTCCCTCGTCAGTCCATTGTCAGCTAAATTTGGAACCATCGACATATTTAATATGTACTTTGAAAAGTATCTGACCTAATCACGACTATTAAGTTAACAGGATTACCATCCCACATATTCGAATTTGTAGAAACTATTTATTTTTTTGTAGGTACACCCAAATTCATTTATTTATCTTTCAGATGTCACGTACGAGATTATGGAAACTTCACGAGGCGGAGTATTATTAGTCATCAATAACTACACATTTTCCAAAAATAATAGGTCCAGAACTTGGTACTGTTCGTGCAAGATGTCCAAAAATTGTGGGGCTAAAGTTAGTCTTGACTCTAACTCAAAACTTATTGTGTATAGTTTGCAGCATAGTCACCCGCCTTTAAAGTTATTTAGAACTAAAGACGGAAAACTTTTAAGATGCTAATATATCTTTTTGGGTTGAATTTTATTTTGTGTTTGCCCTTACTTAGTTTGTAACTAGTATTTCGAGATAGATGTTTTTGAGGTTGAAAAATATTTACCTCTTGTTGTAATTCTGTAACTCGTAATATTTTGTAATGTTGCCTACCTTATTATGAATAAATAATATGCAAATATTATTAGTTAAACACTGTTTTAATTGTATATGATTTTTTCTTTAATAATACACCTTATTTAGGTTATGATGTTTAAGTCTAGATTTATTGTAGTATTTAAACTTCGACTAAGATCATTTTTAACTGATCTTTCTTTTCAGAGCTGGACTACGAGAAGTTCACGACGCTGAGCGGCGGTAAGTTGCTGATGGTGCACAACTTCACGTACACCAAAATGAACGAGGCGTCCGATGTGTGGTTCTGCACCAGCAAGCTGCCCAAGAACTGCATGGCCAAGGTGAAGATGCTCCCCAACACCAAGCTGTATGCCATCAACTTGTCGCACAACCACCCGCCGCTCAGCTACTATCGCACCAAAGAGGGACACGTCATCAAGTGGTAAAGTGGGGAGAATCAAGGCACTAAGATGTTGCGAGAAGGAGCCATATTATTACTTACTTTTAATTCATTTAATGATATTTAATCATATAAGATTTTAAGGGTATGTAACTACATTTTTGACATTGCTGTGGTTTCTTTGCTATATCTCGCAATGTATCTGGAAAAAAAAAACAATTGAATATTGAATGAAAATACTTGCACCTATGCTTATTACATTTCTCTGGACCTTCCGTGGTCTTGATGAAGATAATCTACAATATCTTATTAGTATACAAGGTCAGTTTCGTCCTGAAATAATTTGTGACCATTTTCTAAGTAGGTATGGGGCGAAATTTGCCTTTTTCATATGTAAAAATTGTTCCTTGTGACGACTTATGATACAAAGCAAATTTCGTATTGTAGGATGTTTTATGCGGATTTTCATACTATGTCTACATTTTTAATTACATTAATATTTGTAGTATAAAATGTAGTCGTGTGAAAAGCAGTTATTATCGCGAGTATTATAGTTATTACATTAGATATTGCATTCCGGTGTGGTTCCTGTTTTACTACATGTATTAAAATAACCAAAGATATTGTATTCCTATAGCGATAATTATTATATTGATGTAATCACTAAACAATTTTAGTTAACGAATGTTTTGTCTTCTTCGCTCGAACTGAATTCAAAGGTCGTTCGAAAGAGAGAAACATTCGATAGCTAAAATATAGTTTAAAAATATCTATGAATAAGGCCGTAAATGTATACGTTTGAGCTTTCAAAAAATAAAGTATATCGCTGTTTATCCTATTCTATTTTAGTAATTTTATCTCACTATTTATTGTATTTTTTAATGGAATGTTACTCAATTATTATTCAATAAATTCTATGTGTCATATTATTGTTTTAATTAACGTGCGTATTTTTTTATTATGGATGGGTGCTGAACCGTTATATTATATTTTTATTTAATTTATCCTACAAAGAAAAACGTGGCTCGCCTGGTAAATGATTACCGGCCATTTAGAACAATTTCATAGTAGATTCACTGCCGCTCTCAAAATAGAAGTGCGAGGAGCAGGAATTTAGACGTAAGCCAAAAAGTATTGAGTTTTCGGCAATTTCAGCTAACCTTACTATATACACCAGCAAAGCTTTCGCTTAACGTCGGATGTCTGTTAGAGGTGCCACTTCAACCCATTTCTAGATAGTCCAAAGACATTTACATAAACATATTTTGCTTATGATACCAAGATCTATTCACGGACAACATTAAATTAAGTATTCATTGAACTTGATTGTAAGAATTATTTATAACACGAGTTATCTGCTTTCAGCAATCCACTTCGATATAATTCAAACAGCGCGGGGAGGCAAATTGCTCATGATAAACAATTACACATACTCAAAACACACTAAAAGCTCAAGGATTTGGCAATGCTCCAGCAAACTATCCAAAAATTGTAAAGCTAAAATAAAGGTAGACTCTCATTCTAGGGTTATACCTTTCAGCTTGTGTCATACTCATCCTCCACCAAATTATTGGAAAGATGAAGAAGGACAATTAGTAAAGTTATAGTACTGGTTGGTGTAAGAAATCTAGCTCAAAGTACAAAGGTCTTCACAGAGATATATCATACAGCAAGTTGACAACAGGCAATAGCACCACAAAAAATCTTGTTCTATGATATTGTATAAAGTCTGTATGATATGAAGGTTTTGTCATAATATTGTCAGTAAAGTGTCCCATTAATAAAGTTTTCGAGAAATTATTGTGTTTTTTATTGCATATTTTTAAATTGCTATATCAATAAAATTTTCAGGGAATCTGTAATCTGTATCAGCCCATATACGTCCCACTGCAGGGCACGGGCCTACTCTACAACCGAGAGAACGATTGAGAGTGGTTAGGCTATATAGTCCACCACGCTGACCTAGTGGCGGGTTGGCGGACTTATATACCATAGAAATTCTTATAAATCGCTATCGTATGCAGGTTTCCCCACGATGATTTTCTTCACCGTTTTAGTGCGTGATGATTGACTATCAATACACACATAACTCCAAAAAGTCAGAGGTGTGCCCTGGGATTCGAACCCGCGACCACCGTGAATATGTTGGCAGCCGCGTCTAGGGCCCTATATTCATCCGAACGAACGAACGAACGAACGAACGAAGTTCGAAACTTCGGACAAACGAAGTTTTTTATACGATACGAATGTATCTATTCTGTAAAAGTTCGAATTTGTATAACGTACACCGTAACTATAAGTCTATGGTTACGACCATAAATCAATAACGACCATAAGTTTTATGTAGGTACATTCGTATCGTATAAAAAACTTCGTTTGTCCGAAGTTTCGAACTTCGTTCGTTCGTTCGTTCGTTCGGATGAATATAGTAGGACCCCTAGTCCGTTTACCAACAGGCCACCACGCACTTTTTCAAGGAATAATAATAAGGAATTGGATTATTTCTTATTTTTGAAGATCATATAAAATTTAATAAATGCAGATCACTGTTTGTCCATAGTATTTTTGTAGGTATTAAATCTGACACCATATTGATTAGGTACCATAACTCGTGCCTTTTCATCCATCTATGTCTGCAGTAAAGTTTCTTCGCTACCAATTAGGACATCACATACAATAATGTACAAAAGGATATGTTCTACATTATTATCAGTATCATTTTAAATTCAATTTAGACCATTGAAAACCGAGTCATATTCTCTCTTAAGTTATTTTCCTAACAGAATGATCAAATAGATTCTCTGTTTCTTGCTCATTTAGTCTACCTGATTTTGTCTTTCTCATTATTGTCATTAAATAAACATTTGGTTTTACTTAAATAATAAACTTAGCTTACCCTTTACCATTTTATTGATTGCTAGGATAATCATAAATAATAAATGCTGATGTGTCTGATTTATTTCCAGCTCTGGCCTTCCAGGTGATACAGTCTTCGCGAGGCGGTCACTTACTGATGATAAATAATTACACATATTCGAAACACTGCAAAGGATCCAAGATGTGGCAATGTTCTAGTAGGCTGTCGAAGAACTGCGAAGCTCGTATCAGTATTGACTCCAATTCTGTACTAACTCCGTATAATTTGGTCCACAATCACCCACCACCGAATTATACCAGGACGAAAGAAGGGTATCTGATCAAGTGTTAAAATTGAAACACATCGTATGATGTTATTTTTAAGTTTGAACACTAGTAAATGAAGCTATATTAAATATTTGTTAATTATTATAGGTGAAAATGGAGAGGACGTGTCCTAGGAACAATTTTATCTTTATTTTTTTATTGTTGATTTGTATAATGATTTCTTAGGTTTACGCGAATGTTACACATTGAAATAAAGCTATTATTTACGGATTTAATCGCGGATATGGTGTTTTTCCCGACTTTCGAAGATATTTAATATAAAGTATAAATTTAAGACGAAAACCTTGCACTGATATATTTAGAATCAATTTGATTTTGTGGTGGGACTGCTTCGTATCAATTGATATTCCAATAATTAATATATTTTTGTCAAATCTTATAAGAACACGCACAAATTACGTTATAATAAATCCTAAATATTATCAAGCATTTATAGCAATTATCTTCTATTATTACTGTAATTCATAATTATGTATAATTTGTCTTTTACTTTCTTGTTGTATATTATTATTATTTAGATAGCAATAAAACAAATATATTTTTTTCTTTCAATCGCTTTGTTCGGCTTATTTTTTTTAAATATCAATAATATATATCAATATTTATCATTAATTGTATTAGTTTATTCATAAAATAAAAAATATAAAAAACAATATAAGTGGCTTAGTCCCCTCCACATGTACATTTATTACAGTAGAGTTCACTACTTACCAGTTACCGTTTTTTTTTTTTTTTATTGCATTGAATGGCGAGACGAGCAAGCCGTTCGCCTGATGGTAAGCGATACGACCGCTCATGAACAGTAGCAATATTCCACTGCGCTCGCCATCCTGAGACATAAGATGTTAAGTCTCAATATGTCCAGTAGTTGCTCTGGCTACAATGTCCTTCAATCCGAAACACAACAGTGCATTTAAGCAGTGTTGTTTCACGGGAGAAATAGACATTGCGGTGGTACCTACCCAGATGGCTTCTCACATATGAGAGACCTACCACCAGTAAACCGTTTTGATGTTTTAGAAAACATAGTTTCTTTTTTCTAAGTGTAGGTGTTATGACCTAATAACAATATAACTGACAGCTTAAAATAATGTTACTTCAATGTTATTTTTAAGAGAAAATAAAACATTTATACCGTTAATGTAGTATAATTTATATTTATTGTTGCTTAAGCCCATTGCAATTAGATTTCGACTGGGAAAAATTAAAAAACTTAATTCATTTTGGATTTGACTAACACAGGTAAATACACACATATGAAATCAAATGACAGATCTTACACACTTACTATGCCCACGTGATACAGTGTTACCAATAAAATAATTTAATTAAAAATTAAAAGACCGACTTCAATGTGTACTACAAAGTAATAAATAATATATATTTCATTGTGCTAGCACACATTGATTAATTTTCTTATTGACTAGACTAGCCAACAAATCTTAAATACGTAATATTTTGAAGGCGGGTCGCCAAGTGCCAATCGAGAACAAATTTAAGTAATGTAACACAGTTGAATATTACCTACTTGTAGATGTATCGTTGGCGCTCAGTTAGGTCCATATGTATACTAGAAATAAAGTAATTTAACATATTGATCCTACGTATACATTTGTTGAAATTTTAATAGAATTAATATGTGTCATATGTGTGGTCTAATTTTAATTTATTGCATATGATCAAAGATATAGTGGTCAAGGGTTTCAACTCCAGGGTACACCATTGACTTATTGGAGTCACTTGCATATTTATATGTGTATACAATTACTTTAACAGTGATAGGAATCATAGTGAGGAATGTATAAGAAAGGGAAGGGTTGTTAAGTTTGTATGTTTCGCTCGATTGTAGATAAGTCCGATGCTCAACAATGTTAATTAAGAGCTGATATATTAGGACGGGCGATTTTTCTATTATGTAGTTATCAGGACAGGGACTGGAATTTGCACCAGATATGACTATAGACTCTCGCCCCCAATCACACCGAGGGACAAAACACGCAAGGCGTAACGTGGGTGTCCTGGTTGATACCAGGAGAATCTCTGCATACCCCTTCTGGGAAAATGGCTTGAGTTTATATAGATTAAGGTAAATTAATATTGCGTGTAAAATTGCGTATTTTTCGCTAGGATGTTTTACACAAATTAAATTTAAGTGTAGGACGTCGTGTTCGTCATTTGGCGACCCGCCTTCAAAATATTACGTATTTAAGATTTGTTGGCTAGTCTAGTCAATAAGAAAATTAATCAATGTGTGCTAGCACAATGAAATATATATTATTTATTACTTTGTAGTACACATTGAAGTCGGTCTTTTAATTTTTAATTAAATTATTTTATTTTATTACTTTTTAGTTTTCATAAGCATTGCAATAATATAATGAAAAACTGGAATCAATGTATACAAAAAATGAACCACTGTGATCCTTTATAATTTCAAAAACGAAAATTAATATAATATGATTTTTAAGGAAGCTACACTGTCATTTCGTTTTTATGATAAAGAAAATACTAAAATCGGCTCAACCTGCTAGAGATATTGAGTACACTTATGCGTGGTAATCATTCGTTACCCGTTATAAAACACATATACTTAACCTAATGGACGAAAAATCATTGCGTTTCTGCAAAGTTTTGTGGAGGTCTGCTCTCCAGATATGTACCTATTCATCAGATCATCACCATATTTTATGTGACCAACATTATGTTAATTATATAATTCGTTTCGATTGTATAATTCGTTCCGAAGAAAAGTTATTTAAAATCATTTATTTATTGTCGCAGATATTTAGTATTTATCTTTGTATATATTCCCCCCCCCCCCCCCCTTCCCACGCCCCTTTCCATCCCCTCCCCCCTTGTAGTAATAAACGTGTACTGAACCTAATGTAAAAAGAATTATTGCTGTTCTGTTCAATTTTGAGGAGTTCTGCCCTTCACGTCCAAAGATATTCATCAGGTCTTCACAATATTTTTTTTGGTCTAACCTATCATATAATACTCTTTGACAAAAAAGTTATTTTTAAGTCGGTTAAGAACTGCCGGAGATATTGAGTATTAACAATTGTACCTATTTTCTACCCCCCCTCACCCCCCACTCCCACCCTTTTCCCATTTTTACCCACCCTTTGTAATAATATACTTATACTTAATCTAACGCAAAAAGAATTAATGCTGGGCCGTTTAATTTTGAGGAGTTCTGGTCGGCAGATCCTAAGATATTCATCAGGTCTTCACCAATTTTATATGGGACCAACCCTGTATATCATGCTTTCCAACAAAAAAGAAATTTTCAAAATCGGTTCACAATTGCGGGCGTAATCGCGTAACAAACATACAAAAAAAAAATTCAGTCGAATTGATTACCTCCTCTTTTGAAGTCGGTCAAAAACTGCTTCTATAGTTCAAAGCAAGAAGCTTATACGTTCAAAGCGTTCTATCTTACATATTTAATTTCATTTGTGGACCTATTTATTAGCTCTCAACAGTGAGCCTGTGCGAAGACAAAACAACACATACGGTTAACAAATCACATGGTATTTAAAACTAAATTATTTCAGAAAGAAGAAGAAAGAAAATAAAACCAAAGAACAACGATCACGTCCTTGAGATGAGCACTAAACGAAGAAATTGTGCAGGGTGCTACGAGAATCTGCGGAAAACCTATACTAGTACCCAAACCAAAAAAAAAGTAAAAAAAATAAAGAAATATTGCAGGAAATGCAACCAGAACCTTTGCGTGGCATGTTTTAGAGAAAGGCATAAGAATGATAAATAAAAAACTTTTTCATTTCTCTTACGATAATTCTGTTTTATATTCAATATCCATTTAGTTTTGTCCGTCCCATCACCCCTAAAATACTTTCTGCTACGGTTTCTGTTTGGTAGAACCGTAATGAATTTGGCTTCAAGGTTATTCTAACTGTAAAAAAAAATATACATCAAGTTATAGCAATTTAAATTACCGTAGTGCTGGGGGCCTATAAATACCTGCCACGCACTGGCGAAAATATCGTTGGGGCCGTATTTCGACCCACCGCTACATTAGACGAAGGTTTATAATTTTATTTGCCGCCAAGGTATTCAAATATAAAGGTACAGTAATAATTATAAAAGTGATTTGTATTACATGGGATAGTTTTTTCGGTTAGTCTTAACAGTTCAAATAAAGTAGTCCAATAAATAACACACTGGTGCCTGTTGATAAACGGACCAAACATGGTTGCCAACATGATCACTGTGGTCGCGGGTTTAAATCCCTGGGCACATCTCTGACTTTTCAGAATGTGTGTGTTTATTGATAGTCAATGACCATGCACTATAACTTTAAAGGAAAATATCGTGAGGAAATCTGCATGCTTATATGGTATGTATAGTCCGACAACCTGCACTAGGCTAGCGTGGTGGACTATTGCCTAACCACTCTCAGTCGTACTGGCGAATGTGGACGAGGCTTGTGCCCTTTAGTGGGACGAATATGGGCTGATGCAAATGTACATTACATACAATAGCTCATAACTACAACTTCTTTGATCACAAAATACCTACACACAAGCCATTTTTGATTAAACAAATATTTTTCTTCGGTGTCAATATCAGGTCCACAGCATGTTCTATTCATATAAATGTTACGCTTTAGAAGTAACAATAAGTTGTTTTTTCAGGTCTCGACTGCGAGCTCATAAACACGGCCCGTGGAACCACACTACTAATGATCAATAAATACACCTATTCAAAATACAACAGGACTTCTAGAGTATGGGTATGTTCCAGCAGGGTTTCCAAAAATTGCGAGGCTAAAGTGAGTTTAGGGGCTAATGAAGTAGTCACCCCTCATAACGTGCAACATAATCACCCCCCACCGACTTATGTTAGAACAACAGAGGGAAAATTAATAAGGTGCTAGAATAAGGACTCCAGCCCACTACAATCATACTTCTTAGATCTTTAACGTTATTTAATTATAATAGTCAAATTAATATTCGTCTTGCACTAAATAATTTGAGATTAAATACCTTTACCGCACTGAAAAAGGTAGACGAAGGACTGATGGATTCAGGAAGTTGTTGGATGCAGGTCGCTTCTATCTTGTTGCTACGGAAATCGTTGGGGGAAGCCCAATAGCCTTATTGAACTTCATGAGTCTTAGGATGGTGATGTTAAATTGAGTGAAAGCGTTCCATCTTGGATATGATACTCGTACTGATAGTTATTTGCTAAATTATGATAGAGCGAGAGCCAGGTTGCGCCAGAGGTACACCTTGATGTTCCAACATATGAATATATTGATTATTATCGCAAACTTTAATACGAAGGACAAGATCAGGAGAAAACCTGTATTCCTGATCTCAACATATTTATAAGTATGTACGTGATGTCCGTCAATTTTTTACAAGGCCAACGTCGTATATGAGAGCTCGTGATCAATGATAATATATAGAGTGATAAACAAATTCATTTATTCGAACGTGAGTAATACGTTAGTGAAGCGATTCTTGAACTGAAATTCAAAACGGGTGAAATTCAAATTGGGTCAAGACAAAATTGAATGTGTTTAAGATAAATCATGTTAAGAAGATAAATTATGTGTATAGATAAGATAAATTAAAATTATCCAAATAGAATTAGGCGAAGATGGGCCTTAGAATCCATGAATATTATAAATACAGACTAAATCATTAAAAATGTGTTTTATTTAAATCTATAAAGAAATTATTCAACAACGTAAAACAAGATAGACGTTACATAAATGTTCTGAGCTCGCTGGACGCAGGTCACTTACTCTACGTGCCCTTGACAATTATATGTGGTAATTCTTAAGGAAGGTCTCGGAGGAAAACTTTCAGGTGCTGAAGATAATGGATTTGGTGCCAGCGCATTAAAAGAAGAAACCTACAATGCTGATCATAAGAAGTATGTTGCGTTCCGAGTCAGTCAGTGTTTATTCACGTAGATTGCTATAGGCATAGTGGTGTCGCCAAAATATAATTATGTGGGCATGTGATTGTAGAGATAAAGAAACGGTGTTCATTCAATCTTCTAAATTACTTGAGATCAGAATTTCTGTCATCAATGAAATCCAAAATAGTTAATTAAGTTACTTATCGTATGACTGCGTGTCTTAACAAAGATCAAATGAATGCTACCTTCATGCTGTGACTTATTGACAAAACACAAAAGTCTGCCTGTAATTTTTTTTAGAAACGGCAGCTTAGTTGTTAATTTATTTCTAACATTTCGACGTCTTGTTTCAGGAATATCGTATGAAATACTGGACAGCATGCGAGGAGGCAAATTACTTATGATAAACGAATACACATACTCCAAGATTAACAAAGCGGGAAAATTCTGGTTCTGTTCGAGTAGACAATCGAAAAATTGCAAAGCTAATGTGACTTTAGACGAAAATGATTTTATAAGACCCCATAATTTAAGACACAATCATGCTCCACCTAAGTATTATAGAACTAAAGAAGGACGATATATTAGATATTAAAATTAGGGAACCATTGGCATATATATTATAGATTAATATTATAAAACTGCAAATAATACTGATAATCTCCAAATAATAATAATTTTACTGGTGTTAAGTCTGCCATTTGTGAGAGGCCGCCTGGGTAGGTAACACCGCAGTATTTATTTCTCCCTCCAAAGAGCAGGGTGAATGCTAGAGTAACTACTGGACATACTGAGACTTAAAATCATATGTCTACGGATGGGGAGCGCAGTGGAATGCCACGCATTGCTTTGAAATTCAAGGTGTTGTTTGGTTTTGCTAAAGTTTTGCTTCTGTATCGCTTACCGTCAGGCTAACGGTATGCTCGTCTCGCCAAAAGTTTCAATAAAAAAAATAGGACGGATGTTTATTCATAATTCCTCTATTTTTTCCAACATCTGTATGAACACAAGGATCTTTACAACATACAGCTCGCATATTTTAATGCCTACTATTTTTATTAGTCTTTACTTTCAACTCGGCCATACTTCATATCAACCGTTGACAACCATTCTGTATTCAAATCTTTATTCTATTATAATATTTATTTAATTCTCTCATACAGAAAAAGGTACAGGCATTTTAAAAAGTACGTATTGGATGTGAGACTGGTGTCTGATATAGGCAGGGCCTGTGTTTCACATTCTTCTTAATATAACAGCTAGCACCATCGTCAGAGATCGTAGAGTCGCTAGAATAGGCTTATTTACTAGTCGTACATAAAACTCACCCGTTACAATATATAGTTTCCACATCCACAAGAATATTTGCCTTGGTTTACCGTACAAACCGGCAAGACCAAGTTTGTACAACTGTTCTCCTGAAAACCCGGTTGAAGCTTCTAAATGAATTTTTAAGTCCATTTTAATTCTGCGTTCCTTCCCACTGCTCGTTTGCAATAAATAATATGTTTATTTAAGGTGGACTGTTTGCCGTGTTAGTGAAATGTTATATATCTGAATTATTTATTTTAGGAACGTATAATAAAATATGGTAATACTTCATTGTTTTGTCTATCTTGTTTAAAATATCTCTGCACGCCACGGAAGGAAATATAATATATTTCCTTATATTATAAAAGTCGAGCGGTGACGAACGGTTGTGTCTGACCTGTTTGCTTACAATTCCATTGATTTAGATTTCCATGTGATTACACATTCAAGAGAGATTAAACTTCGAGATTGGCTGGAAATGGGCCGAGAAGAAAGTTTCTTAATAACCTGGCTTAAAAACAAAAGGAATCAGGTTCTACCCCTCCCCATAGGCAAATGTTGGTGAAAGCCACAGTTACATGAGATCTTAGTATGGAAAATGTACTCTGTGACATGAGAGTTTTTGATACCCACGACACGTAATTTAGGGGGTCACAAATAAGCGGGTGGCTGTTGCATGTATTAAAGTATTTATAAAGACAAAACATACAAAAACTAAAATACGTTTTATAACTGTCTTTGAATAAAGTCGCTAGTATTTTAGAGCTAACAAATTATAGTTTTAGATGTGTTGAGCACATTTTAATTTAGTGTGGTGACAGAACAATCCACGCAAGTTAGATTTTAACAATACTATGTTGAATCGTAGTAAATAATATATACCTACTCACGTTAATAATTACGTAGTGACATACCCATTGGTAAAACATATTGTTTACAATTTACGTTCTGAGTAAGTAATATATAAATTATTGCTTTGAATATGAGGGATTACAAATGTTTTATTCTGAAATGTAATAATACAATTTTGTATATTTGAATAATTTGTAGCTGCATAAACAGTTTGTAGTGGATTCAAAATATAGGTTTATTAATTTACGCTTCATTTGTATTGTATCAGCCCATATAAGTCACACTGCAGGGCACGGGCCTAATCTACAATCGAAAGTACGATTGAGAGTGGTTAGGCCATATAGTCCACCACGCTGGCCTAGTGCGGATTGGCACGCATTGGTGGTTACGCTTCATTAATCATATTTAATTAGTAGCTTAAGTAACAAACCTTTAGAAAATTGTGTGATTTTATAAATAAAATTTAAGATATTTTATAGACCTTCATTTTCACCACCATTTGTATTCGTCCATCCTGGTATAGAAGTTGTAACAAAAGAATGTTTAATTAGAAACAGCCTCCTTACAAAGTTATCATTTTACACCCCTTTACATTATAGCTTCACGAGCTTCACGAGACAAATATTTGTGAGGCCCACAAGTATTTGTGTGGGTGTTTGTGAGACCGAGAAATCTCTCGTAGTTTCAGATACCCACGACACAAGAGTTGATGTCATTGATCTTAATGCGGGATTAGGATTATGTATGTGACTGTTGGGTGTATTTATTATTTATGACCGTTGTATGTATTTATTATTTAAACGAAGTTATCATTTTACATCCCTATACATTTTAGCTTCACTGTTAAACAAATATAAGTTGAAGCTATCCTATGCTCACAAATATCTGTACTTTTAAAAATACATCTATCTTAGAAAAGCATCACTACATTCTTATAAAGGTTTCACCACTAACCAAAATCTAATTTTAGATTTGACCTACGAGTTGCGAGAATCAGACGAAGGTGCAAAAATCCTGATGTTGAACGGATACAGCTTCTCAAGAAACAAAGAGACCTGGTCTTGTTCAAGCAAAATTTCAATGTGTTGCGGTGCTAAAATAACCTTGGAAAATGATAAGATTGTGGAACCCTACCGACTTCGTCATACTCATGCTACGCCAACCTTTTGGGCTAATGAGATGGGTCAAGTTATTGCCACAGATGCAGAAGCTTTAGAAGCCCTTATGGCATTAGATTCTGAAACTGAACGTTCAGAAATGTATAGTGAAAGTTCGACTCAAAATTGTGCTGTGTAATTGTAGTCATCTTTACAATTGGTGAATTTAGCTGTGTAAAGCTTCGATCAAATATACACTGGATACACAGTTCCCTGTAAAAGTTCTGTTAAAAAGTGGTACCGATGCATTTTAACAAATAAAGTAACAAAAAGATCACATATTCCAAATATATTAACACAAATTCCACTTTATTCCTGGAGCTTAAAGTAGCTTTTCACATAATATTGTCTAAAGTTCTGCGACGTTTTAGAGGCAACGGTCGGTGCGTGACTGAAGGCGAAAGAGTGCTTAAAGCACTCTTTTTTGGTGCCATTTTCTAAGCGCTCATGTTGTATCTAGTGTATATTTGATCGAAGGCGTAAAGCTTCAATCTTGTTAGTTCTTTGTCTTATTAGTAGTTCTTTTCAAACTATTAAGTATCTACTGCATATAATGTTTGTTTATTAAAGTTATTACATTCATTCATATGTATATATAATCACTATTCACGAGGTCTGATCATCGCCTGAAGAATTCTGCTAAACGCCCAAGACAAACTACTGCAAAGATCACTATACTCCATCGGTTTAGGTACTTAACTAAATGTAAACAAACCAGAACACGTGACGCATGGTTGTTCAACATTTTATTGCAATGTCCAATTTACGAATAATTTCTTAGTCAACCAAGAAAAAAGTATTAACAACAATTAACAGCAGCTTATAACAAATAATAACTAAAACAGAGTAAAGAACAACGTAAACACTTCCGAACACTTCACCACTTCACGAAAACAGTAAGTACATTAACGCAATGAATAATAATTAGCTGCCATCGATAACATAAATGATGATGCTTAGTAGTTATCCGACCTAACGCATTATCATTCATTTAAATGGTCGCATTACGGTAAAGTCGTACTTCTAGATTTAGTAGCATAATATTTCTTGTAACTTAAGAAAATGTTTTGGATGCCTGACTGGTTGGGTCTTTTTTATAGACAGATTGCATTATGTGAAATTTGATAACTTAATATAGATAATTTAATTATGATCTTACATAATTTAATTGTTTCCAAGCTCACATATTCATAATTACAATCGTTATAATAAATTTGAACATGCAATGTAGTTTTACATTTACGTAAACATTTTTTTGTTTTCAATTAATTTAGAAATGAGAAATGGCAATGTTAAATAACCTTTTTTATGGTTTGTTTACATTTAGTGAAGTACCTAAACCGATGGAGTATAGTAACATTTTTGATATACATGAATTATAAATATATTAATCATTTATTAATACAGGGTATATCAAGACTGCTACCGAAAACCAAGCCGGGTGGTAGTTTAGGCGACTTCAGACACAATGCAACAGAAAAAGTTGCAAAAAAAAGCGACAATTTTTTTTTTGTTATTTTTTCCTATGACCATATTTGGGTGGTAAATAATTTTTTTTCCTAAAATAATAGTGTATACCCTTTTATTTATAAATACTCTAAGGTATAAAAGAGTTTAAATTATTATTTTAGCAAAAACTATGAATTTACCATCCAAAAATGACGATATTTAAAAAATCATAAAAAATAATTGTCGCGTTTCTTTGCGAAGTTTTTGGTTGCATTGTGTTTGTAGTCACTAAAACTACCACCCGGCTTCGTTTTCGGTAGCAGTCTTGATATACCCGGTATATTTATGTTAAATAGATTAGATCTCTTAATATATAAGTTACATTTGATCTCATTGTATTATTTACAAAAAACTTCGTTTGACAGTATTAACTAGCTTTAAAAAATCTCATTTATTGTACAACACATTTAACTCTTGCGGTCTATGAAATAAAATATATGTAGAAACCTGTTTTTTATTATCTTAATGTGCTTTTCATACATAAGTGTCATTAAACACATTACATAAAAGGACCAAATGTAGAACAAGGTCTCAAATCACCTACTATAGAGATAAATTGAAAAATAATTTGATAATATTGTTGTTATTTTCAGAACCCGCCTGCGAAATCGTGAGTACTGAACGAGGAGCCAAGTTGCTGATGATAAACAACTACACCTTTTCCAAGAACTGCAAAGCATCAAAAATATGGTTTTGTTCGAGTAGAATTTCCAAGCAGTGTGACGCTAAAGTGACATTTGAAGGAAATAGGATTGTGAGACCGTATAATTTGCAACACCACCACGATCCACCCAAGTATTTTAGAACTAGACTTGGTCAGGTGATAAGATATTAACGAGTCTTCGATTGAGGCAATATTTCATTATCATTCCAATATTGTAATTGTGATCGTCATCAACAATATTCGCTTTTGTATACAGGCTTGCAAGTAATCTTGGGAATTATTCTGGGTTCTTCTTATCCATCTCCAATCAACTATGCTATTTTATTCTCTTCATGAAGTCCAAGTTATTGGAAGTATGGGGTAATCATATAGATTTTTATTAAGTCACCTGTTAGATAGATTTCAACTATTAACCTGCTATGATTTTTGTGCTCAAAGTTCCTATCGGTATAATAAAAATATCTCATAGTACAATGAACCAAAGTTATTTTTAATGAATTTATATCAAGTTTAATTTAAGTTAAGAAGCAACATTCGGAGTTAAAAATAATAATTGTAAAGCGTACTTATAGAATTTTATGAAAATTGTAGTTTTAGAAGTGAATAAAATATAGGAGCTATGTTATATGTGGTGAATATTTAATTACTTTAACCAAAAATGTCGTATCGTGTCGGTACTTGTGACAGCGTATTTTCGTAAAAACCTTTAAGTTTCTAACATGGCAAGATTACAGATTTTCTTCAAGAATTTTGCCTGAGATCTATTAGATAACACAGGAGTACACCAATATATTGTGGCCTCGTGTTCGACCAGAAAATCACTAGTTCTATGTTGCCCTAGAAGACATCAAAATTGACGCATAAGATCAATCATTTCAAGCAAACTACAGGAAGGTGGACCCTGGAATACACATATGCGATATATGTGTGGTGCTTTACAGCTGGCTTCTCGGACTGTAAGTCTTTGTGCGAGGTAATTTATTTCTAATTCATTATTCTGCCACCCGCTTTGTCACGGAGGGAAGTGGACAACAATTTATTTTCAACTTCTAATAACTTTGTGATTGATTTCGTTGCCTATGGAGGACAAGTTAGACATTCCCGGAGACTCGTAGAGCTTTAATGCTCGGTGTAATTACAATGCGTTGCACTGTTGATTCTAGCTTACAATAAAAATTCACAATATTTTGTTACCCATTTCCAGGGCTGGAGGCCGAAATAATATACTCATAAAAATGAGCAAAACTATATATGAATAATAAATATACCTTTTCAAGAAATAATAAGGGGTCCATAATTTGGTTTTGTTCAAGCCGATTGTCGAAAAAATGCCGCGTCAATCGTTTTGGAAAGGTGACAGCAATCAATTTAATTCATAGGCATCCAGTTCCGAATAAGAAAATTATTAAAGTAGTATCATTGCAACAGTGATGGTATAGAATTTTTTCTTTGTCATTGGAATTCGTTAATTTGTAATTTCAACCTTTATAATATTTTTTTTGTTTCTCTTTAAATATTTAATTTAACAATAAACTAAAAAGACGTATCATCAATATGGCAAGATGTTACGATTAATATGAAAAAATAAAAAAATCTATATTATTGTTTAAATGTTGTTTATATTTTTCTCTAACCTTCCCAGGTGTGGTTTTTGCATTTTTTTTTTAACAAGTGGATTACTCTAAGATCCGAAACGGAACCTCAAATGTTCGAGCGTTGTATGTGCAACTGTATGAATGTGCTTAAATATTCCACAAAATGTTTGAATCCTCTATCGTACGTCGTGACCATAGACTAAGTTCGGATTGAGTGATAATATCGTAGAGAATAGTATTGATTTTTAGAAGTGGAAAACGTATACCTCACTTCGGACGTCCGACCACGAAAGCTGTAGTAAAGTGATCGAAACATCGGGAAGTCAAATAATGTAAAAATTATGCCAAATCCGTGATAAAATCCGTAAATAATAGTTTTATTTCAATATGTAATATTCGTGTAAATCTAAGAAACCATTATATGAGTTTTGTTTCGGATCACAGCGTATGTATGATGTAGCTTAAGTACATCCCGCTGACAAATTCAAAGCAGTCAATTTTGGTCAGCCTTTATGGGTCCTTACAGTTTAAAGGAGCGTATACTTTAATGTAACGTCATGATTTATTTCAGGATATCTAGGTTATGAAGTTATCGAAATGGTCAACGGCGTACAGAAGATCATGCTGCAAGACTACACATTCTCGCAGAGAATTAGGAGTACCCGACTTTGGAGCTGTTCTAGCAAACTTGCAAAGAATTGTCCAGCCAGATTCAATTTGGATGGCAACAACCGGATACGTAAGGCGAATTTAGTGCACACGCATCCACCACCGAAATTCGCTAGGACATTCAGTGGCTTGTACGTAAAAATATCGGGGTAAATATTTAGTTTTTATAGCCGAAGTTGCGCAGTTGATTGATAGGGAAGGGTTTAGACCAGAGATTCTAAGATTTATCGATATCGATATTGACTTGTCAACATTCGAGTCGAGATAAACGAAAACTAATGTTGAGGTTGATGTGAACTAGAAATCTGCCCCTATAAAAAACACAAGGTCTTATTTGATACTTTCAAGAAACTATAACGAGTTGTGTCAGGTGTAGTAACTTGTAATAAAAATGACCAATACTTTAACAGGAGTTATCATAATTGTACTTAAAAAAATCATCAAGTTGTAAAGTGTGCACAAGCTCGTATGTGAATAGAAAACTGAAAATATAATTTTTGAAATAGGGATTTCTTGTCTAAAATTATTTGAGAATCTCTGGTTTAGACCGTATTGTTTAGAGTTAGTTTAGTTAGGTTAAGTCTCTAGCATAGGGCTTTTCAATTTGGGCGGTTGGTAGATGTACAAATGAAATAAAACAAACTGTGTGTTTTTGAAAGTCCCATATGTTCCATTGTGTGTGAAATATCACATCGTTCAAAAAGGTCTCTTTTCTAATGATTCTTTCGAATAGTTCCCTTTTTTATATATTCCAATGGTAACTGAATAATAAATTAGACAGTACCCACTAAAACAAATCAGCCGCCTTGGGCTCACAAAATCTACCCGCGCAATTGAAAAAACCTTATACATTACCTAAGACATAAAACGTAGATCTAAAATTATTTCTGTCTTAAACATGTCGTTTTTTTAATGATTAATCAATTGAAATAATTTATCCACTTCCAAGAGCATGTGAACTAATTTTAATTGCTTTTGTAATATAATTTGGGATCAAAATTGTAACATACTTGTATTTTTAACAATTCAATCAATTATTATTATAATATCATATTATTATAATATATTATCATATTATTATAATATTGATTGATTATTATAATAATAATTAATCAATTATTATTATAATAATCAAGTTGTGACTGTATGTATCTTAATTTTATGAAACGGAATATATTGTTAATAAAACAATGTTAATGACATTTTCCATGGCACATATTATCCTATTTTTTTCTTTGGCGACCGTTCTGGGAACTCACATTTCAGCATTTATGGCATATTATTATAAATGCAAATAAACAAAAACATTTGATAAATTGTATTTGAAATAAATAAGTGGTCTCCTTTTTACGCTGTCCATTCGCAACGGTTTGAGAGCATACAAAGAGAATTTTCCTATAGAAACCCTCTTATCCAACGATTAGCGAAATTTAAAACAATAGCTCTTCGAGATCCTAGACATATGATTTAACTGTGTTTTTTTTTAAACTAATGAACAGTCAATTACAAAACTGTCATATTTTAGTAAAAGTACCTCTATGTGTACTCACTCTAACCCTAGCTACAAAATTAAGAGATTTTACATTCTTTTGGCAAAACGAATTGTGTGCTTGAATCACCTTTGCACCGATTGATAATAATTGATCTTCGATTTTTGGCATGTTTACTGAGTCCTTACGACGCTTCAAACGAAAATTATTTAATTGAATTATAAGTATATTTTGATGCTTTATTTAGTATTATTAATTATTAATTATCCATTGTAAACCAATTTTAATTGACTTAGTTGTAATTATCTTTTAATTTGTAACTTCCTGTAGTTTTGTTGCACTATTCGTATAAGCCTGTAACACATATGTACATATATAGCAAATGTTATGTACTTAGAGTATATACAGGGAGCGCTGGTACTTCAAAAACGTAAATAAAAACGGGGTGCTGGACCATTTTTTTTGCCTGCCATTTCACAGGTTGTCCAGCATGAATGTTTTATTTGAATATATAAATAGAAAATAGTGGATTAGGGATCATATTAACATAGTCAAAAATGACAGATAATAGCTATATAATACTTTCGGTTCAAGTTTCACTAATATAACAGCTCTACCAACATTACGAACAAAAATATACTACGTTTTTGAAGATGTATAATATGTATGACGCTCGCTCTAAACATTATGAGTACTCTAAGTTCATGCACTCCATAACGATTTACCATAAGAATGTATGTTAATTGATATAAAAATTGATAGATACATGCAGGCCCGGATCTAGGGGCGGCATTTTTCAGTTTTTGCCCCGCCTCGAAAAACACCTAGATCTGGCGCTGGATACATGGTGTGCATCTGATTAATAAAAAAAATAAGTTTTAAATATTTTATATCTATTTGACATAACTTTATAATACACCGGTAAATACAAGCACAAGCATTTTATTTATTTGTTTTTTTTTTTTTAATTCTTTATTTAAATTTCTATCGAATGGACTTCAATGATCGCGAGTTATGTTTAAGGTTCTCGTAGTTAGCCAATTTTTAATATAATGATATTTATATACGGTATTGCTATGTACTGAGGTGTAAATATTAAAAAAACAACATTTTAGCATTTTAGGATCCTGTGTGAACTCTGGAATAAAAAACCGTTGAAAATGTGTTTTATTTATATTAGGGATGAGATATACTTGCAAAATTAAATACCAGAGCTTCTAAGTACGAGTACGTAAAAATACTAGGGATCAAAACCAGGTTCTAAAATACTTAAAAGTATTTTGTTAGTATGAGTCGGCAACCCTTCGCGTCCCAGCCGCGGCGCAGCGTCTATAAAATACTTGCATAGGAATTCAATCCGTATTCCCTAAAGAATAAGGAGCAACAATGCATAAATGAAAAAAATACTTTGTAGTATTTTCTATTCACAAATACGATTGTGATTCTATTTATATGAAATTCTTATTTATATGAAATTAAGGATAGTTTTTCTATGGAAGTATTTTTATGTATAGTGTTCCAAGTTTTTCGCGCACCGACGTATAGCGGTGCCTAAATTTGAAAATACTTGCATAGGAATTCAACCCGTATTTGATGGTAAATAAAGAGCAAAATAGTATGAACAAAAAATACTTTGAAGTTCAAAGTATTTGTTATTGACAGATACGATTGTGGTTCTTATCTATATTAAGTTATGAATCGTTTTCCTATGCAAGTATTTCCATGTATAGTTTTCAGGGCTCTGTGCATATCGACGTATGGCAATACTTTCATACTTGTAAGTATTTTCTGCTCGTACCAGGGCGCCGTACTTCGAAGTGAATACCTGGTTTTAAAACCTGGTATCGTAAATACGTCTCATCTTTAATTTATATTACCTTTAAAAACGATTTCTAATGAGGCAAAAACGACTGGGATTCCACTTTAGCATCTTGCAGTAGAAGGAATAAGCCAGAAACACCGAGATTACATGCCAGGAAGTTCGCAATTTCCCGGCGCGAACCTAACGGTTCCCAAATTCTTTTTTATGCCGCACCGTCAGGCTTTGAAATTGTTTGCCTTCTCGCGTGTTCTCTCCTTCCTACAATCCTGGGTCCTTCCGCCGTAGTGTGAAGAGGCACCTTAGCAGGCCGGCATAATTGTTTCCAGTGGCATGGGACTGCCGTCCGATGCCAATGGATACTCTGCCTGGGCGGCATCAGCGCTTACCACCAGGTGCAATGACGTAACAATGCCGGGCCATTATAAAAAAAATCTTGAACAGGTTGGATACTCAACAAAGCGATACTACGAAACAGAACTATATTACTGTAACAGCCCATATACCGGGTATCTCTAGACTGCTACCGAAAACGAAGCCGGGTGGTAGTTTTAGTGACTACAAACACAATGCAATTAAAAATTTCGCAAAGAAACGCGACAATTATTTTTTATGATTTTTTAAATATCGTCATTTTTGGGTGGTAAATCCATAGTTTATGCTAAAATAATAATTTGAACTCTTTTATACCTTAGAGTATTATTAAATAAAAGGGTATACACTATTATTTTAGGAAAAAATGTATTAACCACCCAAATATGGTCATAGGAAAAAAATAATTAAAAAAAATTGTCGCTTTTTTTTTCAACTTTTTCTGTTGCATTGTGTCTGAAGTCTCTTAAACTGCCACCCGGCTTCGTTTTCGGTAGCAGTCTTGATATACCCTGTATGTCCCACTGCAGGGCACGGGCCTCCTCTACAATCGACAGTACGATTGAGAGTGGTTAGGCCATATAGTCCACCACGCTGGCCTAGTGCGGGTTGGCGGACTTACACACCATAGAAATTTTTATAAATCGCTATGGTATGCAGGTTTCCTCACGATGTTTTCCTTCACCGTTTTAGTGCGTGGTGATTGACTATCAATACACACATGACTCCGAAAAGTCAGAGGTGTGCCCTGGGATTCGAACCCGCGACCACCGTGAACATGTTGGCAGTCGCGTCTAGTCCGTTTACCAACAGGCCACCACGCACTTAACTAACGAACTATATTACGAATAAATATTTATCATAAATAAATAAATATATATCACATGACATATGACAGTCTCCTTGGCGCAGTTGGTTTGGCGCCCGCTGTGAAACAAAGGGCCGCAGGTTCGATCCCCGCACCGAGACAAATGTTTGGGTGAACCACAAGGATTAGGTTCGGGTCTGTGTGTTTGTGAGACCGAAAAGTCTCACGTAACTTTTGATACCCAGGACACATGACTCGATATTACTGTGGGGTTAGGAATATGTGACTGTTGGGTGTAATTAATTATTTAATATTAATTGTACGTTTAAACTAATAAATTATATATTTTTTTACAGATTTTCCCTTTGAATTTATACAAACTGCAAGTGGTCGACATCTGCTCATGATAAATAAATATACGTTCTCCAAATTCACAAAATTGTGCAATATTTGGATATGTTCGAGCCGCCAGTCGAGAAAGTGTGGGGCCAAAGTAAGCACGAACGGCTATAATCAAATAAAATCTTATAATTTAGAACATAATCACGATCCGCCATGTTATGTGAGGACCAAAACAGGTCAATATGTCAAAGTTTCTAACACTCAACTTTCATAGTGATTTAAATATCACCCTCGCAGAAATAATTAAAGTAAATAGTTAAAATAAATAAATAAATAAATAAATAACACCCAACAGTCACATACATAGTCCTGACCCCACACTAAGATCGAGTCTTGTGTCGTGGGTATCAGGAACTACGAGAGACTTTTCGGTCTCACAAACACCCAGACCCGGAAGAAATATTTGTGGGCCGCACAAACATTTCTCTCGGTGCGGGGATCGAACCCGCGGCCTCTCGTTTCACAGGCAGCGTCTAACCACCTGCGCCACGGTGGCTTGTTCATATAGTCTATTGTTGGTAGTATTTCTGTACCTGTGTAACAACCTAAATAACTACAACTGTATACATTGTATCAAAGCTGTAATCCACACAAATATGCCGCATTTTGAGATCATCCAAAACACTCGAAAATGTAGGTACCTCCTTGTAATGAAAAAATATACTTTCTTCTAGATAACAATGCTTGTAAAGGAGTTTTGATATGTTGTGCATTTCAGTAGTATTATTTAAGGAATTATTAAATGTTTTAATTAAATTTTTTATACTGGTCTGGCAGTGATAACTAGGGAATGAATATTATGATAAATGTTTTGAACAAATATAATCACTGAGAGAAATGATGCCGGGTGGTCTGAGTTTTACACCTATTCTTATTTATTAGTGTTCAACTTGTTACTTATATAGAAATTGTTTATTTGCATATTGAGGTAATAATTATTATAATAATCTGTAGAAATTATTGTAAATGTGTGTGATGCTAATAAATAAAAGAAACGAGACCTAAGTTTTTATTACTTCTAATATCTCTGACTGTACTTTTTTGTATATCTTACGCACTATTATAGCACTCTCAATAGAACATTATAACACCAAAAAAAAGTATCTACTAATATGAAAGTGTTATAAAAATAACATAAAAAATAAATGGCAAAATACGAATCCTTAACGCTAATCTTCAAAATAAAATTCCTCAAAGCGGATAACATTATAATAAATCTCCTTCTAGGAATGCGTATAAAAATGATCCAAGTGGGGAAACGGAAGAAGCCTTTGATGCTGGTCAATGACTACACCTTCGCCCAGACGACCTGTGACATGAGGTACTGGAACTGCAGCAGGAAACTCTCCACAAAATGCCCAGCGAAGATCCGCTTCAACGATGCCGGCAAAATGATATTCCGCATGCTATCACATAACCACGACCCGCCAACTTACTTCAAAACTTCTGACGGAAGATATATTAAGGTATAACAATATAGAAGAGGTTTAAAAAAAGTTTTTCGATTTTTTGTCAGTCTACTAATTGCCGTCTGATTTTTAGTTGAGTGATTTTGTTTGGATTATACAATATGTTGTTATTTTTGAAAATTTTAGCCATACTCAGCTAACTTTCGAATTTAATTCTGTAAATGGTTGTTTTCAAATAAAATTGTTGTTTTTAATAATAGTGGATATCTATGTATGTATACTTAATACTTTTATAAAATGTCTGAAACGGTAAGATAGTAAGAGACTATATTATTATTTGAGCTTAGTGTACAATTTCACACGGCATATAGTATACAACGAGGCCTCGTACAGGCAAGTGAAATGTCGGACGGCCACCTACAAAGTTGGTGGAAGTCGTTGGATGCAGGGCAATTCCAACAGGTCGATGTGGAGATCCTTGGGGGAGGCCTATGTTCAACAGTGGACTTCCTGTGGCTGAGATGATGATGATGATGAGATAGTATAACTATACAGATACATAATTACATATTATTTTGTATGCACAAATAGAAATAAAAAAAATCTTTATAAATTCTGATTACTAAAAATAAAGGATAATAAAATAGTGTTTAGCATATAGAAAGTTTTATGTATCCATAACAAAATAATTTGTACTAAAAGTATGTAATTAATCTTATTAAAGAGACTAGTAACAAGTCTTTTATGTATTCTTCACAATAAAGTGCGTGTGTAAGTCAAGTGCTAACTGTAAATATACATTAGTAATAGAGAGCAATAAGAAATCGTGCGACAGTTGCTTAGGATTTAAATATTCCTGAGCTTATAACGTTGAATAAACAGTAATAAATCTTGATACGTATTAGTGCATAGAAATCACGTAAATAACTTGTATGTATTTTAAGAACTCATACTTACATACGCACATGAAATAAATACTTTAACATGAAATTGTATTATTATTTTTATTCACACCTTCGTTTTCTTTCATGATGGCGTGTCGAGAATCGCGACGTAGGCAGTCAATTAAAGTCAGTATCAGTATCAGCATCAGCCCATATACGTCCCACTGCAGGGCACGGGCCTACTCTACAATCGAGAATACGATTGAGAGTGGTTAGGCCATATAGTCCACCACGCTGGCCTAGTGCGGGTTGGCGGACTTACATACCATAGAAATTCTTATGAATCCCTATGGTATGCAGGTTTCCTCACGATGTTTTCCTTCACCGTTTTAGTGCGTGGTGATTGACTATCAATACACACATGACTCCGAAAAGTCAGAGGTGTGCCCTGGGATTCGAACCCGCGACCACCGTGAACATGTTGGCAGTCGCGTCTAGTCCGTTTACCAACAGGCCACCACGCACTTAAAGTCAATTAAAGTGCTTATGTAGAATTAAGTTTTTTTACGATATGTATATTTTAAGTTAAAACATAGTATATTTTTAAAATTTAATTATTAGGTAACTTTCAATGATATTGTACTGTTATGCTTGTCAGAGATGTAAACACAGACGACTAATGTCATTTCGTCGTACTGGTATTGCAAAGGTCATCAAATGTAGCATATAATGTATAAGTCTATACCAACTAAATGGTTTTTTTAAAGGAGCCTATTTTTTCCCACATTTTCTTTGTACAATCACTTTAACTAAAAAATATTGCATTCAATGACATAGGAATTTTGATGTTACTGATACATATAATATATCTAGGTACATCTCTTCACGCCTGCATGCCATGAGTAGGCAGAGATTATGGAACGCCTCTAATAGCTTCTACTTGCATTTCAAGTAAATGGCAAAGAACGTATATCAAGTCTTACAAGACTTGTATATATACCCACACATGTTAGATATCATAATTTCATAATTACAAGGAATGTACGCCACTTTAAAATTTACCTATTGTGCTATTTAATTTAGATTGTAGAGGAACTGTGCGATTTGCAAATAAATTATTAGTTTACGCAATATATAAAAAAAAAAACTATTTAATCTTTCCAAGACATTCTAAGCAGAAAGAGGCAGCGGGTCATGAACCCTGGGTACTTACATACTTATATCATGCTGAATGTTATGGAAAAATACTGAACGAAACACGTGGTTAAAACTTAATGAAGTGTATATTTAATGCATATAAGTCATAATTTACAATGTGTTTACAATAAAACGTGAAGACTATTATTGTTTCTAATAATTTGGCCACAAAATATTTTTTCACATAATTTGTATAATATTACAAGACTAATATTACTTGCTGTTTGAAGGCAACGTTTCCGAACGTATTATCTGCGACACTGACAACTCCGTGACAGCTGATTTGTGTATTTGTTACAAAATAATAACAATGTAAAGAAAGAGTCTAAATATCTACCACTAACCGTAAACCACGTATACAGTGTTTAAAATGAGTGCTAACTAGTGCAAGTGAAAATAAAGTTAACACCAATGTGAAACATAACCTCAAAACTTGTATACAGCGTCTAGTCTTAAAACGGAATGAAAAGACCAAAAATGACTTACTTATAGTATACTAAGAGTTACTATCCAGTATTTATGATGTATCCTAACAAATATCCTCGTCAATACAGTATTTAAGTGTAGATAAATAGGTTTAACTTGTCTCTAAACTTGAGATCAAAGTTTACAAAATAAGTTGACATTGTCTTAGCCTTTAAAGTTGTGAAATGAAGCATGTTCTAAATAGTATTTTTTAAATTCAAATTACCCTGTTAAATATACCCGTAATTTTATTACGTTACGTTATTAATATAAACAACAGTTTATATATCTTGTGTATTATTATCAGTTGGTTTTACTTAATCTTATATATCTTATTGTAAGTGCGTGGTGGCCTGTTGGTAAACGGACTAGACGTGGCTGCCCACATGTTCACGGTGGTCGCGGGTTCGAATCCCAGGGCACACCTCTGACTTTTCGGAGTCATGTGTGTATTGATAGTCAATCACCACGCACTAAAATGGTGAAGGAAAACATCGTGAGGAAACCTACATACCATAGCGATTTATAAGAATTTCTATGGTATGTAAGTCCGCCAACCCGCGCTAGGCCAGCGTGGTGGACTATATGGCCTAACCAATCTCAATCGTATTCTCGATTGTAGAGTAGGCCCGTGCCCTGCAGTGGGACGTATATGGGCTGAGACAGATACAGATAACTTAATCTAATTTTCATTTTCTATGTGTTTGTTAAAAAAGTGAAAAGTAATTCTTGTGGTATGTATTAATTATAATAAATTGTTCACAGTTTATCATACTTATAGTATTTTCACATGAATATTACTTTTTTTAAAATATTGTTATTTCGCAGTGCAGTGCCATATTAAGATTAGGTGTAGTTTAAAGCTGTAAGTTTTTAAGCTGAAATTATATTGTATTGTATTGTATAAGCCCATATAGGTCCCACTGCAGGGCACGGGCCTACTCTACAATCGAAAGTACGATTGAAAGTGGTTAGGCCATATAGTCCACCAAGCTGGCCTAGTGTGGGTTGGGGAATTTATATAAATGGTTTCAAATGATTTTGATAATAAAATCATTTAGGTAGGTACAATATATGGAGTGCATGTGTAATTTATATTCTTATTAGGTTTTAACAAAATGTATGTGAATATAATTATAATTATATTTATTACATAAAATATTACATAAAAGAGATTAAAATATGTAAGTATGGTTAATAACAAGTACGTAGTTGCATCCCTGTGTGCTAAATAAATGTTTACCAAATTTGTTTTTTTTTTAAATTATACTACCTATTCATCTTGAAGAAAATTTATTTAGTCCTTATTAAATTTATATAAAATTTAATTCCAATTTGTTGTTACATCATATCTTGCAATGTTGTCATATCTATTTACACACTATTCAAATTTTATGAAATGCATCAATTGCAATAGTGTGATCTATATTAACAAAATTATATAATTCTATATAAACTAGGTGTATAAAAAGGTAAAGGTTAAAATTTTGTTCCAGATCTGAAATATTGTTCAGAAAATGTTTTGAGAATGCGTTCAGAGTTTCAACATAAAATTAATCAACTTATCAGTCATAAGAGGGGCAACCAAGGATATCTGATGAATGCAGAGTGTTATCAAGACCTTGTCCAGGAAGTAAAAAGCACTAAAGAAAAGCCAGTGAAAGATTTTAATGACTACAGATTGCTCTCAAACTTTGACATTTTAAATTTAAATGGAAGAGAAAAGTTAATTTTACCAAAAAATGATTCCAATGAAAGCCTTAAAATATACTTGCCTGTTGAGGAATTATTTGCTAGTCTGCATACAATCCATTTGTTAAATAACCATGCTGATAAAAATGTTATGGATGTTCAGGTCAAAGCACATTATTGCAATGTTACTAAAGAGGTCATAAAACTGTATTTGTCATGTTGTTATGTATGTAACGAACAAAAATAATTGTAATTTTATTATTACATTTTGATGTACATTCTAGTCTTAAGTAAATAAAAATGTTTTCTTCATATATTGGAGAAACTAAAATTATGCATGAAACTTAAAAGCTTATAAATGCAATTGTTAATAATAATGAAATAGTATAAAATTAAGTAAATGATAAAATGTCACTTGATGAAAGAATCACAGTTCTTTCCATTCCTAAAATTAAAATAGTACAATCAAAGTACAATAATATAGTTTGTTTTATTTTACCATGTGGATATGCTTTTCTATCATTATTATATGAATAATATAAGCAGAACAGCATGCCCAACTAAGAGATATATTAGGCTCGTATGCAGGTTAAATTATAATATTAGTAAGTTCTTTAAGTTTACTTCATTGAATCATATAAATGAAGTATTCATAAAACTTGTATAAATAAATGAAGAAAAAATGAATAGCTACTGTGACACTTTAGAGATTCCATTATACACATTTTAATTCTTGTTCATCTATGTGCATAGGAATTCATATTTTTAATATCGCTAATAATAACGAAAATATTGAAATTGGTCCCACGACATCAATCTGATATATGGGACCTAAAGCGCAATATCTCTCAGTAAATAAAGACGATAATATACAAGTTCAAATGACCTGAAAATACAAAAAAAAAATACTGTTTTTATTGCAGACTACAAATGTACACATGTATATAAAAAGCTCATGCTGATTTCACGTTTCAGTGAAGTTCATGATATCGCGCGGAGGTGATAGACTGATGAAGCTTGGAGATTTCACGTTTACCAGCGAAGTGACGGACGGAGTGCATTGTTACTGGTCCTGTTACACGCACAACAATCACGGCTGCCCGGCCAAGGTGTATACAGAGAGCAACAGACTCATGTACGCAAAGAACCTCCATAATCACCCACCAACGGAGTTCTTTGTTTGACATTTTATATTTGGGTGCGCGTGTCTTTTTTACAGGCTGTATCTGATTTGTAAATTGTAAACCACTATCTATGGATTGGTCCCGAAAGTAAGCCACTTGAGTAAATTATTTATTGAAACACCCGAACTTGTCTAATTTTGATTGGTTTATTTTTTAGATTGATTCTTGGATAGCAACTAGAACTTTCTGTTTAAATATGTATTCTAAACGTTTTTTAGATGTTGAAGGATATTAAAACGTTATTGAATTCATAGTTTATTATAACGTGTCCAATTAATAAATATAATATGTTTTAAGGTGAAATCCTATAACCATTCTATATTTGAATGCAGTCAATAGTTCATTATTGATGTAAGTAACAACATATTTAATGGTTATTATTCGTACGGCACCCAGATTCAATCTTACAAATATCGGAAAAGTCGAACTAATTGGTTTAATTTTTCATCGTTGTATTATTATTTATATCGTTTAAAAAATGTAACGCGCACCCATGTATATAGTTGTATTCTAATTCAATCCGATAATTGAATGTAATGTAATAAAATGTAATTAAAATTCCGACTTATTTATGTACTTAACTTATCTTTACTCGATCTCGTCTTGTCTTCCAAGTATTTATTGACTCCTTCAGAGGCGTTTATAGTAAATATAACTTTAGGTAACATTAAATAAATAATATTTACGTAGCTCAAAGTGAAACATCAAAAGGATATAATTTTGTGAAGAATATTTGTGGTGGATTTTGGAGACAGTATTTAAATTATTAAAAATTTTCTTTTATTCCCTTAACACACAAGAAAAAATTGAAACTAAGGCTGTTTACCTTATTTTATAGCATCATAGTCATCAAATATCATGATGATGATGATGATGATTTAAATTATTAAAAATTTTCTTTATTCCCTTAACACAAAAGAAAAAATTGAAACTAAGGCTGTTTACCTTATTTTATAGCATCATAGTCAATGAGCCTTAACACGTCCTACTTTAGGGCTAATATTGTTTTTCATTGTTATTAGTTTTGATATTAAAGTAATTCTACGTGTTTACACCATACTAACTTCAGCTAATACTTATGTATGAAATGTCTTCGATCCATTACTCATAATATTCAAATTATTATAATAATGGGGCCTGAAAATATCATTTTTTGATATTCCGTACTACTTAAGTACTATATATTTTATTCTTTAGATAATTTGATCGTAAGAATTTTTATCCTTTTACTTCCTAGTAGATTCTTTACTGAAATCCCTTTTTCATATTGTGATGTAAGCGGAAACGACAGAATTTGGTACCATTAGATCAAAACCAGAAATAAATATGTCATAATCATTTTTTCGCCGCATATGCATTTATTCTTTGTGCTATGAACATAAGAAGATATTATGAAAGTTCTTGGTCCCACTATATCAATATCTGGTTAAAAAATATTTTTCACAATAGCTATCTCGTACTGTGATGGTCTGTTAGTCGCCAATAGTGCCATGAAAGACAGTATAATATTTTCCAGAAATGCACTTATTAAGTTATCGCACATATTATAATGAAGCTATATAATATAATATAATAAAACTCTCTAAGAATAAAGTCGAAAGTATTCGTTCGTTTTTAAATTAAAATCGAGTGTCAGTTTATTGTCAGTCTTCGTTTTTTATTCTGCACAGAAATTACTGTATGATCGAAGTACATTGTAAATTACAATACTAAAAAAACTGTTTAATGTGTAATAATTTTTAATGTGTCAATTGAAAATAAATCATTTTTTTTTATAACAGTGCATGAAACTAAAGGATTAAGGCCTACATTGTCGCATAAAAAAATACTGGATCGAAATAGATTCTAGTTGTAAAAGATGATAGCATCTGATAATAGATATTTATATTCGATCATTATTTATTTATCTTTGAAAATAAATTGGTAATCTTCGAGGATATTGTAAATTCCGAAAAAAAATATCGAATGTACTCGTAAAACAACGATCGATCGGTAAATATCGTAGTCAATAATATAAATCATATACAAATCATAGGTGCTATGTTGTGATGATACAACACTGAAGACGTGATCTCCATGTATATTCTTGCCTTATCACGTAACTAGTTTTAGTACAAATGTGTCATACTCAAGATTATTTTCAGTATTAAATCACTCGTGTTCCAATGCTCTCTATTTTGTATCAAATATAGAATTTACTCCAATATGTTTTTTTATTAAAATATCTCAAGAGGCGAATCATATCAATATGTTACCGGTTTTAAGAAAAATAAAAAATAATTAGCTTTTATATTTAAAGAATAACTTTGATTTAGATGACTGTTGAGGATAAATTACTTACGTGAGCATTTATTTTTATTACAATATTCCATACTCATTTGATAAAGTAAATGTGACAATTAATGCTATACTTAAAGAAGTAAAAACTACAATAACGTTACTTATTGGCATGCTTTGCGAAATTGGGCCAGGTTTTGCGACATTCACCATTGGCCTGGTGTTGCTTGGTATTGTATAGGAGCAAATATTTGTAGTGCTATTCAACTTCTAATCCGTTATTTTGATTGCAGCCTGCTTCACTCAATCTCTAAGGGGGAAACCGTTGATAATCTTCAAGAATTATACATATTGTAAGCATTCAGCGAGAAACGGCGTGGTTCGGTGGACATGCTCCACACATTCCTACAAGTGTTGCAAAGCTGTCGTGAAGACTGTTGGCACGCACATCGTCGAGATCAAAGGGTTCCATAACCACGACTCGTCTGACTTGCTAATCAACAGGAGTAAACCAGGAATGTCTATGTTCAAAGAGATTCACGATACACTTACTTGACGGAGGTGAAAGACCTTCCATTACAGACCTTGGAAGACTTCTAGGGACTCTGATGATTGGTCTTAGTTTTTTGTTATGTTTTTCTAAATCTTCAGAAGTCTTGTGTAATGTCTTGAAAAGCGATTAGGCTAATAGTAATGTGACTTTGAAATGCAGGAAATTTGATTTTTTTTATTTTAGTTTTTTGAATCACACAATTCGATTACTTTGTTAGTGGAACGATTTGGTTCAAAACAGTTCTGTTTAATAGGTCGTGATTTTTGAAGATTTTGCTGCTTTATTTATTCATATCCAGATATATGACATTTAACTTTTTCGATATATTTCTGGTGAAACAAAAAGTTTATAAGTTTTTACGGTATTAAATTGTAAATTATAAAAATTGTATTGTATCGGTTTGCTGTGGTAGTGTTAGATTTGTTTCTAGCCAAGATTGGGTTTAAATTAGACTTATTGCGTAAACTACATATCACACATTAAATATAATTTCTGGTTCTATGAT
This sequence comes from Hyles vespertilio, assembly GCA_009982885.2. Lineage (NCBI taxonomy): Eukaryota > Metazoa > Arthropoda > Insecta > Lepidoptera > Sphingidae > Hyles > Hyles vespertilio. Next base: position 17,612,356 of record CM042809.1, on the reverse strand, counting down.
CTGAAGGTCCTATGAGGACTGTTTCGACTGATTTTTTGAAGGATATCAACAACATATTATTTCTCTAGTCTTTTAGATTTAAAAACCCAGCTGACCGAATTTTTGGTTTGTAGAGCAGGTTGGTGTCTGAAGTGGAAGGTATATAAATAAATAGTAAATAAATGCACCTAACAGTCACATACATACACCTGACTCCATACTAAAGTTTTGTGTCGTGGGTATTAGAAAGTACGAGATACTTTTTGGTCTCACAAACACCCAGAGACGAAACAAATGCCAGTGGAACACCCAAACTTTTGTTTTGGTGAGAGGATCGAACCCGCGTCCTCTCGTTCACAGTCGACTGCTGTTTCAGAATATACTGCCTATTTAAGAACTGAATACTTTGTACCATAAGTTTTAGGTTAAGTGAAATCTCAGCAATATTTAGAATATTGGTTAATTTAAACGAATGAAGAAATATTGAGTATGTATGTACATATGTATATTGTATTATGTATACACGCAAATTATATGATAGGTTGCTTGTTTTACAATTGTCGAGTCTTCCAGTCAGAGGCGCCTCGTGAAATTTTTTGATGGGGGTTCACAAAAAAATTAATTGAAAAACTAGAGCTTACTATTTATTATATTTGTATACAAAATCCATTCGCCGGTCTTTTTGGCGTGCGAAGATATCTATTACTTTCTTGTGAAAATCAGAAATGGAATTGATTAAGCGTAGAAACTAATTTTTAATATTTATTTTTTAAAAAAACTGCGAATTAACTGACGAAGTCGACGAGCTTGCTTGACGTTGTTTGTATACATAAGGACGACAACTGCGCATAAGTAGGATATCCCGCCGGCGCGCGCACGGCACGACTGGCTGTACGACAACTGAGTGACGCGTGAGCGGCGCTCCACATTACGCTAATTTCTCATACTATATCTTTTGTTTCACGCGTCAGCGCGAGTCGTAGCTCTCTTTCGCACTCATTGAATACAGTACTAAGAGTCGTACTAAACTTCGTTTCATAGGAGCACAATCGCTGGCGCTCCACTCGTTACAAATTGACGCTACATGTACCTATATAGGTAATATAATAAGACTTATTATAGGCGTAGTAAAATATAAACAATGTACCTAATGTAAGGATTTATGTATTATAAATATATATAAATTATTAAATTAGCTCAGTATGTAATTTTCGTGGGAGTGCACTGCACCAGCGCTCTTTCGGATGAGCCGCCTCTGCTTCCAGTGAATTATCTCAAAACAAATTGCAGCTATTGTTTCTACAACATAAAGTATTTTAGATTTAATGTGGAAGGATGTTTACAAAATCTCTGTTTTAATATTTAGGAGTCGTTTGACCAATAGTCAGAACTCAGAATGCCCCATTTCATAAAGTCCGTGATCTTATCATTTTTACGATACTAAAAGTATGTTATACACTACACTGGTGGTAGGTCTCTCATATGTGAGAGGCCATCTGGGTAGGTACCACCGCAATGTCTATTTCTCCCGTGAAACAACACTGCTTAAATGCACTGTTGTGTTTCGGATTGAAGGACATTGTAGCCAGAGCAACTACTGGACGTATTGAGACTTAACATCTTATGTCTCAGGATGGCGAGCGCAGTGGAATGTTGCTACTGTTTATGAGCGGTCGTATCGCTTACCATCAGGCGAACGGCTTGCTTGTCTCGCCATTCAATGCAATAAAAAAAAAAAAAAATTTAAAATCTAAATCTATCACCTTCAAGAATCGTTTATATTATTTTTTTTTATAATGGCTCGGCATAGTGGCGGCATTGCACCTAATGGTAAGTGCTAATGCCGCCCAGGCAGAGTATCCATTGGCATCGGACGGCAGTACCATGCCAATGGAAACAATTATGCCGGCCTGCTAAGGTGCCTGCTATAGAAACGTATTTGTGAAAAAATGATCTCAAAACTAGCATTCAATATTTTCGATATTTATAACACCGCATAGTATTAGTTACTTTTATTGAGTTGAAGGTTGAGGTGCCAGTATGTGCCTCACAAGAATTTCCTACTGTAGTTACATTTTTCAAAATCTAAATCAATGTATAAGGCAACATTGGATATTTTCTTATGCTCTGAGAATTTAGTAAGTAACAACTTTTTGAATAAAGTTACAACCTATTATTTTCCCCTGGTTTATTTTCTCGAATAGAGAAATCTGTATTTGGCATCTCTCTCTATTCTCTTCACCCATAGCTTAAGTTGATATTACATATGCAAACAGTATTAATATGTCGATACTACAAACAATAAAGTGCAAGTTTGCTATATAAATGAAAAAAAAAATAACATTTTCAGTACTGCCAAGTCTTCCTCCTTAACAGTTTATATGCATATCTTAGTTAAAAGTGTCAGTCTGTATAAATATTTATTAGTATTTAGCTGTGTAGAGTATTGTAATACTGCTGTGACTTGTTTCTAAGTCCATGGTGTTGATAGAAAATGTGTGCGTATACAATTTTGTAATAAATTATTGAAATTGAATATGAATTTTATTGAAATCATCATACCATTAAACTAGTCATTGAGTTTTCATAAAGACGGTATAAACACACAAATCAGTTCTAGTATATAAAGAATTGCTGTCTGGAAAACTTACAGCTAAAGGATATTTTGATAAATCCTATCTTCAATTTATCAGTAATTTTAACCTTATAACTTATGACTTTTGTCATATATTCATAAGAGATTTCCGTATAATACATGCAAGAAACTTTTTAAACTTAAATAATCATAATTGCTGATTTCTATATTTTAGACAGGCAATCACACTTTTCAAATAACAGCTCCGACAATTAAAATGCATTCATATTCATAATGACTGGGCGAGAAGGGCTTGTTTATAGGTTTGAGCTTGAGGCCTATATCTAGCAGTCTATATCAATACTTAAGGGGCGGATCAGGAAGATAGTAAATTTGGTCAGTATTTTAAAATTACAATTTGGATTTGCATGGCGGCTCGCATTACTAACCTACCATATTTAAAAAAGCTAAATAATTAAATACAATTAAAACACTTAACAGTCAAACACATATTCCTGATTCCATGATAATTCGATGTCGTGCTTAAGAAATGTCATGCATGCGAGAGACATTTTGAAATTATGACACCCGGGATTATTAGTCATTAGGACAATTATTTTTTAGGACATTGATTGTATTCAAGGATTTTCGTAATTTCCTGAATTCAGAAAATAGATCGTATAAAGATATACTTTGATGGGTTATTATTTCCAAAAATTGCGTTTCCCCTCTGATCCAAAAAATATATCAAATTGGTGTTAAAATATTAAACACTTTCTTATTGACATTTTCGTAATATAAATTGCGTAGAAAATATGATTGTATAATGTTGGTACTAAAACATTGTGCTTCTTTAAATGTTATTTTATTATTTTAGTGAAATGCAAGTATACGACGTCCAGAAACAACAGGACGATTATGATCGTAAATGGATACAAATTTTCACTGCATTATGCTCGGAATTATAAGGAGAGGTGGCAATGTAGTAGACGAAGTTATTTTGGCTGCAAGGCAGTTATCCACAAATGCGCTGGCTATGTGATAAACAGCAATACCAGACACAATCACCCACCTTAGAGAAATGAAGAATTAGGATCTCTGCCAACACAATGTAACATACTGTGCTATGAACATATTAGAATAGAATATTTTGAGTTACCATGAAACGCCATTAGGCCATCCTATCTCTAGGCTGTGATGTTTTCTTTTACCCGATAAGTTAGTAGTAATACCACAGTATGTTCCGTTGTAATCTGCAGAGACTTTAAAGAAGGATTTTTAAACCTCAACCAAAAACATAAAGGCATATCCTATTCTAAATTATTAAAATGCTCGCTTAAATTTTTGCTCTAGCTTTGCGAGCTTATGTTATTTTCATTGATCTTGAATATATGTTGGCAGAATTTAGGAGCGGAATTTGTTTTATTTTGACCACTTGAAGCATGTTTGTATTTTATTTGAAAGAAGATATATTTATGAATATTTATATTGGTGCAGGTAAAATTTGCCCGATTTGCCGTGACTTCACGAGTGGTGTGCACTACGGGGTCCATACTTGCGAATCTTGCAAGTCTTTCTTTAAGAGGGCGATTAGCTTCCGTAAATCGTCTACCTTCAAATGTAAGAGAGGACCGGGAAACTGCCGCATGAAGCCCACGTCCAGGTCTTGTCAGCTCTGCCGGTTTAACAAGTGCATAAAGGCAGGAATGATGCCAAGTTTGGTAAGGTATCGAAAGGAGCGCGGGGGACGGGCTAAATTATATTTAAAGAAATGATTTTTTGCATTTGTAATGGAAACGTTGCAATTTCAATAAATTAGGACAGAGATTAGCAATAAATGTACTTAATAAAATATACAATTAAAGAGCTCAATCAAGCCATTTAAAGAAATAATAGTCTGTCAATGAAATATATTGAATTGAAGAATTTTCAGTACTTTAACAAAACGATTTACAATCTCAATTTCTTTAATAAAATAGTTACTCTAACTAGTGATTTTTAACTAGTTTTAAGAGCGTTTATACCCTGCACGCGCTTTTTGGCTTAAAAACAGGACTTTTCAAGTGAGTTAATAGCCACCAATAAACAATTTAAAGGAAAAATAATTATTACTAATTTTAGAAAAGGTTGTCATCTAGGGATTTTGGTGGAAAACATTATAGATTGATGGATAATTTGTGAGTACTATACGGATTACTGAACACAAGTTTCGTTATTTAGGCTTTAAATGGCAATTTAGAAGCTTAAGATATCCGAAACCACTAAATATAAAATGAAAATAAAAATATTATCAGACTAATAAGATCCTTATGGAAGGATTTTGCTGAGAAAAATAATCTTTTTGTGTTTAGTTCCTGAAAAATAAAAATTTAAGCAATGCGAAATTATTCAGAAACTCTCGTCAAGAACATATTTTTATTCACCAACTTATCGTACATAATTTTTTATAGCAATTGCATATTACAATAGAAGAACATCTTATCAATAAATTACCATTTTTATATTTCAACAAAATTAGTTTTCATGTTTTCTACAAATATTTTAAAAACCACTATAAAACACGCTGTCCGACGTGGATCAAATCAGACCGCCGCAAGGCCTTCTAGAGGGAGGACGTATCGCTCGTCGCTCCGGCCTGGCTGCAGTCGATTATGCCGCGCGGAATGCGATTACCACATCTTAGTACTTTGGTAGTAAAATATTTAATTATTTTTATTACCTACAATGATTTTATAGTGAGTATAAATTATGTTTCAGGTAATATAATGGGATGTAATTCCGAGGCTAAATTATGTTATGTATTATAATATAAAATTAAATATATTTCGTAATTGTAAGGGGTTGTAAGGCCCCTAACACTATTTATGTGTTCGAACTCGAAATTATTAATAAAACGTCCGTAGTGTATACTGATTGAACACTGATTTGAATGCAACTTAACAATGTAATAATAACGAAAATATGATTAGTATCCAAAATTTGTATTATTCTTTGCTTGCAAAGTAATATTTGTCTACTTATAATGCAAATAAAATATTTTTATGATATTATATTACAATTACATTTCAATTGAATATTTGAAGTGCACGGATCAAAGTTGTTTGAGCCGATTGTATAGCGAGCCGACGCGGCAGCTCTACGCACACAGCTTTGGTCGCTTATGTGTGCGTGAAATTAACGAAGAAATACCTATAGTTGACTTTGCGCGCAAGGTGTATACGCTCTTAAGTAGAAATATATAAAAGATAATATTTTGTCCCTGCTATTTATGCGTTGCAATAGACAATACAACTTTGACTGTCGTTTGTAGATCTAAATATTTTGTCTTCCATTAAGAGCCTTTTAATTTATTGGACAAAATATTGGACATAACAATATTATGTTGAATTTATTATAGTATACTTTGTCCAATTTGTGTATTTTTTTATTTGAGATTTTGTGAGAATGACAATAGATTTATGTCAAATTCTGTATGATTTGGACGCATATAATAATAATAATAAATAATTCTTTATTCAAGTAATAAAGGTCTCAATTTTGTGTTAATATCAGTACATTTATTTTGGGTAGATTTAGTGACTTTAAACACAATGCAACTACTTAAAAACTTTGCAAAAAAAGGGAAGATTTTATTAATTTCTCCTGTCGTCGTATTTGGTTTGTAAATACAGGTTTGTCTACAATTATAATGCAGATACTTTTTTTAAAGACTATGGTGCGCTAGGTTTATATTATGATTTTAGCAAAAACTGACTTCTGGCAAAAACGATACTACTATTATTGTCGAAAAAACTATTTACTTAATTACCACCCAAATACAACTAAAATTACCAACCGGATTCGTTTTTGGTAATAGTGTTGATACTCTGTATTTTGTGAGAGAAGTGTTCAGGTGACAGAGGGTCACACTAAAAACCAGTGCCTTGAGAAAACTAAGAATGAACGAACTTTAAGTAAGAAGTTATCATTTTTTTTTGTAAAAAAGTCGAGTTTTAATACCTTATTTGCGTATAAGAACTGTGTAATATACATTTTTTTAATTATCTCAGAGGGCAAACCTAATTAAGCTTAATGTGCAGATGAATGTATAAATAATTATAATATAACCAAATCTCAGGTATCTCTGTACATAAAGTCGCGCCTAATTATAGCTGTATACTTATAAGAATACGTTTACATCTCTGGCAAAAGGCAAAATTATTCAAAATTGAAGCTGAAGTTCTAAATTACGAGTTATATTAAATAACAACAATTAATAACGTCTTTTAATATTACTTTTATTTACACATAAATTGTGTATTGATAGTCAATGTGCGTGGTGGCCTGTTGGTTAACGGACTAGACGCGGCTGCCTACATGTTCACGGTGGTCGCGGGTTCGGATCCCAGGGCACACCTCTGACTTTTCAAAGTCATGTGTGTATTGATAGTCAATCACCACGCACTAAAACGGTGAAGGAAAACATCGTGAGGAAACCTGCATACCATAGCGATTTATAAAAATTTCTATGGTATGTAAGTCCGCCAACCCGCACTAGGCCAGCGTGGTGGACTATATGGCCTAACCACTCTCAATCGCAGAGGCGGCTCATCCGAAAGAGCGCTGGTGCAATGCACTCCCACGAAAATTACATACTTAGCTAATTTAATAATTTATATATATTTATAATACATAAATCCTTACATTACATTCTTTATATTTTACTACGCCTATAATAAGTCTATTATATTATCTAAACAGGTACATGTAGCGTAAATTTGTAACGAGTGGAGCGCCAGCGATTGCGCTCCTATGAAACGAAGCTTAGTACGACTCTTAGTACTGTATTCAATGAGTGCGAAAGAGAGCTACGACTCGGGCTGACGCGTGAAACAAACGATATCGTATGAGAAATTAGCGTAATCTGGAGCGCCGCTCACGCGTCACTCAGTTGTCGTTCAGCCAGTCGTGCCGTGCGCGCGCCGAGGTGATATCCTACTTATGCGCAGTTGTGGTCCTTATGTATACAAACAACTTCAAGCAAGCTCGTCGACTTCGTCAGTTAATTCGCAGTTTTTTTTTAAATAAGTATTAATAAATAGTTTATACGCTTAATCAATTCCATTTCTGATTCCATTTTCACAAGAAAGTAATAGATATCTTCGCACGCCAAAAAGACCGGCGAATGGATTTTGTATACAAATATAATAAATAGTAAGCTCTAGTTTTTCAATTACTTTTTTTGTGAACCCCCATCAAAAAATTTCACGAGCCGCCTCTGCTCAATCGTATTCTCGATTGTAGAGTAGGCCCGTGCCCTGCAGTGGGACGTATATGGGCTGGTATATAGATAGTCAATCACACGCACTTTAACGCCGAAGAAAAAGATAGGAAACACGCATACCATAGCAATTTGTAAAAAAATCTATGGCGTGTAAAGCCCGCCAACCCGCAATAGGCCAGCGTAATGGTTGCTTAAGATATACGAATGATAAGTTTCATATTTAAATTATGACATGATATGCAGTCGCCGTCTGTAAATCAGGCTTAGCGCAGGCCATCGCAAATCGTCCGTGGTTCTGCCCTAATTTTACAATATGCAGTCCCCGTCTGTAAATCAGGCTTAGCGCAGGCCATCGCAAATCGTCCGTGGTTCTGCCCTAATTTTACAATTGTAAATTATTAAGTTATAAAAACAATATTGTATGTTGGTGCAGTTTGTATATGTGTTTATTGTAAGTTTTATACATTGTTTTCTGACCAGTTTTAATTATAGATAACTGTTACTTTAGTTGATATGAAAGGTTTGATAACACTTTAAGCCTTTTTTATTATTTTTATTGAATAAACACGATAGTTTTTTATTAATATTTTTATTTAGTTATATTGTTTGATAAATAATTATACACAGATACATATTTATGTGAATTAGATTTAATTAAATTACTGCTAGAAGTTTGAGATTGTTGCAATACAAAAAAATCAAAACTCCCGAACTGATAGAATGGTTGGGAATGGGTATTATAAAATATAGGGTGGTTTTCGATCCCATAAAATTCTGACTAAAGACATTTTTCTTGATCACAAAAATGTTTATACCAGTATCGACACATATACAGTTTGATTTAATTTATTTATTTATTCTACTCTAAAATGAAAGAATCTTGAATGCTCTAAATGAAAGAAGACAAATAAAACATGAAAGGGTTTTTTTTCAAGGCAACCTTTGAATAGACATTTTTCAAAACATTTTACAGCTGAATTGTAGCCCCCCGCAAACCATTAAATTAGCTTTATTTATAACTTTTAAAGACCAGACCAGACATTCATACGTCATAATATATGACAACAACTAATTAATAATAGTATTTAGCAGATATAAAAACATGTTTTATATGATTTATGGTCAGCAATTTGACACGTTTACTTCCCTGTCAAAACTACCGCGAATCAAAGTTTATATGAAGTTTTAGGTTCGATATTACTCGGCAATAGTTCGATTGCTATGTGCGTAAAAAAACACTATTTGGTCAAGTAGACTCTTAAATGTGTTTTAAATAATTTAAAATATATAAGTCGATGTGAAGAAATTTGTAAGGAATACCAAACTACAACTTAATGAAATAAATAGGCTGACCGCATTCTGACTAATAAAAAATTAATTGTTTCCATTGGCATGAGACTGCCGTCCGATGCCAATGGATACTCTGCCTGGGCGGCATTGGCACTTACCATCAGGTGAAATGCCGCCACTATGCCAGGCCATTATAAAAAAACAAAATACACTTAACAGTCACATACATAGTCCTGAACCTTCACTAAGACCAAGGCTTGTGCAGTGGGTATCAGGAACTACGAGAGAATTTTCGGTCTCACAAACACCCACACCCGAAACAAATACCCGTGGATCGTGTATGTTGGTGCGGGGATCGAACTCGCGACTTCATGTTTCACAGTATGCGTCTTACCAATTGCGCCACGAAGGTTGTCAAATATCTACTCTGTAATTTATATATATAAACCAACTTCATTATCCGTGAAACTTTCATCATGACTTTCTCTTCAGAATATTATGCGGACCCCGGCTGCCCAATCTGTGGTGACGTCACGTCTGGAGTCCACTACGGCGTGAGGACCTGTGAGTCATGCAAGCTGTTCTTCAAGAGGTCAGTGAGGCTGGCAAAACGCCTGGAGTACTCCTGTAAGAGGAAGCAGGCCTGCAGCATAGATATCCAATCCAGAGCCTGGTGTAGATACTGTAGGTACGAAAAGTGCTTGAATGTAGGCATGCTGCCGCAACTAGTAAGGCAGGTTGCTGACTTCATGGTATAACTATATTAAATTATGTGAAAATGGTGTTTGTATTGTAATTAACAGTGATTTGATGGTTGCTAGAAGTAACGAAGAGTAATAAGTACCATTTTGTATGAAGATATATGTAAAAAATGTTACGGCAGAAGCGTCATCTGCGCGGAAAATGATATATGATTTTGAGGAAGGTTAACGTCCATTTGTGGACTTTTTGTAACTGATGATGTTGAAATAAAAGATGCAAGATCTTAAGCAAACTGCTAAGTTTATGATCAGTTGGCTAGGAGGCTCAAAGGAAGGTTTAAATCAATTTAGCTTACTACCAAGCAAATATACTATCACCATTCGTCAGGGCCCGTCCACTATACATGCCCTATATGTCTTGATCAATTGATGGATTATTTCCTAGTGTACTACAGGTCGTAAACCTACCTTTTTCTTCCTCCCTCTGTCCAAGGCTTTATTCTGAAAGTTATTCGGAGACAGGTATATTTGCTGTAATGTTCGAATTTATGACTCATAGGATTTTAGTCCATTTATTATATTTAGCATTGAAATTCGGTCTGACGATTTAGTGTGCTATGTTCATGATTAAAGATTATAAATTATTTATCATGTTTTAAATAATTTTTCAAGATATATGTTTACTTAAAAATCTAAAATGATTTTAGTTTATAAAAAACGAATTCATAGATTTTTCATATATTGTTGTTCTTTTCAATATTCAATTAGCCTTATGTTATTTATATTAAAGTTTATTTTATAATTCAAAAACATATATGATACATGAATTTATTTCTTATTTTGCATATAATTCTGTTTTTATTCTATAAAATGTGTGCGAAATATTATTAGATAATATTTAAGTCTGTAATATTATAGAAATGTTGTAAATATTTTTCACATTTATATTGTTAATTATACGTTTGTTTTTCTTACTCGTCGTTTTATTTCAATGCTAACAATTTTACAGATATTTCATTAGAAAGCGATTTCCTTAAAGTTTTATGAATGATATATATTTTTTCTTTTTATTATTGATATAACGGTACAATTACAATTGAACAATAAAATATTAAGACACTTCAAAATAAATATTTTATGTTATCACCCCTTTCTCGATATTAAATAAATGTCACACACACGAACGAAAATTCATTTTCCGCTAATACCATCTTATTTTTAATAGTCACATAGTTCTGACCCCTTCGCGAAAGCAAGGAACTTCGGGAGACCTTTCAGTTTCACAAAAACTTAGACCCTAAAGAAAGACCATCTACTTTAATAGCCTATAATTTGTCCTACTGCTGAGCAAAGACCACCCCTTTGTTGACTCTGTCCTCGGCTCATGGCATTGTGGCTCGAATGCATCTAACCCGTCTTCTACCGCATCTTAGTTTTTCCGCGTTTTCTCCGATCAAACGCTGGAATCCAGCTTGTCGCCAGCCAGGCCCAACGGTTTGGATGCATTCGAGCTTTGCTCATTTCCATTTTAATGAAGCCGCCTTGCGACCTACATCCACAATGCGAGTGGAATACTCTTAGATCACAACAAATAGTTGTGTCTGTGGGGGTTTGGAATTATTCGGCTATTCGGCGTCTAACCAATTACCCTACAGAGGCTGTCAAACTATACAAATTGTGCACTCAAGTCATCATAGATAAAATCTAGTAAAAATGTTTCTTTGTTCCAGTCCCGCCTATACCTCGGTACAGTTGGTCACGACAAGGCAACGCCATCATCATGCTAGGTGAGCATAGATTCAAGAAGAGATCAAAACACATCAACCAGAGACAAGAGATTCATTGGGTATGTAACAAATGCGACAAAGGTTGTAAGGCGAAACTGACAACTTTGAATGACGCGATCATCAAAATATACAATGTGCATGACCACGCGCGGTTCAGAAGGGGAAAATCATGATTGTATTTTTTAGTATGTATTTTAGACCCATGTTGACCACCAAATAAATGTAATTTGCATATTGTGTTTTTATTTTTGTACCCAGTAGACTATAATTAATAATATTTAATTAATTTCCTTTCTTGTAGTATTCTTCTTCGATAGTTAATTTTCGATTGTTTTTGTTTCTCTTAGCTAATTTATGTTTAAGCGTTAACTTAGTTTAATAAAACTTAGTATTGTTAGAAATGTTTGTATCGTGTTAAACGAATTAGCTGACTAGAGGGCTAAAATAACCAATACTGTGCGTAGAATTGAACGATAAAATAATGCATTGCATTGCTCGCTTAAAATCTTGCTAACTGATGCATGCTGCCAACAAATTATTTTGTTGCATGCAATGTTTTTCGTCTTTAACATTTTATTTGTCCTTTGAATTTATTTTCTTATTATTTGTACGATATTCAATAATTATTGGAAACTATCTTCTATTATAATTTTGTTTTGTAATTTAGATTAAGCATAAAAAGCGTGGACCAAGGAATATGGGTTAAATGAAACAATTGTTTGATTTTAATGTTATTTATTAATAATTTAATAATTATACGATGGACATGTGTAAAACACTGCGTACAAAACTCATTTACTTGCGTATTTAAATAATTTAAAATTGTTTTAAGTTTACAGAATAAGGGGAGCGGTTTCGTGTTTTTATATGTATATGAAAAAAAAACATAGGTCCTATGATTTAATGCAACATTTATCACGAATATAAGAACGTACTCCTTATCAGAGACAAAAAAAACCTTAAACAGGACGATAGAGGTATCACCTATAGATACCATATTTTAAGTAATTACAGAATTTGAAAATACACTAAGTAAATCGTAAATTCCGAAACATAAAAAAAACGAAACTACACGTACCTCTAAAACTCTTTTAAACCAGGATCAATAGATGCTTGTTCTAAAATTGCACCGAACACTAATAAATTTCAGATTATCCTGGGATCACTTAGATTTGTCATATAACAACAATTATAATACAATATATTAAAAATAACATTTTGAGTTAAAAATAAATATAGCTTATTTTAGTTGCTTCAATACCACGCCCCCCTTAATCTTGTAAATCATGAATTGCATATTATGTACATACGGGTATGTAGAATATAATTACCTTAGATTATATACTCGTCTAGATTGAGCAATGTCAAGAAACGATGTGCTAAAAGTGTCCTCACTTTCGTTGATATGTGTGAGTACCGGTCGTGTAATTATTGTAATCCAACTGTCAAGGTGTGTGTGTTTAGGGATGCCTACTCCAAATTATTAACTTAACTTTTCCCTATTATTTGATATACAAAATAGGTTAAATAAAATATTTTTTCTTTTTTTAAAGTAGTCATACTATTGATTATATTTATAACGCATTTTAGTAAAAACAATAAAGACCTAAACTCCTAGTGTTTGTTTCCGAATAGAATATACTCGTTGGATTTATTGCCTGGGCTGTTATCTGTATTTATGTAAAATATAAATCATCATAACTAAAATGTTCGGAACACACAACTGAAGTCATGTGAGGCTACGAATGGTCTTCTTTTCGTTTCCGCTGTGTAATGTCTCTCCAGCAATTTGCTAGTACGGAATCCGTAGGAAATCTAAAAATATTATTAGGACCTTGAATAAGTTCTCGCTGTTTCTTCAAAGATGCATGCAGACAATAGCAGTACCCCGTTTGTGAAATTTTGAATGGTAATACACATGCAAAGCAAAGAATTAATAAAATTACTATGAAGTGCATGTCGCGTCGTCGTGGGTTTCATTAATATCGTGTGGGTAAGTATTATTTACTCATTAAATAAATAATGCCATTCTTCTTGTTGTTATTCTGATCGAATATTATGTAATGATATTTGTGTTTTATAGTTTCTCCCATAGTTTCAACAAATCTTCCTAGTAATAAATTGGCAAACACTGGAATTACATATTAAGTTGTAATATGTTTATTTGGTAATATTAAGTACGTAAAGTTTGAGATGCGGAACATGTTACATTAATTTACTTAAAGATATTAGATGGCATTTAAATAATGATTCTTAATATTTAAAATAATAATTATAATTTAGTACAATAATACAACTTAGTTTTATTTAAATGCCAAAACGACATAAATTATTCTGGTTGTATATTTAGTAAAAAATACAAATAAAAGGTTTTTAATTGGAGCAATATATTATATTCTTACATATGAATGTCAGTTAGCTCTAATTACTGCAGTATCTTTGACACTCATTTTTAACCGACTTCAAAAAAGGAGGAGGTTCTCAATTCGACTGTATGTTGCTTTTTTTTTTATTTTTATTTTTTTATGTTTGTTACCTCGTTTCTCTGTACTGTGTGAACCGATTTCGATCATTCTTTCTTTGATTGAAAGCTGGTGCTTGTCGTTTGGTCCCATAAAAATATGGTGAAGATCTGATGAATATCGGACCTGGAGAGGGGAACTCCTTAAAATTAAGGAGAATTGCAGTGGTTCTTTTTGCATTACGTTCATTAGAAAAGTTAAGATACAGTGAGAGAGGGAAATAGGGGTGGGGGTGAGGGGGGGGGGGGTGATAAAATTAAAATACACGTAAATTCTAATATCTTCGGCAGCTTTTAAGCGATTTTAGTGATTTCTTTTTCACTGGAAAAAACGTGTTGACAGGTTGATCCCAGGAACACACCATTAAGATCTTATTATCATGTTCGGACCTGGAGAGTAGAACTCCTCAAAATTTAATAGAATTTCAACGGTTCTTTTTGCATTGAGTTCAGTATAAAGGCTAGGCTACAGTGGTTGAGGGAAAAAGGGGTAGGCGCGAAGGGAGGCGGGGGAGGGGGAGAAAAATAATAAACATGTGAATATTCCAATATCTGGCAGCTTTTAGCCGATTTTAGCGATTTTATTGTCATCGGAAAGAACATATTCCTTGTGGAGACCAAATCCTTTTCATTTAAATGCCTATCAACACTAAAAAAACAAAAATCCACTAAAAACCAAAAATAAATAATAACTACCACTCCAAAGCAAAAAAATAATATTTATTTCATGGAGCTCGTGCATGTTGATTAATTTGCTTAATGACTTGACTAGCCAACAAATCAAAATATATGCATAACATATCGAAGGCGGGTCGCCCAGTACCAAACATATAGATATTTAAATTAATATAAGGCATAGGTCCTATATGTTTGGTACTGGGCGGCCCGCCTTCAATATGTTACGCATATATTTTGATTTGTTGGCTAGTCAAGTCATTAATTTATTTATTTATTAGTTTATTTATTTTTGGTTTTTAGTGGATTTTTGTTTTGAAGTCGGTTTTTATTTTTTTTATTATTATTTGAAGATTTTTTTTGTAATGATGATGATATATATTTTCCATTTATGCCACCGCGACCAAATGAAAAGATGTGCTACTTTAATAATGTACAATAGTATCAAAATGACTTGTTCTCGATCTTAAGGAAGCAAATTAAATCGAGTGCTAAGATTAAGTCATCTAATATCACTTGTAAAAATGTAATATTAGTATAAATTAATATTGAGAGGCTTCTATTTAATATGAAATTATTTTACTTTTGTAATTAAAAGGAAAAAAAAACTAGAAAATCCATTTGGGAATTGTTGAATTGTATTAATACGAGTATGTACACATATTTTTGTGGTGTCGCTTGAAGCACAAAGTATCAAGATATTAAAGTCCCATTTACACGGAAAAGGTTCTAGCGAGAATCGTATGCCATTATCGCATAACATTATCGCATAACATAAGATTTTCGCGTTTAACAAATATAATATATACGATGCTACGTTTTTATATCCTTACGTTAATCGCTTACATTTTCGAGGCGAGAAACTCTCCCGCATAAATGGGGCTTAAATAGTTATATTTTAATTTTTGAATGTGTTATTCGGAAACCTTGTAATAAAAATACCATTATCATTATAGTTTTTAAATAACCTTATATTTAGATTTGTCAAACTCAGTTCTTCCTTTGCATATTTTGCAGCAAAATAGAAAACGTAATTAAAAAAAGAGATGCAGTGATAGACCATAATACTTGGAATACTATAGAATATTAGTACGAACTATAGTAATATACTCATACAGTAATATACCAATACATGATACATAACGTTCTCTCGTACTTATTGCAGAAAATAAAGACATTTAATATTATTTACCATGTTAGAGTGTTTTTAATACCTTTTTACCGTATACTACGAGTAACTGAATGAGGATTATCAAATATATTTTTTCCATCATAATACCGGGTATCTCAAGACTGCTACCGAAAACGAAGCTGGGTGGTAGTTTTAGTGGCTACAAACACAATGCAATTAAAAATTTCGCATAGAAACGCGACAATTATTTTTTATGATTTTTTAAATATCGTCATTTTTGGGTGGTAAATCCATAGTTTTTGCTAAAATAATAATTTAAACTCTTTTATACCTTAGAGTATTTATAAATAAAAGGGTATACACTATTATTTTAGGAAAAAATGTATTTACCACCCAAATATGGCCATAGGAAAAAAATAACAAAAAAAAAATTGTCGCTTTTTTTGCAACTTTTTCTGTTGCATTGTGTCTGAAGTCACTTAGACTACCACCCGACTTCGTTTTCGGTAGCAGTCTTGATATACCCTGTATGTTTTAAGCTTGTTTTGAATTATAATCGTTTCTATACACGATGATATTAATTATGGTTGCACATACTTTTCTCATCACGCCAGGTGAAGAATTGAAAAATCATTTTTTTTAAATTGTTTTAGTTTAGTTTTTAGGATTTTTTGCGACCGATAGATACAAGTATTTTTACCACTTAGGTCAACTTCGGATCGAGAACTAACAAGAACGGCAAAAAGACTCGCACCACGGCTTAGCCAAGTCTTCAAAATTAAAATCACGATTTTTGTCAAATCTACAGAGCAATTCTTTTTTCAAACTTGATACAAAGTTACTTGGGGTATACAGGAACATGTCGTGTAAATTAAAAAATACAATACATTTAATTAAAGCGGGTATAACAAATAGCTTGACTACTATTATTGTTTTATTATTTTTATACTACATATGTGAAATTTTACAGATGATAATCTCTTTGATAATAACTCTAACAATCATTTAATAACCATAATAAATATTGTCATTATTCATATCCTGAATAGTGTATAGCAAGTCAGATTTAAACTTTAGAATAGTCTAGATTCTTAAATATGTAGACATGATGACTGGTATTTAGAACAGAGACTCAAGCGTGAATTTTAGTAACATTGGCGTAATTTCTGTTAGCTAAGGATTACCATATATTTACTTCTGTAAGTGCATACTAGGCAGCTACCCAACCTGAAAACAAACATTTAAAATAATGTGAGTGTTACTGCAGTACTCAGATATTTAATATCAATTCAACTGGTATGGCCTCTCATACATATGTGAGTGGCCGCCTGGGATGATACCACCGCAATGTCTATTTCTCCCGCCATGTTAATGCACTGTTGTGTTTCGGTTTGAACGACAGTGTAGCCAGAGTAACTACTGGACATATTGAGACTTAACATCTTATGTCTCAGGATGGCAGTGGAATGCCAAGCATTGCGATGTACTTTTGTGTTTTGCTACTTTTCATGAGCGATCGTGTCGCTTACCATCAGGCATACGGAATGCTAGTCTCTTTCAATTCAAAAAAATTCAATGCTTTAAAGAAATCGTTACTTAATGTAGATTTTACTATGAGAATCTATACTACGGAATAATTTAATGGATATCAAGTATCAACCGTCTCTGAGTGCAGTCGATAGCATCTTTTGATTTTATATGTTATATAATTTATATGCGATATTATTTAATTTATTTAATTTATTGCCAGTAATTTATTAGTTTGTCCAATAAATTATAACGTGAACAGAATGGTGAAAACATGTTAATATCAATTAAATTAAAAATAAACGTGACCGCTGTGACTCAAAATAGTTTTTTTTTTATTCCAGATATAAAATTGGGGGTTTTTGTCCATATAGACATGCCAACCCCATCATAACTTTTTACCATATTTATCTTTAATATTTGTACTAAACAATTCAAAGTCGCGGATCACTGCTGAAAGGTTGTGATTAAGCGACAGAAATTTAGTGCCAGAAAATAGTTTAAATCTCGTAATTAGTCGTCACGTCAAAATTCAAAGAATTGTTTCAAAAAAAATAAAAAACTAAATCAGATATTCATATATTTTAGGTTCTTTAATAATCATCCTAGTAAACTAAATCCAGCAATCATTATATAGCAGGTTAAGAACTGATGCTTATGCATTGTATCATAAGAAAGTAATGTATGAAATATTTCTAACATTCCATTGTGACATGGGCGTCAGGGAAAAGGATCCAATCAACATAGTCTAAATTAAAATCGGCACAAAAACACGAATCCTATTGTAGTTAAAATGTACCACCAACAACTATTGTCTAAATTAAAACGACATAACTATGCCTTGTGACAGCCTTCAAGACGTAGTAGGCTAGACGCCTGACGAGAAGTTGCGGGTTTGATTCCCGCAGAAACAAATGTTTGTGTGAACCATAAGCATTTGTTTCAAGTCTGAGTGTTTGTGAAAAGTCTCTTGTAGTTCCTGATACCCACGACACGAGATTAAATCTTAGTGTGGGGTCAGGACTATACTGGGTATCTCAAGACTGCTACCGAAAACGAAGCCGGGTGGTAATTTTAGTGACTACAAACACAATGCAATTAAAAATTTCGCATAGAAACGCGACAATTATTTTTTATGATTTTTTAAATATCGTCTCTTTTTGGTGGTAAATCCATAGTTTATGCTAAAATAATAATTTAAACTCTTTTGTACCTTAGAGTATTTATAAATAAAAGGGTATACACCATAATTTTAGGAAAAAAATAAATTTACCATCCAAACACGACCAAAGGAAAAAAACAAAAAAATTGACGCTTTTTTTTTGCAACATTTTCTGTTGCGTTGTGTCTGAAGTCGCTTAAACTACCAACCGGCTTCGGTTTCGGTAGCAATCTTGATATACCCTGTATAAGAGACTGTTGCGTATATTTACTTAGTTATTTACAGAAGATAAATTAACGACAGAATATGCTATTTATTGTATCAATTTCCCATGACGCTCTAAAATTTCGATCTTATTGTTGTTGTATTTTGGTGTCTACGGATTGTTAGAAAAATATTGTCTTTGTATACAAATATAAAAGTGATGAGTGTTGTAATATAATATTATCTAATAGGGTCTTTTTAATAAAGACAGATGAGTGAAGGGTTCGAGGCTTTAGAGTTGACTCGATAATTTAGAATGAACAAAATAACCTTGGATTAGAGTCAATCCCCGCTCATTCGAGTTTATTAATAAGACCCAAAAAGTTAAAGTAATACACACACCTTGGTACACAAATGTGTATTGATGTGAGTGATTGTGATGTCCTGGGATCGATTCTCAGGCGGGGCGGTTATATTCCGGTAATTTTTGAGTCTTTTTTCACTTTTGTTGGGAACCTTTCCACTAGCTTAAATGGAATGTAATTTACATTTTACTGATGAAATGGGGTCGGATAGTTTGACGAAATCATAGGGATTTTATACCCGAATGAAAAAAGGGGGAGGTTCTTAATTCGACTGTGTATTTTTTTGTTTATGGTATATAATTCTGACTTAAAATTTAAGTATTCGAAAATACGTTCTGACAGACTACAGTTATATTAGTACTTATACGTATATTTCATGATGTGATGTTATAAATTGTGACCATTATCATATGAATGATTCTATAAAAGTACAATTATTGTAAAACAACAATATGCAGATTTACTTACATCCATTGCGGAGCTTCATGATATATTTTAATAAATAAATATGAATTGATGATCTTTTTTATTTCACATATTCCTACATATAGGTAATTACAATTTTTAATTATGCCATTTCAGTGACTGCAATGCGGTCATTGATCAATGTGGTATAATTTAAAAGATATTTATTTATATAAGAAACACAACTATACCGGCCTGATTAAAGTTTGTACACCGGATAACCGCAAATAAAAATTATTAATAATGATCGCTATCCCAACGGGTACAAATATTGACTCAAACATGAAACATTGTGGAACTCATCACCCCTTTTTCTTCATTTATTAGTTAAAATTAAATAGCTGTAATAAGCTGCGATCGACTAGTTCATTTTTTTAAAGCCTAAACTGTGTCCCACTGTTGGGCAAAGACCTCCCCTTTGTCACTTCACTTGATCATGTACTTGGCGAGCTCTTGCCATTTTGGCTCGAATGCATCCAACGCGTCTTTCCACCGAATCATTGGTCTTCCGCGTTTTCTCCGGCCTTTCTCAGGAATCCAGCTTGTAGCCAGCCTGGCCCAACGGTTTGGATGCATTCGAGTCACATGTCCCGCCCAGTTTCATTACAATGAGGCCGCCGTGCGCCCGACATCTACAATACACCTTGTTACATAGACTGTTAAAACCTATTTTATACCTATGTTATATCTTCTGTTCTTCTGTTTTATCTTCTTCTCTTAAGCTGAATTCAATAGTCGTTCCAAAGGGACCAAACATTCGATATTCTATACATATAAATAAAATTGAAGTGTCTGTTTGTAAAGTGAAAATAAAAAAAATGTCCAACTACATATCGTTATATACACCATACCTATAACGAAAATAACCTTAGTTTTTTTTTGTCTGTCTGTCTGTTTGTTCCGGCTAATCTCTGAAATGGCTGGACGGATTTTGACGGGACTTTTATTGTCAGGTAGCTGATATAATAAGGAGTAACGTAGGCTTAGAATTTTGAAAAGATCTTTTTTTTTGAGAAAAATAATGGTTTTGTTAAATTCCACGCGGATGAAGTCGCGGGCACAGTTAGACTTAAATAGATTTTAAAACTGCTGAAGAATTAGGTACTTACTTCAATGTTTTCGAGTAATTTCACCAAAATTTCTAAGTAGAACTCACCTCACTATAAAAATAATAAAAGAATGGTTAGATGAGTTAATAAAACAACACGTACAATCATCCTTTTATTAAACTCCACGCGTTATACACATGAATCAAATCAGACGACACAACTTATATATTATTATATTAGTAAGTCAATTATTTACAAACTTTTATGTATTTATTCCAATATACACTCACATTTTAAATATATTAATTATTATTTACACTACACAAGGTACTACTATGCTAGAATTTATCAACGTTTCCTTAAACTTAAGATACCGAGAATATTTTACGTAATCCCGATGAGTGCAAAGTAAAAAAACCAATATCTGCAATTCTGCTTTGGACAAAAGGTCTGCAAAGATAATTTAATAAAATAAATACACCCAATAGCATTGAGATATTATACTAAAGGGGACACTGCAAACAAAATGTTTGTTACAAAATGAGCGGTACATTCTATTTCTGTCTCTGTCACGCCTACGAAGTAACATATCTTCCCTCTCGCTTCAATGTGTACCCTTGTGCACGCACCATACGCAGAGATTTTGTTCCCGATGTCCGCTCTAGTATAATACCTCAATGCCCAATAGTCACATACATAGTTCTGAACCCACACTAAGATCGAGTCTTGTATCGTGTACCAGGAACTACGAGAGACTTTTCGGTCTCACAATAACCCACAAACAAATACTTGTGGATCGAACCCACGGCCTCACTTTTTATTATTCCCTTCTGGTTTCTCTTCCAATTCCTCAACGAAAATACTACGTAAATAAATTAGATCCAAGTAGAAACAGGAAGAAAAACACGAGTTATATGGACGCTTTGCCACTGAGAACTGTCTGAAGTTTAAGGAAAGCTGGTCAATTCAAATCTATTTACATTATTTATATTTGGCACGGCCGTGACTGGATGTAAGTGCGGTATCATTTTGATATAATATTGAATAGATAGGCAATTGTTACACAGGGTGATATTGACAAATAATATTTATTGTAACCCATATCATGTTCCTTATCACCTCAAGTGACATTTATGTAAAATAGCACAGTTTTTATTGTCAAAAATAGTGGTAGTATTTTTTTACTACAGTAAATCGCGAGACCATTAAGCCGTTTGCCTGATGGCAAGCGAAACGAACGCCCATATATAACACCTTGAATTATAAAGCAATGCTTAGCATTCGACTGCGCTCGCAATCCTATTACATAAGACACATTGTTTATAACATTGTTCACAGTTTTTGGCCATCCTGTGTATCTACACAGGATGGCCAAAAACTGTGTCTATTGTAGATAGATTTTAATGCTTAGCCTAACTTCAATTCGGATCGGGAACGTACCTGAGCTATTTTTGACTAAACTACAAGGCAGATATTTTTCTTACTTGGTGCAATGTTACCTGGGTTGGTTAGGAACACGTGGTTTAAATTAAATATCATATGTCAATATCATCCTATATTATATAAATACACAAATATACCGGCCTAAACAATGGTGAGATAGAACATGTACCTATAGTGCAATTTATTACAGTAATATTTATTAACTTTGTGATGATCATTTGATGAGACATTTTATATATTATTATAATATACAGAATTGTAAAACACCTTATTTCTCACAATTATTTTATTTATTTCTCACAATTACATATCAAAATTGTATTATTTAATTGCTTATTTAATTGTGATGCATAACTTGGCAAAAAGCGGTGACAATTGGAATTAATGAAAAACAATTACGGCAACACTATTAAAAATGACATTGTGTTCGCTTAATATTTGTAATTTGTATACGCAGGTATTTCTATACATTTTCATACAGTTCCGTTTGTTTTTTATTTAAAATAAAAAAGTGACTATTAACAGCAATAAATAAAAATAACATTTATTTAAAAAAGTTCCGTCGTAGTATATTGGGTTGCCATGTTAATACTAAATTCGATCTTAGCGCCCTCGTTAACAACAGACTATTTTTTGCCAAGCTATATTATGATTAAAATTGTGATTTTTATTTATAAAGTGTTTTTAAATCTTTTGTCTGTATGAAAAGTAAAGTTAGTAAAATAAATAAAAATATAAATCTAAAACTGATACCTAGGTAAATATATAATAAAGGGATTTTCTCTTAACAACTGTGGTGCTATTGATATATTCTAAGATATATTGCAGGAGATCCGCTATAATTATTGCTCAGACGATAATGATTACGTACCAAAATACAATACAAGTATTTTTTATATTTCAGGGAATTTGTTCAAATTTTCCTATTTATGTATCTGTACAAAGGTCTGGGTTGTCCTGTTATCAGACGTTATCTGTATAACTCCATACATCGCATTTTTTATTGCTATGAATGGCGAGACCAACTTGCCGTTCATCTGAGTATAAGCGATACGACCACTCATGAACAGTAGCAAAACCGCACACCTTGAATTACAAAGCAATGCTTGACATTCCACTGCGATCGCCATCCTGATACATAAGATGTTAAATCTCAATAAGCCCAATAGTTACTTTAGTCCTTCAAATCGAAACACAACAATGCATTTCCAATGCTATTTCGCGGGAGAAATAGATCTTGCGGTTTTACCTACCCAGGCGTCTCACATATGAGAGACCTACCACCAGTAAATTGTTAGCAAAACTGATTTCAAACATCATGATTGTGTCCTCGGAGCATATAAATTCGGTTTCCGACAGTCTCGATCAAGGCGCCACAGCCTCTGTACTTCCTCTTAGTACATCTCCACTTCTTAGAGTTTGTCTTGTTGTTATAATTCATCTCGAATTTATGGCCTCTGAATACCATATTCCAACTCTTCGCACCGGTTTTGAAACATATTGCTTCTGTAACAAAGAAACGTAGTTGTGTACCTATTAGAGCCACTAATATATTTTAATATGGCAACTAACAATAAGAATAAAAATATGCTCAGGTTGGAAAGAAGAAATAAAGTTTATAATAAGTATTCACAATAAAGAATTAACTAGTAAATAATTACAAATTCGTTTTTCCTGGTGAATTTATTGTAATTAGAGGGGAATGAAAGAAACATAGACTATATATTATTTTATTTGGCATAGGTAAATATAATTAAAAGTGTCTAAAAGCGTATCAACCAGCGAATTTTTTTATAAGCTAACAACTTTAAATTTCGACGAATTACTGCATTATTTTTTTAAGACAACACAACGAATTAATTTTTTTTTAATAATTTTTTATTACCCCACATTATACTTTAACTACACGATCATAACATACTATAAAATGAAGTATCTTGCTCTGTCTGTGCGCTTTGATCTTTTAAACTATTCAACGGATTTTAATACAGTTTTGAGTAATATATATACCTATATAGAGTGATTCCAAAGGAAGGTGTATAAATACATACATATTATGTTACGGAAAAGACAAAAAAATCAAAGATTTGTAATAGCCGGAATAAACATAATTTTGTGCGCTTAAATCGAAAATGCTGGCTAAACCTTACGAGATAGATCAAATTCATAAGTGACTACACCCGAGCGAAGTTGGGCCGGGCCGATAGTATAGACTAAACTAGAAAATACACCCAAAAATCACATACACTAAGACCTGAAACAGATACCTGTGGATCGCACAAATATTTGTCTCGGCGTCGTGATCGAACCCGCGGCGTCAAGTTTCACAGGCGGCGTCGAACCAACTGCGCCACGGAGGTGGTCATAGAAGGATCATGCTTTCTTAGCACATTGAAAAATATTTGTCAAAGGCGAATGGTTATGCTCTCGTAATATTGTAATGACGTTATTTTCTCTCGTCTCTATGGCGGCTTTGCACCCTCTATACACCCGCTTTGTGCACCTCCACTTCATATTATTACTCTTGGATACATTACTCAATTCATACTTGTGTCCTCGAAACATGACATTCCAACTTTTCATCCCACTTCGGATGAAGTACGGGCCTTCTGTAATAAAAAAAAAAATATATCAGTTTTTGAAATTTGTACGTAGTTTGTCAAGAAATAATAAAAGAAAATGTAAAGTATATCTTGTTTCTGTACTTAGTTACTCACCAAATATATTAATAGTTGATAAAGTACAGATGTTGGTCTTTTCAAGGCAATATCTAAGAGGCAGTCACTGGGTGGATATAAGAGAAAAGAATGAAAGTTGATATCTGTGTTTGTGAATAAAGCTGTACCTATTACGATTACATCAAGAATTTGGGATCATGTGCTCGGATCTAATAAACCTCAGTCTTGTGTTATGAAAATGAGATATATCAGCCCATAACCGTCCCACTGCAGGGCACAGGCCTCCTCTACAATCGAGAGTACGATTGAGATTGGTTAGGCCATATAGTCCAGATGTATTACAGTATTTTACAACCAAAATTCTTGTTACATAAAGGTGGTTAAAATATTAATTGTACCAATCATACATTGAAGGCATTTTATTGAAATTCACAAGCATTTCACATCAACATCGATTTAAAATCATCACAACAGCTTATAAGTATATTTTATCAGTTCATCTCAGTTATTGATGCGGTTGCACGTGTCTATACTGTTTACTGAGTGTGAATTAAAAATATAATTCTCTACGAAGGTGCCGTTTACGGCAGGTTTACATGGAGGAATCGGAGAATTCTCGAATATCTAATTTAAATAGAAGTGATAATGGAGGAAGTGAGGATAATGAGAGTAGATATAATCAAAATGAAGTTGAGATGTTTGAAGAACAAGATACAAGACCAGAGAAGAGAACACGTCAGGATAGTGAAGAATTTTCAGATGATGGTTTTACGGAAATGATAAGAAAAACTAAGCGGATAATAAGAAATCACGCCAAATTAACCCACACGGCAGGACGAGTCAACCTTGATAATTCAGCTGAAGAATACGTGATAAATGTAACCTCCAAGAACATTTTACCGAAACAGTTTGGAATGGCAAAACTTCTTCGCGCCGAAAACATTAAAAATGTACTGAAGATTAACTATAGGGGCCCATACAGAGCTTTAATTCATTTTGGTAACAAAACGGAGGCTGAGAGGATGATAAATAGTGACAAGCTCTTAGAAATGGATTTCAGATGCCTAAAGATTGATGAAGTAAGCCTTTCATATGGAATAATTCGAAATGTAGACTTAGACGTTGATGAAAAAGAAGCTTTGGAGATTTTGAAATGTAACTATGATATAGTCTCGATCAAAAGATTGAAAAGATTAGCGGAAGAAGGCAAGTGGGTGGATTCTGAGACTATCAGAATTGGTGTAAAAGGTCCAACTTTACCTCCGTATGTTTTCGGATACGGATGTAGGTTTAAAGTGGAACCATACACGTTTCCAGTAAGCCAGTGCTCTGGTTGCTGGAAGTTTGGCCACTTATCAAGAGCTTGTCCCAGTAAAAAAGCGATTTGTCCAAAGTGTGCAGGAAACCACAACAACTGTAACACTACCACTCTTAGATGCGCCAATTGTAAAGGTTCTCACATGGCCCTCTTTAAGGGATGTCCAATGTTCTTAAAAGAAAAAGAAATAAGGAGCATAATGAGCAAAGAAAATTGTATGTATCGTAAAGCTTTGACGATATATCTGGAGAGAAATAAGGTCAATAATATTGAAGAAATCGAGAAATTCAAGGCCAATACTGGTGAAAAGGATGAGAGAGAAAAAACACAAACAGGACGTAGATACAGAGATATACTTCTTACAAGCTTAAATACACAAAAAGAAAGGAATGAGTCTAGTGATGATCAAGAAATCGAAAATGAGGATGTGGCTGAAATATCATCTCCAGTATTACAAAAGAATAAGAAAAAGAAAAGGAAAGTTGAAACGAAATCCGGATACAGTAATCAATCAATCGCTGAAGGAGAAATACTACAGGACTCAGAAATAGAAATGGAGGTTTCAGAATCATTGCAATGGGAAAAGAACGAAAATCGAGGAAAGAAGAAACGCACAGAAGGAATTGAACAAGGGCTGGATCTCTGGAAACTAATTCAAAAAATCAAAGGTATTTTTAAGGCAGATAAAAGTTTTGAAGATAAGTGCAGATCCATATGCAGTTTGATATTCGACCATTTTATACAGTACATTATATATTTTTTTAACAAAGAACGTTTGTTGAGCAAGGTCATCACGATACTAAGTAATAATGGATAAAACACAAAAACAATGTTCTCTGACCGTTGTGCAGTGGAATGCGCAGAGCTTGAAACCAAAATTATTGGAATTCGAACACTATCTTTTACACGATAAAATACATATTGCATTAGTTTCGGAAACTTGGTTACAATCAGAAACGCAAATTAGGATGAGTGGATATAACATATATAGACGAGACAGAAACGATGGATATGGCGGCATAGCTATTTTGACACACAAAAGTATCAAGCCTCAGGTGAATAACACAAATCACCCGAATCCAGGTATAGAAATATTAGGCATTGAGGTAGTGAACTGTGGACCTGTTAAAAATGTCGTAGTGGTGTATTATCCATCAACCGTGCAAACGACTCAATCAGACTGGGATTTAATATTTTCCTTATATTCCCACAACTGTTTGATTGCTGGGGATTTCAATGCCCATCATACTAGCTGGTCATATAAAACTAATATACGAGGTAAGCAAATATTTGAGTCAGCGTTAGAATTTCACTATATCTCTTTAAATAATAACCCATTTACAAGAGTTAAAATGGTTAACAATAATATGCAACTTTCATCCCCGGATATTACCTTTGCATCATCGAATATGGCAATTCATTGCGAGTGGGGCGTTATTAGTGAAAATTTGGGCAGTGACCACATTATTATAAAAATACGCGTAAACTACCAAGATGCAATAAAAATCACTCAAAAACGTAATTTTAAATTAGCAAACTGGAATAAATACTCTTCTTATATTAAAGATAACATTGAATTTCCACCTAAAGAAAGTAATGTCCAAGATTTGTACGATTATCTGATCAACATGATACAAACTGCGGCTGATAAAAGCATCCCTATGATTAAAAGTTGCAACAATCCTGCATCTAACTTTAAACCAAAAGCTTATTGGAACCATACACTGTCTAAATTAGTCGCTGAAAGAAGACTAGCCTTATCTAATTTCCGTAGTAATCCAACACCTCATAATCTAGATATACTAAAAGAAAAAATTAAAATATCTAAAACTGCGATTAAAGGAGCCAGGTCAGTGGGATGGCAAGAGATGTGTGATAGTATTAATGAGTCCATAAAAATATCTGATATGTGGAGACGTCTACGTTGGATGAAAGGGTATAGAACTCAGAAACCTTTCATAAGTATAAAAGATAAAGAAACGTTACTAAACAATCTTGCGCCGTTTTATGTAACTCCATGTATGCCGACCTTTAATTCAACAAACAACTTATTGGAATCTTTTTTTTCTATAGAGGAATTGTGTCGATGCATTAAGATAAAAGACACGGCTCCGGGCAGTGATAACATTACGTACTCGATGATTTACAATCTACCTACTAAAGCAAAACATTATTTATTATATTTATACAATCAAATAATGCGGACAGGTGATATACCATATCAGTGGCGAAATATAATTATTGTTCCCATTCCAAAGCCTGGCACTCCCAATGATAATACTCTCAAACTCAGGCCAATTTCCCTTATATGTTGTCTTTGCAAAGTTCTTAATAATATGATCGCCAAACGTATTGAATGGTTTGTTGAAAGAAACAAATTATTATCGCCTATCACGACAGGTTTTCGACGCGGTCAGTCATGTTTAGATAGTATTGTTCGTCTGGTGACTCAAATTCAATTAGGATTTACAAATAATATACCTACAATTGCATGTTTTATTGACATTGATAATGCTTATAATAATGTTTTAATAGAGAAAACGACTGCTATATTAGACGGGTTTGGTATAGGAAAATTAATATGTGAATATATATGGAAATTATTGAGTCAGCGACACTTGCAAATAAACCATGATGAAGGCATGATTCTTAGTAGATGTACAAGTAGAGGATTAGCACAAGGAGACCCAATATCGCCACTTTTATTTAATATTACAACCGCTTCTATTAGTAGGGAAATACATTTTGTATACTTGTGTCAATACGCCGACGACTTTGTAATTTATAAAGACAGTCAACATTTACTAGACGGTGTGTCAATCATTCAAGACGCATTAAACATTTTCGTTAAGATTATTAACTCATTGGGACTACAATTATCAATATCAAAATCAAAATGTTGTATATTTAGTAGAGGGCAAAGAAAACTTCATCCTCAAATACATATCAATAATAGTCAAATTGAATTTGTTCAGTCGTATAAGTACTTAGGAGTATGGCTTGACAACTCCCTACGATGGCGGAAACATATAAATGTAACGGTTGATAAAGCTCAAAAATTCCTTAATATTCTCAAAATGTTGGCAGGTTCATCTTGGGGAGTTCATCCAATGCATTTACGCCGCTTATATATTTCATTGATTAGAAGTAGACTAGATTACGCTTCCTTTTTATTTGATAACAGTGCCAAAACTAATTGTTATAAATTAGATACAATACAAAATCAGGCTATGCGAGTAATCGGGGGATTCGTAAGAACTACCCCCATACATGTTATGGAAAGCGAGCTCTGTGTACCTCCACTGCACTTAAGAAGAATGTATTTAGCTTATAAGTATTGTCTTAAAATTAGATCTTGGCGAAATAATGTTACAGTTAGGTTATTAACTCAACTAAATGATCTTAATAATAGTAGGTATTGGGCCAATAAAAAGAAACCGTTACTATCAACCATTATTGAAGAAGTAAATATGGATAACTTGAGTACATCTTCGACTCTGGACATGTTTTCCATGGAAATTTGGACTTCTAATACTATTTCTAACGACTCAATTTCAACTACACTAGATTGTTTGAAAAGCTCCAAGAGATTACAAGAGCTGAATTCGTTGAAACATGATACAATAGAGGAAATCAATAAAAAATACGGTGGATGGCGAACTATTTATACCGATGGTGCCAAGAAAAATAATAGCCGAGGAGCTGCCTTTTATGATTCTTTAGTAAATAACTCTGACGATAATCTTGTCAACTATTTTAAAATTAATGGTGATATTTGTATAATGTCAGTGGAGCTTGTTGCAATTTCTGAAGCACTGTCGTATTGTAGTACCATCGAACAACGAAAAATAGTTATTTTCAGCGACAGCAGAAGTGCGTTACAGCACATTGCTCGATGCGCTTCTGGATGTAGAGGTGTGCCGATTGCATACACAGTGTTGACACAACTGTATAATTGTTCACAAAGAGGAAAGCTTATTAGATTGCAATGGGTTCCATCGCATATTGGCCTGAAGGGTAATGAGGAGGCTGACAGACTCGCCAAGAAAGGATTAACACAGGGAAAGGAATTAAATGTAATGCCTAGCTACTCAGAGATACTGCCGAAATATAAGTTAAGATGCTATAATTTATGGAAGGAGTATTTTAATGTTAGATCAAAGGAAAAGGGAATCTGGTATAAGTCTATCCAATATGAGCCTCCTCATGTCCCTTGGTTTTCTAATATATCACTACCTAGAAAAATTATTGTTGTGGCTCACAGGCTGAGATCTGGACACATGCCTCTCAACAAGTTCTTATATGTAATGCGGAAAAAGGTATCACCAAATTGCATAACTTGCGGAACGGTAGAAGACATACATCATTTGTTAGTGGAATGTGTCCGACTTCATGAAAAGAGACAGAAGCTTGTGAAGACTTATGGTCTGAACAGATTTGATGTAGGAGAATTTCATAATCTTTTAGCTAATCCAGCCTCTGAGGCAGCTAAAGAGTTGTTTATGATGATAAGTCTTCACAAATAGGCATACAAGTTAATTTTAAGTACAAAATTAAGCATAATTGTATAAAGGTAGACATAGTGTTAGAAATACGATGGGGCTGGCGTGTACTATTGAAGTAAAAAGCCCCAAAACAATAAATAGAAAAAAAAAAAGTATATTTTATCACATCAAAAGTTTTTAACATATCGATTAGTAAGTCGGAAATATACCAGGTATATCAATACTGCTACCGAAAACGAAGCCGGGTGGTAGATTTAGTGATTACAAATATAATGTAACTAAAAATTTCGCTAAGAAACGCGACAATTGTTTTTTGAATATCGTCGAATTTAGGCGGCAAATACATAGTTTTAGCTAAAATAATAATTTAAAGCCTTGCGTACCATAGTGTCTTTAAAAATAAAAGCATGTAGACTATTATTTAAGAAAAAAACTATGTATTTACCACCCTAATTAGGCGATAGAAAAAAAATAACAAAAAAAAATCGTCACACTTTTTTTTACACAAAAATTAGTTGCATTGTTTTTGTAGTCACTAAAACTACCACCCGGCTTCGTTTTCGGTAGCAGTCTTGATATACCCTGTATTTACATATATTATCGCTATGATATTGATGGCATCATTCAACAAAGAAGGGCAGTTTTGACTTGCTTTCATAATATAATAATAATACGTTATGATATAAAAGCGATCTAACGAAAACCTAGTTTAAAATATAAAAATAACCCCACTTCATAAAAGAAGAATTAACTATACTAAAAATAATATTCGCATGGTTGTCAAAGAAAACCCAATTCAAAGACATTGTCTAGCTTTTGCTATAACGTTGTTATTTTGCACATTCACCCCTGTTGAATGATGCCTTCGGTATACTGACGTAATAATTATTTAAGATTGACCACTATTTTAATTAACCCATTATGTCGAGATATTTTAGTATAATATGATATAATAAATAAGTCTTGATACAAATGTGGACGAGGAGTAAATAGGCTTTAACTTCCTCAGAGATATTTAATGACAATTTTCTTGGTTTAGATTTTACCATTGCCATAAATATATGGACAGGGTGGAAAGCGCGTAAAGTGTTCCGACGTAAGTGATGCGCGCGCTTCAGTACATCTCTAGTGGAGCGGTTCTAAAATAAGTCGTCGTACGCAACGATTTTGAAAATTCTTGCTCGTATTATGAAAGAAAGTTTAATAAAAATAAACACGATATTTTTATCATCGTTTAGACGAAATCTATTAAATTAAATAAATAACAGCTTGATTTTCATGGACATCTTTTGAATCTCCAAATGTACTGAAGGGCCTTTCCTTAGTTTTTAAATCAATGGATTTTACGAAAAAAATCTTTACTAAGGGCCAATTTAATTATCATTAAAAGGCACTGAGTGCGGCCGTAACAGTAATCTTAGAATTTCATATCAGAGCTACCAATCCAACCGAGCCAATTCAGATAAAATAACTCAAGACTAAACCGAGACGATAATTTAAATATAATTGAAAAATGCTCGACGCAGAACAGGCATTAAGAGGAGGGTAGACGCCGATGACCTTGCTCGAACGGGCGGCACCAAATCTCATGCACCGGCGCACGCCGGCTCACGACGTGCGAGCGAGCGCGCTGCTTTATACCTATTCATTCATTATTTCGCTGCGGACAAAACGATATAATATTCGTAGTGTTATTTCACTCGATGTTCCCATCAAGTACAGTTAGGAGCGGTTGACCGTAGTGTATGATTAATTCACTTACAATCGTCACAGCTATCGTGGCAGAATTGCTCGAACGCTGACTCTTAAAAGAGAAGACGCGGGTTCGGTCCCCGCATTTGTAGTTCAATTTTTGTGTTTACTTATTTCATCTATCTATACCAATACTACATTTTAGATTTTAATATTTTTATTTTTGTTTTTCTTTTGTAATATTATAAAGAGGATAGATACATTTATATTTTTGGATTTTTATTTACAATGAAACTCAAAAATTACTTGACCAATTTAAAAAATATTTCGATTTTCTAATGGTAATTATCCGGGATTAACAGAAGCTATATATTTACCTGAAGAGGTTGAAATAAGGGTTTAAATGGAAAATAAAAATGTTTAAAAAAAATTATCTCGAATGGTTTTTATTTTTCATTTCAACCCTTATTTCAACTCCTTTAGCCAAACATACAGCCAATGTTACTCCAGGATAATGTTGGATTCGAATGGTGAAAGAATTTTAAGATTAAGTCGGTCGGTTAAATAATTTTTGGATTTATTCATAATAAACAAAAATCGAAATATTCAAAAATCTATAATGCAAAAATGTAAAAATACACATGTTACAAAAATGCAAAAAATGAAATGTTTCTTTTATAAAATATTATAGGTTAGACATATAGATGAATTTATAAACAAAAACAATTGTATCGATGCGGGGATCGAACCTGCGGCCACATCAATCATCAAGCGATCGGTCACTCCTTCGGGCCAACAATACTTACTTCCCGGCGACCAAATTACCGGTAACTATCTATTATATTAGTGCCTATTTTGGTGTTTAAATGTTACCTACTATTTCAAATATGATCGGAACATAACAATTCATTTATTTATATGTTGGGTAGGTCTCTCATAAGTTGCATGAAATTCAATTGAAATATTAAAACATCGCACGATACTTATATTTTGCTATGTAGGTACAATATTATGATCGTTAACTTTAACAAAATAAATCTACTATTATGGTACAGTTACTTTCTACTAAGAGCATAAATAATAATTTTATAAAATATGGTAGAAGATATTTTTCAAAAAAATATCTTCAATGATTTTTATTTTCCATTTTAACTCATGTCAACCCCTTTAGGCAAATATACAGCCTATGTTACTCCAGGATAATGTTGGAATCGGATGGCGAAAGAATTTTAAGATCGGTTGAGTAATTTTTGGTTTATGTATAATAAACAAAAATCGTAATATTCAAAAATCTAAAATACAAAAATGTAAAATATAAATGTTACAAAAATGCAAGAAATAAAATGTTTCCTATATAAAATATTGGGTTAGATAGTAGATAGATGAATTTATAAATAAAAACATTTGTTTCGATGCGGGATCGAACCCACACGTTTTTATTTGGCATCCAAGCAACAGCGCCACAGTTGCAGTGACGTAGTATAGTGATTTACTACGGTTAGACCGGCCGTAACCGTTCTCAATGAATGTGTCGAGCGAAATAGCAATATTAAATTTACGTTGATATTGCGAAGACAAGCGACATAGGTCCGTTTAGCACAGCGGTTCGTCCCGCACTGATTTGTTGGGCGACAGCGGGGACGTGCTCGCGATTTAGAGTATCGATAATGTGAAAAAAATCGTTAAAAATAAATGAGACAGAAATTAGAAAAAATAAAAAGAAGGTCCCATCCGCCTTGCATTTCTTAATATCCTGATAATAATAAAATAATCCTAGTGCTCGTAATTTAAGAGAAAAAACGTTGTAAATGCGAAAATAGAGGTCACTTTGCAATTTTATTTCAAGTACTTTTAATACATAATTTTTTTTTTTTTTTTAATTAATTATAAGTGCAGTAAGATAAACATAATTAGTGAAACGTAAACCTTATAGTATAACGTGACTCCACAAGTATCTCATAGGGATTTTCGTGAAATGTACAAAAAAATCCAAATGTGGGACTGTGTTTTCAAACACCCAACTGACTGTGAAACAAGTTTTAAACTCTAACTAATCGGACATTAGTACAAAAGTAGTAATACAAACTAAGTGATAGTGAAATTGTGAACATTAACCACGACAATTAGTGATAAAACTGTGATAAACAAATTACCGACAGTTGACACAAATCTGCAAATTTTTAAAACACTGACCTTTGTACTCTAACTGACTGCCACTTAAAAGATACGACATTGCTACGACAAAAGATCAACTATTTCGTCAACTTTTCACTAGGCGTCCGTGGCCTGATCAATAACACTGCACATTCAAGGGTCTTACATTTGGCGGAGGTTCGAGACCCAGCAAAAAAAGGACTTTTTTTCTGTTTGTGCTAAAAGATTATTAAGTAAATATTAAATTATCGCATACTGAATAGAAATTCACTTGTGGTCTTTAAAAATGAATTTCTTTGAGAATATCACCCTACGCAGAACAAAAAAACATTCATTGACAGACAGTAATGATTCTCCAAATTCGACACTAGATGGTACCTCCAGTAGTCTACCGAACTTATCTGATGACGACAACAATGAAACACGCGATCTAAAGCAACAAATTGAAAAATTACAAATAGAGTTAGGAACAGCTCACGAAGAAATAAACAATTTATCGCTAGAAAACACAGAACTTAAGAAAACAATTAAAGACGTCACCAATAAGTATGACATGGTTATTAAAGTAACCAAAAAACTTACAACCGAATTAAATACACCTAAAAAAAATACACCCAAAAAAATTTTTCAAACCAAAGAATTGCGTGACTCGCTAACGGCAATGCGAAACAAACAATCATTAACTAAAACACAAACAAACGATTCGTTGGAAAAAAAGAATTCAGTGCAACTTACTGAAGCAAACCTTCAAACATCGCAGAGCTATAAAGACACTAAAAATATTAATATAACAAATAACCAAAAGCAGAAGCTTTGTATAATAAGCAATAATAAACGCAATAACATTTCGAAGATTGCCGAAAAGACCTTTTCAAACTACCAAACCTGCCACTACTTGACATCAGACTGCGGTATACGACAACTTATGAAAGACGTTGACTTGAAATTAAAACATTACACAAAGAATGACTACTGTTTAATATTTATCGGCGAGGAAGACTTTAGACAAACAGAAAATTATTGTGATCTGACAATTATTATCCGTGAAACCCTATCAAGAATACAGAACACAAATATAATAATCTGCGTTCCTACTTATAAGTATGGATATATGGTATACAACTGTAGGGTGGAGACGTTCAATAACTTGTTGTATTTGGATAATTGTACTCATCAATATGCTACTGTATTTGATTCTAACTTAAACCTAACATGCGACTACAAAACATTCTTTAAGAGCAACGGCGCTCTTAGCAACCACGGCATGAAAAATATTTTTAGAAACTTAAGCCTAAGCATAAATAAAAATAATTGTAATGAAACTAATACATTTATAAATAATAATAGTAGCATAAATCAACATGAAATTGAATCCACATGTAAATCTCACTCAGACATAAATAACTTGCTTTTTCTCGAACAAGTATCTTAGTATACTTCACCAAAATATAGCTGGATTAATTAATAAATCTGATGCTCTTGCGGTATGTTTAGAAGAGTTAAACGACAAAGAAATAAATGTTGATATTCTGTGTATTACTGAGCATTTCATAAGAGAAGGCTTTGAAAATCAAATACAAGTGCCAAATTATTCATTAGCTGCAAGTTATAGTAGGCAAGACAAAAAAAGAGGCGGAGCATGTATTCTTATAAAAAAAGGACACCTATGGAAAGAAATTACACATATTGCGAAAATGTCTAAGTCTGGTGTTATTGAATGCTGTGCGGTTGAACTTACTCAATATAAAATAATTATAGCCTGTATATATAGAGTACCTAATATCAATAATATGAATGATTGCCTAAATACACTTGAATATCTCCTACGAGAAATATTTAAAGCAAAATGTAAAAAGGTTGTAGTAGCTGGAGATTTTAATATTGATATGCTCAAATCCAATAACAAATCAAATGCATTAGAATGCCTATTTTTAAATTTCAACATGAAACTAGCATTTAAACAACCCACTAGACTGGCCAGTATGACATGCATTGACAACTTTGCGCATAATTTTGGTAAAAACTGTAGGACGGAAGTCTTTGAGTTTGCTCTGTCAGACCATACAGCACAACTATTGCAATGTCCAGTACCAAACTTGTGTCCTATCAATTACTGGTATATAACTAGGCGCGATTATAACAAACAAAATATAGCTAAATTTATAGAATGCATGAAAAATTTATCAATTGCTGAAATTTATGATACAGATGATCCCAACACTGCATACAATTATTTTGCTGACATTTTTGGACTTTTTTATAGGTTATGTTTCCCTGCTACCAGAATAAAGAAATATTTAATTTCAAAACCGAAATGGGTATCTAAGGGTATTAAATTATGCAGTAAAAAGAAGAGAATTCTATTATGGCAATCAAGAAGTAAACCTAATCTGTCCAATAAAATAAGCTTTGCCAAGTACTCTAAACGATATAAAAGAATTATAAATATGACCAAGAAAATTCAAAATATAAATAAAATAAAGCAGTCCAAAAATAAATCAAAGGCCATTTGGCAAATCATAATCAGCAAAAATGAATATTCCTAAACAGCAAATTAATAAAATCATGATAGGTAACCTTTCTATCACAAATCCAGTTGATATCGCCAATGCTTTTAATAATTACTTTGTAGATAAAATCCAGCCGAATGTTAACCTCCACAGTGTGATTAAAAATAAAATAAATAACTCTAAACTTAACTCCATGTTTATGGCGCCTTGTACGCCACATGATATACACAAAATAATCATGACATTAAAAAATACTAACAGTGTGGGATATGATGGGATCTCAACAAGGATTGTGAAAGCATCGGCTAATGTTATATGCGGCCATATAAGTCATTTGATAAACCTCAGTATTTGTGCAGGTGTATATCCTGACGCATTAAAAATATCTATAATAAAACCGCTATTCAAAAAAGAAAACAGAGAACTACTAGAAAATTATAGACCAATTTCACTCATTCCAGTGATATCAAAAGTGTTTGAAAAATACATATACAAAGAATTATATAATTATATTGAATGTAATAATATACTGTGTGACGAACAGAAGGGATTTAGACAATTTAGAACAATAAATATGGCAATATATGATTTCATACACAATATTCTAATTAACATGGACAAAAGAACACCTGTTTGCGCTATCTTTTGCGATATGACTCAGGCTTTTGATTATGTCCACTATGACACTCTCTTAAACAAATTAGAAGCATACGGTGTTAGGGGTAATGTGTATAGTCTCATTAAATCATATTTAAATAACAGAACTCAAATAACCGAAATTAATAGTATTAATATTAAGACAAAAACCGAGCAAATATTTTGATCAGTGGAACGTAAAGTTCTGTATGGCGTACCACAGGGAAGCGTTCTGGGACCACTTTTGTTTATATTATACATCAATGACATACCTAAATGTATTAATTACCCTATGACACTTTTTGCTGACGATAGCACTTTGACAATTCCTTGTAAACATATTGACATATATAGAAATGAAATAAATAACTCATTGACATCTGTGATAAATTGGTTGGTCAGTAATAACTTAAAAATTAATCTTAGTAAAACAAAAATAGTACATTTCAGTCAACGAATTGCCGACAATAATAATTTAAATATTTGTTATGATAATAACACTATTGAGGCGGTAAATAGTACAAAATTTTTAGGATTAGAAATTGATAAAAAACTATGCTGGAAACAACATATAGAAAATCTCTGCAAAAAAATAAGTAAATCTGCGTATGCATTGTATATAATGTCATCAACCGTCAATACAGATGCAATTCTCACTGCGTATTATGGGCTAGTCGAATCCCATTTACGATACGGCGTTATATTTTGGGGTAACTCAACCGACAAAGACATTATTTTTAAAGCCCAAAAGCAATGCATTCGATCTATGTTTCGTCTAAAAGTAAATGATAGCTGTAAGTCTTTCTTTAAACAATTTAAGATATTAACATTGCCGTGTATTTACATATTGGAAATGGCGGTATTTGTGAAATCCAATCCGAGTCGTTTCAAACGTCTGGCCGATACTGTCACCCGGAACAGACGCGACAATAACAGACTCCGCTTACATACTGCTAAAACAGCGTTAATGAGCAACAGTGTCTATTGCATGGCACCCGTCATTTATAATAAATTACCAAAAGAATTAAAAGAGTTGGACATATCAATATTTAAAAAGAAGTTGAAAAGCATTTTAGTTGATAAGGTGTATTATAATATATCAGAGTTTTTAATGGAATATAAATGACATTTCGGTACTCTCTAATGAATTGACTAAGGAATTGACATTGACATGAACTTGACTTAATAAGATTATTTTAATTTTTAATGATGACAAGACTATGTACCTACTTAATACTTTATTTGTTGTATTTTTGTATAATTATTGTTCCATTGAAATTTAATTAATTCTAGAGTTAATAATAATAATTAAATAAATTGTAATGCATGTACATAATAATGCAATTTTGCACACCAACTTTTGGTTAAATATGGCTGTACTGTATTTCTTTTTTGTATATTGATCTGTATTATTACCCATATTTGCAAAATAAATATATCTTTATCTTTATCTTTACACTTTTAAGAATTCTGAAAAGAAGGGCCCATGCTCCATATAGTGTAGATCAACATATATTTTTTTTGAAGACCTAATAATAAAGATCACCAAGAAAAAACGTTGTGAAAAAGGCCATTTCACATAGACCCCCCTCTTAACATAAAATGCAATATAAGCGTTTCATAAATAAATTCGTAAAATAAGATTCGCTCCTTAACGCTTTAATCCGAATGTAGTATTTTTATTGTATCAGCCCATATACGTCCCACTGCAGGGCACGGGCCTACTCTACAATCGAAAGTACGATTGAGAGTGGTTAGGCCATATAGTCCACCACGATGGCCTAGTGCGGGTTGGCGGACTTACATACCATAGAAATTCTTATGAATCGCTATGGTATGCAGGTTTCCTCACGATGTTTTCCTTCACCGTTTTAGTGCTTGGTGATTGACTGTCAATACACACATGACTCCGAAAAGTCAGAAATGTAGTATTAAATAATAGGTTTTATAAAGCGCGCAGCTCAGTATTACTATATACAAAGTATATCAAGGCTGCGAATGAAAACAAAGCCGAGTGGTGTTTTTAGCGGCTAGACACAACTAAAAATATTGAAAACATATGTACTTATAAGCGCCATTAATGTAATTCGAGAAACGTGTGTTGCTTTCGCTTGTGTTCGCGCACCCCGAAGCGCTTAAACTAGAAGTTATATTCATAAGCGTAAAAATTAATATTAAATATTTTAAAGCACAAGTAGGATCCAATATTTTTACTTAGTATTCTATGAACATAAATATATCTAATCTATATTTTACTATTAATCATAGTTTATTTATAATCAAATAATTTAATCTTGATAATCCCCTACACAACACTTATTAACATTTATCACATGAAGTTAAATGATACATACCAACTTTTTTGAAATCAATATTATTTGTTTTCACATTGTTACATTATAAGCATCACAATTTTACTTAAGAAATGGTGAATTTTCCTTGAAATAGCGAGCGTATTTACACATATATGGCTTGTTTTAACGTAAAGAGAATCATAGATCTTTTATAAACACCATAACGCTGCCTGAAAAAATATGTAATGATGTTGTAATTGGTTTTGAAAATTCACTGTATCAGTGGCGTAATAATAGGGTGGCAGAGTGCGCAAAATGCCACGGGCCCCCGGCCTAGGGGGCCCCCGGCCCGGCAGGGCCCTGGTCTAACAGGGCCTCGGGCCCGACAGAGCCCTGGCTCGACAGAGCGTTGGGCTCAAGCTCAAAAGGGGGTAGGCAGAGGAGAATCTAACATTAATTACGAAAGTAAGAATAAACTATTTTTAAGATTAAATTAAAACTATTATTTACCAATTTTATCGCGGATTTGTTTGATTTTTACATTTTTAACTTCCATTTGCAAGATGTAAACAAGACATCTGCCTTATACATTTTATTATTCTGAAGTCATAATGTCATTACTTAACCTCTGAAGAATTTACCAGGACCCTGACAATGGCGCAGTAAGCACACGAAATACTGCAATAACTATTAGTGTGTCTCTTTCTGTAGTTCACCGAGTAAGTTTATAGTATTTCCACGAAACTGTATCTAATGTTCGAAAACCAGGAACAGCCAAAAATGGTGCACGTGGTGGCATGGCAGGATCACTATATGGTTTAAAATTTTTTGAGAAATCGCGCTTTAGGGCTGTTGAAGTAAAAAAAAACATCATTTACGAGCTGGAGGAAACAATCTGAGTTTGTATGCAGTAAGGCGGCCTCTGGTTAAGGCAAATCTAAAGCCATTGAAACCTGCAAATGGGCAAAAACTAGAAAGACACCACTAAAACTCTAGGTTGAATTGTAGTAGAAAACAAGAGAATTTGGTGAGAGTGCCGTTTTTATGCAAGAAAACGTCCGCCTGCATGTCATATCTACATAATATGTCCACCTCGGGTAACTAATGCAATTGGGTAGGTACAACTTCGAAAAGGAAGCCGATAGTGGGATTCAGTTTCAGGATTCAGGCTGACCTACGTTTAGAAAGTTGTACCACATATTTTCGTCGGATATACCACGAAGCTTAAAGATTATGGTGTTCATCCAGTATGTCCTGCAATAATTAACGGAGCCGAGACGTGGACACTGATTGAGGCGCTAATATATAAGTTTAAAGTCGGTCAAAGTGCAATGAAAAGAGCTATGCTATGTCTCTGAAGGACAAAATTCGGAACTAAGTGATCTGTCAGAAAACCATAGCTTTGAAAGTTTTAGGTTGAACTCGAAAGGGACTGGCCACATATGTTGCAGAACGGGTAACCGCTAGAGTAAGCGTGTTCTGGACTGGAAACCGCGTCTTGGCAAACGTAGTGTGTGACGCTCTTTGACTAGATGACGGACGACTTGCACAAGAGGGCCGGCAGCGATTGGATGCATAAAGCAGCAGACCGGGCTTTGTAGCGTAGCTTGGGTGAGACCTATGTCCAGTAATGGACTGCAACGGGCGGGTGATGATGACGAGCACGCACAGGATGAAGTGAGACAACGTGTAAATCAACGGAATCCACCGCCAATCACGCTACGTTAAATGAAATAATAGAGGAATGGCATTAAAATATTCTTTAATGTAGTCTTTATTTCATAAAGCTAGATAAGGTACTTTTGCAGATATTAACGATTTTC
This sequence comes from Hyles vespertilio, assembly GCA_009982885.2. Taxonomy (NCBI): domain Eukaryota; kingdom Metazoa; phylum Arthropoda; class Insecta; order Lepidoptera; family Sphingidae; genus Hyles; species Hyles vespertilio. The sequence goes on along the minus strand of CM042809.1, from coordinate 17,570,608 downwards.
TAACTGACCCTTTTACTTTATGGTCCAGTGTATCTTACTCGCTTTCCAAGAATATTCTCAGTTTTCGATCCACTTTTAAACACGAAGTAGAACAATCAACATGTATAAGAGAAGTTATTCCTCATCAGCCCGTTGCAGTCCACTACTGGAAACAGGCCTTTACTAAGGTCCGGCAATGAGTCTGGTCTACTGCTTTGTGAATCCAGTCGCTGCTGACAACTTGTGAAAGTTGTCCCGCCATCTGACCAGACAGCGTCCTGCGCTACGTTTCCCAAGACACGGTCAGCGGTATCCACTTCAGAACTAGCTTACTCCAGCGGTTATCTTTTCTGCGACATATGTGATATTATGTAGGTCACTACGGTTTTCTGACGGATCACTTAATTCCGAATTTTGTCCTTCAGAGACACCAGGCACTCATAGCATACCTCTTTCCATAGCACGTTGAGAGACTTTAAACTTTTGGATTAGCCCCACAGTTTCTTGAACTTGCTGCACAGCCTTAATTAAAATAATAGCTGTTCTCCGTATGAACCTAGACAAGACGAAAGTCATGTCTAATGAATTCGTCGATCCGGGACCAGCTATCGTCGACGGCATGGCTCTCGAAATTGTCAACGAATATGTCTACCTGGAGAAATTAATGCAATTGGGTTGATACAACTTTTTAAAGGAAGCCGACAGGGGAATTCTGTTGGGCTGGGCAGCGTTTAGGAAGTTGGTCCACATATTTACGTTGGATATATGACAGAGCCTGAAAGCAAAACTGTTCTACCAGCACGGCCTCCCTGTAATTTCTACGTATACTTAAATAGGCCGAACTTTACTTGGTTACTTACAAAAACGAAATTACAACGTCAAGTATTTTTATATTTACGAGGGGCCCCATAAGATGAATTTTGCCACGGGCCCCCGATGGGCTAGTTACGCCACTGCACTGTATATACTTCAAGAGATATAAAATAATTTACATTGGATTCACGTAAAAAAAACTGCGTAATTCTAGTTATTAAAATGAACAATCCATTACATACCAAAAAACTGATATTAGTTGTAGTGTCATATATAGGTACCTAGTGTATATTTGAAGTGTTTCAGTGGCTCAATTTATTACTCAATCAATGAACAGAAAGACATTATGTTTTATAAATACGAAATGATGCAAACATCTATATTTAGAAACACAACATTATGGCAGCCACACACGTAACGATATAACTGTGCTGAGTCTGAGTTTGCACGAGTATAATTGGCAAATATGCGCAAAATTCATTAAAATTTTAATTCGAGTCTTGATCTGACAGGCTTTACACAGGGGGATGCGTGTGTCTGTTTTGTCGGTCGACCATGGTGTTTCCGATGGTGACCACCAACGCGTGGCAATGCTTCAGCCTGCTGTCAGCACATAGCCACTTCACCTTCACCGAACAGACGGAATGCCTCGTGTACCAGTAGCCTTTCAAATGCATTATCTTCGCTCCATTGTTCGATGTGTAGAAGGATGGGCGATCTGAAAAGGACATGCTGGTTAGTTGAGCTCTAAAACTGGTAGGGATATTTTGAAGCGGCATCTGTCCAGCATTGCATGAGTCATGTGTGTATTGATAGTCAATCACCACGCACTAAAACGGTGAAGGAAAACATCGTCAGGAAACCTGCATACCATAGCGATTTATAAAAATTCTATGGTATGTAAGTCCACCAACCCGCACTAGGCCAGCGTGGCGGACTATATGGTCTAACCACTCTCAATCGGTAGTCGATTGTAGAGGAGGCCCGTGCCCTGCAGTGGGACGTATATGGGCTGATACAGATGTAGGGAAATCATGTTATTTTGATTGATCAATGGAATATAATAAGTTTTTATGATATAGCACACTGTTTATTAAATACAACAGCTAAAATTGATAAAAATAAACATATATTTGTAACACTTCAATTATTAATACTGCAAACAAATAAACTGCCTCTTTTTTAATTTACAATTGTTTATAATTGCATCGTTAATCGGAAGATAAATCATACTGTATATACTTTTTCATCTCTTACATCTAAAACCTTCCTTACTTTTTTATATTGCATTTTCTTTATACTTGCATAGTCAATACAAAAATCCTGATGTGTAGTGTAAAGCCGTCTAAATAAGGTAGATCAACTTATTCATGAAATTATCAACACTGAATACACAGCTGTAACTTCTAACATATCACAACAGCGTTAATCGAAAGGTTATCCGACACCGCGTACTACCTCTTATGTGGAGGTTATCCTCCACTCACATCACTTTATAGTGGACACCAAAGCTGCTGACTCGCTGCCTTAACTCGGCAACTATTTGTCGCCTTAACTCATTGCATCGAAAAACTTTGTCGGCGACATGCCAGCGGCACGAAATAATTAGGAACATTTTTATGAAGTAGTTGACGTGAGTGACGGGAGGGGGGGGGGGGGGGGTGTATCGACACGATGACCAATGGAATGATGAGTTTATAGAAAATAGTATTCATTTTTAGAAGTGGAAAACTTTTATCTTACATTTAGACGTTGATTATCCGAATATTCGAAGTTTGTATCGGTGTATAGAGTAATCCCCTTGAGCGCTTGGATTTACAAAATATGCCGGCGGGCAACACGCGCGGGCCTTTGTCATCGACATGATTCTTATAGGCTGTGTCGCCGGGTAGGCGGCTTGGGTGTGTAGAGCGCTCTAGTGTAACAAATCTAATGCGTAAAGTTTACACTTTCAAAATTCATATTCACAACATCGATTGAGTCTCTTTAACATCCGTGCTATACGGTGGTGGGTGGGTATGCTTATTATTACATATGACGATCTCTCCTTCCCTGGTGAAGATGACGGCGCCACACCCATGTCTCCTGTGTGTTCCGCACCACCAGCGCGTCTTGCCGTTGCCAGTCCGCTGCTTGTTGAACTTGTAACCTCGGAGGTAGATAATGTCCGCTCCACGCCGTGTCTTCATCAATAATGCTCCTGGAAGGATTTTTTTTAAATGGCTAATGAATAACATGTACAGGATGTCCCGTATGGAAAGGGTACCAGATACTTCAGGTGTTAATACTAAAGTCGAATGAGCGAGGGATTAAATTTAGCCCAAGGCTTATTAATAATAATAATTTAATTAGTTTTTACCGTCGCCTATTTCAATTGTCGATTTTGTCTTAAAATTGGCTAATATAAATTTCAGATGAGATCTCTTAATATTGATCTCAAACTCCTAATATATGATAACATAAATATAAACCTTTGGGGCCTTATTAATAACTCGGATGAGGAATTTACTTTAGCCCAAAGTTTTAGAATTGCCTCGATTATTCTGTTCATTCTTTTTACTTTTAAAATCAGTGGGTTGCATAACAGGATGTTAGGTCGACGTACATCGTGTTTATTAATGAAGTTGTAAATGCCTCTCTATTCACAATAATCGGTGTACATTGTTATTTATGGAAAAATACGTATTTACCACCCAAACACGACATAGGAAAAAAATTAAACAACATCATCGCTTTTTCTGTTGTATTTTGTTTGAAATCACGAGATCTATACTATACACTGTACACTTTGGGAAAACGTTTTAAATTGGTTGAAAGATCTAAAATAACACCATATACATTTAGTTTATTATTACGGTCACTGTTCTACAAACCAACATTTTCGCTTACCTAGTTGATGAAGTTGCTGCCAGTCAACAGCCTATAATTGATGACTCAATGCAAATCAATACGAAATAAAAATAACCTTTTGTTGCAAAGCAATTTAATTGGAACGGTAAATATGATTACTACAAATAAACTTACATCTAAACGGATCAAAATATGAAATACTATAAAGTAACTATTCTAAAATTGTAAACTTGGGACCTCCCTTTAAAATACGTATATTTAGCTACGCTGTATAAAATGCAAGAAAAAGCTAAAAAAAACAATATCGATTGCGAGTACTAATATAAAATAGGAATTATCAACTAACTTATTTATTGGATATGAAAATAAATGAGCTAAAAATAGCTATATCATAATTAATGTAAATAGCCGTAAGTACATTTAAGTAGTGTAAAATTGCTTAGTTGGGGTGTCTGCTGTAGTATCTGATTCTTTCGTGGTTGTGAATGTTCCTGCATTTGATGATCTCGTTGTTTTCCGTAATGGTGAAGATGACCGCCCCGCAGCCCTTCTTCACGTGGGTGCCGCAGTACCACCGCGTCTTGCTCCCTTCAGTGCGATGTTTTAGGAATTTGTAACCGTTGACAATGATTATCCTGGCTCCTCGAGGCGTTTCCGTGAATACTGCCTCTGTAAGAAAAAATGATTTTGTAACAAATGATTGGTAGTTTATATTGTTAAATTAGTTTGTTAAGCATTATTTTTTGTTGCAATTTGCCATTATAAGAATAAGGTTATTTGAGAAATGAAAAATGTTTTTCAACAAAAATATTTATTTATTTTAGCATTGGTGCAACAGAGATGCAATTTAGGTTAAAATTATACCGTATGTTCTATACTCCTACCGGGTAGGTACTGGCCCCTCTCACAGAATCACATATCGCCAACGATATCAACAATATAAATTGACCATAATTACAATCCGGGGATATATGCTATTATATATTATAATATTATGACATGCTTTGTGACCCTAGTCTTGATACGGCGGAATGTGCTGCGTTCGAAATTTATATTTTCCGCGCGCGTCGCTGCTATTGCACAACGCATGACTTGATGACTGATTTTGCATATCAGCGATAATATCCTGTCCGCCTTTTTCTGTTTAGAAGTAGTTAGTGAGTTTTCAAAAAAAAATCGGCCTAGACGGTTGTCCAAGTTTGAATTATCAGGCCCTCCGTGGTGACTGAAAGGCGCTTCATCCATATGAGTTGGCAATGTTTCGTTGTTAACCATCGTTTGTTAGAGTTACCTTATTCTTCGTTACAATTGACATTATTCCTGAACCCCGATTCTTACAGTATTTTTTAGAATTTTGTATGTTCTTGATAGCAGTTGATGAGTTTGTGCGAGCGTGGCGGGAGTGCTTCTTTGATTTCGGAATCTTCTCAGACTTCGGAGTTCAGTAGAGACGACGTTAGTTGAAAGCTTCATGAATGTTCAGCGTTCTTTGGAGAAAAGGCGGCTTTTTCAGTAATAGTTGCGGTTGCGTAAAGTTTTCTTCATTAGACTATTTCGTCAGTTGCGTGACATTTTCTTGGGGGTAAATATTACAGCTTGTTAGAGTGTAAATTATACTGCGTCGCGGTTGATACTGAACTATTATTACTTAATACTTATAATATATACATATGATGAGTCGGAGGAAACCATAACTTTAGACACGTTGTCACGTATTCTTATTTCTTGTGCCGCCTCAGCGTTTTTGTATCTTTGTGATATATTCGCCATCTCAAATTTGGCACAGCAAGCGTTAGTATGTTTAAATGCAATTTACCACGTGACTGATGGCAGATAGAAAGTGAATTAAAAATAAAAAAAGATTGTCAACAAAAATATTTATTTCTTTACCATTGGTGCGATGGACATGAATAATTGAACAAATTTAATTATCTATAGTGCACTTAGCTTCTGCTAATAACAATGTTCCAATGATCATATTAAAATTATTGTATTATATTAATATTGTACTTCAGTGAAACTTACATATTATGTAAGTTTCTATTACTACATTTTATGTAGTTATATGAATGAAATGCTAAGAGTCGAAAATGTAGATATGTAACAAATATTTTTATTTTATTTAATAAATTAGAGATTGTTTGAACGGAAGTTTATAATATTTTGAATAGACCAACCTTACTTTTCCAAATATAAATAATAATATTTTAGACTATTTCACTTAAACTGAATGTTTCAAGTAAGAATATTTGAGGTCAGATATTTGTTCCTTGATGGCGAAATCAGTGTTCACAGTTATATAACAACAATTGTCAAAATATACCAGGTATATAGTAGGTACCCAGAACCCGCACAGCTCGCGTTACACATTCATTGACAACAAATATTTTCTAATCACAAATTGTACAATCTGATTATTTATTTTAAATGGAGATATTATGTACACTTTCATCCATAAACCCAACTGACTATCAATGGAAAAAGTAATATAAGAAAAATATTTTTTACAAGCCATATTGGACATTACTGAAAGTTGTAGCAAAGCAGTTTTTCTCTCCTACTCGTTGGCAAATGCGAGTGTTCATCGCCTCTTTTGATAATTTTTGTATAATCATCGTCGAGCGTATAAAAAAAAGCGCGACACTCGCCTCTGTACCCGTGTGACGCACAGCGCCATCTAGTTTTAAAACCACAAGACTTCGGTATCGAATGTTTGACATATGCGTAGTCGTTTAGTATGATCAAATCTGTACCTCGGATTGTCTTCGTAATAATCAAATTGTCTGGAAAATATAATGTATTAATAATGAATATTTTACAAAATTAAATATTATGGTAACTGACCTATTTAAGTTCTTTTTGATGTAGGGTAGTTACACCGGCAACTTAATCGCAAAAATGAAAATAAAATAAAATAAAACTCTTTAATGTAATAATTTATTGGTAACGTCAGCAATTAATTTGTGATTGTATTGTAATGAAATCATCACAAAATGGTAAATTCGTCAATTTACTGTCAGCAATATACTAAATTCTAATGATTTATGTTTAGTTTATATAATTATGTATAGTATTGACTACTGGAGGAACTATTTATTGATTTTTTTTCTCACTTTATTTAAGGAAATACAGATTTTCACATTTGCATAAATTCGGTGTACTGAAATGACTTGTAATAACATACTAGAATCAAATTAAAATAAAATGAAATCATAAGGAACTGTACAATCTTAAATTAAAATTAAACGAAGTGAAACATTAACAAAATTAAACGAAATAACAAAACTAAGTAAAACATACAAATCAGGGGCGTGCACTCCTTGTAGCCAGAAATGCAGTGCTTTACTTGCCATTCACAGATATTTTATTATAACGTTCGTACGTTTTAGATGACTTTAATTTATAGTAAATAAATGAATAAACAAAATATAATAACTTAAAAACGCCTAATATTTTATAAATAGCACCTATTTGCAATCACGCAAACATTATGGTTGCCACGCGAAAAGCAAGAGGCGCTGCAAAGCAAATTAATGTACCAAGTCATGCCGCCGCGTCCCGCATTACATTTGTTTGCATGTGTGTAGTAATTTTGGTGTCCGTGCACAGTCGCAAACGCACACACCCATGAATATTGAAAGCCGCGACTCCTGCGGCAGGCCTCGGGAGTTCGGCAGTTGTCGGGAGTAATCGTAAATGTTCGTTGCCTATAATCCGAGTAAAATTAATAGGCTGGATTCTAATAAATCACCTATGCACATTATGCATTTTTGGTTAGTAAGGTTTTATTTGTTTAAATAGAAATGTTTTGTGTTTCGCGGGGGCCATTTTGCTTTTTTTATGAGTTTTTGCATTGTTTACAATTTTATACTATTATGTTTGTAAAAAAAAAATAGATTTCTTAACGGATTTTTCATTTTAACATTTGAAAGTGTGTACATTTAACAGTTTATTACTAAGTTTCGATATTAATTGTAGTCATTTGCTTTTACTAGTGTGTTTGTTTATTTTTTTAAATAATAATAATAATAATTTAATTTCTTTCAAAGAAGGAAACAGCAGGCCGAAGATTATGCGTTTTGTGACGCAGGCTTTTTCGGGGACCAACACAAGTCCTCGAAATTATAGGCTTTGCGTCACAGAACGCATAGACTTCTTCAAACAAAAAGTCTATGCGTGGGCGAACCGCATTCGTCGCTACAGGAGGCGATGGGATCGTTTCCAACAAAATCGCAAGTTCCAAACTGACCAAAAGAGGGTTTATAGATGTTGGGAGAATCCTCCACAAGGTGTGGTGGATGGGCGGCTTCCCAGTGCTCACGAAATGCGTGAATACTGGACGAATATCTGGTCGTCGCCTGTCTCTCACACTGAAGCCTCCTGGTTTAGTGTTGTAGATCGAGCTTGCGAGGCAATACCGGCTATGGAAACCATTTTAATCAATCCAGAAGATGTGCTAACTGCAATTAGACAAACGCAAAACTGGAAGTCACCGGGTCCGGACGGTCTGCACAACTTCTGGTTAAAATGGTTTCCAAGTTCGCATGCTCGATTGGCAGTGCAATTCCAGGATGCGCTTGAGCGGGGATCCCTTCCAGCATTTATGACAACAGGTGTTACTCACCTTCTCTTTAAGTCCGGTTGTACCACGGAACCAAAAAATTATAGACCCATCACATGCCTTCCCACTATTTATAAAGTTTTGACCTCCATAATTAGATCTAAAATTACAGACCATATAAATTCTAACCTAATTCTTTTTTCCGGCCAAACAGGTTGCATGAATGGGTCCCGTGGTACTAAGGAGCTCCTTCTCATTAACATGACCATTTGCCAACAGGCTCGTCACAACCGAAGGAATTTATCGGCTGCCTGGATAGATTATAAAAAGGCCTATGATTCGGTGCCTCATACATGGCTCATGAGGGTGTTAAATTTGTATAAAATTAATACAAATTTATGCAACTTCCTTGGGTCTTGTATGGGGCAGTGGACCACTGTCCTAAGATATCCAGGTGGTACGGTTCCTCCTGATTGTGACGAGCCGATTAGAATCAAGCGGGGTATATTTCAGGGCGACAGTCTGAGTCCACTGTGGTTTTGCATGGCCCTGAATCCCCTCAGCACTCTGTTGTTGGATTCAGGGTTAGGCTACCGTCTACGGAGAGGCTCTGAGCCTATTTCTCACTTGCTTTATATGGATGACCTCAAGTTATTTGCATCGAAACAAACCGAATTGATTGAGTTGTTAAAAATAACGGATATATTTAGCAAATCAATCAATATGGATTTTGGTGTAGATAAATGTGCGGTTATCCATGTGAAGCGAGGGGAGGTTGCGGTCTCTGATGACATACTAGTCTCAGAGACTGTAAGGCTCAGATCCCTCTCCGTGACGGAAACCTACAAATATTTGGGTATGCCTGAAGCTCTAGGTATCATGGGTGCAGATGTAAAACGATCGTTGAAAGAGCGTTTTTTTAGCCGCCTGACAAAAGTACTTAACAGTTTTTTATCAGGTGGAAACAAGATTCGCGCTTTTAACGGTTGGGTTATGCCTGTACTCATGTACTCTTTTGGCATACTCAAATGGACTCAGACCGAATTGGACGCCCTGGATCGTAAAGTCCGAACTCTCCTGACTGCACATCGTATGCATCATCCACGATCATCAGTGATGAGATTGTACATCCCGCGGAGATGTGGTGGCCGAGGCATTCTTAATGCTAAGGACTTGCATAATCGCGAGGTGTGCAATCTTAGGGATTATTTCCTTCACAGTGATGTTGATATGCATAGGGTTGTAGTTATGGTAGATAAAGGATTTACCCCGCTCTATTTGGCGATTGAGAACTGGCGGAAACCTCTGGTGGTAGGCATTAAGGATCGCGAGGACATATGGAAGAGCAAAGAGCTGCACGGTCGGTTCTATCGAGCCCTTCATGGGCCTGATGTGGACCGACTAGCGTCTGTGTCTTGGCTACGCTTCGGTAACCTCTTTGGGGAAACCGAGGGTTTTGTCTTTGCAATTATGGACGAAGTTATTAAGACGAACAACTATAGGAAATACATCCTGAAGGACGGTACGGTCGACATCTGTCGGGCATGCCACCGTCCTGGCGAGTCTATCAGGCATGTTATCTCCAGTTGTTCGTATCTTGCTAACGGCGAGTATTTGCATAGACATAACCTAGTAGCCAAGATCATACACCAGCAAATTGCCCTTCGATATGGACTTGTGACACCTGAAGTGCCATATTACCAGTATGTGCCCCAACCAGTTCTCGAAAATGGTCATGCAACGCTGTATTGGGATCGATCTATTATCACAGACAGGACTATTCCAGCCAATAAGCCTGACATTGTGATAATAGATCGATTGGCGCGTCGGGCTATACTTGTTGACGTCACCATCCCGCATGACGATAACCTTGTCAAAGCTGAAAAAGACAAAATGTCTAAATATTTAGATTTGGCACACGAGGTTGCCGACATGTGGGATGTCGACTCAACAATTATTGTCCCGATTGTCGTTTCTGCTCATGGGTTGATACCAAAGAGCCTCGACCAACATCTACAGAGGCTCTCAATCGGCTGTTGGGTCAGGAGTCAGATTCAGAAGGCAGTATTGCTTGACACGGCACGTATTGTGAGGCGGTTCCTCACTTTGGGCTCCTAACCACCGGTGGCTTGGGTCTCGAGCCTCGCCATCGTTGGATAACTTTTTATATTTTTATATGTATTTTGTTTTTTAATATATATATAAAAATGTAAAAAAAAGACTTAAAATAAAGAGAAATAATAATAACACCCAACAGTCACATACATAGTCCTGACCCCACATTAAGATCGAATCTTGTGTCGTGGGTATCAGGAACTACGAGAGACTTTTCGGTCTCACAAACACCCAGACCCGAGAGAAATATTTGTGGGCCGCACTAACATTTCTCTCGGTGCGGGGATCGAACCCGCGGCCTCTCGTTTCACAGGCGGTGTCTTACCGCCTGCGCCACGGAGGCTGTCAAATGTTATTTGATTGCGAGGTTTGTGTTAAAAATGTATGTTTATCAAATGAATGAATGAGGTGGCCGAAATCTTGCGTTTATTTACATCGGGATAGGTATAGTAATCTCAACTAACCGGAACCTTGAATATGTGAAAATTGAAAGCTGACTAGGTGAGTTTTTTTATTTTACTTATTAGAATTTCTTCCGCCGCGACGATCGATCGCTGTTTTGTCTGCGTTGCCGACTGCCGTAGAAGATGGACATGAATAGTAGTACATCTAAGACTTGTTATGTTGGCATGGTTTCCGACTTAGAGATCCGTCGTGTGGCTGTGGCTATGCTAAAAAACTATAAAAGAAAAAGTTTTTGTGACCGAGTACTCCGCCGCCTTAGATTATACAGGGTATATCAAGACTGCTACCGAAAACGAAGCCGGGTGGTAGTTTAGGTGACTTCAGACACAATGCAACAGAAAAAGTTGCGAAAAAAAGCGTCAAATTTTTTTTTGTTATTTTTTTCCTATGACCATATTTGGGTGATAAATGCATTTTTTCCTAAAATAATTGTGTATACCTTTTTATTTATAAATAATCTAAGGTATAAACGAGTTTAAATTATTATTTTAGCAAAAACTATGGATTTACCACCCAAAAATGACGATATTTAAAAAATCATAAAAAATAATTGTGGCGTTTCATTGCGAAATTTTTAGTTTCATTGTGTTTGTAGTCACTAAAACAGTGATTCTCAACCTTTTTTTTGTTGCGGCACATATTTAACGATTTCAAAATTTGGCGGCACACAAAGAAAAAGATAAAAATTATTTACTTACTACAACACACTGCATAAATAGTTTATGACAAAAATTTTAAATATACAATATAAACTAATATATACTACACTAATAACTAAATGTTTATTAAGGGATTAATTACATACAAAAATTTTGTAACACGTGCTTCTCGATGCAAAAAACAATGGGTAACTAATATATCCTCATTCAGTTCTTTAACATGTGCTACAAATCCTTTTAGATGTCCAGTCATAGCTGGAGCACCATCTGTGCAAATGCCAATGCATGACTTCCAAGAAACTTTAATTTCTTCTAAATATGAACTAATTCCTTGAAAAATATGTTTACCAGTTGTAAAATCAGGTAACTCCCGACAACATAAAAATTGATTAATTATATCATTAATAAATCTAACGAATAAAATTAATTGAGCATTTCCTGTAATATCTGTTGTTTCGTCGGCTTGTAGAGCAAAATTCGAATTTGCAAGAGTTTTTGCAGTATTTTGCTTAATATTTTCTGAAATATCTTTAATTCTGCGATGGATTGTATCATTTGAAAGTGGTATTTTACAAATATCAATATCAGCTGATCCACAAATCATTGTTTTTACAATTTTGCGATAAGCATGTAATATAATTTCTTCAGCCAAATTGTGAGGTTTAAGTTAACAGCAATCAATTCAGCTATTTCGTACGAAGCTACTTGAGCCTTTTCAGACACACGTACTTGTTTTTCAAAAACTTTTACTTGCTTAATTTTTGATGATAAAGACCTTTCAAAGTAGCTTTTATCTTTAGTTGAAAGCGAAGGATGATTAGTCACCAAGTGACGTTGGAGTTTGCTAGGAACCATAGCACTATTATAATTTATATAATAGTGCTATGATAATTTAAAACCACATATCACACACTCGGGAACAACTATGTAATTTTCCATTGTAGAGGTAAATCCAAATTTCAAAAAGACATCATTATATTTCCGATGGACAACGTATTTTTTTGAGCAAGAAGTATTTTTCCTTGTGCCAGGGGTAGGCTCATTAACTTGGTCCCTAACGTTATCATTATCACTATTATCATCATCATATCTTCTTTTTAACCATTTATCCATTTTCAGAAGGATCTGATAAAATAAAAATAATATTGTCAAAACATTAAAAAAAATGGTATAAATATTACATTACATATTATATTACTACATAGTATAATATTACATAACGAAAGAAAAGGTGCAGTAACTACTATGCAACACCTTGTGAATCCCAACTATCACTAAAACAACACGTTTTGTACGCAGAAGTGGCAAGTGTGCGCCGACTTGAGACATATTCCTATTGCTATGCACGCCGCTTCATCATAATTCGGCACTAAGAAAAAACGCGTTGCAAAGCAAATAATTTTTTTTTTGTGGATTTAAATATATATTCAAGTTAAAAATATTTTTCTTTTTAAATGATATAATTTAATAATATTAACATTATTATATATTTGCAACATTTGGCGGCACAGTTTTGAAATTTGGCGGCACACAAAAGTGCCGCGGCACAGTGGTTGAGAATCACTGCACTAAAACTACCACCCGGCTTCGTTTTCGGTAGCAGTCTTGAGATACCCGGTATACTCGTCTAGATGACACATCAACCTCACCGCACGGCTCAAAAAAAGTCTACCAAATTTGGTAGACTCGATTCTCACGTGCGTCAGTGTCATTTGAACTACATATGGATAACGTGCTCCCGAAAAATAATTAATTATGCCGGTTTGTGCTGTCGAATTGTATCGCAATTGTGTGGGAAAACTGTATAATAATACCAATATCACTTTCTATCGGTAACATTATTGTTAAACCACTATTATTTGAAGAAAACATGAACTTTTAATTCATTATTTTTAAAGATGAGTTTCATTGGCCAGTGTTGTCAATTTATTACTAGGAAGATTTGTTGAAACTATGGGAGAAACTATAAAACACAAATATCATTACATAATATTTCGATCAGAATAACAACAAGAAGAATGGCATTATTTATTTAATGAGTAAATAATACTTACCTACACGATATTAATGAAACCCACGACGACATGCACTTCATAGTAATTTTATTAATTATTTGCCTTGCATGTGTTTTACCATTCAAAATTTCACAAACGGGGTACTGCTATTGTCATCTTTGAAGAAACAGCGAGAACTTATTCAAGGTCCTTATAATATTTTTAGACATTACACAGCGGAAACGAAAAGAAGACCATTCGTAGCCTCACATGACTTCAGTTGTGTGCTCCGAACATTTCACTTATGATGATTTATATTTTACATAAATACAGAAATCAGATAACAGCCCAGGCAATAAATCCAAAGAGTTAATTCTATTCGGAAACAAACACTAGGAGATGGGTTTAGATCTTTATTGTTTTTACTAAAATGCATTATAAATATAATTAATAGTATGATTACTTTAAATAAAGAAAGAATATTTTATTTAACCTATTTTGTATATCAAATAATGGGGAAAAGTTAAGTTAATAATCTGGAGTAGGCATCCCTAAACACACACACCTTGATAGTTGGATTACAATAATTACACGACCGGTACTCACACATATCAACGAAAGTGAGGACACTTTTAGCGCATCGTTTGTTGACATTGCTCAATCTAGACGAGTATATAATCTAAGTCCGCCGCATACCCAGTGTCATAATCCTGTGCACGCCGCTGATACAAATGTATAATAGAATAAATAAAATCTCTAACATTTATTCACTATCAGATATGAATGTTAACATAAGGTAAATCCATGGATTTTAAGAAAAAAATACGTTGAGACACTTTTTTGGTATTTTCTTTAAAATGTGAGTAACATTTTAAAGAAACGCACACACGCACACACTCATTAATATCCGTTTACCTGCAGACACCATAGAGTAAGTAAATAAACATTTTGGTATTGTTTTCTTCCTTTTTACCATACTATGGAATTATTATAATTATTTTTTTAAATTAGCAAATGCTATGTCGTAAATAACTGGTGGCTAGAGTACAAGTTTACTCTATAATTGGTCATCAGAGTTCGATCAAATACTTTTATTAAATTAATATATTTATACAACTGGTGGTAGGTCTCTCATATGTGAGAAGCCATCTGGGTAGGTACCACCGCAATGTCTATTTCTCCCGTGAAACAACACTGCTTAAATGCACTGTTGTGTTTCGGATTGAAGGACATTGTAGCCAGAGCAACTACTGGACATATTGAGACTTAACATCTTATGTCTCAGGATGGCGAGCGCAGTGGAATATTGCTACTGTTTATGAGCGGTCGTATCGCTTACCATCAGGCGAACGGCTTGCTCGTCTCGCCATTCAATGCAATAAAAAAAAAAAAAAAAAATACAAATTCTTTTGAGTGTTTTTTTGCATAGCTGTAAAATGGCGCAATAAATGATTTCTAGACTATAATTGCGCTCACCCGCACTAGGACTGCCTGATGTACTATGTGGCTTTACCACTTTCAATCGTACTCTCGATTGCAGAGGAGCCCCTTGTCTTGCAGTGGGACGTATAGGAGCTGATATAGTACAGTCTATTAAAATTCTAAAAAAAAATAATAACCATAAGCATTTCATGTTCTGAATCTATTGCCTTATGACAAGTATCCGAACCTTTGTTCAAAGCTATAGAGTCGGCGAATGATTATGCTGATTGTTAATTTTAATTATATCGTCGTTGAATGTAAATATGACCGCCCTACAGCCACGCTTGGAGTGTGTTCCGCACCTCCAACGCGTCTTGTAATCGGTGTGGAAGTGCCTTAGAAACTTGTATCTTTCAACAACAAGCACACGAGCGCCTCTGCTGGATGTCGTGAACAATATCCCTGGAAAAATAGGTGTTGTTACCTGGAGCATGGAGGTCATAGTTGATGGTAGCTTCTCCTATGAATTTTACGGTATTTCATTGCACTAGTAATATGAAATAATTATTGAATTAATCTCTTCAAATTACCTGCATAAAATAATTTGATTCGCAAATAAATTATATATAAAAAATTATAAAAGCTATTGGATTATTTAATAAACATTTTTAATTGTCAAAAGGATTACCTAAATGCAAATATTTCGAATGTAAAAAAAATATACTTCTAAAGACAATGACTGCAATATTTTGTAACCAGAAGTTAATTGATTACATTTGTTTTCATTTATTTAGCTCCTTGTTTCATTCAAGCTGGTCAGGCCACGATGAGACCTGTAAAATAAAACCATATAAACACAAGAATACAATATAGAATTTATGGAGTACAATGTTGTAATTTTCGTTTCTAAACTGACTAATTCATCATCAGAAAAAACAATAATGATGATGTTACATTTTTAAGATTGATGTGTATATATATATATATATATTAGTTTATAATCAACCATAGTGCCATTACAATAATGATTATCACTTAGTTTTATACGAAAACATTCAACATACCTCAACAGTTTTAATAGCTATGTATCTACTTATATAGAAAATTATATGTGTGAAGATCGTATTGACAACCTTTTACCTCAGCGATGAGTTTAATTTTTTTTTTAATTTTATTTATTAAGAAACAAACAGTCTTATAAATAATAGTGTGATTAAAATTGTTAGTCTCTGTGTGAATGTCTCATATTTTTTTAGAAATCAAGATCCTATATCTTAAAAACTTGAAAGTAAAGTTAAAATGTGAAGTATAAGAAGAAAGTAATGTTGCTTAGGAAGAGTCTTGACCCGGTCTTCTATACAAATCATAATATTGTAGCTCCTAAGCAGCTTGCAGCTATCAAGCTGGTATAATTTAAAGATTTATTTTTCAAAAATCCTGTGAATATTTGAATGAAATTTATTTTATAGTACCTCAGTTTCATTGTTGTAGATTAAAAGGTGTAATGCCAAAAGTTTTAATGCCAACAACACAGCCAATTATAAATCATTAAATAAATATGCAACATCATACAAAACTGTTTATTTTTAGTATTTAAAAATACTTCTATGTTGTAACAATATTTTTGGTAAATTAAATACCACAGCGATTGAACTATCTACATTATACAACCCTTTTCTACTATAATACACTACAAAACAATACAATACAACGTAATGGGGTACAACAAAATGCAATGCATTGTATCCAGTACCTAAATTCCGACAAAAAATGTACTGTAAACATTAATAAGTCCATCGATTTGTAAAGATTTTCATTATTTTTGTTTATTTAACATGCTTAAGAAAAATACATAATATTTGTTAGTAAATATCATCGAGAAACCACTAAACCTTATTAATAAACTTTGATAATCCAGGGATTAACTTTAAGAATTGACTCGAATATTCGAATACCGAGGTATTCACAACTTGAAAATAAACACGGATGTACTTCGGCCTAACATGATAATCCTGTTAACCCACTAATTTTAAAAGTTAAAATAATTAACAAAATAATCGAGCTGATTCTAAACCCTTGCGCTAAAGTTAATCCCTTGCTCATACGAGTTTATGAATAAGGCTCCAAATGTCTCTATTTATGTTATTAAGTATTAAGAGTTTGAGATTAATAAATAGAGATCTTATCGGAAATGTATAAATGCCATATCGATAATTGAAATAGGCGACGGTAAAAAGTAAATAAATTATTATAAAATAATCTTAGATTATATAATGTATATAATCTAAGAAAATAATATATATAAGAATACACACAGGCAGTGAAATTTTTGAAATATAGGTTGTTGTAAATCAAAGTTGACTTGAGACGCACTAATTTATTTTTAAAAATAACTACTGTACATAGGTTGACTAATTATAATAAAATTGTACTTAACCTATGTTATATAACAGGAGGTAATTTTCAATACTAGCCAAATCCACTTTTGTACAAATCGAGAAATTGTAAATTTTTGGCCTGGCGTTTCTTATGGCTGTTATTAAGCTGGAAGTGCATTTTTCTGATAGTTTTAATGTTTGAGGTGAGAATTTCAATATGTAAATGAAAGTTTACAGTGTATTTAATTAGAAAAACGACATTGAAGTTTGGATTTGGCTACTTTAAATTGTAAGTGTTGGATTGGACTACTTATGAAAACTAATGAATTTGATTTGGATATTTTTGAAAATAAGTGTTTGGCATTGATAATGCGTTTTCGGGGCTTTTTATTGTATTTACATGGATTTATCTACAATTAAATTGTCAGGAATTCTCAGCAGATTATTCTGGCATTAACAGAGCAAAATTTGTGAATTTGGAGATAACTACTTTTGAAAATCACCTCCTCATTATTAATATAATATAACATAGGTTAAGTACAATTTTATAAATATGGTAATAATAGGTATATTCGTTAGCTAGATTGCAACCGAAAAGGAAGCCCAGTGGTAGTTGTATTGTACAACTTATCATTTTGTAAAAACTAGCGACAATTTTATTTTGTTTTTTTACGTCATATTATAGTCGTGTTTGTGTGGTAAACACAAAGTATTTCCTAAAATAATAATTTACAACCATTTATTTTTCAAGGCACAAGGGTACGCCAAGGTTTCATCTATAATTTTAAACACGGAGAAACTAAAAAAATGTAAATAAATCATCGCTTTATTTTACAAAAATGTTAGTACCTACCTGGGTTCATTTTCTGTCGCAGTTACCTACCTACCTAAGAATTTTAAGAATAATTATAAAATGCATGTTTTTACCGAAACTTAACAGATCAGTATGGTAAGGGTTAGTTGAATCACAAAAGAGCCCCGCTATCCATAATACGAAGTTTTTGGTCATTGTGAAATAGGAGTTTGTATATATGTAGGAACTATTAATAACGGCACTAACTTAAAACATACCTACATATTTACAAAATATTATTATAATATATCGTCTGCTTACTGGTAAAACAAGATAAATGCATTTTTTTACAAAATCGAGTTAAAAATGCAGTTATATGGAATTGTTTATTCTCTATCTACTGGTAAAACCCAATAAAAGCAAAGTCCAATATCTTCTGAGATAATAAGTTTGTAAAAGTGATAACTTCCTACATTTTGGAAAAAATATACAAGTATAACATAATAAATATTCTTATAGCTTAAATGCATTTCAATTTTAACAGGTAAAAAACAATAAATACGGTTAAAGTTTTTACTTTGTGTTGTGACAAGGTCTTAAACGCATTTATTATTATAAATCTTACAATTTAAACACCATCACTATATTAAAGTTATTTATTCCATTGTATTTATTGTTTTTTGTTTATTAAGGATCGATGTTTGATTGCCATAATTACGTGATAAGAAATACAAAACTGCTGCCCGAGAGCCGAGTTGATCCGACATTACAGCGAAGACATCCCGGACATCAGTCGGTATGAGATTCGGATGGCCTTTGATCGACTTAAAAATAGCAAAGCGCCGGGCGAGGACGGAATTACAGCAGAGCTTCCGAAAGCGGGTGGAACGCTGATATTGCAAGGCCTTCGGAGGCTCTTTGATTCCGTCCTGCTTGAGGGCACAACGTCAGAGGCATGGAGCAGAGTTGAGGTGGTACTGTGCTTCAAAAAGGGTGATAACAGCTTCTTGAAGAATTGCAGGCCCATCTCACTCCTGAGCCATGTTTATAAGGTGTTTTCAAGGGTCATCCAGTTCGTTTGGAATACAGATTTGATAACTTCCAGCCTCCCGAACAAGCTGGTTTCTGAAAAGGCTACAGTACCATAGACCACAATCATTCGCTCCGGCAAGTTACATAAAAATCCGAGGAGTATAATTTGCCACTTTGCTTAGCGTTTGTGGACTATGAGAAAGCCTTCGATTTGATAGAGATTTGGGATGTGCTGCAGTCTCTTCAACGGTGCCACATTGATTATAGGTATATCGAAGTGTTAAAGTGTTTGTACAAAAACGCCACCATATCAGTCCGAGTACAAAATCAGAGTACGAATGCTATTCCCTACTACAGAGGGTCATGAGACATGGAGATATAAAAATGTTCACTGCTGCGCTATTCGGCATTCGGATTCGGCATCAACATCAATGGCGAGTATATCAGTCACCTTCGATTTGTCGACGACATCGTAGTCTTGGCGAAATCGCTGGAATCCTGCGCCATATGCTTAAGGACCTCAGTGGAGTTGCTCAACAGGTGGGTCTTAATATGAACATGGACAAGACGAAGATTATGTCGTGTCCACCTGGATTGCGGTTGAAAACTCTACGCTCGGAGTTGTGGACGAATACGTCTATTTGGGACAAGTTGTCTGGTTGTAAGTTGTAGTCGCAGTGGGCCGGACACATGGCGCATAAAACCGATGGCCGTTGGGACCGAAAGGTTCCATAGTGGAGGCCACGTACAGGCAAGAGAAATGTCGGACGCCCGCCTACAAGGTCGACGGACGACCTGGCTAAAGTTGCAGGAAGTCGCTGGATGCAAGCCGCTTCCAACAGGTCGATGTGGAGACCCTTGGGGGAGGCCTATGTTCCGCAATAGACTGCCTGTAGCTGAGATGATGATGATGATGAAGAAATACAAATTACTGATTATTAAAAATAGTTCCTTTTATTATCGTTTAATAGATTACCTATGTAAAGTTAATTTTTTTTATTAAATTAATCTCCTTTGTATGATGTAATACTTTATAAGTGACACGCTTACACTAAAAGTATACAAGTAAAACAGGTTAAATGTATCAAAAATATCATTATTTCAGCGAATTTGGTCAAAAAAAAATCTTTCCACTTAAGAGGGGGGTCTATGTGAAATGGCCTTTTTCACAACGTTTTTTCTTGGTGATCTTTATTATTAGGTCTTCAAAAAAAAATATATGTTGATCTACACTATATGGAGCATGGGCCCTTCTTTTCAGAATTCTTAAAAGTGTATTAAAAGTACTTGAAATAAAATTGCAAAGTGACCTCTATTTTCGCATTTACAACGTTTTTTCTCTTAAACTACGAGCACTAGGATTATTTTATTATTATCAGGATATTAAGAAATGCAAGGCGGATGGGACCTTCTTTTTATTTTTTCTAATTTCTGTCTCATTTATTTTTAACGAATTTTTTCACATTATCGATACTCTAAATCGCGAGCACGTCCCCGCTGTCGCCCAACAAATTAGTGCGGGACGAACCGCCGTGCTAAACGGACCTATGTCGCTTGTCTTCGCAATATCAACGTAAATTTAATATTGCTATTTCGCTCGACACATTCATTGAGAACGGTTACGGCCGGTCTAACCGTAGTAAATCACTATACTACGTCACTGCAACTGTGGCGCTGTTGCTTGGATGCCAAATAAAAACGTAAAATATCTTCTACCATATATTATAAAATTATTATTTATGCTCTTAGTAGAAAGTAACTGTACTATAATAGTAGATTTATTTTGTTAAAGTTAACGATCATAATATTGTACCTACATAGCAAAATATAAGTATCGTGCGATGTTTTAATATTTCAATTGAATTTCATGCAACTTATGAGAGACCTACCCAACATATAAATAAATGAATTGTTATGTTCCGATCATATTTGAAATAGTAGGTAACATTTAAACACTAAAATAGGCACTAATATAATAGATAGTTACCGGTAATTTGGTCACCGGGAAGTAAGTATTGTTGACCCGAAGGATTGACCGATCGCTTGATGATTGATGTGGCCGCAGGATCGATCCCCGCATCGATACAATTGTTTTTGTTTATAAATTCATCTATATGTCTAACCTATAATATTTTATAAAAGAAACATTTCATTTTTTGCATTTTTGTAACATGTGTATTTTTACATTTTTGTATTATAGATTTTTGAATATTTCGATTTTTGTTTATTATGAATAAACCCAAAAATTACTTAACCGACCGACTTAATCTTAAAATTCTTTCACCATTCGAATCCAACATTATCCTGGAGTAACATTGGCTGTATGTTTGGCTAAAGGAGTTGAAATAAGGGTTGAAATGAAAAATAAAAACCATTCGGGATAATTTTTTTTAATATTTTTATTTTCCATTTAAACCCTTATTTCAGGTAAATATATAGCTTCTGTTAATCCCGGATAGTTACCATTAGAAAATCGAAATATTTTTTTAAATTGGTCCAGTAATTTTTGAGTTTCATTGTAAATAAAAATCCAAAAATATAAATATATCTATCCTTTTTATAATATTACAAAAGAAAAACAAAAATAAAAATATTAAAATCTAAAATGTAATATTGGTATAGATAGATGAAATAAGTAAACACAAAAATTGAACTACAAGTGCGGGGACCGAACCCGCGTCTTCTCTTTTAACAGTCAGCGTTCGAGCAATTCTGCCACGATAGCTGTGACAATTGTAAGTGAATAACTCCTAACTGTACTTAATGGGAACATCGAGTGAAATAACACTACGAATATATCGTTTTGTCCGCAGCGAAATAATGAATGAATAGGTATAAAGCAGCGCGCTCGCTCGCACGTCGCGTCGTGAGCCGGCGTGCGCCGGTGCATGACATTTGGTGCCGCCCGTTCGAGCAAGGTCATCGGCGTCTACCCTCCTCTTAAAGAATTGGTGTAAAGTACAATAAGTCTTCACACAAAAGTAAAATAAGCTTTTGAAATCATTGAATTTAGAAGATATAACACCTTTCATAAGTTCTGGTAAAACATGTTAAATGCAGCCCTCCTTTGATCTAAATTTAATTTTATTCAATTTTTATTAATACCAAATATTAAATAAAAGTAAATCTCAAAAGAGGGGTAGTTAGCCCTGCTTTTTGCTTTAACAGTTTTTTAATTAGTAAATTTGAAATAGATCAAATTACAACTCAAACTTTAAAAACTCATTTACTCGAATTGGCACTGACTGCATTTATTACTTTTTACCAGTAAGCAGACGATATATTATATTATAATATTATATTTACAAAAATGCAAAAAATAGTATATTTCATTTAATTATTGCTTGTTATTGTACTCACCAAACGTAACGAACTTAACTATTAACAAACTCTACGATGAAATCCGTAAATAATAGTTTTATTTTTATTTCGGAATTTTATTTCGGACAGCCTCCGTAGCGCAGTTGGTTAGACGCCGCCTGTGAAACGAGAGGCCGCGGGTTCGATCCCCGCACCGAGAGAAATGTTTGTGCGGCCCACAAATATTTCTTCCGGGTCTGGGTGTTTGTGAGACCGAAAAGTCTCTCGTAGTTCCTGATACCCACGACACAAGACTCGATCTTAGTGTGGGGTCAGGACTATGTATGTGACTGTTGGGTGTATTTATTTATTTATTTATTTCAATGTGTAACATTCGCGTAAATCTATGAAACCATTATTTAAAATGCGTGTGTTTGACGTATTACCCTCTCGATTACCACGGCAATACTGTTGAATACAGTATAAAAGTTTACCACATCTAAAAATCAATGCTATTCTATATGAAACTTATTAATTTCAAACTTAGTCTAAGATTACGACTAACGATACCATGGATTCAAACATTTTGTATTTCGGCGTATTTGTACAGTTTTATGTGCGATGTTCTTACATCATCGTCGTGTCGAAGTACAGAGTAACCCTGCCAAGTTTCCACAGCGACCGGTTGGAAGCCTGTATCGAGTCCCTGGCTTTATCAAATTATTCTAGCCAAATTATTTCTGTAATACACGGTATATTCAGACAACGACCGACAGCAATGCCGGGTAGTAGTTTTAGTGACTTCAGACACAATGCAACTAAACATTTCGAAAAATTGCGACCATTTTTTTTAAACTTTTTATATTGTCGTGTTTGGTTGGTAAATACTTCTGTTTCCTAGGATAATAATGTACGTTTTTTTATGTCGCAGTGGTATGCAAGAGCTTAAATAATTATTTTAGGCTAAACTATGCATTTACTATGCAAACTCGATGGATGAGAAATTATAACATGTAAAGAAATACCGCTTTATTTCTTACTTTTCTTTCCATGTAATTCATGTATGTTGGACAACCTATCAAATATCGGAAAATAGGAGGGCAGAAAAAGGTGGCCCGGCACCACCATTTTTATCTACTTTTTTGAAGTACAAGTATTTGTCTCCGGTCTGGGTGTTTGTGAGACCGCAAAGTCTCTCGTAGTTCCCGATACCCCGACACAAGACTTAATTGATCTTAGTGTGGGGTCAGGAATATGTATGTGACTGTTGGGTGTATTTATTTATTATTATTATTTAGTACCAGAGGGATCTATATCCTCTAAGTTTTATGGCTTTGTATGTGTGTATTCACTTAAACTACCATCTGGCAGCGGCGTGCACAGGATTATGACACTGGGTATGCGGCGGACTTAGATTATATACTCGTCTAGATTGAGCAATGTCAACAAACGATGCGCTAAAAGTGTCCTCACTTTCGTTGATATGTGTGAGTACCGGTCGTGTAATTATTGTAATCCAACTGTCCAGGTGTGTGTGTTTAGGGATGCCTACTCCAGATTATTAACTTAACTTTTTCCCATTATTTGATATACAAAATAGGTTAAATAAAATATTTTTTCTTTATTTAAAGTAATCATACTATTAATTATATTTATAATGCATTTTAGTAAAAACAATAAAGATCTAAACCCATCTCCTAGTGTTTGTTTCCGAATAGAATTAACTCTTTGGATTTATTGCCTGGGCTGTTATCTGATTTCTGTATTTATGTAAAATATAAATCATCATAAGTAAAATGTTCGAAGCACACAACTGAAGTCATGTGAGGCTACGAATGGTCTTCTTTTCGTTTCCGCTGTGTAATGTCTCAACAGCAATTTGCTAGTACGGAATCCGTAGTCTAAAAATATTATTAGGACCTTGAATAAGTTCTCGCTGTTTCTTCAAAGATGACAATAGCAGTACCCCGTTTGTGAAATTTTCAATGGTAATACACATGCAAGGCAAATAATTAATAAAATTACTATGAAGTGCATGTCGTCGTGGGTTTCATTAATATCGTGTAGGTAAGTATTATTTACTCATTAAATAAATAATGCCATTCTTCTTGTTGTTATTCTGATCGAAATATTATGTAATGATATTTGTGTTTTATAGTTTCTCCCATAGTTTCAACAAATCTTCCTAGTAATAAACTGACAACACTGGCCAATGAAACTCATCTTCCAAATAATGAATTAAAAGTTCATGTTTTCTTCAAATAATAGTGGTTTGTATTATTATACAGTTTTCCCACACAATTGCGATACAATTCGACAGCACAAACCGGCATAATTAATTATTTTTCGGGAGCACGTTATCCATATGTAGTTCAAATGACACTGACGCACGTGAGAAGCGAGTCTACCAAATTTGGTAGACTTTTTTTGAGCCGTGCGGTGAGGTGTGATCTAGACGAGTATATAATCTAAGGCGGCGGAGTACTCGGTCACAAAAACTTTTTCTTTTATAGTTTTTTAGCATAGCCACAGCTACACGACGGATCTCTAAGTCGGAAACCATGCCAACATAACAAGTCTTAGATGTACTACTATTCATGTCCATCTTCTACGGCAGTCGGCAACGCAGACAAAACAGCGATCGATCGTCGCGGCGGAAGAAATTCTAATAAGTAAAATAAAAAAAACTCACCTAGTCAGCTTTCAATTTTCACATATTCAAGGTTCCGGTTAGTTGAGATTACTATACCTATCCCGATGTAAATAAACGCAAGATTTCGGCCACCTCATTCATTCATTTGATAAACATACATTTTTAACACAAACCTCGCAATCAAATAACATTTAAAAAAATAAACAAACACACTAGTAAAAGCAAATGACTACAATTAATATCGAAACTTAGTAATAAACTGTTAAATGTACACACTTTCAAATGTTAAAATGAAAAATCCGTTAAGAAATCTATTTTTTTTTTACAAACATAATAAAATAGTAAACAATGCAAAAACTCATAAAAAAAGCAAAATGGCCCCCGCGAAACACAAAACATTTCTATTTAAACAAATAAAACCTTACTAACCAAAAATGCATAATGTGCATAGGTGATTTATTAGAATCCAGCCTATTAATTTTACTCGGATTATAGGCAACGAACATTTACGATTACTCCCGACAACTGCCGAACTCCCGAGGCCTGCCGCAGGAGTCGCGGCTTTCAATATTCATGGGTGTGTGCGTTTGCGACTGTGCACGGACACCAAAATTACTACACACATGCAAACAAATGTAATGCGGGACGCGGCGGCATGACTTGGTACATTAATTTGCTTTGCAGCGCCTCTTGCTTTTCGCGTGGCAACCATAATGTTTGCGTGATTGCAAATAGGTGCTATTTATAAAATATTAGGCGTTTTTAAGTTATTATATTTTGTTTATTCATTTATTTACTATAAATTAAAGTCATCTAAAACGTACGAACGTTATAATAAAATATCTGTGAATGGCAAATAAAGCACTGCATTTCTGCCTACAAGGAGTGCACGCCCCTGCCATCTGGCTTGTTTGTCGGTCACAGTCACGTTACACCCGGCATAATTATTGCTTTTTAGGTTAGTTTTTTATAGTTTTGTTAGGTCGATTTATCTTACCTTTATTAAATTGGATGTAATATGTAAAAGTTGTAGATATGAATATTTGAATACAGGATAACGATTTATTTAAAATAATACCGATTTTTTTAATTTTTATTTTCTATTTTTGGTTTAAACTACTAAAAGAGGAACTATATGGCAGTGACATATTATAATAAAAACATTGAATAAAAATAAGTGGAAACCTTAAAAAAAGATATGTGTCCTATAAAACGATATCACTTATACTTAAGAAATATTGTATAAAAATATTTACATTTTTACAACCTGCATTGCATCTTGCTAAACGTTTCTTCTATTTTCAAATGTGTTTCACAGACATCATCGATTGGGGGATCCGTTGCTGCACAATTTTGTTTAAATTTATTTTTGTTTGGTTATTTTTATTATTCATCAGTACTATTTTCAAACTAAAAAAATATTTTATCAGCCAGCATTTTTTTCTTTAACGCTTCGATCAAATAAAATATACTAGATACAGGGTCCGGAACAAAATCACACGCTAAAAGTGGCCGAGGTTGCTTCTACTTATACATTTGAATTTCGAACTACGAGATGTAACAAAAAGTTTTAAATTATAATCAAATTCAGGTAACAATAAACCTTATTCCTTTAAATTAAGATTCATTTTGTTTTGGGACCGTACTAAATTCAAATAAGACATTCGCTTGTGTTTTTAGGCCGTTATGATCTCGTGTATATTTGATCGAAGCTTTTAACCAACTTCTCCATTTATATGTGGGTGAAAATGTGTTATATCTTGTTGGGTGGCGCATGATTGTGGATCATGTTTTTCTGTATGATGGGTCCGTCGTCTATAGTGAATACGCAGGCAGAACACCCTCGTTTGTAGTACCCACAGCGCCAACGCGTTCGAGGGCCCAATTGGTAGTGCTTCGTGAACTTATAACCAGATATTAGGATGACCGGCGCCCCACTGTACGCCGACGTAGTGTAGTATATGTCGTCTGAAAGTTTGTTACTATAAATATCTAATGAAATATTTTTATTTTTATTCTAAATTAAATTTAAAAAGGTATACTTACTATTTATGGGACTTAGTAGAAAAGTACAACAATTAATTAGATGTTAAAATAGTGAAATCTAAAATAAGTGTATACCTATTTAAGAATCCCGCTAGTCGATAAAATTATGTTAGTATGTTTGTATCTAGTGCATTTATTTGTATTAACCCTAACTTGCATATTGACAGTATAATAAAAATGAAGGATTTTATGTATTAATTATTAATTAAACTTTTAATTACTAATTAGAATTTTAATGTTTATGAAGACTTGAGAATTTCAAAAGGATTAATGAAATGCTAAGATTTGTAATTAAAATTAAGGGACTTTATTGTTAAGCACTCAAACATTACTAGTATCACATTATTTAATTAGTTATTTGTTAACCCAGTTTATTTTAATGTATTTTTGCTTCTCTTCTTAATTCGGACAGGGTTTTCATCCCAGCCGCGATGGAACCTGTAAAAGAAAACCTATAAAACCAACCATATACAAAAACAATAAAAAAGACTTTTTGGAAAAAATGGTTTCTTAAATATAATAATGAATTTCTGAAAGAAGAAAGTGCGGGTGGTTAAAATAAGATAATTTTCAAATTATTTTCGAATAGTTCATAACATAATCAACAACAGTGCCATTATAATTAAATTTATTAAGGTGAATAACTCATACGAAAACACATGCAACTTAATCAATAATAAAAATATCTATGCATACAATATTTGTGTCGACATCGTGGTCACAATAATCAGGCTGATTTTAGAGTCACGCTGACCGCGCGCTGATCGCCAGCGCTGACAGTTGAAATGTATGGGTTTCTAAAGAGCGTTTTAGAACAACGCGTAGTTGTCAGCGCTGACCCCCGACCGTAAACTACGCGCTGAGCTGTCAGGGCTGACGGTCAGCGCGCAGTCAGCGTGACTCTAAAGCAAGCCTTAGCCTTAGCCTTAGCCTTGGGAGAATTCACGGGATGCCTTAGGTGTATTCTGTGATCTATCCAAAGCGTTTGATTGTGTTCACCATGATATACTTATCAGGAAATTGAGCCACTACGGAATTAATGGTATTGCTCTTGAATTATGTAAATCATATTTGTGTAATAGGGTCCAAAGTGTTGATGTCAACGGAATAAGGTCTCCTGGGTCTGCCGTTACTATGGGAGTTCCGCAAGGCTCGATTCTTGGACCATTTCTATTTTTAATTTACATTAATGACTTACCTTTTTTTATAAGGGACAACTGTGAGGTAGTGTTGTTTGCTGACGATACCTCATTAATATTTAAAGTAAATCGACATAATCCTAATATTGACGACGTAAACCACACCCTCTCAAAAATAGTACATTGGTTTAGCATTAACAATTTGTTATTAAATAGCCAAAAAACTAAATGTACAAGGTTTGTGACACCTAATGTCAGAAAAGTTAATGCTAACATTATTTTGAATGGAGATGAGTTGAGCCTTGTGGATACAACTAAGTTCTTGGGAATTACATTAGATCCCAAACTTCAATGGGGCTCTCACATAGTCGCTTTAGCTAAAAAGCTGAGCGCCGCAGTCTTTGCGGTGGGTAAGATTCGCCAACTGACTGATATTGATACAGCTCGATTGGTATATTTTGCCTACTTTCATAGTCTAATGAGTTATGGAATTTTACTGTGGGGTGGTGCTGCTGACATTAATACTATCTTTGTTTTCCAAAAGCGAGCTATAAGATCAATTTATTCGCTAGGGTCTAGATATTCTCATAGAGAAAAATTTAAAGAGATAAATATAATGACAGTAAAACACAATATATTTTTAGAAAATCTAGTTTATGTCCATAAAAATAAAGAAAGTTTTCGTAAGATTAGCGATATTCATAACAAAAACACTAGGAATAAGGATAATCTAGCAACGCATAAGACCAGACTCCACAAGATCAGCAAATCTTTTAAGAGTTACTGTATACACTTTTATAACAAAGTTCCCAGTCATATTAAAGCCTTATCTATTACAAAATTCAAAGCAACTATCAAGCAAAAATTATGCAATAAAGCATATTATAAAATTTCAGAATATCTAGATGATAGCAAGGCTTGGGAATAGAATTAAATTAAATAAATGCGTAGTATATCGGAGCGGAAGTCTTAGTATGCTCTGTATAATATCATTTAAATTAAGTAACATGTCAGATTTGCCATTGTTTTTCTGTGTATGTGATTGGGTATGTCATGCTCGCTAAAAAGCCTATGCTTGCGGTGGCGTCGTGTGCCAGGTCGGTCACTTCCCTGCAACATGGTTGAGGAGACCGATGGCTGGCACATGCGTCATACTCGTGAACGGGTGCTGCTTGCGTAGACTGGTCTATCCGATTTGCTTACATTGTAACGGATTCATTGATGGATTACATAAGGCTTTCGCAATTATTCACTGTTTTGGCGAAAAAGAGTATACTGATTCTTCGTTCTGGGCGACTTCGCTTCACTCAGCCATAGTAATTATAATATAATAATATTCCGTTTAAAAATATTTTTAATGGACTGCTCTGATTTGAACCAACTTGAAAATTATGTAATAATCACTAAGTTGTAAACTGGAGTTTCTTGCCCGTTCTTCTCTGGTGGAAGCCGCTTTCCGGGCCGGGTGGTGGATAAAAAGAGTGACTGAATCTAAACGATGTTGAACATTTTAATGGATTCAATAAATTATTTTCATTTCATTTCATTTCATTTTCATTAACATGTCCAATGTAATAAAATGTGAAGAAAGAAAAAGAATTATATTTTTTTTGACAGAAACTCTTTCTGACGATTGATTGATTAATAATTGATCTTTGGTTGATTTGAGAATGAGTGACATATGCGAACGAATCTGTGGAACGGACGTTTACGAACTGGACGCCATATTGTCCGAGAGAGCGTTTTGACAGTGTAATTATTCAGTGTATTTTGTAAATTTATTTTTAAATTATATAGATATCATAATTAAAAATAACCTTTATTTGTAAGGTCTATAGACCCCACTTCATAATGTGGTATGGTTTCCAGAAATAAGTGAAATAGCCTATTGTGCTCAATCAATTCAAGATCAATCTAATGATGATATCGACAAGTCTTCGCCGGATGGTTATGCGCGATCTTGGACTTGACGATCTGGTTCTCTATGGTGAATATGACTGCGCTGCACCCCTTGTTGTGGTGGCTGGAGCAGTACCACCTAGTCTTCACGCCGTACTTCCGGTGTATTGTGTATCTGTACCCGTTGCATAGGATCATCGGTGTACCGCTCGCCGACTTCGTTATTGATATAACTGAAAGAGATTTTTAGGTTATTAATTGTTCTGAATTATTATAACAAACCAATTTTCCAAATATTCAGGTCGTTTTGAGTTAGTTATACATGTCTGTATACTCTACACGTCAACAGCATCTGCAGATGTCATCTTCGGATGGGTGTTATGATCGTCAAGAGGAACACACGGCTTGTCATTTAATAAATTTAATCTTTATTATTAATTTATTTACACCGTGCGTTCCACTTGACGATCGCAACATCTATTCGAAGACGATCTTAGCAGATCCATCTGTTGAAGTGTAGAGGAGGCATCAGACGGAGACGTTGCGTCGCCGACCCGCCCAAGTCACTGTGTGGCGAAGGTATAAAGCATCTTAACAGTATTATTAATTAAGCCGTAAATTTATTCAATTTTATAATTCATTTTATTTTAAAAATATGTAAAAATAAATCTATCAATTTAATGGTTATGTTCGTTAAAACATTTGACTATTTCTTCCTCGACGGTGAGTATCATTGCCCTGCACCCCTTGCTGTGATGGGAGGCGCAGAACCACCGAACCTTCAGCCCGTTGCTATAATGCTTGCTGAATTTATATCTCCCTACCGATATCTGCGGCATTCCACGTACTGAAGTGGTAAGCACCGGGTCTGGAACAAAATTTCTCATTAAAATAATCTTAAGATGCTTCGTTTAAAAATGCCAATTACAGTACAATACCTGTATTTTTGTCTTGCGGAATAAATTATATTTTTAATGGTAAATGCTTTATAGTATGCTTTATAGTTTTATCTCTACCAGTGATAGTTATAGTCGATGCGGATAACGGCCGGTTTCTATAATCTATCCATCTATAACAAGAGATTCCTCAAGATACATTTTTTGCTTCAGTAAAGAAAGACAGAGATATTTAGATAAGGTGCTTATATTTATACATATCTAAACAAGATAATATTGTATGTCTATTTTTGTTTATTGAAGCATACAGTGGTATCGACATAGTAAAGATATTCATTTTAACCTCTTGTTAAAGATAGATAGGATATAGAGAACGGCCGTAAGCTGGCTTGATTAATAAAAGATATACAGACTGATCCCAAAACATTACACACTTAATGGGTTCGGTGATGGATTTTCCGCAGTGTAAGTTGATTGTTTTCCGAGCAAGAAGGGTTACTTTATGACATTCAAAGTTATAAATTTTCCACTTCTAAAATTCAATAATATTCTCTGTGATACTTATTATTCACTTCAAACTTAGTCTATGGTTAGAGGATTCGAACATTTTGTGGATTACCAAGGTACCGCACACTTTTTCTAACAACGTTCCTACATTCGAACTTTGTTTCGGACCATACAATAACCAGATACGAATTTTCTACCAGATTAAGGCTTGCCTATTCATCGTATACATGTAGTAAAAAAGGTATGGTATTAATTCTACAAATTTATTATTTTACTCTGACATTTTAGTAAGAGAATCCCTAGGCCGACATAATAAATAGTCACGGCGGCTCTTTTTGAAAACTGCAGGTATTAAGCCGCAAAATTTCTCTAGAGCACAATTCTATAAGACATATGGGAGTGGAAACAGTCGACAGAAATGTTTTCATCCGTTTAAAATGTTCTTTATAGTAGGCGGCGTTCATATTTACTTATGATTGATCATAAAACGAATGGACGTAGGGACTATTTCATTTGACATAAAATAAACACCATATGAGTTTAAAATTTATTTTTACACTATTTTTATTGAAATAAATTTCAATAAATATTGTTAAGTATAGTTTTATGTTCCTACAAATTATTATTATTTTTCGTAAGTTCTTTACATTATTAAAGGAGAATTCCATTCATATTATCGGTAAAATATATTGTTGATCCCGATACTGATATTGATTAAAAATAGTTATATAATTGTCTATGAATTTTCCTTAAACATTTTCCTGTTTTATCACGGGCGACAGATTTTGATAAAATAAAATAATTATCATCACATTTTTAATTTTGTTCACAAAGACGAAGAAACTAATATTTTTTATTGGACTTCATGCTTATTTCCCCCAGAGGTCCGGACCAGGGTCGCAATTATGCTTATATTAATTGAAAACATAATTTTTTCCCTACATAGAAAGTATGTTTCATCGAGGCACAAACATCTTCGCACCGATAATAAGTTCCATAGCAAAATGGGCATCTCCTTCACGTCATAGGTTATCGTTTCATTAACATAATAAACAGTAATCCTAAAAACCAAAAAGGATATTTATATTAACTAAATATCTAATAACCTAAACAAAAACGCAAATTCATTAGCTATAATACAGTAGTGTGGACATCTTACTGTCTCTTTCACACCCGCACACTTTAATTAACTTTAATTAAGACTAGTGACGTCACTAATTTTGTTTTCCTTTTTTCTTTTACTCCCACTACAAAATTTAAATCTTTTCTAACTATAATAAGACTTATATTGACATTGTAATTGATAAGACAAATTGTCCGATTTCCAGCCGTTTGAGCCACTGTTGAAATTGCTGTTGTGTGTGTGTTCGGAGGCAGATCTGATGATTTCACTCTCCACGGTGTATATGTATGCCTTGCAGCCCTTATTGTGATGCGAGGAGCACTTCCAGCGAGTCCTGATGCCCTTGGAGTAGTGCTTGCAGTATGTAAACCCGTCCACCACTAGTTGCTTATGACCGCGCTGAGACATTACGTAGCGGAGCTCTGAAACAAGATTTACTTTTAGGTGATTCGATTATTTGATAAAATAGAAACATTAATAAAAGAAGGAGGAAAGAAGGTATAAATCCTAATTCATCATCACATTGTTTTCAGTCCATTCGTTACATTGTCTACTCATTCGTTAGAAAAAATTTCAGCATGTATATATAATCGAGGTAGACATTTAAACAACAACATTTATCGCGCGTATTAACAAGCATCTGTAACTCATTCGATATTTGAACTGGCACATAGGACGTAGAACTGATGGCTGTTGAGTCATTTGGCTAAAGAGAGATAGAGAGAACTCCTATAAGAAAGAAACCGCAACAGAGGTTTTTTTTTAACTTGACAAGATACTTTGTAAATCGTACACACAAACTCCTTCTAATTTTACTTTGATTATTTCTTTGCGGGTTAATGACAAGTTACATATGTCCGGACACTCACCGAGCTTCAATGCTCGGTGTCATTAATTCGTGCCATTGGCTTTCCAAGAGTTACAGTGGTAGGTGTGTGGGTGGCACAGTTTGAAACTCGTACATATCTCGATGAGGTGGAAAAGAGAGCGTAGGAGTGGGGAGCTGTCAACGGTAGGATTTCTATTGTTTTAGATAGGCTAATTAAAGACATGCCGATGCCTAAAGTTCCTAGGCCATTCGCATACCTTACATTTACTTATTTCTTCCAGTATCCACTATAACTATACCTATTTAAGTGGAAATGAGAAGTGAATTCTAGCCAATGTGTTTTGTCAATTTCTCGTATCTCTTAGCTCTCGGGAAACGACAAACGTACCTAAACAGATTTAACCTAGGAAAAAGTAATTTCGTATGTAAGGTTGTCTAGTATTTTATCTAAAAAAAAACTTTATTTTTTTTATTTATTTAATATTTATTGTACACAAACAAAGAACAAATAATATAGAAATAACATATATTAAAAGTACAAAAGGCGGTATTATCGCTAATAAGCGATCTCTTCCAGACAACCTTTGGATGGATATAAAAGAAGGAGAAAGAAAGGGCAGTGTAAAACAAAGATAAGAAAAGCTCCAATAGATATAGATAATTAAATAGATAATCATAAATAATACATATAAATGATATAATGAATACACATACGTAATATAATATATACATTTATGTCATACATACAATTTTAAATAATTACGTTCTATAATAGTTTGTAATTATACTATAGAATTAAAAATATATCCGAAAAGAGGAAATAGTACCATGCTTTATCTGTTTAGTGAGAAAGGTAGTGTTCTTTCACCAGCTTTTTAAAAGATAACAAGGTTTGTGCCCGTCGAACCACAACAGGAAGCGCGTTCCATAGTCGGACAGCTTCAACAGCAAAGGATTTATCAGTAAATGTCGTGGTGTGTACGGGCATTCTCAGCTTAAGGTTCTCTGACGACCTCAGGAACCTTGAATGTGAGACATGGAGAAAAATAAAACGTTCTTTAAGATAAGATGGGGTGAGAGGAATAAACAAAATATTATAAAGGAGTGAGAGAACGTGAGTATTCCGACGAAGCTGTATAGGTAACCACTTGAGCTTAACACGAAACTCAGAGACATTATCATATTTGCGTAGTCCAAATATGAATCTAATACAGAAATTTTGAAGTCGATCAAGTTTATTAAGTTGGTCTTCGGTGAGATCAAGATAGCTGACATCCGCATAATCAAGGATGGGAAGAAGGAGAGTTTGCGCAAGTGAAATTTTCGTGGCAATGGGTAAAACATTGTGTAACTGTCGCAGGGACCTTGCTGAGGCAAACAGCTTGCGACTTAACTCTCGAAGCTGAGGACCCCAGGTGAACGACTGATCGAAGTGAAGGGCAAGATTTCTTACAGTGTCACTGTATGGAACAATTATACCATCGCAAGAAACACTTGGTAATTGGGTGTGATCAATTCTCATGTATCATTCATGTAACATCTCAATCTTGTAACATTTGAAACCAATAAATATTTGAAATAAATACTTATTTATTTATTTCTACGTTATAAAATAAGAAAATACAATAAATGGCGAGATAAAAACAGATATTACCATTACAGCTTGGGTATTTTAAAAATAAATAATTGATTAGTCATGTTACACTAATTTCGCATATTAATATTATAAAACTAAAGCTGCTTTAATTTAATTAGTTAAATATCAGGCATTTTTTTATGGCAAGACACTACAAACACCATAGAACTGGCTTTCTTACTTATACTGTATTTTAAAATTAAAACCATTTTCTGTTTAGGTTGTTGTTTTAGGCACATTATGACCGAAAATTGCGCAGCTTTCGTACCGTAGCTCAGGTCACACTAGTTAGGTCTCCAAACAATTTTGGGTTGGTTGCGCTTATTTAGGTAAATCTGTCTGAACATTTTTTCAATATTCGCAGTATATGCATAATTATACTGCCACCACCTTAAAATCAAAGATTGTTAGTTCTCCCACAAACTGGGTCCACGTTCCATGAGGTCATTTAAGCTATAACCACTTGACGTTAAGTTTGAAGCATTAAAAACCACGCGGAGTTTTGTGGTTAATGATTGTGATTTTTCGACACAATGATGTGGCAAATAACATTCAATCGCGTGATATTCACGGCTATGGGCTCGGTATCATATGTCCTAACGATATATATATTCGTTTATAAACATATTATATTATTTTCATGACGTATGAATTTTCGTTCCAATTGTATATGGTTTATAAAGTAATAAAGGGAAAGATATATATATACAGGGTATATCAAGACTGCTACCGAAAACGAAGCCGGGTGGTAGTTAAAGCGACTTCAGACACAATGCAACAGAAAAAGTTGCAAAAAAAAGCGACAATTTTTTTTTGTTATTTTTTTTCCTATGACCATATTTGGGTGGTAAATACATTTTTTCCTAAAATAACAGTGTATATCTTTTTATTTATAAATAATCTAAGATATAAAACTGTTTAAATTATTATTTTAGCAAATACTATGGATTTACCACCTAAAAATGACGATATTTAAAAAATCATAAAAAATCATTGTCGCGTTTCTTTGCGAAATTTTTAGTTGCATTGTGTTCGTAGTCACTAAAACTACCACCCGGCTACGTTTTCGGTAGCAGTCTTGAGATACCCGGTATATACAGGGTATATCAAGACTGCTACCGAAAACGAAGCTGGGTGGTAGTTTAAGCGACTTCAGACAAAATGCAACAGAAAAAGTTGCAAAAATAAAATGGTTGCCTGTAAAGTCGGTTTTACGGGCGAAGATTTTACGTGACAACGTCTTTTTCTCGGTAGAATATTTATTGATATGAATATAATTAAATTGCACAATAGGAACAAGGAATTGAATGAAAATAAGAATTGCACAAATTTTAACTATAGAAATATATTTTGTTTACTAAAACATTGTACATGTAATGACGAATCTAAGCACTCCATATTTTCACTACAGACACAGCTGACGATACTTTAACCACACGTGTGAACTTGTATTGTGACGCTTTCTTGTTTTTCCAACGCCAAGAACGTTCGAGAAAGACAAAGACAGAGACACAAGCATGCGCCGATTCAATGCGCCTAATTCTCTAGTGCTGCGCGCGCACCGTTACGTTACCGGGCGTTACACTTTTTCATAAGTGACTCCCAGCCGCAACCTAATTTAAGACGTTGTCACGTCAATAAGAAAAATCGTATTTTGCCTGCTCTCGATTGTCGAGCTCGTCAAGACGATTCCTCTGACTCCAAACACGGGGGGTTTACTTTAAGAAATGACGGAGTTATGCCTGGACAAATATTTTAGGGGAGAGAGGGAGGAATTTGGGGATTTGGTTGGGGCCAATCTGTAGAGCTCACCGAGCCGGTTCCAAAGATACCAAACTCGGTGGGTCTACGATCTATATTGGCCGAGATAGGATTGGGGGGGTGAGGTAAATTTTCGGGGTGGGGGTAAGGGAGGGGGGGGGAGGAAGGTTTCGTGGGGAGGCTAACTTAAATTAATTTTTTGGAGGTAAAATATTTTTTTTTGGGGGGGTAATTTTTTGCGTAATTTGGGATTTCTGGCGGGGTCAATTTGTAGCCCTCACCAAGACGGTTCCGAGGATACCAAACTCGGTGGGTCTACGACCTATGTTGGCCGAGATAGGATTGGGGGGTGAGGTAAATTTTCGGGGTGGGGGTAGGGGAGGGGGGGGGGGGTAGGTTTCGTGGGGAGGCTAATAGGCACTATTTCGGAATAAGGGTGGGGGAAGGCAGGGGGGGGGCTATGGGACAATTTTGGAAAAAGTGGGTGAAACTGAAAAATAATTCTCTAGTGCTGCGCGCGCACCGTTACGTTACCGGGCGTTACACTTTTTCATAAGTGACTCCCAGCCGCAACCTAATTTAAGACGTTGTCACGTCAAAAAAACGACAATTTTTTTTGTTATTTTTTTTTCTTGGGTCCTATTTGGGTGGTAAATACAAATTTTCCTGAAATAATAGTGTACACCCTTCTATTTATAAATACTCTAAGGTATAAAAGAGTTTAAATTATTATTCTAGCAAAAACTATGGATTTACCACCCAAAAATGACGATATTTAAAAAAATCATAAAAAATAATTGTCGCGTTTCTATGCAAAATTTTTAATTGCATTGTAGTCACTAAAACTACCATCCGGCTTCGTTTTCGGTAGCAGTCTTGAGATACCCGGTATATATACATATATATATATCTTCCGCTAGCTACTCTTATGATGACGTAAGTTGCTGCTGTAGCATTCGCTCCGGGAACTGCTGGTATTCCATTACTCACACTCTGATCAATTGTGTTCTTGATGATAATAATGTGTATGTAACACAACGAACTGTATTGGCCACGTTGCTGATAGTTCCGAAAAGTCCACTCACTGTCATGAAGTCCACAGTAACTAGGTCACTTGTGTCCTGCCTTTCCGGAGGCTTGAAGGACCAAAATGTTGGTGATACTTCTGTTAAATGATAGTCTAGAGTCCAAGTCAAAATTTATATATTAAGTAAAATTAAAACTAAAATTATAAAATAATTTAGAGTGATTGATAGCTGACACGCGCAGTATAATTGCTTGCTTTCACGGCAAGCAATTATACTGCCAACCCGCACTAGGCCAGCGTGGTGGACTATATGGCCTAACCACTCTCAATCGTACTCTCGATTGTAGAGGAGGCCCGTGCCCTGCAGTGGGACGTATATGGGCTGATACAGAATTATACTGCACTAATTTTATTAAATTATTCGCGTTGTCAACATTAAAATCGCGTCCGCTTAGCCACGAAGACCTCATCCTAGAGTTAAAGGAGCGAACCGCACGCGAAAAAAATATCATAATTGTGGGTATATCGGAATTAAATGACAAACACATCAAATTGAGACAAACCCACGATATGAATGAATTTACAAAGTTGACTTCTATCATCGAAAACTGTAATAAGCCATTTAAATTACACCGATTAGGCAAATATACACCTGGCAAAGATCGACCATTAAAGATCTACTTTACCGATATAGACACACCTAAACTTTTATCACGCAGTAAGTCAAAGTTGCCGGATCATATTAAAATTTACTCAGATCAAACACCAGCCCAAAAACAATACCTTGACTCCGTTAAGGACGAGTTAAAAGGACGTTTAGAAAATGGCGAAAAAGATTTGATAATCAAATATTTAAAAGGGATTCCCCGGATTATAAAAGAAAACAATTCAAAAAACTAACAACTATTACCCTACAAAATAAAGAACATACAGAAAGATTATGCCATCAATCAGTAAATAGATACGAAGATATTCCATTAACACCGTCATCACTGCGATTCTTATACGCTAATGTTCGAAGTATGCGAAATAAAGGTAAATTCGATGAAATAAAATGTATATTGAGAGCCGTGCCAAAAACGACCCACTTACTTATATTTACGGAGACGTGGTTCTCGTCGGAAGAAGAAGCTATACGTTATCAACTATCAAATTACATACATATATATAGCTATAGGAAATGCAGCAGAGGTGGTGGAGTTTCAGTTTACATTCATAATAGTATACAGTTTGAAGTAACAGAAGACTTAATAGAAAATGGCAACCACCAACTTGAACAGCGGAAACGATCAATAATGTTCGGAGATTTTAATATCGACTTACTCAAAAACGATGCGTATGTCAAAAAATATGTAAATGGGACGACAGAAGCAGGATATGAAATACTAAATAGAATCGAACCATGCTATTGCACACGGGAAACGAGTTCATCGAGGACCATAATTGACCATGTGAGTACAAATATAAATAATCATTCTTTTAGTCTTTCCATTATTGACTCATGCCTTTCCGACCACAAACAACTATACCTTGAAATTGGTAAACTACAACCTGAAATAAATCAACAGATTAAATACAAAGCTATTAATTATGAAAAATTTTACAAAAGTATGACTGAAGTGTTACAAGAGGATATAGGCAATGACTACTGTGACTTGGAAAAAATTATAATAACAAACATTGAAGCTCATAAAGAGGAAAAAACTAAAATACTAAATCCACCACGGAAAGACTGGATAAACAAGACTATTATAAATTCAATAAATATAAGAAACAATCTATGGATAGAAACTAAAAAAAAACCTACTGATGAGGAACTAAATAAGTATTTATTAGAAATGCAAGAACAGGTTAAAAAAATGATTAAGACATGCACAGAAAACTATTACTTAACCTTATTCCATAATACATTTAATCAGCCAAAAAAAATGTGGGAATTAATTAATACACTAGCCGTCAATAAAATAAAACATCGCGTGCACCCTCCTACATTGATATCTCACAGTGGACCGATTACTGATGGTCAGAAAATTTGTGAACTATTTAAGTCCTATTTCTCAACTATCGGATTAGAATTAGCTAATAAAATACCTAATATTTATCATACAGATGATAACAAAATTCTTATGTATGGACCTAACTATATACACGATAGATCTTTAAGTGAATTAAGACCATGCAATGAAGACGAAATAAATAATATCATAGATGACCTTGACACCAACACCAGCACTGGGCTAGATGGCATTTCGACAAAATCAATTAAATGTTTAAAAAATGTAATTGCGGTAAAACTAGTTAACTCAATTAACAAATGTTTGGCCTTAGGAGTGTTTCCGGAATCATTAAAGCTTGCAAAAGTCAGTCCTATATACAAATCTGGCTCTAAAACTGATCCAAGTAATTATAGGCCCATATCCGTATTGCCTGTTATCTCGAAAATTTTTGAGAGAATTTTGTATGATAGACTGAACGAGTATCTAATTGAGAAACAAATATTAGTCGATCAACAGTATGGTTTTCGCCCAAAATCTAGTACAGCTACAGCAGCCCTAGATCTAATTACTAAAATTAAAATTCAAATCGAC
The DNA here is from genome assembly GCA_009982885.2 of Hyles vespertilio. Lineage (NCBI taxonomy): Eukaryota > Metazoa > Arthropoda > Insecta > Lepidoptera > Sphingidae > Hyles > Hyles vespertilio. The sequence continues at coordinate 17,530,143 of CM042809.1, read as the reverse complement.
TAAAAAAATATAGCTTTAGGTGTATTTATTGACTTAAAAAAAGCGTTTGATACAGTCAGTCACCAAAAATTACTAATAAAATTAAACGATATAGGAATAAATGACACTGCTCTAAAAATGTTCAAATCCTACTTGCAAAATAGACGTCAAGTTGTAAAAATTGACAACTTTTCAAGCTCTTCTCAAAGTATTTCTTTTGGCATACCACAGGGATCTGTACTCGGTCCGTTGTTATTCTTAATTTACGTAACCAATATAAATAAAATAGGACTAACTGGATATCTCACACTATATGCTGATGACACATGTCTATTTTACTTTGATCAATCTATCCATAACATTTTAACTAAGGCACAAAAAGATCTGAACATACTTAATGATTGGTTGCTCCACAATTTACTAACAATCAACACATTCAAAACATCATATATGATTATATCTGCAAATAATAAACATATACCCGAGTTCGAACCCTTAACAATAAAAAAAGAAATTATCAAACAATCACATAATGAAAAATACTTAGGTCTAATTATAGATGATAAATTAACATGGAAATCACACATTGAATACATTAAATCTAAATTAATATCTACACTAGGAGCACTTCGTAAGATAACTCACTGTTTACCAAAGCACGTCCGAATGATTATATATAATTCATTAGTAAAATCTCATTTAGAATACCTAATTGAAATCTGGGGGTCAGCAGCATTGACTAACTTGAATTCTTTGCAAATAACACAAAACAAAATTATCAAAGTTTTATTTCATTACTCGTACCAGATGCCTACCAAAGAACTTTCTAAAAAATCTGAATTGCTTGATCTATCTCAGTTATACAAATATAACACATGTGTTATAATAAGAAAAATCACAACTAACACTATTAAATCTAATTTGCAATTGAAGACACGACAGAGCAAATATTCTCTTCGAAATAATAACCAACTAGAATTGATTAAGCCAAGAACCAATTATGGAAAAAAAACAATTTTGTATGAGGGTGCACAGCTCTATAATAAGCTACTTTAAGAATAGGCTTAAGCTACATATTATTTTTAAAAGTACCGGAGACTAAATTAAGTGTAACATTTATTTTATTTTAATTTCTTTGTATCTCATTTTAAGTGAAATATGTATTTCTTATGAGAATAAAGTTCTTTAAACCTAAACCTAAACATAAAATGATGCGTTGCCAAAAATCGTACGGTTCGCCGTACAGCATGCGCTGACTTTCAGCTTTTATAAAATGACGAAGGTCTGGCGGCCTTCGGCCTCTCAGTCTATGAAATCTTAACCATTGTGTTCAATAACCATTACTGGATAAGGTTATGATTTGTCCATCGTATGGCCGTGCAGCATCTTGTGATTGAACGAGCAGTTCCATGGAAATTTGGGTCCTTTCTTCTGCTTCAGACAGAATGTGTAGCCACACAAACACACAGACACACACTAAAAATATTCTTTGATTCTCGACACAATTTTGTCGGCCTGATCCTTATACACAGGGATCCGAAGCACACTGACAGCCTGACTTCATAACACTGTTCAATGATCATGATTATTAAATAAAGCAATAATTTGTTCGTCGAAGGTCCGGACGTATGCCTTGCAGCCTCTGGAGTGGTGGGATGAGCAACCCCATCGGATCTTGGGTCCGTTCCTCTTCTTCAGGCAGAATGTGAAGCCTCCCACACTGAGCAGGGTGTGACCGCGGCGGCGAGACCTCACGTATTTTACTGTAATTGAAATATTAAGTGTAAATATTTAAATGTAATTTTATACTATGCAGTACATTTTTATCAATCATTTTTGACAAATAGTCACGGAAGTTTTATTTGAAACTAGTTATCCGACCCAGCTTGCTCCATTCAGATATTATTTTTTGTAAATGTTCTATCGTCTATATTCATCAAGGGTAATGTAGGATTCTAATTGTGTTGTTTTTTAAATAGGACCACTATAGGCCTAGTAGCCTAGTGTATTCACTGTTAAAATTAACGCACTTTTAGAGAATATCAAAGATATTTCCACATTTATATTAAACATTCTTATATTGAAAATCCTTCTAAATGTTTCCTTGTTTCGCGTATGTGCAGGAAATGGTAAAAAACATATTTTTAGGGTAGTTTGCAATTAATACACCAGGCACGTTACAATGCTATATTTCTGCATTAGAATTGATAAGCAACAATAACTGTAGTTATAATCGAAGAGTTAACTTTAGTTGCTATGAAGCTGCCTTCTCAAAAACGATTTCACCGAATTATGCTAAAATGTACTTACAAAAACAAAAAACAATACATATTAATCGATATTGAAAATTATATAATTATTCTACAATATGGTAGCTACTAACAGCCGCTGCAAATAAACAATCCCAATCTAAAATTTGCCGTTTAAGATTGTCAGCTCAATCTTTTTTCTGATACTATATTGCCAATAATCAATCTCAGTACTGAAAAAACTATGGCAACATGGTAAATGACAAATCGAAAAGTAGAAAATAATCCAGATTGACTTCAATCTAATTTTTTCGGTTGATTATTGACGTCAGCCGTTAGTAATCAATTCATAGTCATATTAAATGTCAAATCACATGTAAATAGTTTTATATGAACTAAATGGTACATAAAGTTAGAAATTGAAATCGTAAGGTACAAAAAAAAACTGTACAGTAAAATATAATTTATTGATTAATGTATGTACTGCGCACATATACCATCCTTCACATATCGTTTTTAGTTAAAAATATATTTTTTTAAATGTGATTTGGCTAAATTCTGCATTTGCTATTTTAGATTAGTGCATTTTGGCATAACTAGGTTCATTTGAACAGTACTCATGCATTACTGTCCATTTATTCTATTAACACCTAAATATCAAAGAATTAGAAATAAAAAAAAATATAGTAACAATTTATCTTAATTAACATTTTTTATTTATAAAGCATGCACTAGGAAACATTAAGCCGGGTCTACACGAACTTCGCAGAATTATTTATTCAATGTTAAAAAGTATCTTACAGTCTAAAAACAACATACTCGTATTTATTCGTTCAATTGTATTTTTTTTAATCAAATTTTTTACAACTGCTAAAAAATCAGCAATGATGTCAATTAAAAAAAATTAAACACAATTAGACGTTATGAAGACCCACTAAAACACATAGACAAAAAGATCTTACTTGATCAAAATACTTTTGCTTACTTTTTTTACATTTCCGTGTTAATGGAAAACAGAAAATCTGTATAAAATAGCGATTTTTAAGAATTTCTGCGGTATGTAAAGTCCGCCAACCTAGGCCAGTATGGCGGACTATATGGCCTAACCACTCTCAATCGCACTCCCGATTGTAGAGGAGGCCCGTGCCCAGCAGTGGGACTTATATGGGCTCATACAGAAATAGATTGATTGGGATTGCTGAATCATTTACTACGAAAACGAGTAAATGACGTATCACGTAGACTTCAGATAACATCCTTCAAACAAGTCTTATAATTTCTTTTTAAGTCGGTTAATTTTATGACCAATGTTTGAGGTTAATAAGTATTACCATTGGAGGTGCCGTGGTCAGCTTTAGAAGAATTGGATACATATTTGGTCTACTCATTTGCGTGAGACCTGAATAGTATTGCTTTTCCAATATATATGTAACGGTATCTATTTGTAAAGCTGTTGTGGAATGATCGTACTTGGAGACTGTCCCGCCCTCACACCCACCACTGCAACTCCTGTAAGCCAGGATCAACAGTGGCACGCAATGTAATGACACCGAGCATTGAAGCTCGGCGAGTCTCCGGGAATGTCTAACTTGTCTTTAACCCGCAACGAAATTAATCAGAAAGTTAAATTAATAGGAGGAGTTGGAAATAAATTATTGTCCACTTCCCTCTGTGCAAAGCGGGTGACAAAACAATGAAATAAAGAGGTAAATAACCTCGCAAAAAGACTTTTACAGCCGGAGAAGCCAGCTGTAAAGCACCACGGATCAAATCCTTATTACATTTAAATGGGACCTAATATGTGAGCTGTTACAATTGATTCCAGTAATAGGTATGGCAAAAATGCCGGAAAGCACGGAAATTCGTCCTAGTCTCTACAAGGTCCATGTAGTATACAACTCCAGATGATATTTGCATACTGTTCAGCATGGTTTTACGCTCATTCTGCCAAAGACTACACTCCCAAAGTATATGATGCGCGGATTGTTCATATTCGCAATTTGCTGTTGAACATGGGCACGCAGGCGATTCCACAAGCTTAAAAGAGTATAGTTTAGACTTAAAGTTACCATGGCCCGTGAGGAACTGTGATACGCAATAATCGACATCTAGCCATGTCTTCGTCAAACGATCACGCACGCAAGGAAAATATTGGTATAAATGCCGTCCCTTCAAAGATACCTCCCATCTATTTTGCCATTCATCTAATAGTTCGCTATATACCATAGGAAGCGGTTTAAATAATCTGTCGACTTTTAAGAGTTCACGTGCAGTTAAAAATATTTTATCCATATTCTCCCTAGTAGAGTAATACATGGCGGCGCGACGTTGCACCTCCATATCGACTGGAAGTACACCCGCCAGGACAGGCAAAGCTTCGGTACTAACAGTTCTATATGCCTTGCACAAGAATATCAACGCCAAACGTTGGCTCTGGAGCAGTTTTCTTCGCACAGCACCGATAGTAGCCCTATCAGCCCATACGGGAGATCCATAACAAATACATCCTAAGTAAGTTGCTCCATAGATGATTTTTAGTGTATTGAAAGATAGCCCCCACGTTGATTTCGATATTCTTGTCAAAACAAAAAAGTTCCTTTTCGACTTTTCCCCGACGTTCTTAATATGTTCCAGAAAGGAAAAATTCCTTTCCAAAATTAAACCGAGATAACAAACCGATTCTTTTTTCTTTACAGTGATACTATTAAATTTAATTCGCGGCGGTGATTTTAAAGTTCCTTTTAGAAGTAATTGGAACGTTTTATGTGGTGCAAACTGTAAGCGATTTCGATGTCCCCAATCACATATTAATTTTAAACACGCGTCTGCCATATTTTCTAATCCCGACCTACTGTTTGACTCTATAAGCAAGAGGCCATCGTCCGCATATCCGGTCAAAGAACACCCTGACGGTAAGGGGATTGTAAGAAAATCGTCGAAGCCTAAATTCCACAAATAAGGACCTAAGACCGAGCCTTGTGGACAACCCATCGTCAGTGGTTTCGACACGGCATAGTGTCCAAGTTTAAGTTTTGTTGTTCCATGCGAGAAATACGAGTAAATAAGTGAATATATATTTTTAAAGCAACCTCGTAATTTCAACTTAAGAAGCAGCATTGGCCACCAAGCGTTGTCGAAAGCACCGGAGATGTCCAGAAAAATACCGAGTACATATTTACACACCGATGTACTTACCGCTCTTCTAACCGAAATTGCCGCGTCGATAGTTGACTTACCCGTAATAAAACCGAACTGATTTTCGTGAAATTTTGGTCCGCCCGGTAGCAATCGAGGGACGATAAGACGTTCTAAAAGTTTACCTAGCGACGGCAAGAGTGTAATAGGTCTATACGACTTAGGATCATGTGGAGGTTTATCGCCACTCTTGGGTATTATCCGAATGAAACCGGTACGCCATACTCGCGGAAATACCACTTCAGCAATGCATCTGTTATAAACAGTAAGTAACGCATCGCCTGCCGATTTACACGCCTCTTTAATCATTTTGTTCGATATTTTATCGTCACCGGAAGCCTTGTTTAGGGGCAAAGGCGATCTGGCAACTCTCAGTTTATTTAAAGCAGATGTAATTGCTTCCCCTGTGACAGAACGTCTCTTAAGCCCGTTAAAACGCCTACGCGCTCTGCGAAAAGTCCGACGTAGTTGGACTAGTAAATCATTCCACCAATCACACCTCCGAGCGTTAGTGATGGAACCTCGACCGATGGTAACGTCTGCGCAATATGTAAACGTGTCCGACATAATCTCCGCACAGGTTTCAGCTGACAGATCATTGCGAGTGAAGTCCCCAGCATGCCGAGCAAATTGCGAGCTAAATAAATCCCAGTCTGCGCCTCGGGATTTATATTTAAAATTAAAATTATTATGTACCGGATCCTGCGTCAATCTAGGCAAGAACTCGTACACAATCAGGCGATGGTCACTACACGACGCGTCCAGTAGGACGCGCCACCTATCAATACGGACGTCTCCACTAGAAAGTGTGACGTCAATAGAAGATTCGCCCATAGGGCTACTGTAAGTAGGTGGTGCATCGGGGGTGTTGTGTATTTCGAGATTCATCTCTGCAATGAAATCTTCTACAGCGCAACGTCGCTCGGTATCAGTGGAGCGATATTTGCCATACCAAAGGACAGATGACGCATTAACGTCAGCACCTATAATAATTTTATGTCCAGCGAGGGACCGCAAGACATAGCGGAGGTGACACAGGTGAGGACCCACAGGATCTGAGTATTGAAAATAACAGCTCACAACATAAACCTTACAAATCGGACTAGACACCTCAGCGACAGCACAGTGTGACGTCATAAGATTACGCACAGAGGTTACGGTAAGATTTGAACCCGACACAAAATACCTGCTCGTGAGTTGCTATCAAGTTGTACGACCTTACTAGATATACGCGCATGTTGATATTGCTCCTGTACTAGTACGATATTTAACTTATACTCGCGAATTAACGTATCTAATTCCGACGTTGCTACCCTATCATTATGGAGGTTTAACTGTCCGATGGTAAAGTTATTCATATTGTGTTAGTACTGGGTCGAGAGAAATAGTTGTTGGAGTTTGTAGTTGTACGTTGGACACTCCTGAGACCCACAGCGATGATCGTGGGGTTTTTTAAAGCGCTTGCAAGGTGCGCATACTGGCTTAAAATCTGTGTCTGAACTGTGCGGACAAGCCTTAGTCTCGTGTGCTTCAGCACAGACGGCACACGTAGGTGTTTTTACTGTACAGAACTTTTGCACATGCCCATAGTATTGACAATTCATACAACGCACTATTTCTAAGTCGTCAATGAATCGACAGGTGGCCCAGTCAATAAATAATTTCTCTTTTGTGTCCGCCAGATGTTTCCTTATCTCTGAATCTAACTCAATGCCAATCCATTTACGACCGTTATCTAAATTACGTCTACGAACTATTTTAATGGATTTAATAAAATCATCCTCCTTTATTGGCAATTCGTCCTTGATATTTTGACGATACAGTGCGGTAATAAAAGCGCGGTCTTCCATAGAGGATGGCATATCCTTAACGAGGATACGGGGGCGGCGCCGGCGGCGCCCCTTGGGTTTTTCGAGACGTAATCCCGCCGATTTAATTGCCTCGACAGATTCGAGTTTTTTAATTTGTTTCTCATTCGCAACACGAAGCACGACGCGACCCTTCGTGGTTTTTTTCACGCCTACAATTTGGAATCCGTCATCACTTGGCTTTATTGCCTTAAAAAGCGCCTGTTTAGTTGCGGACGATGACGCCAAATCAGCTGATCGCTCGTCCGTCGGACATGCAACAATACACGGCCGTGGCGCGCGCGACTCCACTAGCGGTGCAGGTTTCGGTAAACGGAGTTTAAGTCGATCGGAGAAAAGTGAATTATTATTCTCGACAATATCATGACGTTTGTATTGGTCTAATTCGCGTTGCATATTGGCCAACTTGGTTTCATTGCAAGATGATTTTAATGCTAGTAACGAAACTATGGATGTAACACGTTGCGTTATATCTAACACTGCCGACCTATTCGCCACATTCATACGCGAGCCCTGATCATTAACAAGCTCATTAATTTTCGACAAATAATTGGAAACATCTGACACCAAATCACAATAGTCCGCGCGGCTCGCGTCGCTGCCGTTATCTAAAGATGAAGTCTCGGTCGATTCCGATAATTGCAAACGTTTGGAACATACGGGGGAAACATAAGTTGGTGAAGTCGTGTCACTAAAAAGTCGTTTAGCCGAATTAGGTGACCTAGGTGTTAGCTTACTTTGACCGAAAGGATTGGGCCCACGGTCGGGCGGAACTTTATTTTGAGCTGACATTATTTTGCCGAAATGAAATTAAGATTTTATTATTTTTAATCGTATAAAATGACACAAAAAATACAAAATATTACTTTGAAAAGAAACAACAGCTGATTGTATGCCGGCCGAGCGATATTTTTTTTTTACGATACCCGCACTAAAAAGAATATAAAGTACTTACCGAGGATTAATTGCTTAATTTCACAAAATTACGCAATAAAACATTTAAAAACTTACAGACCGTTGCTCACAATACTACACCATACAACAATAAGCAACCCACGAGCCGATAAATGCACTCCAAACACACAAAATACAATTTAAAATGAGGAGAACGTAAACACGTCACATCACCGTGCCCCCGCCGGAGGGGAAGTGAAAATAATCGTACTTACATAATCTACACGTTTAGTCACGTCATTGGTTCACATAAATTCGATACCAATATTGGCTTAAATATTAGTCCACGTGAAGAGGAACCATGAATTTTATTGGTTTTGACCAACTAATCTTTATAGAAAATATATATTTGTGTTTGCATGTGCTTGAGCAGTGCCATAAAATTGAGCCAATTCGTGATACAACAAATGGAGCAAAAATTCATTTTTTTTACATTCAAGTGGTTATGTGATAACCATTGCCTATTCACAAATTTCAAATAATTTCAATGTTATACAGGGTATATCAAGACTGCTACCGAAAACGAAGCCGGGTGGTAGTTTAAGCGACTTCAGACACAATGCAACAGAAAAAGTTGCAAAAAAGAGCGACAATTTTTTTTTGTTATTTTTTTCTTATGACCATATTTGGGTGGTAAACCCATTTTGTCCTAAAATAATAATGTATATCCTTTTCTTTACCGGGTATCTCAAGACTGCTACCGAAAACGAAGCCGGGTGGTAGTTTTAGTGGCTACAAACACAACGCAATTAAAAATTTCGCATAGAAACGCGACAATTATTTTTTATGATTTTTTAAATATCGTCATTTTTGGGTGGTAAATCCATAGTTTTTGCTAAAATAATAATTTAAACTCTCTTATATCTTAGAGTATTTATAAATTAAAGGGTATACACTATTATTTTAGGAAAAAATGTATTTACCACCAAAATAGTGCAATAGGAAAAAAATTACAAAAAAAAAATTGTCGCTTTTTTTTGCAACTTTTTCTCTTGCATTGTGTCTGAAGTCGCTTAAACTACCACCCGGCTTCGTTTTCGGTAGCAGTCTTGATATACCCTGTATAAATAATCTAAGGTATAAAAGTGTTTAAATTATTATTTTAGCAAAAACTACGGATTTACCACCCAAAAATGACGATATTTAAAAATCATAAAAAATGTTTGCGAAATTTTTAGTTGCATTGTGTTTGTACTCACTAAAACTACCACCCGGTTTCGTTTTCGGTAGCAGTCTTGAGATACCCGGTATATTGTGTAATGATAGTTAATCACCACACTCTGTATAGTGAAGAAAAATCGTGAGAAAACCTGCATATCATAGCGATTTGTAAGAATTTCTACGGTATGTAAAGTCTGCCAACCCGCAGTAGGCCAGCATGGCGGACTATATGGCCTAGCCACTTTTAATAGTACTCCCGATTGTAGAGGAGGCCCGTGCCCAACAGTGGGACTTACATATATGTGCTGATACAGGTTAATAAAATCTTGGGAATGGCATGTTGCGGTATAAATTTACAGGGTACATGCAGACTGCGACCGAAAACGAAGCAGGATGGTAGTTTTAGTGATTACAGATACAATGTCACTAAAAATGTGTGATGTTTTAAATATCATTATGTTTGGGTGATAAATCCATAGTTTTTGCTAAAATACTAATTTAAGGCCTTGCATACCATAGGGCCATTAAAACTAAAAGGGTGTAAATTATTATTTTAGGAAAAACTATGTATTTACCACCGGAATACGACGATAGAACAAAATATTCGTCGCTTTTTTACAAAATTTTAGTTGCATTTTGTCTGAAGTCTTTAAAACTACTACCTGGCTTCGTTTTCCGTTAGATATACCCTATATGTACTATGTCCATTTTGAAAGAATACGCTTTGATCAAGTTAACAAACATTGATCAAAAGGTTTGATCAAGTACTTATTTGTTGTAAGGTTGGCCATGTTATCTTCACAGACATCACAAGTTTTCTAAATCACATCCATAGGCGGATGGTTGTGTTCGTACCAACCGAAAACCACTTGATTATGGACCATATGGATCCTGGCTTTACAGCCTCTTTTCCCTTGATGCGTGGAGCAACGCCAGATAGTCTTCTGAGCCCAGTTTAGAGCTGTTCTTCCGTCCAGGTAATAAGTGTAGCCATCTTTAATCAATTGTCGATTCTTTTTTCGCGATACTATGAATTCAAAATCTGAAATTAAATTAATAGGTCAGATCCTTGGATATATTTCTAATAATTCTAAAGGCATTGATGTTATTAATAATATTTTTTGTATAGAATTTAATGTTAAATCAGAGGTTGTGGGGAAATAAGCTGTACGCTTAATAAAACTCATTATTTCAAAATTGTTATCGACATTACGTTTAATAAATCGTGTCTTACATTATTCAAAATAAATTTCAAAGATGTAAAAAATGAAATATGGTCCTCATATTTCATTTTTCCAAAAATCTTTATTAAATTTTCTTTGTTATAAAAAGCGAAAGCAATACATAAATAGCTTATGACTAGACATAATGAAGACATCTACAGTGAGAAACCCAAGAATGTCTAGCTCACCCAAATTAAAAGAAATAATCACCAGACATTTTTAGGACCACATTTTGCTTTCCAAATTGATCCAAATGAAGTATTGGGCATTCTTCTGATTAACTTTGGGAAACCCCATCCTTAACACCTTTAGTTAAGATATAGCTAATTATATACACCATGTAGGATGCGATGACAGGTAGGCAATTCTGTTGTTTACACAAACTAACATTGCCCATAGGCCTTATACCTTTAACTTTAACAATGTCAATCGTATTTGAAATTTCAAATGTATGGCAACGACATTGTTAAAATCACAGTAATTATTGTTTAAGTTTGTTTATGCATCTGGATCTTAGTGAACAAACGTTCGTTGGCTGATTTAATTATATTTTATACTCTCCATTGCGGAAAATATTCTACTGTTCACGAAATTGGTAACTTTAAATTGAGAATCTCTGCCACATTCTTCCCAATTTCTAAGCCCATGTGCATTTTCCTCTTCCTCCATAAGAACTCTAATAGACGTAGTGTCTTCACAGGTGATTTCTAGAAAATTGTCTCCACCTTAATGATTGTGATTATCATTAATGTTGACGATTTCATAGTCGACTGTGATGATATTGGCCCTGCAACCCTGAGGAGTATGCGTGGAACACCTCCATCTAACCTTGTTGGTTCTTGAGGGTAGTTCGTAGTACGTGTACCCGTTGATCAGTATCAGACTCTTGCCTTTCTTCGACGTTAGGAATTGCACTGAAAGAGATGGAATTGATTAGAAATTTTTTTTTTTTGGGGACAGGTATTACTCGAACCTTTTTGGTTTCCACAGCCCATTGAAGTTCACTGCTGGACATACACCTCTCCAAAGGCACGCCACAAAGCCCGATTTTTTTTTGGTTTATTAGCAAATAAACTCTGTACATTGGATATTAAGCAAAATTCCTTGATTTATAATGTGCGAGAATTTCGCCTTTTATTTGCTGCACCTGTCCAAGAGAGGATATCCAAATTCGGAAGTATAAAAAACTGGACTGCATACCTACTTTAATAAATACACTATAAAATTAATTATTACAAAAAGAGGTTTTAGTAATATTCAATTTAACTCCATATTGTATACTTATATTACACATTAAAAAAAAAAATTCTTATAGAATGTATTACACATGTTACGAGCATATAAGTATGTACAACACACGATTCGGGAATCGTAACGAAGTTGGTTATAATCAATAAATTTACATATAAATTGCTTTTTTTTTGCTTCGGGTATATAGTTATTTTGATTTTTCTGCATTTAATATTTTAAAAATTATAGCTATGATAAAATACAGGGGCCTGTGCCGCACTAAATGAGAATAGTCTTGTAAATATTTTAGGGATGAGAAATAAAAATATCGATAGTTTCATTCATTAATATTTGTTATCGAAGCAGTTCCAACAGAAGTTTCTTTTAGATTCCACACATGCAGTAATGATTTTTTTTTACTTTGCTGTCAGATTAACGACTTGTTTAATAACCTCGGAGTTTTCATAACATCCGACACATTTTCTCTTTTTACACCTTTTACTAAATAATGTTTATTTGATTTTGATGCGGGTTCTGAAAATATATATTTATTATGTGCATGTCGCTTGCCCGCAAGAATACTGTATTAAAGGCGTTTAAAGGTTTTAACTACAAATATTGTGGTATATCCATAAGATAAACAGATTATTTTTTGTTATTAATATATATTATTATATAAATATCTATAAAGACATTACTCTGTTTACCATTATTTATTAAATTATTTACTCTTTTTACCACTTGTGACTGTATTCTTTTAAATTTATTTTTGATCAAGATGTTTACTTTCAGAAGTATTTATATATTTTAAATGCAATTAAAGTGATGATAAAAACAAAAAAATGAAATCAATTCTCACTTATTTATTACTAAAAGATCTTAGCATCAACCTTGACTTATAAAAATATAATGAATAACAATCTTAAGATATTATTCTAGTCTATATCTAAGTTCTAGTGTTTGTACCAAATCAAAAATCACAAGGTACTTATTGAAATACTCAGTATTATTATTTAACAAAGTAAAAACAAAAATAAAAATTTAAGAAATGGTAAAAGTTAGTATTACTTCTTACATTAACTTAATAGGAACAGGGAACTTTACGCTTTCAAGCAAAGTGTAACCTGCTAAATAACAGTATATATAGAACGAATATTTTGAAATCTATTTACTGCTGAGATGTACACTGAAATCATGAAACGGTTTTTCTACTGCCCACAGCAATTATCACTGTAGAATATTACATCCATAGATTAGAATTAATATATAGAAATAGATGCGCAACTCCACTTTTCTTTTATTTTCCAACGTGATTTTGCCATCAGAGCAAACGCGCGAAATTTCATATTTGTTATTCCAATATTTCAAGATGTATATGTTTCGTAACCTCTTATAATTTTAACCAATATCAATTTAAAATTGTTTTTAATATAAAGAAAGTTCATAACATCAACATACAAAACATATTTCTTGGTTTAGTGATACACTTCCGCCATGTAACAATTAGATATATTAAACTAATTACAAGATAATTTCCCGTTCTCGCCAGAGCGTGGCGCTAGAATCGAAATAATAGTGTTCAATATTTTTCATGTACGAAGTCGCACCCCTATGATTACATCAACTAATTACTCAGCCTTTTTGACAATTTGGTTAAGATAATTCCACACGCAAGTTGCAATCTCATTCACACTACGATTGCCATGATCTTCGTGCCACAAATTACAATAAACATATTCTTTTGTGTTCAAATCAGTTATTCTAAAGTTTAAAACATTTACTTTAGAGATGTAATAAAAGTTACTTACGTCCGCCCTTGGACAAGGCATTGTTGCTTGTAAATCATAGACAGCAACTACCACACTGCTCCCTTTCAATTTGTCTTATTCCTTCTCGGCTCTCGATAGATTTTTTTTAACCAAATGTGTATCATACTCAACTTTAAGACGTTGTTTTTCTTCCCCGGTAGCATTCATGAAAGCCTCACAAGTGTCACACCTATCTTTTTTAGGTGAATAAAATGCAATATTAAACTCATTTTTAAATATATGACTATACAAAACATAGTTACCATATGGCTTATATTCAGTCTGACATAACACAATCTCTGTGGAGATCAATCAATGTTTTACTGCCATGAATATAAAGCTAATTAGTATTACTGCGACAGTAATCTTCTTCTTCTGTCCATATTCGGAATAGATTGTATGTGCTCCCTTATTTCAGATTTAATAATATTTGGTATTTTGGCATGATTTCCATGCTTTCCTCTACCATCTTCAGCTACAACGTTACTCATTGTAGGTATACGCTTTTCAAAGGCAGTCCTTATTACGCGATCATTTAAGGCAAGTGTGGATTTAAAGAACGTTTTACAAACACGTACTTTATTATTTTGAACTGAAAAATAAAATGCATTGTTGCTCTGCCTAGGATTTGCCGCATTTGTGTATTTATATTTCGGATTAATTACAGTAGTGCTGTTTATAATGAATTGTCTCTGCATCGTTATGTTGCCCAAATTGTAATATTCATGAAAGATGTTCTGTCTTTCTTCCTCTGACACATTTGCAGAACATTTTAGACGACACTTCTCACCACATGGTGGCCCTACTTTTCTGGCTGGAATAACTTTTAGTTTTTTTGATATGTAGCTTTGACCTGTGTTTCTTAAATGTTTCGCCACTTCCGATTTCCAGTTGTTAATATTCCGTTGTCGTTTACGTGTGAGTTTTTTGTTCAAATTTAGGTTTTCAACCCGAGACTCTGCAGGTGGAATGTTTTCTGGATGAGCGGAATGTGAGCGTGTAGTAGAAGCTGATGATGTGGAGGAGCTGGAGCTGGAAGATGAACTTGAATCCGTTGATGATATTGACGCTGATCTACGTCTAAAGTTCGGATCTTTAACGCTGTCATCTGAATCGAAATCAGGTCTATCACTTTTATCGGCTTCACTTAGATCTTCAGAGTTAGATACGCCTAAAATATAATAAAAAAATTCAATGATAAAATACCTAAATATAAATAAATCAAGGAATAACCTCCCTTCAGATTAAAAAATCATTCAAATATATTTTCACCATTAATATCAGTAATGTTTGCATCGTTTTTCAAACAATTTTCAATAGCACTGGGTGCTGGAATTCTATGATCTGGAGAATTTATATTTTCAATCGAATTGGTTTGTACATTTTCTGTAATAATAAATAAAAAAAAATGAACTTGATAAATGCGGCATAGCGGAACAACCACAAAAACTAACTTACCAATATTTTGGGTTCATTATGTTACTCGTACTTTGATCAAAAGAAAAATAATGATTATTTTAATACTATTATAAATGTGAAAGTTAGAATGTTTAGGTATTACTCAATAAAGTCAAAATGGCTGAATAGATCCGTATAAAATACAATGCCTTCTTATATTCGATAATGCGCAAAACGGCAAAGCCACTAGTTAAAACTTAAAGTTGTTAATACCTATTATAAAAAAATACTATTCTTATGTCACATCCTGTGCTACTATACATTTCCGGATATAAACAAGTCTTTTCTGTCGTATCATTCTGAAATAAAGAATATGAAACTGAATATCATAGACAGAATTAGACAAACTGTTATCTAAATAAAATAGTTGTAAACAGAATATCGTAGTTTTTACCTTTGATATATTAACATCAACTAAAATTCAAATGAACACAGACACATTTTGTAATAAAACTTGAAAAAGATACAACTTATGATGAATAAAGTAGCAAACAAAAAATAGACAAAACTTTTAATAGATCATAGGCACAGCTCAAAATAATACTTTGATCATTTAAATGCGGGGTACACTAAGTGTTACGTTATAGTGAAGAATGTAGGTTAATTTTCGTGTTAATTCCGTTCTAAATAGGATTTGGAAAATAAAATACTAACTTAAAGAAAAATACAGCAAGAAATCACAATAATACACTTTTCTTCTTATGTTAAAACCAAATCTATGTATCATTGGGCCCTACTCTATAAATTCTAAACGAAGTTCAATACTTCGAACGATCGAAGGTTACATACGATACGAATGTACCTACATATACATAGTCATTATTGACTTATGGTCGTAACCATAGACTTATAGTTACGATGTACGTTATACAAATTCGAACTTTAACAGAGTAGATACATTCGTATCGTATATAAACTTCGATTGTCCGAAGTTTCGAACTTCGTTTCGGATTTATAGAGTAGGGCCCATTAATAGATAATACTCTGTTTTAAATAACAACACGGGTCAAACTAGTTCAAGGACAGGAGCAACACTGAACGTGTCGTTCTTTCTTTTTCTAGCGAAACAGAAAGAGCGAGAAGGATATAGATGCAACTTTCGTGATTGGTTAATTCAAGGTGAAAGCGATTTACGACCTAATTTAAAAGGTAGAACGTATTTTTTTAGTCGAACTGTATTATTAAGTCAGTGCCAAATTTTGACATGATACTGTATTCTTCCTGACAAGCGATGTATTTGTTTCCTCAGAGTAACAAATAAATACATTTACGTACCATAGGATTACGAGATCGCGATTCCTTTGTTAAAATATTTTTTAAATAATTTCACACAATTTTTTCATAATATACTTTTATTGATTTTGCTACTATTGAGTTCCTACTCAACATAATAAGAGAATTACATACATTACTTATTGTAAACACACCTGTAATCGTTGTTAATAGAAAAGTCTCTTGTTACAACAAAATAAAAATTATATTGTAGGTAACAGTTTACAACAGCTTCTTTTCATGTTTCGATTATTTAAAAATATATTTTAAATCTACTTTGTTATTATCATAACACTAATGAAATTACAGATGACCAATTAGAATGAATCATTGTAATTTTGATAAAAGAACTGAATTATCGACTTTAACTTCACAGAGTTATTTTTTAAAAACTACCCTTTTTTATTAGAAAAGAATACTGAACGATGCAAGGGCGACTATATTCAAATGAACACATAATAACGTATTTATTTAAATTTCAAAATATCATAATTTAAAGCTTAAGGTTTTTTTTTATCGACGTCTACAGCTACGGTCTCCAGCCAGTTTATACACAGAAGCGCGCGGGTATGTCTGTGTGTATACAGTAATTTAAGCATGGCTTAATTAAGGTCGTTTGTATTATCAGTATTTTGTTTGTAAGGATAAAAATGACCTAATATTCAAAACATATATATTACTCTTGGACCATTATTATAATTTTGAAACTCCTCTTAAAATGTTAATATTAGAAGGAACTTAACCCTGTGTGTACGGCTATTTCCGTGACCATCTTCATCGCACCTACGCAGTCCCTACCTTCCCTCTCCTATGCTGGTTTGCGTTACTGGTTTGTACATACACAGATTCTTACGATCTCCGCTCAATATAATTATTCAATTTTACTAAGTACAAAGAATTACTCGCTCCGCATTTCATCCTGGGACATGGATCATGGGTAGCACCTCTACCTACCTTTGGGCCTACCTATACCTATATATATACAAACAATTATAGCACTATCTCATCACCCCACTTGCAAAACGGAGGTTTATGGTTGTGCTCCTCATGCGAAAATATGATTTGATCGTGGACCGTCCAGAGGTACGCTTTGCATCTTGCGTGAGGGTGCGTGGAGCATCTCCAGCGCTTCTTCAGCAGCTTCGAAGGTAGCTCGGAGTAGGTGTACCCATTGAGCCTGATCAGCCGCTTGCCTCGCTGCGATTGCACGAACTGAGCTGAAATAATATACAATCATCTTCAGACAGAGGAAGATCACTGCTGGATAAAATCGTAAACTGTTTGAAACAGCCCGTATCTAGCGGCTTCATTCATTCATTCGTCTAGTTCAGTAGTTCATAACCTTTTAATCATGAAGGATATGACAAAATTTCTATCTAGCCATTGACCACCCAGTTGTTTGACTTGTTTGGTAGTCTGTTAATACAGTTCCAAAATGAAAACAAAAAGAGGGTTTGCCTATTTATCCATAAAAATATGCACATATTTTAAGGATGGCCTTAGGATGGCTCTGCGGACCATGTGGGAAGATGGGATGTTAAGAACCACTGGTCTAGTTTGTATTAGGTTTTGTTTTCAGTACCGTAGAAGTAGAATAGCGGAACATTGTTAGTCCAGAAGTAGAAGTTATTATTCGTGCAGTATCATGAAATTATTTCGTCCTCAGGTAAAAATGAGGTTCTTGCTACTTACTCTGATAATCAAAAACAAAATTTTACGTTTAAACAAACAGTTTATTTTGCATTGTCAATACACATACATTTTGTTTTTGGAAAATAAAATAAGCTGAATATCAAACTTGGTTTGAACTTATGTATTGCTACTTTCGTGGTTATGTACGGTATATGACTTGAATATGACGTCATCGTAAGTGCTGATTACTGCTCGACACCCCTGGTTGTGGTGGGTGGAGCATAACCATCGCACCCTGGACCCCCAAGCTCTGTTGGAGTAGTAGTTGTATCCTTGTAGTCTTAACAAGCGACGACCCCTGCGTGACGTTATGAATTGGGCTGGAAATGTTTCGTTGTATTTAGTTATATGTTGTATACTTGCAAAACGAGTATATTATAAGTTAACAATTATGTCCCATTGGAGGCAGGCAAAGATTTAGTGTTGTGTGTGTCTGTCTTTAGTTTCATCATCATTATTATCTGAGCCACAGGAAGGCCACTGCTGAACATAGGTCGCCCCCAAGGATCTCCTCATCGACCTGTTGAAAGTGGCCGGCATCCAGCGACTTCCTGCAACCTTAGTCAGGTCATCCGTCTACCATGTAGGAAGGCGTCCGATATTTCGCTTACTCTACAATCGAGAATACGATTGAGAGAGGTTAGGCCATATAATCCACCACGCTGACCTAGTGCGGGTTGGCGGACTTACATACCATAGAAATTCTTATAAATCGCTATGGTATGCAGGTTTCCTCACGATGTTTTCCTTCACCGTTTTAGTGCGTGGTGATTGATTATCAATACACACATGACTCCGAAAAGTCAGAGGTGTGCCCCGGGATTCGAACCCGCGACCACCGTGAACATGTGGGCAGCCGCGTCTAGTCCGTTTACCAACAGGCCACCACGCACTTCATTAATAAAGTTTAATATTATTTTATTATAACGCACTCGATTCATTCAATGTCTTGGCTCTCTGAAGAATTATTTCCGTTAATATACATATCTCAAAATATAAAAATACACAACATTTTTTCACAAACACTAGAATGTCGAGACATGCACACTACCGGTCTTAAAAAATCTATTTTTATGTCCATCCATGTAATATAAAGAAATACTGAGCACACCAAAATCATTTGCCATGCAAAAATAGACCGTAAGTTTGTTATGAGGGTTTTTTAAAGTTAGAATTTGGGTTTGTAAACAAAAATCAATAAAATTTCTAATTCATTTAATACAATATTATAAAACATAATACTTTGTGCTATATTCGATGGCTGTTTTATATTGAAGGCAATAAAAAATACACTAGTAGTACCCTTTTTATAACTATAATAAAAAATACACTAGTACCCTTTTTATAACCTTACAAATAAGGAAGAACATATTTTTTTAGACTAAATTAGCATCTTCTAGAAGGAAAAGCACAAAGATAAAAGTCTTTATTTAAATTATATACCGGTTATTTATTGCGTAAGCGAAGCCAGGTGGTAGTTTTAGTGACTTCAGACATGATCCAACAAAAAAAATTGCAGAAATGTAGAAGATTTTTAACATTTTTTCCTTATCATCTTGTATGGGTGGTAAATTCAAATATTTTAGTTTCATTATTTCTGAACTCTGGAGTCAATAAATCTATCACATGACTTTGTTTTCATTCGCAGTCTGGAATCTAGATACACCTGGTTTAATAAAAAATACTAATATTCGTACATTTCATAGGATTTTACATAACCCATATACAGTTAAAATATATTTTTATTTAATTACAAAGTATACTTGAGGTAGATTATATATCATAATAGCATTAATATATGAAATTAATAAATAAAAAAATAGGCGGTAACTCAATTATTACTATAGGAATGCGTTCTAAACCGTAAATGAAATTACTAGGACTACGATTATATGTATGAAAAATTAAATATCAGTTGGCATTTAAGACCAATCAAATAAAGTTTTAGATCTATTGAATTCATTAAACAAATTAAAAGCGTTTTTAATCTGCAAGATTGAGTGGGAGTGAAATGAGCTGTCATAACTAGTGACGTCACTAGTCTTCATATTACTGTGCGCGTGTCTAAGATACGCTAAGATGTCCGCACTTAGCTCCTAGTCTTTTTTTAAAAGCACTAATACTCGTATTTCACTCATGTTACAGCTACTTGAATACTGTTTTGACAGAAATGTTTTCGTTTGTACGCAAAAAAAACACCATAGTCAAATACCCTATATACGGAAGATTGCCTTTTTGCATATTAGCAGTATTTTAACCAGAATAATACATGTCGACGCAAGGTTGATGTAAACTTCAAAAACAATTATATTAAGCTTGAATTTTACAGTTAAATATGACTGGATAGTTTTAAATTAGTTTAAACTAGATTAATGTAATCAGTTTCCTATTTTTCAATATAAAAAGTTATGTTATGATTTGCAGTTGCTATGGCAGCAAATCATAACTAGCAAAAAGGTTTATTTAAATGTAGGTTTAAAAATAAGTTATCTATTGCTAAATTCATTTCATGATTAATAAACGATATGCGTTTGTTTTAAAATAATTTCTGTTTTAATTCATGTATAACAAATAGTTTATTGAACTACTGTGTGTCAAGCGCCAATGGGGCGCGCGTTTAAAATGTTTAGATAAATGTTTTTTAAACAATAGAGGATTTATTTAATGTTAAATTCGAGTATCAAAAATAGTAAAACTTATTTACAAATCATAGTTTGTTACCTTAATCAATGTTAACTACAATTTGTAAAAACATAAGATGTGTAATGACTTCGCAACGACGCGAGTACGCCATCTTGCGGGATTAGAAGGAAGATATAATGGCGAGCCGCTGCGAGGTCACGACGCTTTGGGGTCACGTAGGCGATATAAAAAAAATACTGTGAAAAATAAGTGTGGTGTCCAAAATATTGTGTGAGTACTGTTTTCTATTGTAAAATTTTGATCACTGTAATAAATAAGTAAGGTAAGCGTTGTCCTTTCATTATGAGTGAGTTTCCTGGCGGAGATAGTGGCGTCAGCTCTGCCGACGCCACTGTCTCCATACCCTTTAATGAACAAGGTACCTCGTTATACAGCATTAGTTTTATATGGCTGATGTGTATACATTAACTCTAAAAACATAAGTCTATAAAGAAGAGTATTATATTTGATAAATATTTCTTCAATATTATCTACATATACATTTCTATCACAATAACTATGGTTGTATAGTCTAAAATCTAATGCCTGGCATGCATTACCAACTTTTAGTTGCAACCTCAATTAATAAGATAGAGTAAAAAAACATTTTAGGCAGACATAGACATTCAATAACATAATATTACAAGGTATGTGTGTGTGTGAGTGCACATGTAATCCGTGGAGAAGTTTATTTAATAAATTGTAAAGATCCTACTTGTTAATACGATCAGACGACCGGACTTTCAATTTCACAAACCTAAAGTTTTATTTCAAAATAATTATTTAACATGGAATGGGCACATATACAATTTATATCGTAGTTCATAAACATAAATGAAAACAATTAACACAACCCGTCCAAGACCAAAAGTTGGTAGTGTACCGAGTCTTTAATTTGTTCCTAGTCTAATGCTAAGGTTAAATAATCGTTTCCGTGACGTTAAGCAACTTATGAGCGATAGAGTATTAACATTATTGCTTTTATTTTAATAATAACTACTATATCACGAATATTGAAAGCAATTTGTTAATTATTGCTTTATGTATTGTCGATTTCTATAGAAAATAAGTCGAGATGATATGAAAATAATTCAATAAAAATAGCTTTTATGAAGTTACGAACGAATATATGTTTGAATTACAGTTTTGTCCACATTAAATCTTCTTATATATAAAAATGAATCGCAAAATGTGTTGGTAACCGCATAATTCAACAACGCCTGGACCAATTTGGCTGATTTTGGTCTTGAAATATTCGTGGAAGTCCTGGGAAGGTTTTAGGGGTGAGAAAAATAGGAAAATTTCTGAGGAAGATACTAAAAACCTTTTTTTTGGGTATCGTTTAAGCGTGATGCGTCCAGCCAATATAGGATGATCTTTGTTTATTTGACGGGAGACGTAAAAGACGGTCCAGCTTCAACTACCATCCAACGTAAAATGATCTATCTTTCCATTGTCTTTCATTGACGGCTGACGAAATAGAACAAATTCAAAAATGTGTACATCGTGTATATCGTGTATATAATATCTAGATACGGCGTCTTGCGCATAATTTTGTGAAATGTAAATTGAAATCATGTCCATATCTACCAAAATCGCCCATTGTTTTTTGAGATTATTGCAACAGTTTTAAACAAGGTATACTCTATCGAAGCGTTTTGCCGGAGTACACCAAAATATATCTAATTATAATTTTTCGTTTTCATAAACGACATTGTTTTTGAATTGATACTTTTAGATGCGCTGGGGGACATATTTAAATTTCGCATTAATATTGTTTTTAGACTCAAGAATAAAAAGAATATTGGTACGTTGATGCCGTATCTAGACATTATAACGAAACGATATGCAGTTTTATATTTTTAAATATTTGTTCTATTACTTACGTCACCGGGTAAGGCAGTATGAAGGTTTTATTAATTTGTATATGGTAACGTACTAGACGCGACTGCCAACAAGTTAACGATGGTCACGGGTTCAAATCCCAGGGCCCACCTCTGACTTTTCGGATTAAATTCTACGTGAAATAAAATCCGCCAACCCGCACTAAGCCAGCAGGGTGGACTATAATATCTTCTTCTATAATATAAAAATGAATCGCAAAATGTGTTGGTAAGCGCATAACTCAACAACGCCTGGACCAATTTGGCCAATTCTTTTTTTAAATTGTTATTATTACTTTATTACTAACAAAAAGTAATGGCGTGCAATATTATTAGGAAAAACAGCATTTTGGTGCTGAAATAAGGGACGGAATATTGGATGGACAATAAAAAACGCTAAAGTTTTTAATGTCAAAATTTCATAAGGCAATCTTTATATGTACATGTATATGGAGAGACGGGATATAATAGAGTGGAAGGTACGGGAGAGGGCTGGGATAGCTGACAGATTTGATAGGACGAAATGTAAATGCACGTTATAAGACGGGATGGATAATAAAAGAAAAAGGACGGGACGGATCGGGAAGAGACTGAACAGACGGATGAGACGGGATTGAGCCAGACAGTAGGATAGCTATGTCAAGTTTAGGTATACAAGAGATTAATACGAAAAATAACATGTATTTGGTGTGGAGTGGAATCAAAAAATATATGCACCCAGGCGAAGCTGGGTCGGGCCGCTAGTATCGGTAATAAATATATGCTACTTTATGAAAACAGTATCCAAATCTGTTTCTAATTTAGTAATATTTATTTTGCATTTTGGATAGCTATTATATTCATATACACTTGTTAAACATTATGGGCCTTATTAATAATCTCGGAGAAATAAGACTTTGGAATTGACTTTTTAATTGTAGTAGCAAACTATACTCGAATTTAAACATAATAATTATGTATTTTGGTCAAAAAAGAGATTTCTGTTAGGGCACAGTGGGTTGCCATTTTAAAAGTAAACCTAATGGAGAAAATAATCTAGTCGATTCGAAAGCCTTGGGCTTTAATCCCTCGCTCATCCAAGGTTATTAATAGCGCCCTGGGTTTAATCGTAATACCTGAGACTATCAAAACGACAGACATTCAAACCTTTATTTTATTCTTCATCTGAATGCTTGATAGGGGCATGGTTGTGTTTAAACTGAGTGAAGACTATAGCTTCATCCACAGACCTGACAAAGGCTTTGCATAGTCTGGACTTGCGGTTTCGACATCGCCAGAAGATTCTCATGCATCCATCAGAATCCATTTTGCTGGTGTGGATTGAATATTCGTATCCATTGAGCCTTAGCATTTTATTTCCGCGTTTTCCTACTATAATCTTCGCGTCATCTGAAAATAAATAGCTAACTTTATTCAAATGTTTTTGGATGGTTTTAGAGAATATTCAGCATGCGTTAGAAAATCTACGGTTTTGATTATGCAAATTGACGTTCAAAGCGAAATAGGCATAGAAAATAGGTATACTTATTTTCGCAATAGTACGATTAAAATATACAGATTAGCTGAGTTAGAATAAAAAGCAGTAGTAATTAATTTGTGGAAAATTATTAATGAATTTTATTATAGGTAAAAAAATTACTCCCAGATGTTTAATTTTCAAAGAATAGCGCTGATAATTGTGTAAATAAAATATTATAAATGGAAGCTACAATTTAAAAGTGCCTGGCGATCACATAATTGCAGAGGATGGAAAATGTTAAATAATAACGGTTCTTACAATTATTAAAACAGAGTTTATTAAAAACTTGTCTTTTCTATATTTAATTTTTACTGACATTAAGTTACTAACATTATTCTTCCGCTCTGTGATCAATCAGTTCAACGATTTAAAATAATTTGAAGGTGAAGTGTACCTTCAAAGTTCAAACAGATCAATTATTATAGCGACATCCTGCTTATTGTTAACAAATTGAATTTTCAGAATAAAATTTATTTTTAAAGACTAATATTTTTATAGCCTCGGTCGCTTTGAAATCAGTTGGTACTCTGAGTATTTATTTTTTATGTTGATTTAGATATATTGTCAAAAATACAGCAGTGCCTTGTTTGTTCTGAATCTCTAGTACACATTATTATCAAATTGTGATGCACTTTTAAATTATCCATTTATCTCTTCATTTTCATCCATAGAGAGTCGCCTATTAAAGCCAAGCATTTCTCTAGAAGCCTGTCCATTCGATATAAATTTAATCTCTATGAATGCGTGTAAATTTCCTTTTATTGCCAATAGGTGGGTGGTTGTGTGAATTCACGTTCAGGACGATTTGCTCGTCGAGTATTTTGAGGTATGCCTTACAGCCCATGCTGTGTCGGCAGCATCTCCAGCGGAGCGGGTAGTTGGGCCTCGTGTAGCCAGCTTCTTTTTGCAAGGTGAACCTGTGACCTTGGAACACGATCATTTTGTTGCCCCGGTTTGACTCTACGTATGAGAAGTTATCTGAAATGAACATGATTGTTTTTTGTAAAGCTAAAAAGAAGGTATTTATTCGTAGTCATGAGTAATAGTTACATATATTCGTTATATCGATGTGCATGATAGCGTACTAACTAAATTTAACCTTCATTTAATTGTTGAGGAGGCGAGCATCAAACAGTACGACGGGTTTATGCTTATATTTTTAATGTTTTTTTACATTTATTAATTTCTAATATAACTATTTCGGCAGGGTAGACAGGCCTTTGCTTGCAGGGGGACAACGGAGTCTTAAGTATATATGTATGTATGTAACGTAACTCTACAGAATTTCCGTCTTCAAAAAGGAAACACGAGGAAAGTATCACAGAATCATCCGATTCGACAAGTATCACAGGTTATGTGTTGTGTTAAACATTTTTTGCGTTGGGAATATTTACGTATAATAACAATATTTACGCCTAGTCCAGCCTTTATCTGGCCAGCCACTTCATTGCTTCTTTGCTCTTGTTATTCTGGTACAAGAACAGGAAAGAATACAATACTTCATTACTTCTGTATGTAAAAAATGTCGAAAGAAATGTCCATATCCAAAATAAAGATGACAAAGGTTGCATATTTGGACATTTCGTAAGACATTTTGGCGAATAATATTTATCACTTATTCGTCGATACGAATACCGTCCCATCGGTCTATTGATTAACGATAAATAAAACTAAAATATTTCAAATTCACAACTTCGGATTTTAATATACTAAGTATGATATAAAGGACATTTATATTTTATTGTAGTAGAACACACATTAAATTAAGTGATATTTGGAAACACCTAGCCTATTTTTGATACTCGATTTAATTTGAATTAAACATTATTAATTTAAACTTATTATTTTATTATTGTTGAACGTCACTGAAGGGCAAGTTTTTGTGTGGTTATACCTCATAGTATTGATATCCAATAGAATTAAATAGCTTAAAGTATCAATAGTAGGCCAATTGATTTAACATTGACTATCTAAACAAACTATTTGTAGCTACATTATTTTTTCATAAAAAATGTAATCTCAATTATTTGTAATAAAACTTTCAGGAATAATTTATAATAATAACACTTAACTTAGATCATCAAATTAATAGTTTGCAACAAAAACATATCCTACTAACAAAATTCAATAGCTTGAGCATCACAAAGAGTTACAATATTTTTAAAACACTTAAAAAAGGTTCTGGTGTATAATACACAATATACATTATAAGAGAAGTCTTACATATTGGCCCAAAGTTATTCAAAATGATGGTAATAAGTTTATTGTGCCTGTACTTCCTAAGATATGCTAGAGCTACCTACATTTGGAGAATTTATTTTATTCCACATTAACAGGTTTTTGAACATTTCACAGCCTCTGCGGCACAGTTGGTTAAACGCGGCCTGTGAAACAAGAGGCTGCGGGTACGATCTCCACAACAAGAGAATCGCTGCACCGCACAAATATTTTTTTTGAGTCTCGGTGTTTTTGAAACCGAAAAGTATTTTTTAGCCACGACACAAGACTCGATCTTAGTGTGGGGTCGGGACTATGTATATGACTGTTGGTAGTTATTTAATTTATAATATAAACATGACTTTTTTCGTATTCACAATTATCACGATCAATTTTTCAATCGAAATATCGGCTTTCGATATTCATACACGAAACATGGTATCTGCAGGTCACGCCTAATTTTATTATGCAGGTTATAAATAATTTCATATAAAAAGCCTTAAAAATGTCCATAAGGCTCATGGTTATGCTTATTATGATTAATAGCGACTATTTTATCCGCAATGGTGTAGATAGTGGCCTTGCAGCTCCGGGCGTGGTTGGTACACCGCCATCGCGCATATTTTGTGCTTTGTTGCATATACTGTTGTGAGTACCGGTAACCTTGAACAATCATCACACGTGTCCCCCTCAAAGACACCTCGTAATAGTATGGTGTATCTGAAAAATATTATAATGTAGTGCACATTAATTATATTTTTCATTGGTTTATAAACTAAGGATAGGCCCTAAAAGATGACCGTTATAATAGCGCTAAAAATATTAAATCAACTTAATTTACTAAATGACGTCTTAATGGTGATAAAAAAATATTATTAAACTTTCTGTCATAATAAAAGCAAGAACAACTATTAATTTCAATAACTCTACTAGAGGGGTACAGGAGCGCGCGCGCACCACTTACGTAGGAACACTACGCACGTTCTGCCCTGTCCATATAATTTTGTCAATGGATTTATGTTTCGTGTCTTTACTAAGAAACCTGGTAAATTCTTTCGTTATTTTGGAAAGGGCGCGAACGTGGATTGCGGTGTCATTAGCTTTCTAGCTAATATACCAATTTATAGATGCTGTGGTCGACAGGGTCCTGGAATAAAAGCTATATTTATCATCTCGGCTAAATCTCAGTGACCTTTACGCATCGAGTACAATACGAAATCTAACAATGAGACGCAATATTCGTTCAGTTGTAGAACATACTACTCACTCCATCCACAGGTAGTCCATTGCTGACCATAGGCCTCTCCCTTTCTTTTACTTGAGTAAAGCACCTTTAGCCTTCCTTCTGATACCTCGGGGGGGATCTGAAGGGGCCTGACAGGGTCTCCGGCCTTCCAGCCTGAAGCGCGAGGACAGTTGTCCGTATTGCGCAGATGTTATACCCATGCTGGGTCATGGGCCTACCTCCCTATTCCTCCCTCTAGTATCTCCACATCAACCTGTTGGAAGCGGCCTGCATCAAGCGACTACCTGCAACCTTAGCCAGGTCGTCTGTCCAACTTGTTGACATACGTTGAAATAAGGAAAATATTTATTTTTCATTGAAAGTTAATCATAAAGGTAAAGATTTATAATCCTTTCAACAATAGCATAACTTAACTATCACGCTAGCAAACGACTGGGTAATGGATAGTAGTAATTAAAACAAAATAGTATTTACAACGAATATATTAATTAAGACAACATTTATTTTAGGTATTCCCCGGACACGATACACAATCTTTAGTGAACCTTAAGTTGAACTATTTTAACAATATGAATGATAGAAAAACAAATAATAAAATCCTGTATTCCCATAGCCTATCTATGTAATAGCCCTTTATTGTACCTACCCAAACATTTTTTTTAAATTTCTTTAAATGGCTAGACTAACATGCCATTAGTCAAATAGTCAGCGAGACGAATGCTCATGGACAGTAGCAAAATCAAACATCACCATGAATTACAAAGCCATGTTTGGCATTCCATTGCACTCGACATCCTGAGACATAAGATATTAACACCCGTATTCTAAGACGTTTCCTCGAATCTTCCTCGACCTTATCTCTGTCGAGGTGACGCTTAAAATGAATTCGAGGAATCCTCGAAAATGGTATGCTTAGTTAAAAATATATCTTTCCTAGATGATCCTCGAGTTCGAGGTTGAGTCGAGGAAATACGTCATCAAATACGTCATTGATGTGTTAATAAGGTGCAGATTTAACAAAAACTATTTGACATTTCAACATTATGCTCACTTGAAAAGTGACAGTCAAAATTTGTTATGTAAATAATAAACATTGTTTCCATAGTGATAATATTTCCTCGAGTATTTCTTAAGGTAGGTCGCGACGTACCTTGAGTTTGAAAGTTGATTCCTTTCCTCGAGAAAGAAAAAGTATTGAGTGACGTTGAGTGGAGGAGACTTTTTTCAACTATGAATACAGATTCCCTCCAGTTAAAGCCGAGTGGAGTCGAGTCATTTTCGAGGAACGTCTTAGAATATGGGTGTAAGTCTCAATATATCCAGTAGTTACTCTGGCTATAATATCCATCAAACACAACAGTGCATTTGCACTGGTGTTTGGCGGGAGAAATAGAGTTAAGTGCTTTATTGTGAGTACGATCAATGAATTAAATTTCAAGTTAAACACACATTCAGAAGAAACATTATAACTATGATAATATATTTTCTTTATTACATTTTTATAATTCTTTTCTTTGGGTGGTTATGTATATTATCATAATACAGGATATAACCGTCGACAGTAAATACTTTTGCAGTGCACCCGTACCGAGGTCGGTTGGAGCACGTCCACCTTACTTTCATTGGGTTGGACCTCCTTCGATTGTCATTCACTTGCGTGAAAGTGTATCCGTTGAGGCACAGCATCCTTCTGCCTTTTTTCGATATTGCAAACTCGACTGAAAAAAAAAACAATTATTTTTATTGCAATTCCAATGCCGAGGTTAAAATGCCGACTAGGGAAATGTGATGGGGCTTTTTCTATTAATTATCAAACCGGAGTCACAAAGTGCCCGATATGATAATAGGAGGATATCGCCCTACGGAACACATATAGGCGAATTGTGGGTGTCTTGATAGCACCTCTACCCCTTCTAGAAAAAGGCGTGAGTTTATGCAAAAGTAATAGTAATGCATTGTTAAACGTTGGTTCAATGGCTTAAGAAAATATTGGAATTAAAATGAATAGAAATTCTGACGACAAATTTAATAACGTTGATTTTATTTTTGTTGGTTCATTATTTAAAGAAAAGTTCATAATGGGTAACAACGTTTATTTAAATAAATATTTAACACTGAAAACAATTCATAAATCTATACATATAAAAATAACGAATGAAACTTTGGAAGGGGGATTACTTTCAAAATAGGTCATTGTTTAAGTATTGTTGCTGTAAAACATAGTTTTTTTGTTGACTAAAGGTGGGACTATGGATGTGTTTGTTATTTACTTTGATGATGACGTCATCGACCGTGTAAATAACCGCTTTGCAACCTCTACAGAAGTGTGTTGAGCAGACCCAGCGCTTTTTAAGAAGACATTGGCCGTTCCTATTTTCAGTCTTCTTGTGGTAGAATGTATAGCCTTCTAGAGCTATTAGGGTCTTGCCGCGCTGTGACCTCAGGAAAATGGCTGAAATTTCAAAATTGTCAAAAAAAAAACTTTTTGCACATTACTAGGCCTATTTAATTAAACAAAACAATTTTTAATATATTTATTGTGATTTTTTTAATTACAAGAATAAGGTTTTTAAATTAAAATTATTTATTAATTTTATATAAAACTGAAAGACAAAACAATTTGTACTAATAGGTGTTGTTAAAATGCCTTATAAATAAATCACAGTTTAATATAACACAATAAAACATCACGCTTGTTTTTTATAAGAAATAAGCAGATTAAAAAAATAACAAAAATATTTTAAGCTTACATAAAAATATTTTTTGGAAACAATACTGAATATTATTTTATAGCTAGATAGTATTTTTTCTCATTATATTCACAGCGAAATAATTTAATAACTTAACTATTGCGTGGTGGCCTGTTGGTAAACGGACTAGACGCGACTGCCAACATGTTCACGGTGGTCGCGGGTTCGAATCCCAGGGCACACCTCTGACTTTTCGGAGTCATGTGTGTATTGATAGTCAATCACCACGCACTACACGGTGAACGAAAACATCGTGAGGAAACCTGTATACCATAGCGAATTATAAAAATGTCTATGGTATGTAAGTCCGCCAACCCGCACTAGGCCAGCGTGGTGTACTATATGGCCTAACCACTCTCAATCGTACTCGATTGTAGAGGAGGCCCGTGCCCTGCAGTGGGACGTATATGGGCTGATACAGATGGTAATGGAACATAATCTTACGTATTTTAATGTCTCGGTAGAACATAATTTACCATCACGCGTGCTTTGCATGTGGGTAGACGGAGACTAAATATTTAAATAAACCACGATATAATTCTTTCGCTTAGTCTACTACATTCATAATTTTTCAACCCTTATTGGTGATTTAGGGTTCGTCTGACTTTACCCTTCTTAAAATACATATTATATACTTAGAAGTTATAATACAATGCGTAAAAAAACTGGTGGTCATTTAAGTATATCCATGTTTTATGTAGATTTTGAATTTTTAGCATTTCGGAGTCATTTGAAATTCGTTGACATTTTCATAAAAAAATTACACATTATACAAATTGTTCTTGATATCTGAACTCTTTGCTCAGAAATAGCACACAGGCACGATTACTTCAGAGTCTTTGTCAATCCTATGTCAAAACGTATGGCACCGTCTGTCTCTTGCATTTTGATGAAGTCACATTTTGCAGAGGTGTATAACCTACGTTGACTTTTCAAATAGAGTTTTTTTTGTTACAGTATTTTTTTAAGCTATTCTTATAAGATGTTTTTTTTTGTATTGTACTTGGATGTACTTGTATTTTTACAGAAATAATGAGCGTTAATTTTTTAAACAAAACCTTTTCCATTATTTTTATTGACCTAATTTAAATAGTTAGAGTTTTTAATGATCCTTTACCAACTATATGAACCCCGAGTTTTTCACGCATTGTATTTTTTCATAGACCATTGGTATTTATTTTACAATTATATTTTTTTTTATCCAAGCGTAATGAATGACGCCCTGTAACCATGTAGAGTGACGATATTCGTAAGATGGCTGGTAGCGGTTGGAGACAATGGGCTGAAGATCGAGCCCAGTGGTGGGCCATAGGAGAGGCCCGTGTAGTAGTGGACGCGGATGGACCAAGAAGCTTATACCCAAATGGAGATTGCATTCCGTATAAATAACTGAAACACGAAAATTTTACCTTGAATGCTGTCGCTGTTGCCTGCTATCATTTTCTTCAGAGTGACAATGAATGAACATGATTTTTAGTTCATAGGCAACAGTGACTTCATTCAAGGTAAAAATTTTATGCTTCACTTTATATACGGAATGCAATCTCCATTTGGGTATAAGCTTCTTGGGATGGACTGATGATTTTTAATCTGTACAAACTACGGTACTGGTATGGAACTTTTTGCAAAGATCGAGTCTTGGTTCGTGGTTGTGTTGCGTGTTGCCGGATACTATAGCGTCATCAACGGTATAGAGGTACGCCTTACACCCTTTCCTGAAGTGGGTTGAGCAGAGCCACTTCTTCTTCGAAGGACTGGTGGTGCCAGTGTACTGCTTCTTGTAGTAAAATGTGTAGCCATGAAGGCTGATTAAGGTCCGACCTCGTTGCGATACCATGTACTCAGCTGTAATATATAAGGCATATCAATAATTATTTAAATTAGAAAGAACGAATAATAAATTAAAATTGAATTTAGTGTATTGTGTGTATAATTTAAATGAATAAAGTTCTGGATTAGAATGTTAATGCGAGTAATGATGACATCGTTTTTGCTTTTCAAATCTTAAGACGAAAATATGTTGGTGAATCGAGGGTGCCATGAATTACAACTCTGCCTACCGTATAGAGGATAGAGGCGTGAGTTTATAAATTCTTTTTATTTTCGGCAGGTACCTAGACCGTGAATTATTTTATTTCTGATAATTTACCTAAGTTGCATCAAGCGGACACATCTTAATATTATACCGTCAAGTATCGGATATATAAAGATTGAAGGAATACAAATAAAAACAACTTTTTATAAAAAATACATTAAATAAGTATTGCGTAATTCTAAATTAGTGGTACATTTGATTTTTAATAAGATATTTATAAAATCTAATATACATAAATATGAATGTTTTAAATAAATTATTTAAAGCTATTAAAAAACAATCAATGTGGAATAATTTATCACTCATAAAATACATGCACATACTACGAGTTCACTCAGAAGACGCTACATACAGGGTGTGACAAAAGTGTTATCGGAAACAAAGCCAAGTGGTGATTTCAAAATGCCTTGACTTCAAAATATTCGTAAAAAGGGCTCGGTAGTGAGTATGTACTATTTTAAAAATACTGTGCGCTCCATGCGTTGACACCTAGCACTAGGTTATTATTAAACGCGGTACCATTGCGTTTTTTCTACATAAAAAAATAAAGTGTTATTTCAGCAAATATCTACTTGTGTATATTTTTATACACCCAAAAACGACGAGGAAAAAATATTTTGTCGCATTTTTATATTTTTCTATAATGTCATAGTATTTGAAATCACTAATACTACCATGTGGCTTCGTTTTCGATATCAGTCTCGACATACCCGCTATACAAACAAACACAAAGTGCCTATGTTTTATAAATCAACTAGTTTAGAGCGGAAGTCATTCGCTTGAAGCTTAACCTCAGATTTAATGACAAATATCTACTGTGAGTTTTTCAGAGATAAATGACTGTTCATATAAATTAACTCTCTATAAAACATGATACATAACTATATAAATAAACAATCCAATAATTCTGCATTAAAATTAATATCCAACTAAATTAATAGGCACCGTTTGACGTTTCATACCTTTCAAGTTTAAATAATTTTCTACTGGCGTAACTCGCGCCATATCAATAACTTTTACTGCAAACCCACAATACCATTTTACGGAAAATCTTATTGTAATTGTGTAAGTTATTTCTTTACAAAGTTGAAAAATATGAAACGTCAAACGTTACTTATTAGTTTAGTTGGATTATAGCATCATCATTTTCAGTCACAAAGTCCACTATTGAACATAGACCTCCTTAAAGATTTTTTATCATATAGACCGACTAACCAGCAGACGGTTCAATCATAAGTAATTATAACCGCTCATGAACATTTCCAACACTCATACATTATCTGCAGACTTCTCAATAAAGGACAGGATGTCGGGACACCGATATTCTCACTCACTGAATAAAAGAATACTATGAACTGAGCTACCCTTTCCTACAATAATCTAAGGGGAATATAGAGTGACTCTAGAACTATGGCTAGCCTTAAAGGGTTTATTTCCTCAACGACATGATTTCTGATACAAATCACCTGAAGGTAATTACAGATACGACAAAGCCAAATCTCGCAGTCGACACTATAGGTAAGTTTTCAATGTTTAATTTTGAGCAGTATATAATTGTTACATTATAAAAAAAACATGAATTTGTAACAGCATCACAATTGGTTGTAAAATAACTGAGATGTTGATATTTGTTAATATTGTAGTGGAGACATTCGTTTTCTCTTATTATTTAAAATAATTAGGGCCAATGCCACTAGTTTCTGATAAAGTCCCTAATAGCTATATTCCACTAATCTCTCAGATAAAATACTAAATTTAAAAATATTTCTGATTACGATTTTGCAAAACATAACCTTTCGATGTAAATAACAATAACAATTGAGTCAACATACCTATTCCCCCTGTCAAAATCCCTGTCTGATCTGTCAAAAACTGTCTGTCATCAACCTATTTAGGTACGTATCAATAAGTTGGCGGGTGTAAATGTACATTCTTCTGCAAGACTACCATGTCGTCTACCGTGAAGACTACAGCCCTGCACTTCTTGCTGTAGTGTGATGAGCAGACCCATTTCGTCTTCTGTCCGTTTGTAGTCTGTCGCTGGTAGAACGTGTACCCATCCTTGTATAACAGCACATTGCCTTTACGGGATTTGACGTATATTGCTGAAAATAATAGATATAATTAGAAAAGTATTTAGATAATTCTTACGTAAAATTTTATTTTTAGTCATTACGATTGAATTTATTGCAACAGCGGTTAAACAGTATCGATGCCTTAAAAATAATTACTGGGTCTAAATAAAAACTAATTTAATATACATTTGTTTGGTTACAATTGTGTTATGAGGTATTACAAAGTAAATTAAACCAAAAAAAAAAACCGGATCAAAATTTTAACAATCGAAATCGTAATATGAAAAGGATAGATGAATTTAAAATAGTTACACGTGCCAAGTAAAGGAAACAGTTTGAAAAGGTAAGAAAATATAAAAATCAATACAAGCGTTTTTATATCTTTATTTCAGTAACATAATACTTGTATTGCTGCTAGATTTGCGAATTTTTAATCCAGGCGAAGCGAATCATGTGCAAAAAAGATTTTAAACTTTCAGACTTATTGATCATATAATTTTATGACAAAGGATAGGCTTCCGGAAACGAATAAAAAAGTAACTTTCCGTAATTTGCTTTATCCTATCAGAATAAAAAAATAAAATGAGAACCTCCCGTTTTGAAGTCGGTTAATAATCTAGTAAGAATAAAAGACATTATACATTCCACAATTTCTATTTCTTCACATGGTTATGTTCATTATATATGGCAACTATTTTATTATTAACAATATGCAGTCTTGCTTTACAGTATTTGTTTTGCGTGCAACACCATCTTTTCTTATTAGTCTTAGAGTTACCAGGTTTTAGATAGAAAGTGTTTTCGCCAATCCTTATGTTTGTTTTGCCTTTCTTCGTCTTAATTAGCGTCACTGAAATGTAAAAGATTTCTAGTTTATTAACAAGAGAATTGAGGATCTTACTTTGGCTACAATGTCCAATGTTATGTTGTTAATGTTGTCCAGTGTTGTTACATGGTGTTACAATAAACAGTTATTATTTTTATTGAAGTCCTTCAAACCAAAACAAAATAGTGCATTTACATAGTCGATTGGTGGGAGAAATAGACATTGCGGTGGTACCTACCCAGCCGGTTTAAGAGACAACCACGTATTATACAAATTGAGAAATAAAACGAAGAACATAATCCATCAATGTTTGCGTGATCCGTGTATCATTGGACATAATAATTTATTTACACAAAAGATTTAACAATGTGCAAACAATAAATATATTTGCCTTATAAATACTGTTCATCTGAAGTTAGTACTTCCGTTCGAAGCATTGCTTTCCAAACATGTCTTCTAGGTGCGGGGTGGTTATGTTCATTTCTAATATTAACAATTCTGTTTGATATAGTAAATATAACTGCCTTACAACCCTTGCACGAATGGGTCGAACATATCCACCTCACTTTGTAGCCATTGTCTGTCTTCTTGCAATACTTATAATCGCCATAGCATAGGAGCTGAGTGCCTCTTTGTGACATTACAAATTTAGCTGAAATTAATTTCATTATTAGTTAATTATACGAAAAATGTTGTACTGTATCAGACCATATTCATTCCACTGTAGGGTAGTATCCTCGTCTACAATCAGGAGTACGATTGATAAGGGTTAGGCCGTAAATGGGATATGGGTAATACGAGTTCGCGGACTTTACATATCATAGGAATACTTACAAATCACTACGGTATGCAGGTTTCCTTCACCACTATGGTACGTCGAGATTGACTGTCAATACACACATGACTCCGAAAAGTCAGAGGTGTGTGCCCTGGGATTTTAATCCGAAACTACGGTGAAGAAGTTAGTAACTGCGTCTGGCTCATTTACGAACAGGCCACCCCCCATTTTTTACCATTCTCATTTTAATACCCAGAGGCGAAAATGAAAAATCATAAAATAGTTATTATATCGTTTTAATTAAAAGACAGGAAAGATAATTATTATGCTAAATTACAAATTCTCTTTTGAGTCAAGTGGACTAAATACCTAAAATATTTGAAAGAAAGAAAATTATTTATTTGTAACAAGTAGCAGTAACAAAACCAAAATATTAAAAAATTTAAATACATATTTTATCAACTTTCCACTTGGAATTATAAATCATATTATTATTCTATGTGTTTTGTGTTATTGCTCTAAGATACATGATAGTTCTTATCTCAATAAAATGCATAGCTTATAAAATTTGTATTTTTGTGCATAGCTAATATCGAGAACAAACAAGTTAGTCCAAGAGCCATTTGCCTTATTCATCACTACATAGTATAAAACAAAGTCGCTTTCTCTGTCCCTATGTCCCTTTGTATGCTTAAATCTTTAAAACTACGCAAACATCGCTTATCTTTAGAAGGGCCGAGAATGTTGATTAAGCAAATTTTAAGCAGAAAGACGGAGGTTGGCTTTCAGCTGGACGTTTGATATAACTGGCAAGTAAATGAAATCGCTTTTTTCTGTGAAGTAGTAACAATTGAGACCTTTAATCGAGATTTTTTAATTTGTGGATTTATTAGTTAAAATATGTAATAAAACCGTTATTAATAGTAAAACTTAATGAACGTTTTATCTCATGGTAACGTGATTTAACTAACATACGATGAAGTGGTTTTTTGTTATTAAGGGTGATTGACGTCAACTCTTTGAAGCCAACTTTCCGTAACATATTTTAGGTCCAGGATGAGTATGCTCGTTGTTTACAAAGATGATTTCATCTGATACTGTTATAATGTTGGCCTTGCATCCTCTAGAACTGTGAGTAGAACATTTCCACCTCATTCTGCCTGTGCCGGTCGTAGCTTTTGCGAATTTATAATCCCCGTAGAGAAGGAGCCGAAAACCTCTTTGTGACGTGATGTATTTAACTGAAACTGAATACAATATATGTTATTTTTTATATATATAATATTATTTCACAGATTAGCAAAGGTTTCCCGCCCTAAATGAATAATAAAATTATATTTCTAACCTACTGGTAATAGGTACGTTAAAATCATTAAACACAAAAGATAATTTCATAAAAAGCCATATAAAATTAAAAATAGGTAAACAATACATTTTTTTAATCAATTCTAACATTTTTTTTTAAATATGTCAGCATATTGAAATATACGATTAATCAATCATTTACGCTATTTTTATGTATGGCTATATTGACAAAACGTTTCATAACCTAAAAACGCAGTGCTTTACATTTTTTCCTCCCTTCAGAAGACAATGGCATACGTTTTAATATTTTATTCTAGTAGTAGTTGCGACCTTTATTCTAATAAAAGCTGCAAAGAACCATATTGTAATTGTCTTTTCCTAGATCAAGATACTATGGAAAATGGACATTCTTCTTTGAGGAACTGAAGAACGTAATTGAAGAAATGGTGTCCATACCATTTCGATCACCAGTTATTTATTTTATTTCCCCATGTACAACCGCGGTTATTCATAAATAAAACACCAATTAAAACTTAACTAACTTTATTTGCTACAACATGCGTAAAATTAATTGTTATATCTTTATATTAGTGAAACGTCTATTCAAATTGCATGCAAATATGTGAATGATTACATCAAGAACTTAAAATAACACAATACAGATATCCATATCATAATATAAAAGCAAAAAAATAACGTGAAAATTATTTAAAATGATAATAAATAAAAAATACTTATCAATGCCGTAATAATAAACATTATACATAAAAAATAATAAAAGTGGCAATACACTAGATGTTAAGGCTATAGAAATGTAAAAAATATCAACTATCGATTAAATCCATCCTTCGCCAATCGTAACAATTATGCCGGCCTGTCGAAATAGCCTATACAGCTAAACGCCAGAAATATTTCTTGGGAGCAGGGTGGTTATGTTCATTAATGGCACTGACTATTGTGTCTGCTACTGTGAATACCGCTGCCTTACAACCCTTGCAAGAATGGGTGGAGCATCTCCATCTAGCTTTGTAACCGTTGTCTGACTTCTTGCTGAACTTGTAGTCGCCGAAGAGTAACAGCTGGGTGCCTCGCTGTGAGATGATGAATTGAGCTGGAACAAAAATATGGAATTAGTAAATGAGTTCGGGTTTTGATTTAAGCTACCAATTTGAAAGGAAAGCTGAAAGAATAATTAGAAAATAACAACGAATTTTACCGAAAATAATAGTTAAACTGGTGTTGAATAATAAAGATTTGTTTTTGTTCAATTCTTTATTTTACAGTGAACAAAACATAACAAATTTCAAAAGGTAAAAGATAAAATGTCAAGAACAATATTATTGAAGACGATTTCCTAACGTAGTAAAATGGTTTTGATAACATTGTAATATATACATATCTACACAGTAACATTATTAGGAGTTATCGTATTGTACTCATTTGAATAAAGATAGATGTAGAAAAGACGTTTAACAGTTATATCTTTAAAGGCATATTAGTTTGGAAAAAATGTTTTAAAATCGTTCGTAAATAATTCAAATATTAATCATATTTTGCATTAAAACTCCATGGAAAATGATTTTTTAGATCTGGAAATCAAACGCCTTTTTGGTACCTTTTTTGTCTATACTCGACGTAAGGCAACAAGGCTTTCCAACTGGCTGCATAAAAAATAATTGCACCTTGTTATGGAATGTCATTTAAAGATATCAGGTCACAATGATGCTTATTATTATAACTTAGCTAATAAAATCATATTTTAGGGTTAACATCTCTTATTTTGGAGAAGGGTTATGATGATTTTTAACCCTAATAATTCTGTTTGCTAATTTTTTGCAACCTTTTTGTTGCTTGAACATACATATCTAGCATTACATAAGTATCAAATTTCTTGCAAAACCTATGAACTCTGTACTCCTATTTTTCCTACTGGTGGCTTTTGGAATTCCAAATTCATTGTTTAATATAACGAGCTGACAAGAATGATACTTGATATTCTAAAGGGCCAAATTCAGTTCATTGTTCAGTTTATTGGCTCTTGCTATACCCCGATTCTGCCAATTTCACGTATTACATACCAGCCAAAACAGAATTTCTAAATTTGACTTTATGGAACATAAAATGTCACTATTTATTTTATTCCGCGGCCTTACATTATTACAGCCTTATCAACTTTTCCAAATCTTTAATCATAGTAGGTATTTAATGTTGGCTTCATTTTTTATTGCACAATACCACATGGCACGCCAAATTGAAGTTTAATATTTTACCTGTCAATTGGTTATTCATCAAATTATCTCCTTTCTTGTCACTGGAATTAAAATATTTTCATCAATTATCCTACTTAAAGCTATAAGAATAATTTTTTATTTACAATTTTTAGCTATCATTCAACGAGCAAATTGGTATTTCTACCACACCAAAATCCTTTTTCGGTGCAGGATGGTTATGTTCATTTTTAATATGAACTATTGTGTCTAACATTGTGGATATAACCGCGTTGCAACCCTTACACGAGTGGGTCGAACATACCCACCTGGCTCTGAACCCATTACCACTTTTCTTGCAGAATTTATAATCTCCATAGAGTAGGAGACGGGTTCCCTTTCGCGATGTTATGTAATGAGCTGAAATAAATTAAATATTGAATAAGAAAAATAGGTTAATATATCCTTATATATTTATATAGAATAAATAATCAGAATAATGTTATAACGCCCTTTTAAACGTTAATAAATAAATATGATTTTATAAGTAATAAGAGCTATTTTTCATAATCAATTTTTATTTCGTATTTTATGCAAAAAAAAAAATCTTTACAAATGTCAATAATCGATTTATAAGAAAGGGCGTATATTCAACCTTTTTATTGTGTAATTATTCATACTTAAAAAAATCTAATGTGAACTTACCAGAGAAATAAAAAAGTACACAATTTAAAAAGTACTTTAATCATATTATTTATCTACGAAAATGGTTACACAAATTTAATTTTATTTCAAGAGACAAAGGAGGTAGTCAAAATTGGAAGTACAAAAACATTGCCAGTTACAATCTATATGCTGGCTTAGCAACCATAACAATACCTGAAAAGTTGTTTATAAGAAACTGAGGATAGGCCCTTTAGTTGGGACTCCCAATACGATGATAGTTAAAGTCGCGCTATTAATACAATTTTTGGCCATCAGCTATCCTATTATTTAATTTTTACATTTTTTGAATTCCCGATGTTTCGATTACTTTACAGCTTTCGTGGTCACGGGGCGGACTGATGATCTTATTATTGTTAGAATTTGTTATTGATTGTTACCCCTTATTAACAGAAATATTTTATCAACCACATAATCGTAAATAAGTTAAATCATGTTAAGGGGAGTTAAAACGTTCCATAAGATTTTCTATTCATTATGATTTTTCGAAATATTTCATCTAATATTGCCACAACAGAAAAAATCATCACATCCGCAATTTTACCTGTATAAAAAAGGTTCTCGGCCATTTTAAAGCCAATGAGCTGGTAATAGCTGATTAGACAGCTTTGAATATCGTTTAACAGTTCACATTAACGCTTAAAAACTGCATGAAGACCTTAGAATACGGGGATAAGACGCATACGCACTAGATTCCAGTTCTTATACAATGACGAAGGCTTGACGCCCTAGGACCCTAGGGCTTCAAACTTTACTAGGGCGTCGCGTCGTTCACGATAAGAAAATTAAGCGAATACATTACGCAATTAGTGTCATGAATCTACATAAAAATTAATTTATGTGCGACATTAAAGTAATTTCAGCGGCAAGTGAACATTTACATCTAGATTTGCAGCAGACGGGGTCTTCGGCCATAATGTATTTTTTTTGCATGTACCTAATAAATAATTAATTCACTCAACAATCACATACCTACACAACAATCAGATCACACACAAAAGATCAAATCAGCCTTGTGTCATGGGTATCAGGGGCCCTACTATATAAATCCGAAGTTCGAATCTTCGTGACGTTTTTCGTTTCGAAACCTACTCTGTAACACGAAATTCGAAACTTCGGATCGAAGAATGAATGATTCGAATATATCGGCAATCCGAACAGTTACATTTTTATTTACTATATTCATCCGAAACGAAGTTCGAAACTTCGGACGAACGATGTTTGTGACGATACGAATGTACCTACTCTGTAAATGTTCGTATTGCCGATATATTGGAATAATTCATTCTTCGATCCGAAGATTCGAATTTCGTGTTACAGAGTAGGTTTCGAAACGAAAAACGTCACGAAGTTTCGAACTTCGTTTCGGATTTATGTAGTAGGGCCCCAGGAACTATGAGAGACTTTTCGGTCTCACAAACAACTAGACGAAACACCCGTGAACATCGCGCTAAAATAAACATTAATTTAACTCAATTTAATACATTTATAAACTGTGATATTTTTATTATCTTTATTATTAAACTTTATGTCATAAGGCAAGCAAGTATTCAAAATCTTTGCGAGCGACGAGTAATTTTAGTAACGCTCCACTAGAGATCTACTGGAGCACGCGCACCAAATATGTCGGAACACTTTACGCGCTTTCCGCCCTATCCAATTTATGTCAATGGTTTAATTTATGGCAATGATTATTGTTCAGCGACACTATGACGTCTTCATAGGTATAGGCGCTGGCCCGGCATCCTTTGTGGTTGTGAGTTGAGCACACCCATCTCACAGCAAGACCGTTCACCTTTTTCGTACAGAAAGTGTAGCCGTCCACCCTGAGTAAAGTCCTTCCACGTTGTGACCTCACAAACTCCACTGAAATTATTAACAATATTTTGTTTTAAGTATTGCCGAGGAAATAAACGTCAAATATACAAATGCAAAAATATAGTAGTAGTACAGACAATCACAAAAAACTTTATATTTTTAAAATTTAATTATTTAAGGAAGAAAACGAAGCAAATTATATTCATGTTTATCGATAACGTTTTGGTAAATAAGACATGCAATTCTGAAAAAATGAAACAATCTAAATAAACGAATATAAAAAATCCAATCACTATATTATGAAATTGTACAATGTCGTTTAAAATTAACATAAATTAGATACATTTAAAAATAAATAACTTAATATAGATACGTACATTTTTAATTTACATTCATAATGCCATCCAGGTCTTAAATTTTATTTTATTTTATTAACTAACACGCACACACCAATACATTGAAATAATAAAAAAAACTTTGGATAAGTGTACACCGCGAACGCCAAAACCATTTTATAAGTAATTATGGAAAATAAAATTGAAGTTTACCGTTACGATTTCCGAATAAACTACATCTTGATGCACACAAGTTAGGCCGC
Source organism: Hyles vespertilio (assembly GCA_009982885.2). Lineage (NCBI taxonomy): Eukaryota > Metazoa > Arthropoda > Insecta > Lepidoptera > Sphingidae > Hyles > Hyles vespertilio. The sequence continues at coordinate 17,487,332 of CM042809.1, read as the reverse complement.
CAAATTAAAACTGCATACATTGTCAGCCTTAAAAAAACTTTTTGAATCCATCAATGTTGATGCTTGTTATTAATTTTGATAATTTCGTTATCATATGTATGCACTGTGGCTCGGCATCGCTTGGTGTTGTGGGTGGAACATATCCACGTCACTGTCAGTCCGTTCATCCTCTTTGTACAGAAAGTGTAGCCATCCACTTTGAGTAGAGGCCTTCCACGCTGTGACGTAACGAATTCCACTGAAAATTGTAGATGAATTATTGCATGTTCTATGTATTTAAAAAATCAAATTTATTATTCTTTAGTATTTATTTGGATTAAAATTACTAAAAAAAAATAAAAATAAAAAATTCTATTTGGAGTGCCGGTTGCCTAGCATTTCTTTTGTATTTAAAAAACTTCAAATAAAACAAGAAAACTAAATTCCTGCGTTACAACATAAAAATGAAAGGTTACTGACAAATGTTATTTTGTTATTATGTTACCCATGTTGGTCTCATATTTCAAACAATATTAAGTAAGTTTGTTTCAAATTGAATTAAAATGAATACTTTATTTAATTATTAGACAAACTAGTGTCCCTGAGAGACTCGCCGAGCTCCGGAGATCGGTGTCAATTTTTTGCGTGCCACTGTTGATCCTAGCTGACAGGAGTTACAGTAGTGGGTGTGTAGGCGGGAAAGTTTCTAAAAAAATTATATGGCAAATAAGATAAGAAATTAAAAAAATAATTCAAACTGAATCTACTCAAGAATAATAAATAAATCAGAATTTTAAAAATCCAACTATAATCATTTATTTTTATGAATTTGCACAAAATCGTTTAACGTTAACATAAATTAAAGATTTATAAATAAATCCATAGACACAGTCATATTACTTTTAGATTCATAACTACAACCAGGTCTTAAATGTTATTAAAGCTTACGACGCTTTATCTTACTAATTGCATTTATCATCAGTATTTTCTGGCGCAGTCCACTGTTAAATATAGGCCTCCTTCAAGTATTTTCAAAATCTTGATTATGTTGTCTGAAAATTTATTGGGTGGATATTTGTACTATCGCATTATTTTATAACACTTTTTACACGCACTACTAACTATAGATAATTAGAGTTTCACCCGTTCAAACACGCATAGAGTTAAACTCTGTACCTTTGTTAGTGTGGAGTGAAGCCGAATATTCGCATCGTATTTATCGGACGCATCGCATCACACGGATCGTAATAATATTTGTAGAGAAGGTTATACAAGTACGTCCATTGACCCGCATCGTTCGGATTGCACGAATCTACCCGTCGGCAATACCGATGCCGATCCTCTGGAAGGAAGACAAGCAAATACGATTGCCGCTGATACTGTAGACGCATTGTAAAATAATTATCCGTTTGATACGAAGCGCCCGATATTTACGATGCGGAAATGTGGACGCCTGACGCCTGTTTTAAAATCGAAATTAGTCGACGACGAGACTGTCGAAGCGCGTAAACAACTGATAAGTGATAAGAGAATTCTAGTTTGGTTGTCAGATGACGTTATTTGAACTGGTCAATGCTGATGATTATTGTTTATTTTGATAATTTCGTTATCATAGGTGTGTATGGTCGCTCGGCACCTCTTGTGATTGTGGGTGGAGCAGACCCATCTAGTCCTCAGTCCACTCGCCATCTGGGTACAGAACGTGAACCCTTGCACTCTAAGTAAGGGCTTTCCACGCCGGGACATCACGACAGACACTGGAAATTATACAAAAATATATTTCATTTTTTTGTTCATACAAAATAAACATCAAATACATAAAATTAAGAAAAAAATAGTTCGAATTTGCAATTTGGATTAGAGACAATATAATACTGTCTATATTTTTTAATTAATTTAATTCTAGGAAAAAATACTTTTGTTCCGTAATCTTTTTGCTTTCGAGATATGTGACATGTAATTCCGAATTCCGAATTAATTATAACATAAAGTAAATAAAATCGAATTTAAATAATCCAATCACGATATTTTGTTGTTTTCTTTAGCACAATATGTTTTAAAGTTACACACATACATTAGAAGACATGCACAAAATCACGTTTAATTTAGATATATAATAATTTACTCCTTAGACTGAAATCTTGTTAAAGCTTGCAAAACGTTACTTTACTGATTGATTGTATAATCATCAACTACAAAGTCAATAGCAGAATATGCTTCCATTATGAATTTCCATATTGACTTGTTGAAAGCCAGCCTCCAGCGGCTCTCTGCAATCTTTATTGAGTTATCTTTCCATTTTTCGGGTGGATTATTGTATTATTGTATAAATATTGCTATGTTCCTATATTTTAGTTCTGTAAATGGCGAGACGAGCATGGCATTCCTGATGGTAACCGATACGACCGCTCATGGACAGTAGCAATGCTTGGCACTCCACTGCGCTCGCTATTCTAATACATAAGATATTAAGCCTCAATATGTACAGTAGTTACTCTGGCTACAGTGTCCTACATATCGGAACACAATAGTGCGTTTACATTTCTGTTTGGCGGGAGAATAGACATTGCGGTTGTAACTACCCAGGCTGCCTCTCACATATGACCTTCCACCAGTATATATTATATATTATACAGCACTTTACACAAAAGACTGCTCTTTCTCTCTCCTTTTTCTTATCTCCATGCAAAAGTGTTCTTTAACAGATTGCACACGCGCACTACTATCCTCAAACAACTTAAAAATAGCCTTGAAAAACGAGTATTTAGGTAATCCCGATGTTCACGAGTTATTCGTATTAAAACAAAATCTCCAGTCGAAATTTGTCATCGACGAAACTTGGGGGGTTTTATATTATATTATTATATTATCGGAAGCGAAGTTCGAATGTTCGACGTCTAAAGTGATTCAAATGATTCCCAACTTCTAAAAATCAGTCATCAATTCGGAAGCTACGTAAAACTTTACTAATGTGCCAGATACTCCACAAAATGTTGGATTCCTCTATGGCACGTCGCAACCAAAGACTAAGTTCGGAGAAAATGATAAGTATAAAAGAGAATGGTATTGATTTTTAGAAGTAGAAATCTTATATCTTACTCCGGACGTCCAACATCCGAAGTTCATATCGTTTTTATAGAGTAACCCTCCATAGACTAGCACCTTTGCAATGAGGCACGTGCCTTAAGCCGACAATTGCCAAGGGAATTCTAAGTACATTCTCAGATAAAGTTACTGCTGTTAATGCTGATGATTATTATTTATTTTGATAATTTCATTGTCGTACGTGTGCACGATAGCTCGGCACTTCTTATGGTTGTGTGTGGAGCAGATCCACCTAGTCCTTAGACCTGACACCACCTGGGAACAGAACGTGAACCCTTGCACACGTAGTAGTGGCTTCCCGCGTCGCGACCTCACGAAACACACTGAAAATTATATAAAAACGTATATTAATATTTTATTTATAATTCAGAAAAAATAAATATCCAGGAAATGTAATGAAAAAAAGGTTGGAATTGCAATTTGGATTACAGAATAATCTCTATATTTTAAAATTAATAATCTGAGGTAAATAAACAATAAATCAATTAATAAGGAATGATGTTGTATGTTTCCGATAACACACTGCTTTCGACAATAGAGAAATAATTTAAACAAAATGTAAATAAAATCTAATTTGATTATTTACCAACCACGTCACTTTGTTTCAGGTTGCCTCTGAAAACCAGTGCTTTTTAGCATTAATGCTGAGATGTTTAACACGTTTGCGAAATTATGTACTTACTAGCGGCCCGTTCCAGCATCACCTAGATGCAAAAAAAATACTGCTAATCATTTTAGTTATCCACACAATATATTATATATCCCATAATTCACTCCTATTATGTTGTTTTTCCAAATTTTGTTGGAACTTATTATTTTCCATGCGTAATAAGGAGCTGAAATATATATTTTTTCTAAGATAACTTTAGTGGTTATGATTTTCGGAACAACATTGCAACCTTTATTTCAAGCCATTAAGAGAAGAAATGTTATACATTTATAACTATGGAAGAATATTTAAAATTGGATCAGTTGTTTCGGAGTTTAACGGCTCTAATGAAAACAAAGAGTCCGCTTTATAATTATTTATCTATATTTATGTAGCTTGATATTAAGTATAAATAAAAACCCTGACGGATCCAAGACGCGCACTTAGGTATCTCAATTAAAATAATTAAAAGAACATGAAAACAATATATACTAAAGAATAACATAATTATCGTAAGTTTTGATACACATTTTACTAAGCATCAATATTACCCAACAAAACTTTAAATTCTGACAAAATCAATTTCTAAATACTCGTATGTATCAATACTTGACAACCAATTTAAATGACAATTGTTATCAATTCGAATCCTTCTCATAAATATATTCTTTAATTTTAGGGAAAAGTTTGCCAACAGTTGAACATTAAATGTTTGTCAATAAATTACAAACCTACGAATATTTTGTATGGGGATGTGACTTTTTTTAACTTTCATTTTTCGCCAATTTTACAATGTTTTCAATAGTTAATCTGCTATTTGGGACGGAGACAAATATAACAAATCAAAAACCATCAAAAATAGCCGTTCTCAAGTTATAAGTGTTCGAACAAACCCCACTTATTTTATTCTTATATATAAAAAGATAGATTAAGATACAGATGACGTAAATACATGATAATTGCTTCCTTTTCTATTCCTCCTACCACCTAATTTCAAATAAATGTAACTTATTTTTTACTAATCAAATTGACACTTGCGATTCTTTATTTATACGCCCATGGTAGGCGGGCAAAAGTATTTTTCCAACCCTTAAAGAGCACTTATCTTAAAGTCATCAATGGTTATGATTGTTATTTATGTTGATAATCTCATTATTGTGCGTGTCAACTGTAGCTCGGCATTTCCTGGAGTGGTGTGTGGAGCAGACCCATCTAGTCCTTGGACCAGATACCCTCTTGGTACAGAATGTGTACCCCTGAACTTTAAGTAAGGGCCATCCGCGCCGTGACGTCACCCATGACACTGGAAATTGAAATATTATTCACTGTTTCAACATGAATGAGTAAACTGAAAAGTCTGTTGATGTTTGTAAGTCGGAGTTGTAAATTAAGTATTGTTATAAGATTGTTTTGTATTTATTTAATCGATAAACCAGCGGTGCGCCATGGATAAAATTACTTGTTGTTTTATATCAGTGTAGGTATTGTGCAATGTGTGTGTGACGGGCCTATTCTTTCTTCCTACCCTTCGTCCTGCCCGATCCCCTGCCGTTTTGATGGGTCAGCGTCATATCCATGGTCCAAGCTTTATGAATGTTAATGGGCGGCAGTGATCATCACTTACCATGAGGTGATCTGCTCGGTCGTTTGCCGGATCTATGCTATCAAAAAATATTTCCTTAAACAATATAATAATGATATACATTTAAAATCGTGCAAATGTCTTCTTTTGAAAACTAAGATATTTTTTTTGTGTGGGTTTGTTTTTCTAAGAAAATTTTTCAATTTTTTTTAACTATCATGTAATATTTTTTCTAGTTATTCCCGAACAATTTTGTAAATTAATTTATATCAATTAAAATATAATTTGAAACATAACTATTTATTTAATTTGGATGTACATGTGAAAGATAATTGTCGGTATGTTTATGTTTTTAAAATGATAGCCCATTAATATTCCAGCAGTTTATTGCATCTGAATACCAAACAATTTAAATATGTTTATTTTTACAGTTTAGTTAAACCTTTACATAGAAAATTAAACATACCACAGAACAATGCAATAACGCCTTAAAAATAAAATTATTGTATATATTCTATTTTTTTTTATTTTATCACTTGGGAAACTATAACAGACCTCTTCTTACATTATGTGTATGCATTTAGACATATATTACACTAGCCTAATATTTCTGCAAGACCTATGATTTATGCCGGCATTACTAAGTTATCCACTAGGTCTAAATTCCCCCAAGCGACAGTGTCAATTCATTTTTGCGGATGTAATATAAACTATTCCCTGATAAAAGATTCATACTCAAAACTGCGTATCAGCGCGATGGGAATTCAAAAACGCAGAAAACAGTGTATTGCTGTGATACAATATCGTGCGGTAATGTGTCTCCTTTGCAGCATTTGGTTGACGGTTATTGCTAAGGAAATATAGGTAAAACTAACAAAGAAACAGAAATGCGCAAAGCGAATCCATACGCAGTGTTGCGATATGTCGTAGATAATACATGTTTACAATGCAACGTCACATCGTAATTTCATGTACGAACACACAAATAGTCGTTGATTTTTTCAAGTTTTAGGCCACACATTTATAAAAATACAGATTTTAATAGTATAAGCTGCTTGAAATAAGCACCACTGGCAGATAATATAAACTTCCATACATTTTCACTTTACAGACAAATGCAAACAATCACATATTTATACGGACATTTGTAATATCCATTGAGGTATCATACTAGAGCGGACACCTGGAACAAAATCTTTGCACATTGCTGGTACCGGCTTTACGTGTTGCTCACGAAACCAGTGAAGTGAGAGCAAAAATGATATTACTGCGTAGGAGTGACAGAGACAGAAATAGAAATCATACGGTTCCATTCATTCTTGTCACAAATATTTTGTTTGCAGTGTACGCTCTACTATAATATCTCATATAATTCAACGGGAGGAAGCTACAGACATAACACCATCTGGTCCGTAAGGCCTCGGATGTTTATGGTTGTTATTCAGCTTGATGATTTCGTCATCAAAAGTGTGTGCCCTGGCGCGGCAACCTTTAGCGTTGTGTGTGGAGCACAACCAGGAAACTCTCAACCCTGAGGACCTCTGAACGCAGAAGGTGAAGCCATCCACACACAACAACGTAGTACCTCGGGAGGATTTCACGTACTTCACTAAAATAGGGAAGAAATATTAGTAGGTCACTATATTTATCCAGCGTCATTTACGTTTCGTAAGATAAATGAGTGCAGTATACAGCTTCTTTTTTAAGCAGTCAAGCACAGAATGGGGTCATAATGGTCAACCGCGGAAAGCGCTTAACATAACAAAACAGCAGTCAAAACTCAATACTAACCTGATGTCTTCGGTAGACATGTAAACTGAACAAGTGAAGTATATGTATTATATATTTATAGCTTAGAATCCAATTAATAAAACATATTTTTTGACCGACTTCAAAAGAGTAGGTAATCAATTCGACTGAATTTTTTTTGTATGTTTGTTACACGATTACGCCCGCAATTGTGAACCGATTTTGAAAATTTCTTTTTTGTTGGAAAGCATGATATACAGGGTTGGTCCCATATAAAATTGGTGAAGACCTGATGAATATCTTAGGATCTGCCGACCAGAACTCCTCAAAATTAAACGGCCCAGCATTAATTCTTTTTGCGTTAGATTAAGTATAAGTATATTATTACAAAGGGTGGGTAAAAATGGGAAAAGGGTGGAGGTGGGGGGTGAGGGGGGTAGAAAATAGGTACAATTGTTAATACTCAATATCTCCGGCAGTTCTTAGCCGACTTAAAAATAACTTTTTTGTCAAAGAGTATTATATGATAGGTTAGACCAAAAAAAATATTGTGAAGGCCTGATGAATATCTTTGGACCTGAAGGGCAGAACTCCTCAAAATTGAACAGTACAGCAATAATTCTTTTTACATTAGGTTCAGTATACGTTTATTACTACTACAAGGGGGGAGGGGATGGAAAGGGGCGTGGGAAGGGGGGGGGGAATATAAATACTAAATATCTGCGACAATAAATAAATGATTTTAAATAACTTTTCTTCGGAACGAATTATACAATCGAAACGAATTATATAATTAACATAATGTTGGTCACACAAAATATGGTGATGATCTGATGAATAGGTACATATCTGGAGAGCAGACCTCCACAAAACTTTGCAGAAACGCAATGATTTTTCGTCCATTAGGTTAAGTATATGTGTTTTATAACGGGTAACGAATGATTACCACGCATAAGTGTACTCAATATCTCTAGCAGGTTGAGCCGATTTTAGTATTTTCTTTATCATAAAAACGAAATGACAGTGTAGCTTCCTTAAAAATCATAAAATATTAATTTTCGTTTTTGAAATTATAAAGGATCACAGTGGTTCATTTTTTGTATACATTGATTCCATTATTGCAATGCTTATGAAAACTAAACAGTAATAAATAAAACAATTTAATTAAAAATTAAAAGACCGACTTCAATGTGCACTACAAAGTAATAAATAATATATATTTCATTGTGCTAGCACACATTGATTAATTTTCTTATTGACTAGACTAGCCAAAAAATCTTAAATACGTAATATTTTGAAGGCGGGTCGCCAAATGACGAACACGACGTCCTACACTTAAATTTAATTTGTGTAAAACTTCCTAGCGAAAAATACGCAATTTTACACGCAATATAAATTTACCTTAATCTATATAAACTCACGCCATTTTCCCAGAAGGGGTATGCAGAGATTCTCCTGGTATCAACCAGGACACCCACGTTACGCCTTGCGTGTTTTGTCCCTCGGTGTGATTGGGGGCGAGAGTCTATAGTCATATCTGGTGCAAATTCCAGTCCCTGTCCTGATAACTACATAATAGAAAAATCGCCCGTCCTAATATATCAGCTCTTAATTAACATTGTTGAGCATCGGACTTATCTACAATCGAGCGAAACATACAAACTTAACAACCCTTCCCTTTCTTATACATTCCTCACTATGATTCCTATCACTGTTAAAGTAATTGTATACACATATAAATATGCAAGTGACTCCAATAAGTCAATGGTGTACCCTGGAGTTGAAACCCTTGACCACTATGTCTTTGATCATATGCAATAAATTAAAATTAGACCACACATATGACACATATTAATTCTATTAAAATTTCAACAAATGTATACGTAGGATCAATATGTTAAATTAATTTGTTTCTAGTATACATATGGACCTAACTGAGCGCCAACGATACATCTACAAGTAGGTAATATTCAACTGTGTTACATTACTTAAATTTGTTCTCGATTGGCACTTGGCGACCCGCCTTCAAAATATTACGTATTTAAGATTTGTTGGCTAGTCTAGTCAATAAGAAAATTAATCAATGTGTGCTAGCACAATGAAATATATATTATTTATTACTTTGTAGTGCACATTGAAGTCGGTCTTTTAATTTTTAATTAAATTATTTTATTTAATATGACATTGGTTTAATATGATTGTCTCATGGTTTTGTAAACTATAACAATTTTATAAAGAAATAATAATACTTAATGGAATTTAAATAAAAAACAACAACTAAAAATTTTAAATACCTGGCCTAGCTCTCTCTATATCTCTCTTCAGTCACAGGAGTCCACTGTTGAACAAAGGCCTCCCCCAAGGCCTAGCTCTATTCGGATACTATCTATTTGGGTAATGCTATGAAAAGGAGTATTTAAACAAAGTTTAGGTAAAACGACAAACCACTTTTATTTTCCTAGAAGAATATTTTATTTCATTTGTCCTAAAGCATATTGACACTGCTCTTTACTAAACATACTACTAGTTCACATATAATTATTACTTATTGTAGGTACACTACCCTCACGTCATTATAAATAAAAAATAACCTCTTGGCATTCTAAAAAAAATATATCCCAATGCAAGGTACAAGTCCAAAGGTTTCCTGGTTAAAATTGCCTTGTGCATAACACCTCTTGTACTATTTTGTTAAGTGTATATTTTTTTCTATTTAGTGCAAATAATGATTATGAAAATAATAATAACGAACCTCCTCTTCTTATACTTCATGCAATATAAATTCTTTAAACCATCCCTATATTGTATAGATTCCCTTAAGTTTTCCTTAACCTCGAAAGCCAATATTGACAAAAAAAAACAGATTATCAACACACGTAGGTATAGGTTTTAATACAAAGACCAACCAATTCAATGAGTGTGATAATTCCTTAATACCACGACTTCTTTTTCCACAGTGTAAGCGAATGCCCTACATTTCTGTGACGCATATTTGGTACAAATCCATCTTTTTTTGTGGCCCATGTCCGACTGAGTACAGAAGGTGTACCCGTCGACGCAAAGCATTGGATTTCCTCGACGAGACATTACGTATGACACTGTAAAAGATCCTGGATTAGTATTTTTTTGTTTTATATTTATATTGTGTGGTTCTCAAGTTCATTTAAAATGAAAATGGAGACCAAAGAGTTTTTAGCCAGTGAGTATCCATTATAAGTGTAGACAATCCTATCAGAGTTTCAAATTCAGCAGTTATAATTATGTTTGAATTTTACCTGTATTTATTTTTGTTTCTGTAATAAACTCCAATACTGTTGTGTTATCTCTTTATACATTATTTTTTATAAACCATTAGAATATATAATCATATCAATATACAGCAATTAAAATAGTTTTATTTAATACCAATCAAAAAATTAAACAATTTGCATTTCCACCTTCTATAAAATATTTTATTTCAGAATTCCACACGTAGTACATAATCGTTACATAGTATATGTAATGATTTACGAACCTTCATTCCGTTAGTACAAATATCACGATGGAATATTACTTCAATTGAAAGAAAATAAGAAAAGAAAATTTTTTTACTGGTGGTAGGTCTCTCATATGTGAGAAGCCATCTGGGTAGATACCACCGCAATGTCTATTTCTCCCGTGAAACAACACTGCTTAAATGCACTGTTGTGTTTCGGATTGAAGGACATTGTAGCCAGAGCAACTACTGGACATATTGAGACTTAACATCTTATGTCTCAGGATGGCGAGCGCAGTGGAATATTGCTACTGTTCATGAGCGGTCGTATCGCTTACCATCAGGCGAACGGCTTGCTCGTCTCGCCATTCAATGCAATAAAAAAAAAAAAAAAAAAAAAATAACAAATACACACAAGGCCTTATATAATATTTCAAAAAACTTAATCTGCCATTTCAATGAGTGTGGTCATTTTTTATCATTACAAGTTCCTTTTTTATAGTGTAAGCGAACGCCTTGCAATTCTGCGACGCATGCCTGGTGCAAAACCATCGTTGTTTGTGGCTCCGGGAATACTGAGAATAGAAGTTATACCCGTCGACGCACAGCATTGGGTTGCCTCGACGAGACATTACGTATTTCACTGTAAAATAATAATAATAATAAGCTGTATATTTAAGTAATATTGACTCACTCATTGTTAGTAGATAAACAAAACTTATTGAATGTCTATTTCTCCCGCAAAACAGCTGGTTAAATTTATTGTTGTGTTTCGGATTGAAGCACATTGTTGCCCGAGTAACTACTGGAAATAATGGAAATAAACTTAACATCTTACGGCTCAGAATTGCGAGCGAAGTGGAAGCATTGCTTTGTAATTCAAAGTGTTAGGTTTTGATACTGTTCATGAGCGTAATTAAAATATCTTTGGTTTATTTTTATACTTATTTGGTCTAATTGTACCTATAGTTGGTGATAACACAAAAAAAAATTAAGCCAACATAAAATAATCATTTTTTTTATAAATATCTAATAACTGTATCGCAGTTATTAGGTCCTCCGAATAAAATTAATTTTCATACAATAAATAATGTAGCTAAGTCTATAATTTAAAAAGTCACGAAACAAACTGTATAAGAGAGTGTATGTGTGTAGATATAAACCATTTAAAGGAAATGAATTGAATTTATGTATGTATTTGTATCAGTCCATATACCTCCTACTGCATGGCATGGGCCTCCTCTACGACCAAGAGTACGATTGAGAGGGGTTAGGTCATATGCGTGCGTTTTGATGGAAATATAAATTTATAAATTATCCACAGTCAATGCTCACGATAACTTGATAGTTTAACGTTAATTTAACGTTAATTTAAGTGACGTTCATTTAACGTTTATCCGACGCGACGCAACGATTTAATCTTACTCTGAATCCCGTGGAAAAGTCTCTTTTACCACGTATTACAATTGTTTTGATGAATCTTCTATTTAGAATAATAATTTAATGAAAAGAGTTATTTTTAAATTTAACAATCGAAATTTATTATTTCTACATATTCATTCAAAGCATATTTCTAACAGACTTAACTACCGTAAAGGGTTTCTTTGTCATTCTGTATAAAAAAGTTTAATAATGAGTGTGATCATTTCTTATAAACAATATTTCCTTTTCCATCGTGTAAGCGAAGGCTTTGCATTTCTGTGACGCATGTTTTGTGCATATCCATCTTTTCTTCAGGCATGTCGAACGCGTGGTAAAATTATGCTGGCCCACGCACAGCATCGGATTCCCACGACGAGAAGTCGAGTATGTCACTGTAAATGGACTAATAAAATAAATAAAACACGCTTAAACTGAATTAAAATAGGATCAAATAATTTAGAACTACATGTAAACAAACGGGAACGAATCAGCTTGAACTGATCAGGGACTCAAGCCAAAATAAGTCTGCAGAAGGACAACCTAGTTGAGATTGCAGGAAGAAGAAGTACATTTTGACTTTTCCCAGGCGTTCATGCCAACAGAAAAGTGACAGTGGTCTAGGTCCACACGTCTCACGCGAAGAATCATTTGACAAAATTTACGTCTAACTATTGATCACGCAGTTGGCTGGTTTGGTTGTATGTTAATACAGTACCAAAATGTAAAATAAATAAAGGGTTCTTCTATCTATACATAAATAAAACATACATAAACTTATTTTAAGGATGGCCTTAGGATGGCTCCGCGGACTACTTGGAATGCTTTCAGTGACCCTCGGACAAGAATTATTCTAGTTAAATGGCTAACGTTTAGAAAGTTATACCAGCATACGGAAACTAGTGCTTTAATCAAAAAATCATGAACTATGAGAAATATTTATTTGAGAATAACAGTTACTTAAAAAATAGTGGTTATAATGATTTATCATGAAGTGCAGGCAGTATACACAAACAGTCCTTCAGCAGATGACTATAATTTGAATGAATCCAGTAAAGGACTCTTCTTGGTATATATTGATACTTTAACGTATTTTTATTATTATATTTTATTTTATCTTCACCTATACATATTACATGTTTTGGGTCTGCAGTGGTATACGGGCTGATACAATACAGATTCAGTACCGAGACAAAAGTAACCTCCAAATATTTCGTGCAAATCTAGTTGTTGTGAAACTAAACTCTTTTAGTTTAGCTTTCTTACCAGACTTCTAAGTGGAGTCAGGAATGTGACAGTTCGGTGTATTTAGTAATGTTTATGGTTGTTGTTCATCTTGATGATAGTGTTGTCAACGGTACAGACGCTAGCTCTACAACCCTTGCAGTAATGAGTGGAACACAGCCAGGTCTCCTTAAAACCGTACTTTCTGTGTGCGTAGAATGTGTACCCGTCTATCTTCAGCAAAGTCCTTCCGCGCTGTGACCTCACGAATTCCACTGGAATGAAGATATACCATGAGTGCTTAAAAATATATATTACAATTTAGTTAACTTTTAACGATTTGAAGTAGGTAATAAATATGGAGACAAAGAATATTTCCAAATTTAAAAAGTAGAATAAAAATACAACTCTCTCCATTTGTCTAGTGGCAGCATATTTTGGCTGGAAACCAGCGAATACTGATTTGAATTCCCCGGTCGGGCACTCCTCATCACTCAGCTCTTAGTTTGCCCTTATCACATCCTGAGATGGTATTGCCATTTTGGCGAACGCGGAAATTCTTGATACATCTAAATTTTATTTTGAAGTGCGTGGTGGCCTGTTGGTAAACGGACTAGACGCGGCTGCCAACATGTTCACGGTGGTCGCGGGTTCGAATCCCAGGGCACATCTCTGACTTTTCGGAGTCATGTGTGTATTGATAGTCAATCACCACGCACTAAAACGGTGAAGGAAAACATCGTGAGGAAACCTGCATACCATAGCGATTCATAAGAATTTCTATGGTATGTAAGTCCGCCAACTCGCACTAGGCCAGCGTGGTGGACTATATGGCCTAACCACTCTCAATCGTATTCTCGATTGTAGAGTAGGCCCGTGCCCTGCAGTGGGACGTATATGGGCTGATACAGACAGACAGATCTAAATTTGGGGGATGTAGGTGAATAGTTGGGATATTCAAAAACGCCATATTTTTTTTATATTTTATATTTCACATGTAAACCATATTTTTTAGAAATTCAATTTCTTTGGTATCGCAAACATATCTTATAGAGTGTAACATTTGTTAATAAAATGTAACTGGATTAAACAAATTAAAATAAAACCACGTCCTTTATAAAACTTGAAGTAATCCAAGTATAATACTAGACCTGACATCCCGAACGAAATCTGCGCGAACTGCGCATGTACCAACAAGACAGGCTGGCAATCAGTAAAACGAGACGGAAGAAATTATGACCGCTTTGGAGTATAAGCGACAGAAATAGAGGTAACCGTTCCTTTTATGACACAAATTGTTCCCTCTTTCTCCTTCTCTAAATCCATCCCATGGATGTCTGTAAGACATTGCTCTAGGCGATATACCGCCATTTGTACTTTTGTTTATTTTTGTTTCTGTGTATTGTATTTTTTTAAATATATACAATAAAGATTTAAATAATAATAATTGTTCGCAATATCCCATCTGTGCATAATATTATAGATGAGATATTTATGATAGCGTTTCCACACCACAATTCGTTTTTGTTGAGCAACATTGCCAAATAATAATTTGCAACATCGGATAGCAAACTTTCAGTATATTTTGCCGTGTTACTATATGATAAGTAATGTTGCTCCACCATAAGTACTTAAATGCAATAAGGTACCATTAAAGTTTTGTTCGTTAATGCTCATGATGATTGTTTAACTTCACGATAATTCCGTCGATAGTATAAGCGGTGGCTTTACATCCCTTGTTGTTGTGTGTGGAGCACAGCCACCGCATCTTCACTCCGTTCTTGTGTCGAAGGTAGAAGGTATACCCGTCTATACTCAGTAAGGTGTTGCCACGACGTGACGTCACAAATTGCACTAAAAAAGAAAAAGGAAATTATCAACACCCCATTACTTTGTTAAATATCCTGATAAACTATTGAATCATTTTTTTAACACAATTATTTAAAATAATGTACCTAATAAGTAAAAAAGTTGTCTGGAACACGCTTTAAGCGATAAGACTGCCCATTAGTTTCATAAGTTCCTATACTTAACAAATAAAATTAAAGAGTACAGTTGGCGCTCTTATCGCCCTAGACGATTTCACACAACCTTTGCATATAAGAAAAGGACAAGAAGAGAGGGCAGTATATTATTTAAAGTTAAACATGCTCTGAAAAGAAATAGATAAACAAATTATTTATAATAATATATGATACATATTTATATATAATATATTTTATATACATACATATATCAATACTTCTATAATTTTATTATATGGTTTAGAATATGTTGCATGGCGTTGTTGGTTAGACGCTGATTGTAAACGTGAGATCACGGATTCGATCATCGCACTGACACAAATGTTTGTGTGATCCACAAGTATTTGTCTCGGGTCTTTTTTTTTCTGTGTGTTTGTGAGACCGAAAAGTCTCTCGTAGTTTCTGATACCCACGACACAAGACTTAACTGATTTTAATGTGGGGCCAGAACTATGTATATGACTGTTGGGTGTATTTTAATGAAGAGTATTGTATTGTATAATGTTAATGCATGTAGGAAGACGCTGGATGCAGACCGGTTCTAATAGTTCACTGTTGAGATCCTAGGTGAAGCTATGTTCAGTAGTCGACTTCCTAAGGATCAAGATTATATTAAGTAAAATAAAACGGATTTATTTGTGTTCGAAACTTTAAAATACTTTATTTTAACTTAATTAAAATCTCTCATAAAAATATTAAATAGATCAAGTCCTAATTATCGTAATGCATTATTTATTGGTGGTAGGTCTTTCATATGTGAGAGGCGCGTGGGTAGGTACCACCGCAATATCTATTTCTCCCGCCAAACAGTATTGTAAATGCACTGTTGTGTTTCGGTATGAAGGATATTGTAGCCCTCTGGCTAACTACTGGACATATTGAGACTTTACATCTTATGTCTCAGGATGGCGAGCGCAGTAGAAGGTGAAGAGTTGCTTTGTAATACAAGATGTTGTTAGGTTTTGCTACTGCTCATGAGCGGTCGTATCGCGTGCCATCATACGAACGGCATGCTCGTGTCACCTTTCAGAGAAAAAAAACAGTGATGATTAATATTATTTTCATTTTTATTAAACTTTCTGTCATAATACAAGTATGCATTTTCAAAAACGTTGCAAGCAACGACTTTTTACAGTAACGCTCTACTAGAGATGTACTGGAGCGCGCGCACCACTTATGTCAGAACACTTTACGTGCTTTCCGCCCTGTTCAAATGTTTAAGAAAGAAGAGAAAGAAAAACTATTTATTATTAAATGTTTAAGTCAATGATTGTAATAGTTGAAACTACATGATTTCAAACACTTAATGGTTGTGATCATTTTTCAATGCCGCAAGTTCTTTGTTGACGGTGAGTGCGTATGCGCGGCATTTCTTCGAGTTGTACTTGCTGCAAACCCACCTTGTTTTGTGCTCGTATACTGTGTGAGCGGAGAAGGTATATCCATTCACACATAACACTGTGTTCTTGTGCCGAGATACTACGAACGATACTGTAAAAAAACACATACAATTCACTATACAGTCACATTGATAGTCACTACTGATATAAGATCGAGTCTTGTGTCGTGGGTATCAGAAACTACGAGAGACTTTTCGGTCTCACAAACATCCAGACCCGAAACAAATACCTGTGGTTCACACAAATATTTGTTTCGGAAACCGCAGCCCCTGGGTTCGGAACCGGCGTTTGACTCACCGCGCCAAATGCGGTCAAATAAAAAGAAAATATTTTGGCTAAGATTTATTTTGTAGGGGACTGGTATGGATAAAGTCTTATTATTTTCAAAGGCAGTTAAGAAAGTGTCCCACAGTCGAAAATGTACAGAGCGATAGGGTTATGGTAATAAGATAGTCAATAAATGTCAGCACAAAAAGTTATTTCTCAACAGTTTGTAGGCTAAAAACCTTTGAATCAAAATAGTCTGAGTATTTAAAACCTTAAAACATTATACTCCTTTTTTGGGTACAAGAGTAATCAAGGTAAGTGTTGGGTACAAGTGGATAAATAAATGATAAACAATTAAAATATCTTTATTATATTTTTACACAGAAAATAACGACATTCAAACAGTTTATTAGTATCCCTATATAGATATTTTTTGTGAATTTACCATCGAAGATTTATTTTTGTTTTATCATTTGTAAATTGAGTTGGATCCGCTAAATGGGTGGATCGTCAGATGGTAATGAATATCTGTACAATCAATTGCACTAATTACTTTTAATCCATAATAAATCAGCATGGTGGACTGCAGCCTCCTTCCTTTTGTTCGGAAAAGAGGCCTTTACAAGTGGAAGTATCGGCAGATATATCTATGCATAACCTTGCAATTAAAATGCTAAACACATTAGATGTCTAAGTTTGGGAAAACGTATGACATATAAATATAATGTATGTAATATGCTCTTAAGCTGTAAATAATTTAACCAATTGAAACGACACACACGACCACAAAAAAAAAACACCCAAAAAAGGAAGAATTTTTACTAACTCTGATTAAACTTTACATTTTTTACAGAAATATATTTCCAGCTTGTACACGTATGATGTATAATGATTTTCAAGTGATATATATTTGGATTGGAAATTTCCTAAGACATTTAAAATAATAAAATTTACAAAGCAAACATAACATAAACTATAATTAACAAAAAATATATTACCATAATTCATAAAAGATTTTCAGATTAATAAAGCAAAAAAGGCTAATATTAATAAACGATCATGATCTAAGGCCCAATGTCAAATATAATAATCGAGTTAAGCCCAGCGCAGATCCGAACGGCGCGGTGCGGCATAGTAAAAGATTTTATTTTTTACCAAAGGATATTTAAACTTATCTGGTGAGAATACGACATCATTTCAAAATTTTTAAGGTATTTCTTATAGATTTAATCATTCGCTCACAATCGACCCATTTTAATTAGTATATTTACAAGATCAACCCTTCGATACAGATCGCTTATTAATTTCATTCATAAATTGAATTTATCCCAATAAACAATTTCAAACAATTCCATGAGTATGAACATTGATCAATTTGACAATCGAATTATTATATGTATGAGCGCGGGCGCGGCATCTTCTAGATGTGTTTCTGGTACAGACCCATCTCATTTTACTTCCTGTCTTGCCTTGGGAACAGAACGTGAACCCGTCAATACTGAGCATGCAGTTGCCACGACGAGACCTGACGAACTTCACTGAAATCAAATAAATTATATCAGTGTGAAGTAATTGGGCGATCAGATCAAATAGTACAGTACTAAGATTAGGCTTCAAAAGGTGTTATTAAATAAATATACCCTACAATAGACACTCAAAGTCGTGACTCCTCAGTCAGGTCAGTCTTGTGACATATAACGAGTAGATATGACATATGCAGAATAGTTTAATGATATGTTTTTTTTTTAAATTTCCGTAAGAAAAAACTCATCTTACTCTCACTACTTTCAGTTATTAAATTACAAAACGGTAATAAAAAAATGCAAAGTGGTGAAATATCGCATTTTATTGCATTCGATTTAAAACACATCAAACAAATCGCAATCACAAAATTAAATTTGTTTAACACATTAGTTCAATTTAATGGCATCGTAAAACTTAGGGTTATTTCAGAATGAACAATATTTAACTAATCTTAGGGTTATTTCATAATCATTATAGAACTAATCTTAGGGTTATTTCAGAATGAACAATATTTACATTAGGAATCATAATTTCTGCCTTAATTACACACTGCTGGACATAGGCCTCTGTATCAAAACTACCTTGACAAACTTAAACCAGTCTCATCCTAACCTGAGACTTAACATCTTTTCCATCAATTTATAAGCTAGCTTGTCTATATGTATTGAGACTATCCCACCTTCATACCATACCCACCCTGCCACGCCATTAAGCCAGGACGAGACCATACATTTTATTTACGTCGATCACTGAAGCTCAGTGAGTCTTTGGGAATCTCCTGGTTATCTTTAACTAACTTTAAATTCAGTTTGAGCGAAGAAGACAAAACATCTATACAAAAGGCTGTAAGAGTCTCGTGGCTAATATGTATGGGAAGGCATATTGTCATAGTGCAGTCAATATTTTTATGTAATATATAAATGATAAATGATTTGAATGAATCATTGAAATTATTTGTGTACGCTATCGAAGCTGTGGTCTTTTCAACACATTCAGCAGGATTGATCAGACTATTACAGCAGTAAATTATTATACAGGGTATATCAAGACTGCTACCGAAAATGAAGCCGGGTGGTAGTTTTAGTGACTTTAGACACAATGATACACTGAGATCGTCAGTACTGTATCTTAAGCTGGTATAGTGCGGGTTGGTGGACTTTACATACCATAGAAATTGTTACAAATGCATACAGATTAGTATGCAGGTTTCCTTACGATGTTTCCTGCCAGCGTCAAAGTGCGTGGTGACGGACTATCAATACACACATGACTCCTAAAAGTCAGAGGTGTGCCCTAGGATTCCAACCCGCAACCACCGTGAACATGTTGGCAGCCGCGTCTGGTACGTTCATCAACAGGCCATCACGCTCTTATATCACTAGACACGGAGATCTTCTATTAACAGCTAACGGCCGATGATAATAATCAATCGAAAAAAATAGATTAAAGTCAATCTGGATTGTTTTCTACTTTTCGATTTGTCATTTACCATGTTGCGATAGTTTTTTCACAACTGAGATTGATTATTGGCAATATAGTATCAGAAAAAAGATTGAGCTGACAATCTCAAACGGCAAATTTTGTATTGGGATTGTTTATTGGCAGCGGCTGTATGTGAAATAGTCATCATACCAGTTTATGTAAGTCATCTGATCTTTAAGGTTTATACTGTTTGGTGTTACGGGGAGTAATGTAACATATTACATTACGAGCATTCATGCAGTCGGTACGCGTGTCCGTGCTGGTTTCAAAGTCCTCTACCCTCCGACATGAAGTTCTGTTCGGACGTTGAACGTCACCATATGAATGAAGGTGTTCTACTTCTAAAAATCAATATTATCTCCATAAACTTTTCTTTCACTCCGAACTTATTCTTAGATTACGATACAGGATTCAACATTTTGTAAAGTATTTAGGCATATGTGTACATTGTGACGTGCGATGTTCGAACATTCGTGGTAAGAATACAGAGTGACCCTGGCTGCACGAATACTCGCTTTGTAACGAATTACATTACGCTTTACAACATTGGTAAGTAACCACCTTAACGATTTAAGCACACAGTTGGCTGCAAATGTCACATTTAAACGCGTAACACCGGTCAGTACCAATATTTACGTCTTATTCAAAGAAGCATCAAGTAAAAATCTTTAACGATGTATGTATGATTTACCATAAAATACTGCCGATAATTTCTATCGACTAGCATGCACGTCATATCAGGCTTTACACTGAACGTCAAAAATCGTTTTTTACAAATCCTTAACTTTGTGCGTATGAACATTTTTAAACTTAACTACAACAGTGTCAATAGTGTAGGCGACCGCTCGACACTTCTGAGAATTTTGTTTGGTGCAGATCCATCTCGTTTTAACCCCGTTGATTCCTTGACAGTAGAAGGTAAAGCCGTTGATGCAAAGCATTGTGCTTCCACGACGAGATTGAATGTAGGACACTGAAAGAAAGAAGATTATGTAAGTATTAGGAAGGAGAAACTAAAAATACAGTTTAGAATACAAATGTGCATTTTAACAAGAAATAATTTAGAGGTACCCTCAACCGACGATAACAGAAATAAAAGTAGATTAAGCGAATGCGATAATTTTGTCAGTCTACTCTTGACATGATTTATTTGAAATTTTGGATTAGGATCAAATTTGTTGAAATATTTTGCTATTAATAAACGCTACAATATCACGCTTTTTGGTATATTTAGTTCTTGAATAGTTAGTTGAATTTCAAGTGCAGACCATCAAAATGTAGCAAAATGCACAGTAAACGTACGATTGTTGATTGGTAATCTAAGCAGCATGTGATAAATCTTAGCGGGATGTCGATCTAAAATAATATGAAACACATTTTGTTTTTCAAAGATTAAATTCTACATAAACTTTTGCTATAATAATATCATTTACATATTTCGTCGAAGCAGAACATTCTTATTCGGAATTATCTAAGTACAACAAACTTACGGCTTTATTCATAGACAGTTTTAAAACCTATTTTGTTTATCGATTTTTTGTCTTCTTCGCTCAAAATGAATTCAATAGTCGTTTGAAAGGGACAAAACATAAGATAACTAAAATAGGTTTTAAAATTGTCTTTGAATTAGTCAGTCAAAATATAGCATGTTTACAATTACATTGCTTATGTGTACCATATACGACGCTTGAATGAGGTGAACCAACCAGCTTCTTATTTCTTACAACATGCTTACTTGGTCGAGTATTTTTAAGAGCTTTTTATATCGATATTTAGCCGGATAGCACCCATCGTACATAATACGATACATTAATAATAACAACAAAAATTTAGGATCTCGCCGCTAATTAATATTATCTATCTCTCTCTATATCTTCGTGTACAGTTACCGCGGTTCGAGCATGTAATCGTACAGATATATCATAGTTTTGTAAATGAGGGTAGTCACAGAGTAGACACAGGATAGACACTTTTCTCAAGCCTCGTTTTTTTGTTGAAATATCTATAAGTAAAAATTACTAACTGCTTTATGAGCTTAATATTGCTACTTGTATCATAATTATTGCTATTTTATTATATTAGTGTTAAAAATATTTTAAACGCAATCAACACATTAAATTCAGGTGTAGAAGCTTCTGTAATTATATGCGTAGTTTTACAAATAGCATGCGAAATATTATATGAAAATCTTGTATATTTAATTTCCTCTATATAACGAGTAGATATGGCATATGCAGAATAGTTTAATATGTTTTTTTTTTCTAATTTGAGTTAGAAAAAACTCATCTTACTCTCACTACTTTCAGTTATTAAATTACAAAACGGTAATAAAAAAATGCAAAGTGGTGAAATATCGCATTTTATTGGATTCGATCTAAAACACATCAAACAAATTGCAATCACAAAATTAAAATTGTTTAACACATTATTTCAATTTATTATGTTCATTCATAGCATCACGTAAAAGGGACAATCTCAAAATAATGGAATAGATAACACTGAACACAATGGCACCGTAAAATTCAAACATCATCGTGTGTGATGAAAACTATTCTTAGGGCTATTTCAGAATGAACAATATTTACATTATGGATCATTATTTCTGCCTAAATTACACACTGCTGGACATAGGCCTCTCTATCAAAACTACTTTTCTTGACAAAGTTGAACCAGTCTCATCCTAACCTGAGACTTCACATGTTTTCCATTAATTAATAAGCTAGCTTGTCTATATGTATTGAGACCCATCCCTGCCACGTCATTAAGCCAGGACGAGACCATACATTTTATTTACGTCGATCACTGAAGCTCAGGGAGTCTTTGGGAATCTCCTGGTTGTCTTTAACTATATTTTAAATTTAGTTTGAGCGAAAAAGACAAAACATTTATGCAAAAGGTCGTAAGAGTCTCGTGGCTGACATGTATGGGAAGGCATATTGTTATACGCTTTCGAAGCTGTGTTCTTTTCAACACATTCAGCAGGATTGATCAAACTATAACAGTAATAAATTATTATATTTAGAGGATACACTGAGATCGTCAGTACTGCATCTTAAGTTAGCAAAGTACGGGTTGGTGGACTTTACATGCCATAGAAATTGTTACAAATGCATACACAATAGTATGCAGGTTTCCTTTCGATGTTTCCTGCCAGCGTCAAAGTGCGTGGTTACGGACTATCAATACACACATAACTCCGAAAAGTCAGAGGTGAGCCCTATGATTCCAACCCGCAACCACCGCGAACAAGTTGGCAGCCGCGTCTAGTACGTTCATCAACAGGCCATCACGCACTTATATCACTAGACACGGAGATCTATTAACAGCTATCAGCCGCTGCCAATAAACAATCCCAATCCAAAATTTGCCGTTTTAGATTGACAGCTCAATCTTTTTTCTGATACTATATTGCCAATAATCAAACTCAGTAGTGAAAAAACTATGGCAACATGACAAGAGACCAATCGAAAAGTAGAAAACAATCCAGATTGACTTTAATCTAATTTTTTCGATTGATTATTGGCATCGGCCGTATATGAAATAGGCAAATCATACCAGTTTATGTAAGTCATCTGTCATTTTTAAGCTTTGTACTGATCGGTGTTACGGGAAGTAATGTAACATGTTACAGTACGAGCATTTGTGCAGTCGGTACGCGTGTTCGTGATCGTTTCCAAGTCCTCTACACTCTGTCACGAAGTTCAAATGTTCGGACATTTTACGTCACCATATGAATAAAGGTGTTCCACTTCTAAAAATCAATATTATCTCCATAAACTTATCTTTCACTTCGAATTTATACTTAGATTACAACTTACAATACAGGATTCAACAATTTGTAAAGTATTTAGGCATATGTGTACATTGTGACGTGCGATGTTCGAACATTCGTGGTAAGAATACAGAGTGACCCTGGCTGCACGAATGTTCGCTTTGTAACGAATTACATTTTGCTTTACAACATTGGTAAGTAACCACCTTAACGATTTAAGCACACAGTTGGCTGCAAATGTCACATTTAAACGCGTAACACCGGTCAGTACCAATATTTACGTCTTATTCAAAGATGCATCAAGAAAAAATATTTAACGATGTATGTATGATTTACCATAAACTCTACCGACAATTTCTATCGACTAGCATGCACGTCATATCAGGCTTTACACTGAACGTCAAATATCGTTTTTTACAAATCCTTAACTTTGTGCGTATGAACATTTTTAAACTTAACTACATCAGTGTTAATAGTGTAGGCGACCGCTCGACACTTCTGAGAATTTTGTTTGGTGCAGGTCCATCTCGTTTTAACCCCGTTGATTTCTTTACAGTAGAAGGTAAAGCCGTTGATGCAAAGCATTGTGTTTCCACGACGAGATTGAATGTAGGACACTGAAAGAAAGAAGATTATGTGAGTATTAGGAAGGAGAAACTAAAAATATAGTTTAGAATACAAATTTGCATTTTAACAAGAAATAATTTAGAAGTACCCTCAACCGACGATAACAGAAATAAAAGTAGATTAAGCGAATGCGATAATTTTGTCAGTCTACTCTTGACATGATTTATTTGAAAGTTTGGATTAGTATCAAATTTGTTGAAATATTTTACTTTTAATGAACGCTACAATATCACGCTTTTTGGTATATTTAGTTGTTGAATAGTTAATTGAATTTCAAGTGCAGACCATCAAAATGTAACAAAATGCACAGTAAAGGTACGATTGTTGATTGGTAATCTAAGCAACATGTGATAAATCTTAGCGGGAAGTCGATCTAAAATAATATTAAATACATTTTGTTTTTCAAAGATTAAATTCTACATAAACTTTTGCTATAATAATATCATTTACATATTCCGTCGAAGCAGAACATTCTTATTCGGAATTATCTAAGTAAAGCAAACTTACGGCGTTATTCATAGACAGTTTTAAAGCCTATTTTATTTATCGATATTTTGTCTTCTTCGCCAAAATGAATTCAATAGTCGTTCGAAAGGGACAAAACATAAGATAACTAAAATAGGTTTTAAAATTGTCTATGAATTAGTCAGTTAAAATATAGCATGTTTACATTCACATTGCTTATGTGTACCATATACGACGCTTGAATAAGGTGAACCAACCAGCTTCTTATTTCTTACAACATGCTTACTTGGTCGAGTATTTTTAAGAGCTTTTTATATCGATATTTAGCCGGATAGCACTCATCGTACAGAATACGATACATTAATAATAACAACAAAAATTTAGGATCTCGACGCTAATTAATATTATCTATCTCTCTCTATATCTTCGTGTACAGTTACTGCGGTTCGAGCATGTAATCGTACAGATATATGATAGTTTTGTAAATGAGGGTAGTCACAGAGTAGACACAGGATAGACACTTTTCTCAAGCCTCGTTTTTTTTGTTGAAATATCTATAAGTAAAAATTACTAACTGCTTTATGAGCTTAATATTGCTACTTGTATCATAATTATTGCTATTTTATTATATTAGTGTTAAAAATATTTTAAACGCAATCAACACATTAAATTCAGGT
This sequence comes from Hyles vespertilio, assembly GCA_009982885.2. Taxonomy (NCBI): domain Eukaryota; kingdom Metazoa; phylum Arthropoda; class Insecta; order Lepidoptera; family Sphingidae; genus Hyles; species Hyles vespertilio. The sequence goes on along the minus strand of CM042809.1, from coordinate 17,461,912 downwards.
GTAGAAGCTTCTGTAACTATATGCGTAGTTTTACAAATAGCATGCGAAATATTATATGAAAATCTTGTATATTTAATTTCCTCTATATAACGAGTAGATATGGCATATGCAGAATAGTTTAATGATATGTTTTTTTTTTTCTAATTTGAGTTAGAAAAAACTCATCTTACTCTCACTACTTTCAGTTATTAAATTACAAAACGGTAATAGAAAAATGCAAAGAGGTGAATATCGCATTTTATTGGATTCGATCTAAAACACATCAAACAAATTGCAATTCACAAAATTAAAATTGTTTAACACATTATTTCAATTTATTATGTTCATTCATAGCATCACGTAAAAGGGACAATCTCAAAATAATGGAATAGATAACACTGAACACAATGGCACCGTAAAATTCAAACATCATCGTGTGTGATGAAAATTATTCTTAGGGCTATTTCAGAATGAACAATATTTACATTATGGATCATTATTTCTGCCTAAATTACACACTGCTGGACATAGGCCTCTCTATCAAAACTACTTTTCTTGACAAAGTTGAACCAGTCTCATCCTAACCTGAGACTTCACATGTTTTCCATTAATTAATAAGCTAGCTTGTCTATATGTATTGAGACCCATCCCTGCCACGTCATTAAGCCAGGACGAGACCATACATTTTATTTACGTCGATCACTGAAGCTCAGGGAGTCTTTGGGAATCTCCTGGTTGTCTTTAACTATATTTTAAATTTAGTTTGAGCGAAAAAGACAAAACATTTATGCAAAAGGTCGTAAGAGTCTCGTGGCTGACATGTATGGGAAGGCATATTGTTATACGCTTTCGAAGCTGTGTTCTTTTCAACACATTCAGCAGGATTGATCAAACTATAACAGTAATAAATTATTATATTTAGAGGATACACTGAGATCGTCAGTACTGCATCTTAAGTTAGCAAAGTACGGGTTGGTGGACTTTACATGCCATAGAAATTGTTACAAATGCATACACAATAGTATGCAGGTTTCCTTTCGATGTTTCCTGCCAGCGTCAAAGTGCGTGGTTACGGACTATCAATACACACATAACTCCGAAAAGTCAGAGGTGAGCCCTATGATTCCAACCCGCAACCACCGCGAACAAGTTGGCAGCCGCGTCTAGTACGTTCATCAACAGGCCATCACGCACTTATATCACTAGACACGGAGATCTATTAACAGCTATCAGCCGCTGCCAATAAACAATCCCAATCCAAAATTTGCCGTTTTAGATTGACAGCTCAATCTTTTTTCTGATACTATATTGCCAATAATCAAACTCAGTAGTGAAAAAACTATGGCAACATGACAAGAGACCAATCGAAAAGTAGAAAACAGAGTGACCCTGGCTGCACGAATGTTCACTTTGTAACGAATTACATTATGCTTTACAACATTGGTAAGTAACCACCTTAACGATTTAAGCACACAGTTGGCTGCAAATGTCACATTTAAACGCGTAACACCGGTCAGTACCAATATTTACGTCTTATTCAAAGATGCATCAAGAAAAAATATTTAACGATGTATGTATGATTTACCATAAACTCTACCGACAATTTCTATCGACTAGCATGCACGTCATATCAGGCTTTACACTGAACGTCAAATATCGTTTTTTACAAATCCTTAACTTTGTGCGTATGAACATTTTTAAACTTAACTACAACAGTGTCAATAGTGTAGGCGAACGCTCGACACTTCTGAGACTTTTGTTTGGTGCAGATCCATCTCGTTTTAACCCCGTTGATTCCTTGACAGTAGAATGTAAAGCCGTTGATGCAAAGCGTTGTGTTTCCACGACGAGATTGAATGTAGGACACTGAAAGAAAGAAGATTATGTAAGTATTAGGAAGGAGAAACTAAAAATACAGTTTAGAATACAAATGTGCATTTTAACAAGAAATAATTCAGAAGTACCCTCAACCGACGATAACAGAAATAAAAGTAGATTAAGCGAATGCGATAATTTTGTCAGTCTACTCTTGACATGATTTATTTGAAATTTTGGATTAGGATCCAACCATCCATCCATCAGCCAAAGGAAGTCCACTGCTGAACATAGGTCTCCCCCAATGATTTCCACAGAGACCTGTTGGAGGCAGCCTGCATCCAGCGACGTCCCGCGACCTTTACCAGGTCGACGGACCATCTTGTGGGTGGACGTCCTACGCTGCGCTTTCCGCTACGTGGCCTCCATTCGAGCACTTTCCGACCCCATCGGTCATCAGATCTCCGCGCTATGTGCCCTGTCCATTGCCACTTCAACTTGCTAATCCGGTGGGCTATGTCGGTTATTTTAGTTCTCCTACGGATCTCCTCATTTCTGATTCGATCTCGTAGGGAAACCCCGAGCATAGCCCTCTCCATAGCTCGTTGAGTGACTTTGAGCTTCCTAATAAGGCCCATAGTGAGAGGCCACGTCTCGGTGCCGTAAGTCATCACTGGCAACACACAACTATCGAAGACTTTCGATTTAAGGCACTGAGGTATTTTGGACGAGAAGACGTCGCGTAGTTTCCCGAACGCTGCCCAACCGATTTGGATTCGACGATTGACCTCTCTCTCGAAGTTGGACCTGCCTAACCGGACCACTTGTCCTAAATAGACATATTCATCAACAACTTCAAGAGTCGAGCCCCCAACACCGATTGGGGTGGGCACAACATGGACATTCGACATGATCTTCGTTTTGTTCATGTTCATTTTAAGACCCACCTGTTGGGAGACTCGATTGAGGTCTTCGAGCATAGTGCTAAGGTCTTCCAGCGATTCTGCCAAGACTACAATATCGTCGGCAAACCGAAGGTGAGTGATATACTCGCCGTTGATGTTGATGCCGAATCCTTTCCATCGCATGAGCTTGAAGGCATTTTCCAGCGCGGCAGTGAACAGTTTCGGAGATATGACATCTCCCTGTCTCACGCCTCTCTGTAGTGGAATAGCCTTCGTACTCTGATCTTGTACTCGGACCGACATGGTGGCGTTGTTGTATATACACTTCAACACTTCGATGTACCGATAGTCGATATGGCACCGCTGGAGAGACTGTAGCACAGCCCAAGTCTCGATCGAATCAAAGGCTTTCTCATAGTCCACAAACGCTAAACAAAGCGGCATGTTATATTCCTCGGTTTTTTGTATAACTTGCCAAAGCGTATGGATATGGTCTATGGTACTAAAGCCTTTTCGGAAACCGGCTTGTTCGGGAGGCTGGAAGTCATCAAACCTGCGTTCGAGACGATTTGTGATGACCCTCGAAAACAACTTATAGACATGGCTCAGGAGCGAGATGGGCCTGTAATTCTTCAGCAAAGTGTTATTACCTTTTTTGAAGAACAGTACCACCACGCTCCTGCTCCATGCCGCTGGCGTTGAGCCCTCGAGGAGAACAGAATTGAAGAGCCTCTGAAGGACTTTCAGTATCGGCGTTCCGCCCGCTTTCAGAAGCTCTGAAGTTATTCCGTCCTCGCCCGGCGCCTTGTTGTTTTTAAGTTGCTTCAGGGCCATCTCAATCTCACACAGGCTGATGTCCGGGATATCATCGCTAAAGTGTCGGATCAACTCGGCTCTCGGGTCTTCGGCCGAGCTAACAGCAGGTTGGGCAACTGAGGTGTAAAGCTGTCCGTAGAACCTCTCGATCTCCCTTAATACCTCTGCCCTCATCGATACCACGCGGCCGTCTTCCGTCTTCAGCCTAGACAACTGGCTTTGCCCAATAGACAAGTTTCTTGCAAACACTTTGGAGCCTCCGTTCCGCTCAATTGTCTCCTTAATGCTCACAGTATTGTGAGCACGGACATCGTGTCGCAAGGACTTCCAGATCTGTCTATTGAGCCGCCAATATGCTTCAGCGTCAACGGAAGACTGCAGCGCTAAAGTTCGGCCATGAGGTCAAGAGTGTGGATCGAGAGTTTTTGTGGTCTATCTCTACGGCGAGGTCTAAAATACTTAATGATAGCGCGCGAGTTGAATGCAGAGCTTAGGAATGCGGTAGTGCTGTGACCTAATTATTTATGACTACAATAAGTATGTCGATAAATTTTAACATTGTTTTAACTTTAATTTTACACTACATTAACATTATTTAAAACAACTAGGTAAACATTATCACACATTTTTAATAAGTGATAATTTTATACATCAAAATAAAATAAAACAAATTATTAAAAAATATATTGTCAGATTAAGAAATTGCAAAAATGCATTGTTTAAAGAAAATACCAAACTGATGTTTTGCCTTTCTTCAACACACATATCTAAGATCTTTTTCGCCATTTCTCGTGTTTGGCGATGAACGAAAACTCGTTTTTTTTTTCGTTACAGAACTTGATGGAATCTGATCAGTCATTATGAATGATTAAAAACAATAAAACTAATAACAGGGATTGCAAATTGATTATTAACGCGATAACAGGGTAAACGTACAATTAAATAGGACAGCACATCACTAAATTGAAGGCGTGCGAGGTGAGGCGTGCGGACGGCGGGGGGAAACGCTCCCGCTCCGCACCTCAGGCCCCGACTGCATTCAACTCGCGCGCTATCTATAGATCCCACCGCATGGACAGCTTCTACCAAACCGCTGTTTAGCTCGTCCACTGCAAGGTTTTCTCCTAGACAATCAAAGCGATTTGTCAGCTCGAGTTGAAAGCTCTCGGGGTTTTGGATATGGGCGCGAGTAGGTCGGAGCGTAGATTTCATGAAGCGACGCCTTTCCGATTGAACATTGATATTCAGTGTGCCCCTAACCATTCGGTGATCACTGACGGTTTTCACCCTGTTGATCACAGAGACATCTCTGAATATCCGTCTATTCGTCGTCAAGATGAAATCTATCTCGTTTCTCGTAGAACCGTCAGGACTCAGCCAGGTCCATTTCCTGTGAGGCGGCTTCTGGAAAAAAGAGTTCATCGCAAAGAGTCCCTCTTTCTCCAGAAAGTCGGCCAGCCTCTGACCTCTGGGGTTCCGTTGCCCATGTCACAATTGCCCCACTTTCAACTCTGCGTCGCTTCCCTTGCCCAACTTTGCGTTGAAGTCTCCCATAACAACATTGAAGTAGGTTTTGGAAGTATGTATGGCCCGACTTATGTCCTCATACATTTCCTCTACTTCATCTGGGTGTGTCAAGGTCGGCGCGTATACCTGTATGACCTTCAACGAATATCTTTTAGATATTCTGAGTATAAGGTATACTACCCTGCTCGACACACTTTCGATGGATACGATGTTGTTGATGAGAGACTTGTGGACGAGAAATCCGACACCTCCTCGGGACTGTTAGTCGTCCCCCCGGTAGAAGAGCAGGTTACCAGACTTCAGGGTTATCGTATCCTCCCCGATTCTTCGGACTTCCGATAACCCCAGAATGTCCCAGTGTAACCTGCTCAATTCTTCTTCCAGTTCGACAATCTTCTCGTCTGTCCTTAATGTGCGTTTGTTGTGTGCTACCAGGGCCAGTCGTCGTCGGGGGTGGTAGCCGGGGCCAACCCGGGGATTCTTAGCACCCCCTGCCCCACCGTAACCATGACCGGTACCATAGCCAGGAATAGTGGGGCTGCCGGGGACTGGGGGCCTGGTCTCAATTTGTGTCGTCATTATGGAGGTATTTGCCAATACTCGCCACGCTTGGCAGGCGGGTTGGCGAGCGCAATAGGGGACTGGCGTTGATGAAGCTGCTGCCCGCCATTAACCGGGGAAAGGAAATAGGATTTGTGGGTAGAGGATGTTATACGAAAGGAGAGTATGGCCTGAGGGAGTGGATACTGCAGTCACGGACGGGAAGTTAAGGTGACTGCAGTAGCTCGGGGGCCGAGGTCGCGTACTCGTAGCACCTATACTAGGACAGGCCATGACCACTAGATAGGAGCATCCCTGACCAAAATTAGGATCAAATTTATTGAAATATTTTGCTATTAATAAACGCTACAATATCACGCTTTTTGGTATATTTAGTTCTTGAATAGTTAGTTGAATTTCAAGTGCAGACCATCAAAATGTAGCAAAATGCACAGTAAACGTACGATTGTTGATTGGTAATCTAAGCAGCATGTGATAAATCTTAGCGGGATGTCGATCTAAAATAATATGAAACACATTTTGTTTTTCAAAGATTAAATTCTACATAAACTTTTGCTATAATAATATCATTTACATATTTCGTCGAAGCAGAACATTCTTATTCGGAATTATCTAAGTACAACAAACTTACGGCTTTATTCATAGACAGTTTTAAAACCTATTTTGTTTATCGATTTTTTGTCTTCTTCGCTCAAAATGAATTCAATAGTCGTTTGAAAGGGACAAAACATAAGATAACTAAAATAGGTTTTAAAATTGTCTTTGAATTAGTCAGTCAAAATATAGCATGTTTACAATTACATTGCTTATGTGTACCATATACGACGCTTGAATGAGGTGAACCAACCAGCTTCTTATTTCTTACAACATGCTTACTTGGTCGAGTATTTTTAAGAGCTTTTTATATCGATATTTAGCCGGATAGCACCCATCGTACATAATACGATACATTAATAATAACAACAAAAATTTAGGATCTCGCCGCTAATTAATATTATCTATCTCTCTCTATATCTTCGTGTACAGTTACCGCGGTTCGAGCATGTAATCGTACAGATATATCATAGTTTTGTAAATGAGGGTAGTCACAGAGTAGACACAGGATAGACACTTTTCTCAAGCCTCGTTTTTTTGTTGAAATATCTATAAGTAAAAATTACTAACTGCTTTATGAGCTTAATATTGCTACTTGTATCATAATTATTGCTATTTTATTATATTAGTGTTAAAAATATTTTAAACGCAATCAACACATTAAATTCAGGTGTAGAAGCTTCTGTAATTATATGCGTAGTTTTACAAATAGCATGCGAAATATTATATGAAAATCTTGTATATTTAATTTCCTCTATATAACGAGTAGATATGGCATATGCAGAATAGTTTAATATGTTTTTTTTTTCTAATTTGAGTTAGAAAAAACTCATCTTACTCTCACTACTTTCAGTTATTAAATTACAAAACGGTAATAAAAAAATGCAAAGTGGTGAAATATCGCATTTTATTGGATTCGATCTAAAACACATCAAACAAATTGCAATCACAAAATTAAAATTGTTTAACACATTATTTCAATTTATTATGTTCATTCATAGAATCACGTAAAAGGGACAATCTCAAAATAATGGAATAGATAACACTGAACACAATGGCACCGTAAAATTCAAACATCATCGTGTGTGATGAAAACTATTCTTAGGGCTATTTCAGAATGAACAATATTTACATTATGGATCATTATTTCTGCCTAAATTACACACTGCTGGACATAGGCCTCTCTATCAAAACTACTTTTCTTGACAAAGTTGAACCAGTCTCATCCTAACCTGAGACTTCACATGTTTTCCATTAATTAATAAGCTAGCTTGTCTATATGTATTGAGACCCATCCCTGCCACGTCATTAAGCCAGGACGAGACCATACATTTTATTTACGTCGATTACTGAAGCTCAGGGAGTCTTTGGGAATCTCCTGGTTGTCTTTAACTATATTTTAAATTTAGTTTGAGCGAAAAAGACAAAACATTTATGCAAAAGGTCGTAAGAGTCTCGTGGCTGACATGTATGGGAAGGCATATTGTTATACGCTCGAAGCTGTGTTCTTTTCAACACATTCAGCAGGATTGATCAAACTATAACAGTAGTAAATTATTATATTTAGAGGATACACTGAGATCGTCAGTACTGCATCTTAAGTTAGCAAAGTACGGGTTGGTGGACTTTACATACCATAGAAATTGTTACAAATGCATACACATTAGTATGCAGGTTTCCTTTCGATGTTTCCTGCCAGCGTCAAAGTGCGTGGTTACGGACTATCAATACACACATAACTCCGAAAAGTCAGAGGTGAGCCCTATGATTCCAACCCGCAACCACCGCGAACAAGTTGGCAGCCGCGTCTAGTACGTTCATCAACAGGCCATCACGCACTTATATCACTAGACACGGAGATCTATTAACAGCTATCAGCCGCTGCCAATAAACAATCCCAATCCAAAATTTGCCGTTTTAGATTGACAGCTCAATCTTTTTTCTGATACTATATTGCCAATAATCAAACTCAGTAGTGAAAAAACTATGGCAACATGACAAGAGACCAATCGAAAAGTATAAAACAATCCAGATTGTCTTTAATCTAATTTTTTCGATTGATTATTGGCATCGGCCGTATATGAAATAGGCAAATCATACCAGTTTATGTAAGTCATCTGTCATTTTTAAGCTTTGTACTGATCGGTGTTACGGGGAGTAATGTAACATGTTACAGTACGAGCATTTGTGCAGTCGGTACGCGTGTTCGTGATCGTTTCCAAGTCCTCTACACTCTGTCACGAAGTTCAAATGTTCGGACATTTTACGTCACCATATGAATAAAGGTGTTCCACTTCTAAAAATCAATATTATCTCCATAAACTTATCTTTCACTTCGAATTTATACTTAGATTACAACTTACAATACAGGATTCAACATTTTGTAAAGTATTTAGGCATATGTGTACATTGTGACGTGCGATGTTCGAACATTCGTGGTAAGAATACAGAGTGACCCTGGCTGCACGAATGTTCGCTTTGTAACGAATTACATTATGCTTTACAACATTGGTAAGTAACCACCTTAACGATTTAAGCACACAGTTGGCTGCAAATGTCACATTTAAACGCGTAACACCGGTCAGTACCAATATTTACGTCTTATTCAAAGAGGCATCAAGAAAAAATCTTTAACGATGTATGTATGATTTACCATAAACTCTACCGACAATTTCTATCGACTAGCATGTACGTCATATCAGGCTTTACACTGAACGTCAAATATCGTTTTTTATAAATCCTAAGCTTTGTGTGTATGAACATTTTTAAACTTAACTACAACAGTATTGATAGTGTAGGCGACTGCTCTACATTTCTGAGAATTGTGTTTCGTGCAGATCCATCTCATTTTCACTCCGTTGAATCCTTGACTGCAGAATGTGAAACCATTGATGCAAAGCATTGTGTTTCCACGACGAGATTGGATGTAGGATACTGAAAAAAAAAGATTATATAAGTATTAGAAAGGAGGACTAAAAATATAGTTTAGAATACAAACGTGCGTTTTACAAAAAAAACTTTAGAAGTACCCTCAACCGATAACAGAAATAAAAGTAGATAAAGCGAAAGCGATAAATTTGTCAGTCTACTCTTGACATGATTTATTTGAAATTTTGGATTAGGATCAAATTTATAATATTTTGCTTTTAATGAACGCTAAAATATCACGCGTTTTGGTATATTTAGTTGTTGAATAGTTAGTTGAGTTTCAAGTGCAGACCATCAAAATGTAGCAAAATGCACAGTAAGGGCCGAAACTGCGTTAAGCGGGCACTCGCGCGGTTTCATACAAAAGTGCTCCGTCGCGGGGAGCTGCGCGGGCGTCCGGCACGGGGACGCGCGTCCCGCACCCGCGCCGCGGGGCCCGCCTTCGTGCGTCGGAACCCGTCGCGGCGGCACGCGCGGTAAAGCGCGCGGTGTCCGCCAGCGGTAACATGGCGGTGATGACATAGGGCACCGAGACGTGGCCTCTCACTTTGGGCTTCATTAGAAGGCTCAAAGTCACTCAACGAGCAATCGAGAGGGCTATGCTCGGTATTTCCCTACGAGATCGACTCAGAAATGAGGAGATCCGTAGGAGAATAAAGGTCACCGACATAGCGCAAAGGATTCTATAGATGATTCATAGCGAAAGGTTCTAGAGTGGAGGCCACGTACAGGCAAGCAAAATGTCGGACGCCCGCTTACAAGGTGGACGTATGACCTGGCTACATTTGCAGGAAGTCGCTGGATGCAGGCTGCTTCCAACAGGTCGATGCGGAGACCGTTGGGGGAGGCCGATGTTCAGCAGTGGACTTCCTGTGGCTGAGATGATGATGATGATGATGAATATACTTGAGCAAAAATAAAGATTTTTTAGCCTTTCCGTTGGTGATATGACTGATACAGATTTTACCCTTAAGTTGTTGACCATCAAATATGGTTCCAGTTTCGAAGATAATTTGCCATAGACCGGTATGGAAACTTTAAAATATTTGTACAATGAGTTTTCATTTTCTCTTAATTTACTGAACTTTACAACAAATTCTCCGCCTAGCAACCTAAATTCAATAAACAGCCTTCCTGGCTGTCGTTTTTTTTTTTTTGCTTGTCGTCGTTTTGCAATGTAATAATATATTAAGCTCTCTATCGACACGACTGTACATGCACACCAATAAAATTGAACCAGCGACACTGCGTAAATCCGGTCTCCGCGACGGGAACCGTCGCGTGTCTCCTCGCGTGGACCCGCGGGCGGGCTCCGAGAGAACGCGACGGTCCCCGTTGCGGGTACCCGTCGCGGAGACCGGATTTACGCAGTGTCTCAATTTTAAAGGTGTGCATGTACTGTCGTGTCGATGGAGAGCTTAATATATTATTACATGGCAAATCGACGACTAGCAAAAAAAACGACAGCCAGGAAGGCCGTTTATTGAATTTAGGTTGCTGGGCGGAGAATTTGTTGTAAAGTTGAGTAAATTAAGAGAAAACGAAAACTCATTTTACAAATATTTTAAAGTTTCGATACCGGTCTATGGTGAATTATTTTCGAAACTGAAACCATATTTGAAGGTCAACAATTTAAGGGTAAAATCTGTATCACTCATATTACCAACGGAAAGGCTGGCAATAACATTGCGGTAAGTAAAAAATCTTTATTTTTGCTTAAGTATATTCATCATCATCATCATCTTAGCCACAGGAAGTCCACTGCTGAACATCGGCCTCCCTCAACGGTCTCCGCATCGACCTGTTGGAGGCGGCCTGCATCCAGCAACTTCCTACAAATGTAGCCAGGTCGTCCGTCCACCTTGTAAGCGGGCGTCCGTCATTTCGCTGCCTGTACGTGGCCTCTACTCTAGAACCTTTCGGCCCACTGCCCCTTCCACATACTAATCCTTTGCGCTATGTCGGTAACCTTTGTTCTCCTACGGATTTCCTTATTTCTAAGTCGATCTCGTAGGGAAATATCGAGCATAGCCCTCTCCATTGCTCGTTGAGTGATTTTGAGCCTTCTAATGAAGCCCAAAGTGAGAGGCCACGTCTCGGTGCCGTATCACCATCATGTTCCCGCTTGCGGACACCGCACGCTTTACCGCGCGTGCCCCCGGGACGGGTTCCGACGCACAGAGGCGGGTCCCGCGGCGCGGGTGCGCGACGCGCCTCCCCGTGCTGGACGCCCGCGCGGATCCCCGCGACGGAGCACTTTTGTATGAAACTACGCGAGTGCCCGCTTAACGCAGTTTCGGCCCTAAAGGTACAATTGTTAATTGGTAATCTAAGTAGCATCTGATAAATCTTAGCGGGATATCGATCTAAAATAATATTAAAAACATTTTGCTTTTCAAAGATTTAATTCTACTTAAACTTTTGCTATAACAATAATATCATTCACATATTTTGTCGAAGCAGAACATTCTTATTCGAAATTATCTAAGTGAAGCAAACTTACGGCTTTATTCAAAGACAGTTTTGAAATCTAATTTATTATCGATTTTTTGTCTTCTTCGCTCAAAATGAATTCAATAGTCGTTCGAAAGGGACAAAACATAAGATAACTAAAATAGGCTTTAAAATTGTCTATGAATTTGTCAGTTAAAATATTGCATGTTTACAATTACATTGCTTATGTGTAGCATATACAACGACGCTTGAAAGAAGTGAACCAACCACCTTGTTTCTTACAACATGTTTACTTGGTCGAGTATTTTTAAGAGCTTTTCATATCGATATTTAGCCGGATAGCACCCATCGTACAGAAATACAATACATTAATGATAACAACAAAAAATTTGGAGCTGAAAAGGCTAATTAATATTATCTATCTCTTTTTATCTCTTCGTGTACTGTAGTGCATACATTTACCGCCGTTCGAGCAGATATATCATAGTTTTGTAAATGAGGGTAGTTCACACTTTTCTCAAGCCTCGTATTTTTGTTGAAATATCTATAAGTAAAAATTACTAACTGCTTTAAGAGCTTAATATTGCTACTTGTATCATAATTAATGCTATTTTTTATTAGTGTTAAAAATATTTGATATTGTATTATTACTATTATAAACGCAATTAACACATTAAGTTCAGGTGTAGAAGCTTCTGTAATTATGTACATGAATTAGTAGGCGCAGTTTTAAAAATAGCATGTGAAATATTATATGAAAATCTTTTATATTTAATGTCTTCTGATCTAAATGACTCTACACTGTTTAATGTTCAAATATAGATCGTCGACAATATTTTGGCGTCCTTGTCGTCATGCTGTTTTCAAATTAAACATCAAGAAACAGTTTTTATACCTTTATATTTTTTTATATTGAACATCATAACACCATTAGATTATGAGTATAAATTCTTGTTTTTTATATTATGAAAACACATCCTAACAATGCTATAAACATTTATTGTTTAATTTTATTTGTAGTTCCAAAATTCACCACACGCAAATAGAACATCATCATCATCATCATCATCATATCAGCTACAGGAAGTCCACTGCTGAACATAGGCCTCCCCCAATGATCTCCACAATGACCTGTTGGAAGCGGCCTGCATCCAGCGACTTCCTGCGACCTTAGTCAGATCGTCCGTCCACCTTGTAGGCGGGCGTCCGACACTTCGCTTGCCTGTACGTGGCCTCCACTCGAGAACCTTTCGGCCCCAACGGCCATCGGTTCTACGAGCTATGTGCCCGGCCCACTGCCACTTCAACTTGCCAATCCTATGGGCTATGTCGGTAACCTTGGTTCTCCTACGGATCTCCTCATTTCTGATTCGATCTCGTAGGGAAACACCGAGCATAGCCCGCTCCATGGCTCGTTGAGTGACTTTGAGCCTTTTAATGAGGCCCACAGTGAGAGGCCACGTCTCGGTGCCGTATGTCATCACTGGTAACACACAACTATCGAAGACTTTCGATTTTAGGCACTGAGGTATTTTGGACGAGAAGACGTCGCGAAGTTTCCCGAACGCTGCCCAGCCGAGTTGGATTCGCCGATTGACCTCTCTCTCGAAGTTGGACCTGCCTAAAAATTACTAACTGCTTTAAGAGCTTGTCCACCACCACTTGTCCTAAATAGACATATTCGTCTACAACTTCGAGAGTCGAGCCCCCAACTCCAATGGGGGTGGGCACAACATGGATATTCGACATCATCTTCGTTTATCCATGTTCATTTTAAGACCCACCTGTTGGGAAACTCGATTAATAGAACATAGGTGAAGTTTAATACTAAAGATGTGCATTGTCTTAAGACAAATATAAACAAAAAGCTGAGCGATGATGATAATTAATTAGCAATATTTTTTCAAGTATTCTCAAATATAAATGTAAAACAGCTATTTGCAAGAAGTGTCTAAAATACGGGTTTATTATTTCATACTTTGAACTAACGTACCTCTATATATTTGTTTAATTGTACTTAATGTGTTAGTTTCTTTTATATTTTAAATATATTTTGTGTTATATATGTGGTTACAAGTAATATGTGTACTTACAATTAAAATAGTTTTCTTGATAGTAATTTTATGCATAATAATGAGACGTGAGTAATAAAATAATAATAATTACACTAGCTATACATGTTTTTGAAGAACTGAGATCCTCTTTCGAAACCAATGATGTCTGATAATGTTACACACTGTATGCACATGTATGTACTAATTATAATAAAATCTTAAAATAATTTTACGAAACTTCACATAATATAAAACAAACAAAATTTAAAAAATCAGATGGCTATAACATTTAACTTAAGCTCTCCCTACTATAACTCTTCATACATTTGTTAAATGTAGACTGGAATTTTATAGCTCTATTTTCTAGACATCTGAAGATCTCGTCAAACAGCTCGGCGACGGAACGGCAACGCGACGCTGACGAGACGTGAAGTGATCAGTTGCAATGTATGTCGATATGGAACACGTCACAAAGCACCGTTGCGCTCGGCATAGTGGCTCTATGTTACTCCTTCCACACCAATACACTACAACTCCCTACGACGTGTCTCCTGCCCCGCCAGCGTCACTTTGCCTTCCCTTTTCACCCACTGTTTGAAGAGACCTCTTTATTTTTTTTGCATTGAACGGCGAGACGATACGACCGCTTATGAACAGTAGCAAAACCAAATAACGCCTTAAATTACATAGCAATGCTTGTCATTCCACTACGCTATTTTTCACACTACTAGGTATTCACAATATATCCAGTAGTTACTCCGGCTACAATGTCCTTCAATCCGAAACACAACAGTGAATTTACACTGCTGTTAGCGGGAGAAATAGATATTGCGGTGGTACCTACCCAGGCGACCTCTCACATATCTCTCATATACTTACCACCTTTACAGTAAATGTTGACAAATTCGACAGCCTCCGTGACACAGTTGGTTAAACGCCGCCTGTGAAACGAAAGGCCGCGGGTTCGATCCCCGCACCGAGAGAAATGTTGTGCGGCCCACAAGTATTTCTTCCGGGTCTGGGTGTTTGTGAGACCGAAAAGTCTCTCGTAGTTCCTGATACCCACGACACAAGACTCGATCTTAGTGTGGGGTCAGGACTATGTATGTGACTGTTGGGTGTTATTTATTTGTTTATTTATTTAATGTAAGCTTTAGAAATCAACCACTAATGGTTATGATAGTTATTGACTCTTAATATTTTCCCGAGGAATGTATGGACGCTGGCGCGGCACCCCCTGCTGTGATGCGTGGAGCACGCCCACGTGGCGGTCTTGTTGCTCATCCGCTTCGGGAAGAAGGTATAGCCCCCGAGACACAGCAGGCGTTTCCCGTGACGACGCGAACTTATGAACTCGGCATCTGAAAAGACACGTGGTTTAGTACCTAGTCTTTGTGTAGTCTAAGGATTTTTAGCAAGAATGAAGTTGATTTGGAGATTCATGAGGTAGGCATGGGCCCATCTGTGGACATCCTGTGGCTGAAGACATAGAGAGAGAGATTAACGGTGAAGAACGGTGTCAGCAATTAAGTTATTAAAATCATCGTTTAGTTACATTATGATTTATTTTGTATTGTATTCACCGTCATCTTATTTATATACACTATACATATCCTTGGAGGAAGTCTATGGTAAATTTGATTGTTCCTACCAATTTAGATTAGCATTTAGGTTTGCTACAGAAATTAAAGATTTTAAATATATTTTTAAACGTGTTTAATTTCTTTGCAATACCCAAATAATACCTTATTACATATTATAATATATAAAAACAAAACTTAAATACAAATTATAATACATAAAATGGATAACAATTAACTAATTTAATTGAAATAACACACTTAAGGAAATATATCATATCTATACAAATAATTTAAGTTTTAACAAATTATTATCAAATATTTTTTTTTTTTTTTTATTGCATTGAATGGCGAGACGAGCAAGCCGTTCGCCTGATGGTAAGCGATACGACCGCTCATAAACAGTAGCAATATTCCACTGCGCTCGCCATCCTGAGACATAAGATGTTAAGTCTCAATATGTCCAGTAGTTGCTCTGGCTACAATGTCCTTCAATCCGAAACACAACAGTGCATTTAAGCAGTGTTGTTTCACGGGAGAAATAGACATTGCGGTGGTACCTACCCAGATGGCTTCTCACATATGAGAGACCTACCACCAGTATACTTAAAAGCTTATAATAAACCTTTGCTTTTAATCAATTTTCCCCGTAAAATAAAGGATGATGTGCTTTATAATATTTTATTGTTATTCACGATTCATCCATGATCTTAAATATACATTTTAGGTTGTAACATTTATAAAAATGCAATAAATACGTGTTGCTTCCCAAACCTAACTTCTCCTAAACTTATGTCGATAACTGTACCAAATATAGAAAGTTTCTATGCAAAATAATTCAATGATTGTGAATATTCTTAATTTTGACTAATTGGTCTTCTACTGAGTGTATGGTAGCAAAACACCCCTTAGCACTGTGGGTGGAACATCTCCATTCCCTTTTCACCCCATTAGTCCTCTTGCAAAAGTAGGTGAATCCTTCATAGCTTAGCAACTGTCTTCCCCGGCGAGACATTACTAATGTTACTGAAAATTAATTGAATATTAGTGAAATAATTACTTATGGTAATATATTTGATTTTTTGACTTACCACTGCCGACAACTTTTGTGAAGACTGGTGCTTTTATAAATACTGGTCTTTTAAAATGAAAATAACCATTAAAAGTATCCGTTTGAGAATATTTTTATTCATCTATAATAAATTCGTTTAAGACTGTAAAATAAATTAAAAATAATTTATTTATTCCTATTTCCTATCATTAAACTAACTTTCAACTAATATTTAAAAAATAAAAAATATCACAAATCTGTTCACAATCTGTAGAAAATAAGGATCCAGCTAAGGTTTGGAAGTTTCTTCGTTCTATGGGAGTTGGAAAATCTCGCTCAGATTCTATTCCTCATACTTTAAATTTAGATTCATTGAATGCACATTTCGCTGCTTTGCCTACATTTGATAAGGCTACTAAAAATAAAACAATCCATGATCTTTCTTCTATTCCAACTCCTAAATATCCTCAATTTGTCTTTAGTCAATTCTCTGATTGTGATGTTAAAAAGAGCATATTATCGATCTCTTCTAATGCATCTGGGAATGACTGCGTTAGTCGCAGTATGATTATGCCTGTCCTTGACGAAATTCTCCACATCCTCTGTCATATTCTTAACTTTTCCTTATCCAACTCCGTCTTTCCATCTTTATGGAAGGAGGCCGAAATAATTCCTCTCCCCAAAAACCTAATCCCGCATCTTACACTGAATACCGGCCAATATCCATTCTCCCTTTCCTTTCTAAGGTCCTTGAGAATCTCGTCCACCAACAATTATGCTCCTTTCTCACTCGTAACAATCTCCTTAATCCTTTCCAGTCGGGATTTCGTCATGGATATGGTACCACTACTGCGCTTGTTCACATCACGGATGACATCAGAGCTGCGATGGAGAATGGCAAGCTAACAGTTCTAGCTTTGCTAGACTTTAGCAATGCTTTCAACACCGTTGACTTTGATGTCTTGCTAACTACACTATGCTCTATTAACATATCTCCAACAGTAATTGATTGGTTTCGTAGTTACCTGACGGGTCGTCGCCAGCGCATACGTGTTGAAGACTCAGTGTCTTCTTGGTGTGACACACTTACTGGCGTCCCTCAGGGCGGCGTTTTATCTCCCTTACTCTTCGCTGTTTTTATTAATTCTATATCAAAAAATCTAATTTCTTCCTACCACTTGTATGCAGATGATTTACAAATATATTACCATGCTCCTGTGGACAGAGTGATGGAGGCTATTAACACCATCAACAAGGATCTTGTGGGTATCAGCAGTTGGAGTAAGTCTCACGGGCTATTAGTCAACCCTACTAAGACTCAAGTCATTGTTGTTGGCAGCCCCAGGATGATATCAAAATTAGATATGGATCAATTACCTCAGATTCTCTTTGATGGTTGCACTATTCCATATAGTGACACTGTCAAGAATTTGGGAATTCTGATTGACAAAAACTTATCCTGGGGTCCCCAATTGCAACAAGTTAGTTGCAAATTGTTTGCTGCAGCGGGGTCCTTGCGGAGATTGCGGAATTTTCTTCCGATTTCCACGAGGATTGCACTGGTTCAATCTCTTCTTTTTCCTCTCCTTGATTATGCTGATGCTAGCTATCTTGACCTCACCGAAGCCCAGATTGAAAAGCTTGAGAGACTTCAGAATTTCTGCATTAGGTTCATATTTGGTCTTCGCAAATATGACCATGTCTCCGAATTTCGAGTCAAACTCAAGTGGCTATCAATACGTTTTCGCCGAAATACTCGAATTCTCTCACTCTTATATGGTATCTTGTTCCATCCCTACACCCCCCATTACCTTAAGAACCGCTTTAATTTCCTTAGTCACACTCATGCGCGATCTCTTAGATCAACAGAGAATTTAACGCTAGAGATTCCCAAGCACAGCACATCATTTCTTGACAAGTCCTTTACCATCCATGCTGCTCGCTTGTGGAATGTATTACCACTGTCAATTAGACAAGCCAAGACGCTGCCAAGTTTTAAAAGACTTGTTAAGGAACATTACTTATCACTACAGTAATCTTTATTCCTGTCATAATTGTATATATGTATGTATGTGTTTATATATATATATGTATGTGTATATATATATATATATATATATATATATATATATATATATATATGTATGTGTATTTTCATCTTCACTGTTTACTTAATATATAGTATATTAATATATATATGTATGTATTTATAATTTAGGTATATAAGTATGTTATATTTAAAACATAATATGTAACCTGTACATCTAGTATAATTTTCTTTCACCTCATCCTCTGTACTGCCCCATTAGATCTTTATTATATTAATCCAGTCCATCCAAAGGTTGCCTGGAAGAGATCGCAGCTAGCGATAAGGCCGCCAATTGTTACCATATCTTTAGTTTTAAGTATTTAATATGTTATTTTTCCTATTTTATGGTGTACAATAAAGTATATAAATAAATAAAATAAATAAATATCACATTAATTTCTTATGAGTTAATATTTACAGTTCTAAATAGTTTATTAAAAAGCATTTATTATATTGAGTACAAATTACAGAGATTAAATATAACGAGATCCAGATACACATAAAAACTACGACGTGTTGAGTTCAATCCACGAACATCCTTATAAACGATTACCCAAAGTTTTAAGGTCATAGGACCAATGACCTCTATACAAATCAATTACTACCGGCTTGCCTTATGAACGTATTATAACACTTATATTTATAGAACATCGATCACTATCGTAATTCAATTAATTATGTATTTCGAGAAAAGTATACAGCTATTCATCCCAGTTTCTGAATACTCCGTTATATGACTAGTGTTTAATAATACCTTACTAAACATCTTAGACAGCCACCGTGGCGCAGGCGGTTAGACGCTGCCTGTGAAACGAGAGGCCGCGGGTTCGATCCCCGCACCGAGAGAAATGTTTGTGCGGCCCACAAATATTTCTTCCGGGTCTGGGTGTTTGTGAGACCGAAAAGTCTCTCGTAGTTCCTGATACCCACGACACAAGACTCGATCTTAATGTGGGGTCAGGACTATGTATGTGACTGTTGGGTGTTATTTATTTATTTATTTATCTGGCCCGGTAGAATAAGAAGACAGACCGTAGTAGGCCAGAGCACCGAAAATAATTATATTAAATGCTTATGGTATTGCATTTTTTTTAGCTATGTTTAGGGATGAGCTGGGTAGCTTCTTCAAGGAAACAGCACAACGGTTATAACTATTTATATTTACAAAGTACAGTCTTTATAAGCGTAAATGTCACAAGCCAAAGCACAGCGAAAAGCAACAAGCGGTCTGCGTCGAGTACGAATTGCGACTGGTGCGGTGGCCGGCGCGAGCGCCGTCGGTAGGCGGGGCCTAAGTCCCGTTAGCCGGCCCGACGACGGATCGATTCGAACCAGCGGTACATCACAGCTGTTTCTTATCTAATAACTGTGTAAATTACTTAAGTGGTTGTAACGAGTCTGAATGACAGGTGTATGGTGTTCACGATGGTGTTTGTATGGTATGCTTGTGAGTGTGTGTGTGTGTATGTGTGTGTGTGTGTGTGGCTTGTATGGACTGTTTGCTACATCACCCCCCAACAGAGACGGTCAAGGGCAATAGAAGTCAGGAATCTTGACGTGCCGACCGGAACGAGTGTGATATTTTATTTTATCTTTGCATTGAACGTTAGGATCGTAAGTAGTGGGGGCGTTAGGATGTTTATCGTTGCAATCTGTTAATAGATAAGCGGGTTTTAAACCACAGAATACTAAACTAACAGAAGTCAAGCTCCATACAAAGCGCGCTAAATCAACGCACACATAGACAGCGTTCACTGACACGATATTTCAAACCAGTCGAGACCACTGCGAGCGCGAGTGTCACCCGCTTCGGGCACGCAAATAGTGAGGTGTTTTGTGCAAAGATGGAGCAAATGAATAAAAGTTATTACACTTGTATATAAAACACCAGATTATAATAATTGAATATAAATTTCAAAAAAAAACATATATTATACAAAAACAATAAAAAATAACTTAGAATAATGACATACACATTCTCAGCGAGTTCATAAATAAAATTAAAATTTATTTATCGTATTATTGTGTGTTATATATTTTATTTCAAAAATTCAATCAAACGATACGAGTGCTATTAACGCGATACGTGTATTCGCATAAGCCAGAGTTAACAACCCTTGCGCGAACGTCGAGCGTAGTGTGAGTGTGGCAACAAAAGTTAAGTACATACACAAGCTTGACTTCTGTTAGTATTCTGTGTTTTAAACGATCTATTGAAACGTTCACTTCTTTGCCTCTGATTAGAATTTTAAAAACTTTGTCGTTTCGAGATAAAACTTTATGTGGGCCAGTGTAGGCAGGCTGTAATGAACCGCGTAAGGTGTCATCGCGTAGGAAAACGTGAGTGGTTGTTTTGAGTTCCTTAAAAACAAATATTTTGCCTTTGGAATGCCAAGAAGTTGGAACTGGCTGTAAATTTCGTGCGGATGAACAAAGTCGTGCAGTGAAGTCCGCGATGTCTGTCGTGCCGCCTTCACTGGGGTGAAAGAACTCCCCGGGAAGACGCAGAGGTTCCCCGTAAATGAGTTCGGCCGGAGACGCTTGTTAGTCCTCCCTAAATGCGCTTCTTATTCCCAGAAGCACCCAGGGCAAGGACTCAGTCCACCTCGGATTAGCGTGACATACAATTGACGCTTTTAATTGGCGGTGAAAGCGTTCTATCAATTCATTGCACGACGGATGGTGGGCTGTCGTTTTTTTTGTGCTCGAATCCAGCTATCTTTGAGAGATAGCTGAACAGAGCGGACTCGAACTGACGGCCTCTGTCTGTTGTAATGGATTGCGGGCAACCAAAACGCGATATCCATCCAGTTATTAACG
Source organism: Hyles vespertilio (assembly GCA_009982885.2). Classification (NCBI taxonomy): domain Eukaryota; kingdom Metazoa; phylum Arthropoda; class Insecta; order Lepidoptera; family Sphingidae; genus Hyles; species Hyles vespertilio. Next base: position 17,440,739 of record CM042809.1, on the reverse strand, counting down.
CCTTTGCCGTTGTTTCTGCGGTAATGTCGACCATCGGGATGACCTCAGTCCAACGCGTAAAGCGGTCTATTGCCGTTAAACAATAACGGTAGCCTTCCGATAAAGGTAGTGGTCCCACAATATCAATGTAGATGTGCCTAAATCGTGTTCGTGGTAAGTTGTAAGTGCCTATAGGTGAGGACACGTGACGACTTACTTTTGCACGCTGACACGACGTACAAGCTTGTGCCCAGGTACGGCAATCTTTTTTAATTCCCGGCCCGACAAAGCGTTGAGCTATAAGTTTAGCTGTTGCGTTGACACCGGGATGACTCAGCGAATGCAAGGAGTCAAAAACTTGTCTTCTTAGCGACTTAGGTACAAATGGCCTGGGAGTCAGTGTACTTGTGTCGCAGTACATATGATTGTGATTCCCAGGTACTTGTAATTTCTCAAGTCTGAGAGAAGTATTTTTCTCAGAGAGTAATTCCGACAACTCTGAGTCTGTCGATTGAAGCTCAGCTAAGCTAATACGTCCAGATTAACTGGCGCTTGTAATTCATCCACCCTAGATAAGGCATCGGCAACTATATTATCTTTGCCCAAAATATGCCTTATATCGGTGGTGAATTGTGATATAAAATCTAAGTATCTATACTGCCTTGGTGAACAAATTTTTTGTGTTCATTGAACGCAAATGTTATCGGTTTATGGTCAGTATAGATACAAAAATGTCTAGCATCTAACATATGCCTGAAATATTTGATAGCTTCGTAAATCGACAATAATTCTCGGTCGTAAGCCGAGTATTTCTGTTGAGTTGGTGTGAGCTTCCTGGAGAAAAAACCTAAGGGTTGCCATCCCTCACTGGTATGCTGTTGTAGGACTGCTCCAATGGCCGCATCCGATGCGTCGGTTACCAGTGAGAGTTTGGCTTGAAAGTCTGGATGTGCCAATAATACGGCATTTGCCAGGCTTTCTTTGCAATCCAGGAAAGCTTTTAAGGAATCGTCCGCTAAAGTAATAGGTTGCGATCCCTTCGACGTGCCTGTTAATAGAGCATGTAATGGGGCTTGTGTATAAGCAGCTTTCGGTAAAAAGCGGCGATAAAAATTAACCATCCCCAAAAATCTTCGCAATTGGCGAATATCCTTTGGGACTGGGAAATCTCTAATCGCTTGCACTTTAGCCTCGAGCGGTTTTGTGCCGTGCTCAGATATGTTGTGGCCTAAAAATGAAACCTGTGAGGCCCCAAAAATACATTTGGATGTATTAATTAACATTCCATATTCTTTAAGCCTGGAAAATAATTTGCGAAGATGTTCCTTGTGCTCTGCTTCGTTACTACTGAAGATTAAAAATCATCTAGATAGCAATAGCAAAAATCGAGTCCCCTAGTTACCTCATCAACAAAACGCTGAAAGGTTTGCCCGGCGTTGCGCAGGCCAAAGGTCATAAAAGGGAATTCGTATAGCCCGAAGGGTGTGGTGATCGCGGTTTTAGGTATGTCCTCGGGATTGACCGGTATCTGATTATATGCCTTCACGAGATCGATTGTGCTGAAAATTTTGCAGCCGGCGATGCTATGGGCGAAATCGTGTATATGTTTAATCGGATACCTATCGGGTATGGTCCGGGCGTTAAATCGGCGATAATCCCCGCAGGGACGCCAACCATTATTTTTATTAGGCGCTAAATGGAGAGCTGAGGACCAAGGACTCTCAGATGGCCTAGCGGTGCCATTGGCCAACATGGCCTGGAATTCCTGCTGGGCTATTTTAAGTTTATCCGGTGCCAAGCGTCTAGGTTGGCATGATACCGGGGGGCCTGGTGTCGTTCTTATGTGGTGCGTGGTGTTGTGTAGTGTAGTGCGCAATGTACCAGCTGGTTTCGTGATTTCCGGATACTCTTCCAGAATTTTATGATAACACGAGTCACCAGTTGTAATTTTTACAGACGAAATACACACATCTATGCAAAAAATTGAAGCAGAAGATCTGGGGGCGCGGCCGAGCCCCCTCCAAGTCGAGCTATAGGCCGTAACATCCTTTTCTCGAAGCAATTCAGACCATTTTCAACCTCCTATAACTTCGTTGTGGCTAAAGCATGAAGCCTGAATTTTCAGTTACTAAGCAGGCATTGTGTAAACACGGTATATTTAAAATTTCATTCAATTTGAACCAGTAGTTTAAGAATTGTAACTAGTCAAACTTTCTTAATTTTGTCACTCACTGACTGACTGACCAATCATCAAAAGTCTAAGGCACTTTTAACAGACATAGAACCTTCAAATTTAGAATATAATTAGTGTTTAGTGTCTAAAGTAAGGGAAAATTCAAACATTTCATAATTTGTGTCTAGTTTTCTAGATAGACCAACTGCGTGAATAACTTTGTAATCCCATATAAATGTATGGTTACATTTGCAGTTAATGAATCATTGTACCCGTATATAATGGAATAATAGTTGTAGATAGATATCTATATATATGAGGCATAACAGGAGGGGATATAGAGAGGGAAATGGTGTATTCAGCCCATGAAACTATACAACATTCCTCTAGAAAAACATGACGAAGAAAAACTTGCAAATAAATAGACTAAATAGCTCGAAAATATCAATTACAATGAAAGAAAGAACATTAATAATCAAATCCGCATCGACTTGGCCAGCAGCATTATCTATAAATTGTACGATACATTATGTTTTCATGCGATCCATTTATTTAAACGTAAAGAATTTTTAATATTGATATGGTAATAACTAACGTAATAACTTTATATAGAAGGTCCCTTAAGGACTAAATAAATTAATCGACTTGGTATTACATGCATCTCACAACTTTTTGCGGTAGAAAACCTGAGCTGCGAGACTTGGAATTTTTTTACAGGATCTTTTTGACGGGATACAATATTCGTAGTACTATCTAATAAGCGTTTTCTACGACAATCGACAATTAAATTAAAATGAGATAAAAAATCTACGCCAATAATTGATTTAACTACATCTGCCACTACAAAACGCCATATAAAATCACGGCGTAAGCCAAGATCTAAATTTAAACTCACGTAACTGTACGTCTCAATAGGTGAACCGTTAGCGGCACGAAGTTGGTAGTTGACAGGATGGCGGGCTCCACGCAGCAGGGACCGGGGGAAGACACACAAATCGCTGCCTGTGTCGATTAAATACTGCGTCTTGGTTCTCCGATCCGACACGAACAGGCGACCAGTGCTGTTGGGGCAATCTTCAGTCGCCATTACCGACCGCCCTTGGGGTTTTCCGCTCGAAAATCGCAGGGGCGAACACATTTGTGGGCCTTGTTCCCGTACTTGGAATGGTAGAAATATACCGGAAACTTCCTACAACTGGCTTGGGAACGGGTTCTGGATCTGTTTCTTGTAGGTTGTCGATTTTGAGAACGGCTCCTCCTGTTGCCCAACTCCAGTTTTAGCTCCGAAATCTCCTTCCGCAATTCCGCAAATTCAGCCACCAATGTCTCGTCGCGAACCGGTGTCGAGGTTGCTGCGTGAATTTGTGGTGAGGGTAGGACAATTTCGGTAATCCTATCAGCAACATCCGCCTGGATCTCCAACGGTGTAGACGCGTGAGCGGCTAGGACTGTCTGGATGTTCAAAGGCAGACGGCTCAGCCAAATGGACTGAAGATATTAATCAGGAAAATCTGGGCCGGTTCGGCCGGATCAAGGTTTCGCAAGTGCCGATAAAATTGCGAGGGTTTCCGGTCTCCAAGTTCTTCGTGGTGCAACAGTTGTTTTATTTTTGACGCCTTGGATGCTGTTAGCCTGTTGATGAGCTCAGACTTTAATGTCTCGTACTTTTGTTTCGCCGGCGGCTTAGTAATTATATCCCTGATATCCTTCGCGTACTGATTTTCAATATGCCCGATGACGTAATAAAATTTGGTGGTATCGCTTGTAACGTTCGCCAAGGCAAACTGTGCTTCCAGTTGAGCGAACCAAATATCTGGATCGTCGGGATAAAGCGGTGGGATACGAATTCCGACCTTATAAATTTCTGATGTCGGTGCACCGAAATTGCCACGTTCAAGTTCGTCCTTTTGACCTCTGCGCACGTCACGCTACGTCACGTAGCTTCTTCAAGGAAACAGCACAACGGTTATAACTATTTATATTTACAAAGTACAGTCTTTATAGCGTAAATGTCACAAGCCAAAGCACAGCGAAAAGCAACAAGCGGTCTGCGTCGAGTACGAATTGCGACTGGTGCGGTGGCCGGCGCGAGCGCCGTCGGTAGGCGGGGCCTAAGTCCCGTTAGCCGGCCGACGGATCGATTCGAACCAGCGGTACATCACAGCTGTTTCTTATCTAATAACTGTGTAAATTACTTAAGTGATTGTAACGAGTCTGAATGACAGGTGTATGGTGTTCACGATGGTGTTTGTATGGTATGCTTGTGAGTGTGTGTGTGTATGTGTGTGTGTGTGTGTGTGGCTTGTATGGACTGTTGGCTACATATGAATTGCGAGACTATTATGCCATTCGCCTCATCGTAAGTAATACAACCGCTCATGGAAAGTAGAAAAACCAAGCAACACCATGAATTACAAAACAAAGCGCTCCACTGCGCTCGTCATCCTGAGACATGAGATGTGACGTCTTATTATAACCAGCAGTTACCCTGGATACAATTTCCTTCAACCCGAAAGACAACAGGGCATTTAAATTGCTATTTGGCGGAAGAAATAGACATTGCGGGGTACCTACCCACATATTGGCCTCTCACATAATATGAGAGGCCTACCACCAGTAATAGACATTGCGGTGACTTTTACATTCAGTAAAAACTCATATATTGTAGAAACATTTAAGTCTAGACTTGGTGTAATAACATATAATATTAACATCAAATATTTTTTTATTAAATATAAAGAAAAAAAACATGGAATGCATTGGAAATGTCATTTCATTGCCAGCAACAAAAATTAAATATACTTTATAACCATATACCTGATGGTAAGTATAGTAACCAACAGACCGCATGAACCGATTAAAAAAATAATTTAAAAAAATGAGCCAGTTTGTTTATCGTAGCTAAGCGTTCCATTTTAAAGTAAATGCATACTCTAAGGCACTTGTCCCATCTCAGACGATGACGGAAAATACCTTGAAACTAAACACGTTTTTATGTATGTAATAATGTGGCAGTATGAAACGATCAACCGTTAATACATGCATCTCTTTCGTTTACATGAGATCTACAGCTATTGAGCGAGAAAAAAGACGATAGCCAGTCCCTTCCTTGCCAACGGTGGAACAAGTGCTTAAAACTTAGAAAACTATATCTACTATAAAATCGTTTATAGCTTCTCAATGCTGATGAACACTCAGAACTCGTACAATTTCATCTCCATAGGTGTATACAGCCGCCTTGCACTTTTTGGAGTGGTGGGTTGAACACACCCACCTGGAGACCGTGCTCTGTTTCACCTGGAAGCAGTAGGTGTAGTCTTGGATCTTCAACATCTTCTTCCCACGCCGGGAGATCACGAACTGTACTGCAATGGGATTCATCTTTAATGTGTTATTTTTAGCATAAAGATAAAGATTTTAGAGACACTTACTACTGCTTATGTTATGTATAACGGTTTTATACTCGGCAAAATATCTAACAAATAGAAAAATTACGATTTATTTAAGATTTTGATGTTTTACTTTTAAAAAGTTTTTTGTTCTTTCTTGTCCTTTAATACTAATAAAGTGATTAATTAGTTAAAAAATATAAGTATAAATTAAATATTGTTAGGGTTTTAAACAATTAGAACTTAGTTAAAGAGATTCAAATTTTTAAATATGTAAACGAAAGAAAAGCAGGATACATTATTTGAATTAAACAAACATTATCAATTAAAATCTTTTTATTGCTTTAAATTGCACAAAAACTGTCGGCGCAGTAATTAAACATACGCCAGTAAAACAATCTAGTTATAAAACCTACATAAGAATAATTAATGTACATATATTGAACTATAAGAAGAATCACATATTCTATGAAAATATAAGGCTTATAAAGATACCATTATAACATACTTTTATATTTTGCAAAATATAATTCAGTTAAAAACTCCTAGAACAAGTCATATACTGTTTTTGATATTCAAAATATGATATTTTAATTCATAAACGTTTGTAACATATTTTTTCCGACGGCATTTCACACATCAGTTATAAACAAATCCGGTTCAAAATGTCTTATTTATAAGTACTTATAAGAAAAACTCAGAAAACAGTAATAGCAAACAGGTATCTAATAATAACTAAGTAACGTAATGAAAAAATCGAGACATTAGGCTGTTTAACCGTTTCACCTCCATAAATAAAATAAGTACTTTATATCGGGTGACACTGAAAACATTGTCCTTAGTAATATCAGCCGTTTTAATAATATGCCCCACAAAAAGGCATGTATCTTTTCATAAAGAGCAGTAATTAAAGTGCTAAGAACTATGTATTTTAAAATAAGCCCAATCAAACGGGCTTATCGTTAGTGAGTTTACAATGGTCGTTCCCAGTCTCTCAATCTTTCAAACATAATACAAACCATTTATTAACTGCAAATACAAAAAATATTTCTAAAAGCCAAACGTATGTTGTTTGTAGCCTAAAATATTCACGTCCAGCAGCAATTACAGTTAGAATACCACTCACAAATATAAATATTATTTAACACCACTACACATACGACATTTAAACCAAATAATGTTAACCGTTGAATATTCGAAATCCGAAAACCGTTGGCGAAAGCGTGCAATACACTGCCGAGGGGACCACAGATGCTACGTATCAGAGCGCTTATTGGCGCATTCAAATGTGTTCTAACCAATCAATGACGAGAAATTGAGCGCGGTTCGAAATTCGAACAATTAAAACATAAAAGATACTACAGAGCTACAATAATGTGTTATAAACAATATTTTATAGTTCTAACTCATACATTTTAATTGTAAATATGTTATTTTAAATGACATAAAAAATCTAAGTCAACAAATGAGTCGAGAAAGTAAACGAAAACCTTCCTACCGAAAAATAAGTTTTTCAATTTCACTCGGTATTCTAAAACGTAACAAGAATAAAAATCTTATGAAGTTGTGTTCAAATTACCCATATCATTTCCTTATCTCTATGAATGTTCATTTATAAAAAAGAAACATTGTAATAAAATTACCAAGTTGCTAAAATTACCTTAATGCTAAAAATTAAACATTACTTGACAATTGTACAACTATTAAAACAATAAAATAACAATAAAATTCCAGCCGTACCAGTCCTCTACATACCTATCTACATACCAATATATGTCTATATTTATACTAGAAAAAGGATGGAATACAATTTCTCATTGACACCAAAAATGTAATCAATCAATGCGTCCAATTAAAGGAGGATTGCGAATGGTTATGTACATTTTTGACTTTGACAAGTACATTATCAATAGTGTGCACTAGTGCCAAGCATCCCCTCGCGTTGTGTGTGGAGCATCGCCACTCGGATTTGACCCCATTTTTCCTCTTTAGAGAGAAGGTGTAACCTTGAACACTCAACAAGGTCGTCCCACGGCGGGAGCGCACGTACATTGCTGAAAAAAATGGTTTTATTATACATGCTGTGTATTATTATACATGTAAAAAAAATGGATATGTCGCTCATTAAAAACAACAATGACGTAATTACGTAATTTGACGTAATTTAGATGTTTTAGAAGATTTTTTTTTGTTAAAAATATAATTTCCATACATTTTGATGAAATATTTTATTAGTTTATGTGTGTATTTTACTATGAACCATAATTCATAATAAGTTCGTGTGAAAATACAAGAATTTAAAAAAAAATATCCTTTAATACAACCATAATTTTCATCATTGTAATTACGACGATGATCTTTTAGATGAGTGATATATTCAGTGGCAGAAGTAATAAAATAAATGCACTCAAATCGACATACATAGTCCTGACCCCACACTGAGATCGAGTCTTGTGTCGTGGGTATCAGGAACTACGAGAGACTTTTCGGTCTCACAAACACCCAGACCTAAAACAAATGCTTGTGGATCACACAAACATTTATCTCGGTGCGGATTTGATCCCAAGGCTTCTCGTTTCACAGCCAGTCTAACTGCGCCACAGAGGCTGTCTACGTCGAGAAGGATGAGAAAAAATGTTAAAGACAATTCCTTTTCTTAAAGGAGTTTCTCGCGTCGTTTCTTCTTCAAATTTGTAAGACATTCCGAATTAATATTATTAAGCGATTTAAAGGACACTGTAAAATATTCGTCTACTGCTTGGTCTCGTCCCACATTAGGTTACGAAAATTATTTCATTCATATACAGCAGAAACGAGTATAATTACTTCAATAAATGGTTCATGGTATATTATCGTAAAGTTATTTATGTAACTATCAATTTATATCAAGACAATATGTAGAAATAAAAAAAAATAACAAATATCTGAGCAACAACACCCTGCACTTTACAAATTAATTCTAAAATGTAGCTTCCTTTATAATAAAACAGCTATTTCAAAAAGCATATTTTATTAATAGCATAAAAACATTTATATAATAACGCAACAAACATTAACAATATAATTACTAGTTTATTTGTAAATGAGATACATTGTGTACCTTACGATTTGTTTAAACGTATATGTTATGTATGTACCAGCGATGAGGCTGGACAAGACGTTCAGCTGGTTGGCAGTTGCCGAGGGGAGAACCTTCTACTGAATTTCAATAAATAATTTCAATAATTCCGTGCTACACGGAGTTCCAGAACTGGGCACTTTATTCAACTATCACTCACCGTAGCCTTCGGGTTTACCAGCTTCGCCAATTCCAACTTTAGGTTTTAGCAATGTAGGCCGCTGGCAGTCGAAAATACAGGAAATTCGAATTCTTGAGCGAAATTAAAACTTGCGATAAAATATTTAGTAATGGCTTTTGGATTTTTGCATGCCCGGACAAACGCTGGAGAGTTGGTTATGGAAACTTCCATTGACTTCTTGTCCGTTAGCGCCTTGTTCCCCGCCAGGCCGCTCCACACCATTTTTTATTGGTTGGAGGACTTCGGGTTATCCGAAAATAGCCGAACTTGCGTAGGCGTAGGAGCTGGTGGGGCCCTCTAGCGGCGGATATCGATAATTGAATATGAAACCCAGCAACGGAATCTCGAGGTACCACGCATTTAATTGAAGTTATGTAGGACGATGATACTATGTATATTGTACTATGTATAATTATATAGTTATCTTCTGATAAAGTTTAAAAATTAAAATATATATTTTTTAAATTTAATTAAAAGTATTCAGCAAGATACACAAAAAACACGCTCTGGTATAAAGTTAAAATATAAAATAATCAATAATCGAAATAGTTTTTGTAGTAAATGATAATAGTATATGTATATTATGTACCTCAAATTACATCGTACCACGATATGACAGGGTGCGAGCCTATCCATATCGGGCCATTCCTGACTCCAGGCTAAAATAAAATAAAAATCCAATATCACTATGCCTGGCCGAGGATTCGAACCCGAGACAATTTAATCGTTCAAAAATAAATAGTTATAATATTTAATTTAGGAATTGTTTAAAGCAAGCACATTAACAGAGACTAATTTCGCCATTTTAAACCTTAGATTTGATTAGTTTTGTTTCTGAAGCAGTTATCCGTTTTATTGCTAAATAGGATAAGAGAGGGCAAGATGGTTGGGCTGTGTAAAGGCCTGGTCTGTCGAAGGATACGCGCGGCACTGCGGTAAGCGGCAACGTAATGACGTCATGCAACGTAGTTCACATAACAACAAAAAAGGTGGTCCACGTATAGGTTTTACTCTGTGCGTAAAACCGTTGACCAATGGGAGAACCGTTCATTGACAACCAACGTTACTATGACAATTTCGCATTGAAGTTTACTTGAATGTCCATGACAACAAATAACAATAATTTATGTTCGAAAACATATATAATTTATTTAAAAAAATGTTTGTGCGTCATTTTAAATAAACTGGGTATATATGTTTACGAGACAATTTTCGCAATATTGATACGTGATAAAAGTGGTTCGTATCATTCTAATGAAATACACGTGTGCTGTATACATCCTTTTTCGGCTAAACAACTTATTGTCAGAACAAATTAAATTTCACTGGATTTATGTAGATATCCTTTCTTACATTATCGTTATCGATCGTACCGTAATTGGGTAAAAGTAAATTCCATAACGATTAAATTATTTTCCTATAAAATTGTCACAAGCAAAACCTGGAACAATACTGATGGACACTTTTTACAATAATAATTTTATTTTAGTATTTAACAGAATTCATAACACAAAGCTCAAAATATATATGCGTAGGTGTAAGTAGCGCAAATTACAATACATATAGAGGGGGTTTTAATGGAATGGGAATGGAAAAAAGGGGAAAACACAGAACTTGATACTAAGTTGAGGAATTACATATTTAAGATTGCACCATGTCGTCACATGATGCACTCCAGGTGCTAGGAGAGTGGTGCTACTTGTGTCGAACGGCGATAGTTTATTATATATTGTAGGTGGATTTTGTAAATAACTACGACGATAATATACAACCATTATACAACGAATGTATGTATATATGCTGATACAAAACTCATCATAAGATTCTTTGTAGCTATTTTTTCGGGCTCATATAAAAAGCGGGTGCACTTAAACGATTGATGTTTTTATTGGGTTTGTTGTTTATATTTCTTTCTATGCACCTATAGGGATAAAGCCACCTAGCGTGGTGGACTATAGTATGGCCTAACCACTCTTAATCGTATTCTCGATTGTAGAGGAGACCAGTGCTCTGCAGTGGGACGTATATGGGCTGATAAAGTGCCCTGCGAATAGGGATAAAAACTGATTGTATATAGATACTGTAGTGTATTGATAAATTCATACTCTTAGCATCTGTCGTCTCGAACTATACACTACGCGAACCAAGGGTGAATGAGATAGATCATAGACGTGGAGGACGGAACGGGGGGTAAAGACGTGGTGTATAGCAAACGAGCCGATAAATATTAATAATTGTATTCTACTACAATGTCACACATATTAACCGTAAATAAATCGTCTCCAATTGTACCGTGATCAGTTGGGAACTAAATCCGTTGCTATATTTTGTTAAAAAGCATGGGGTACTAGGTACTTAGAACAATTAAAATACAATTCCGTTCGCCATTTTTATAACAATAAAATAAATGTAATTGACCCCATTTTATAATCTTGTACTTATTAAATATTAATTAATTTTGCTTTTTAATTGTATCTTTTTTACCAAAGCAAGGTTTTAAAGTTTTATTCCTACGTGGTGTAATATTGCGCCATTGTCATTGGGAACGTACGTGAACTGTATTAAACGTACTGTGCGGCAGCACATAGTCGATATACGCGCCACAGCCTAAACAAATTTTTAAACCAAACGAAAATTGATAAAAATATTGTCCTCAAATAAATCCATTGCGAAAATACGCTTACCGCGACGAAATGATGAGAATGACGGCACGTTGTGCGGCGTATCCGCCCCGCGCTTCACCGCACTTGCCCCTCTACACCGACGCATATTGTGACAGTACAAAAGACCAGTCTTACCGTCACCCGGTTGACCCCTCACCGCAGACGCTGGCTGACGCATACTGCGGCGGAACGTCATGTCAATGTCAATGTTTTTCATACAAAACCGAGTTTGACACCGCATTCCGCGCAACGCAACGCTGTGCGTAGCTTCGACAGACCAGGGCTTAACATGGAAACTTTCTATATTTCCCAAACGTTACTCCAAACAACCCGTCAATGTCACGCCTGTCAGTTGTTCTCAATATTAAGGCTTTGTCCAGCAGTGGGCTGGCATTCAATGTATAATAGTTGCATTGTTATAAGACAACCAGTATCAAATCCTATATTACAATAACAAAAAAATAACAACCGTATCACATATTATCGCAAGAATATTTGTAATTGCAATCTAACAAATCTAAATAACACATAAATAACTCATGGTTTTGCAATTTCAGAAAAAGATAATATCGTGAAAAGTTGATATTTCGCGGCAAACAAGATGATTTGAATTCGAACCAGGGGATTAAATATATACTCCGACACAAAGTTGTAACGTTCGGACGTTAAACGTCAACATACCTATAGCATGAAAGTTTTCCACTTCTAAAAAATCAATTATATTCTCTATGAAACTTATCATATAACTTAATTCGAAGATTATGACGTACCATACAAAATTCAAACATTTTGTAAAGCATTTCGACATATTCATACCGTTTTACATGCGATGTTCGAAAATTCGTCGTCGGACGTCGTGTCGGACTACAGAGTAACCTCCTCCCTACCTATTCGAGCTTGTATGCAAGAGATTGCATCTCAGTCGGCTTCTGATTGTATTGCACTTAAAAAATCAACAATGTGTTTGGCAATAATTTTGAATACGCGATTAGAAGGGTACCTACATAATAACAAAAATAGAATAATAATTAACTTTCTTTTGAATTGCAAAACCATTACTTTAAAAACTAAAAAATTAAAAAATACCATTAATGCTTGTGTACATTCTTTATCTTGATAATCTGTCCTTCGATAGTGTGTATGAGAGCGCGGCACCCCCTACTGTGGTGCGTGGAACAAACCCACACGCTCTTCGGTCCGGAAATTCTCTTGCAGTTGAATGTGTAGTCGCCGAACGTGAGCAACATCATACCACGGCGAGACCTCACAAATCTCACTGGAAAATAAGTATTTACGTTAATATAAACTTATTATAATGATACCCCTGTATGACATATATATGCGTCAAGAAGTTTAATATAAGTTCACCCTTTTTTCCCAGGAGGGGTAGCCCCAGATGCTACCATGGCACCCACATTTCGTCTTCTATGTTCCATTCATTGCATCCCAAGACGTGATATGTAGTCTAGTCGACAAGTTGAAAATGGTACAAAATAGAGATACTGCTCTTAAAATTATGTGCGATAGCTCATTGGATCCGGAATGACGTCTAGAAAAATGTGCCAAAAGCGCTAATACACGCTTTTGGCACATTTTTCTAGACAATCACGATCTTGTTAAGAGCGTATACACCTTGCGCGCAAAGTCAACTATAGGTATTTCTTCGTTAATTTCACGCACACATAAGCGACCAAAGCTGTGTGCGTAGAGCTGCCGCGTCGGCTCGCTATACAATCGGCTCAAACAACTTTGATCCGTGCGCTTCAAATATTCAATTGAAATGTAACTGTAATATAATATCATAAAAATATTTTATTTGCATTATAAGTAGACAAATATTACTGTGCAAGCAAAGAATAATACAAATTTTGGATACTAATCATATTTTCGTTATTATTACATTGTTAAGTTGCATTCAAATCAGTGTTCAATCAGTATACACTACGGACGTTTTATTAATCATTTCGTGTTCGAACACATAAATAGTGTTAGGGGCCTTACAACCCCTTACAATTACGAAATATATTTAATTTTATATTACAATACATAACATAATTTTGCCTCGGAATTACATCCCATTATATTACCTGAAACATAATTTATACTCACTACAAAATCATTGTAGGTAATAAAAATAATTAAATATTTTACTACCAAAGTACTAAGATGTGGTAATCGCATTCCGCGCGTGGCTATTTTTACTACGCGCGGTATAATCGACTACAGCCAGGCCGGAGCGACGAGCGATACGTCCTCCCTCTAGAAGGCCTTGCGGCGGTCTGATTTGATCCACGTCGGACAGCGTGTTTTATAGTGGTTTTTAAAATATTTGTAGAAAACATGAAAACTAATTTTGTTGAAATATAAAAATGGTAATTTATTGATAAGATGTTCTTCTATTGTAATATGTAATTGCTATAAAAAATTATGTACGATAAGTTGGTGAAAAAAAAAATGTTCTTGACGAGAGTTTCTGAATAATTTCGCATTGTTAAAATTTTTATTTTTCAGGAACTAAACACAAAAAGATTATTTTTCTCAGCAAAATCCCTCCATAAGGGTCTTATTAGTCTGATCATATTTTTATTTTCATCTTATATTTAGTGGTTTCGGATATCTTAAGCTTCTAAATTGCCATTTAAGGGCCGAAACTGCGTTAAGCGGGCGCCCGCGACGGGCAACCGTCGCGCGTCTCCTCGCGTGGACACGCGTGCGGGCTCCGTGAGAATGCGACGGTCCCCGTCGCGGGTACTCGTCGCGGAGACCGGATTTACGCATTGTTGCTGGTTCAATTTTAAAGGTGTGCATGTACAGTCGTGTCGATGGAGAGCTTAATATACTATATTACATAGCAAAACAACGACTAGCAAAAAAAAAACGACAGCCAGGAAGGCTGTTTATTGAATTTAGGTTGCTAGGTGAAGAATTTGTTGTAAAGTTCAGTAAATTAAGAGAAAATGAAAACTCATTGTACAAATATTTTAAAGTTTCGATACCGGTCTATGGCGAGTTATCTTCGAAACCGGAACCATATTTGATGGTCAACAACTTAAGGGTAAAATCTGTATCAGTCATATCACCAACGGAAAGGCTAAAAAATCTTTATTTTTGCTCAAGTATATTCATCATCATCATCATCCCAGCCACAGGAAGTCCACTGCTGAACATCGGCCTCCCCCAACGGTCTCCGCATCGACCTGTTGGAAGCAGCCTGCATCGAGCGACTTCCTGCAAATGTAGCCAGGTCATCCGTCCACCTTGTAAGCGGGCGTCCGACATTTTGCTTGCCTGTACGTGGCCTCCACTCTAGAACCTTTCGCTATGAATCATCTAAAGAATCCTTTGCGCTATGTCGGTGACCTTTATTCTCCTACGGATCTCCTCATTTCTGAGTAGATCTCGTAGGGAAATACCGAGCATAGCCCTCTCGATTGCTCGTTGAGTGACTTTGAGCCTTCTAATGAAGCCCAAAGTGAGAGGCCACGTCTCGGTGCCCTATGCCATCACCGTCATGTTACCGCTGGCGGACACCGCGCGCTTTACCGCGCGTGCCCCCGCGACGGGTTCCGACGCACGAAGGCGGGCCCCACGGCGCGGGTGCGGGACGCGCGTCCCCGTACTGGACGCCCGCGCGGATCCCCGCGACGGGGCACTTTTGTATGAAACCGCGCGAGTGCCCGCTTAACGCAGTTTCGGCCCTAAAGCCTAAATAACGAAACTTGTGTTCAGTAATCCGTATAGTACTCACAAATTATCAATCTACCTACTAATATAACCTTTTCTAAAATTAGTAATAATTATTTTTCCTTTAAATTGTTTATTGGTGGCTATTAACTCATTTGAAAAGTCCTGTATTTAAGCCAAAAAGCGCGTGCAGGGTATAAACGCTCTTAAGTATGTATGTAAGAAAGGCTCTACGAAGCGAAAATTTTTTACGACCATTATTTAAACATTTTTATTCACTTACAATTAAGACGTTAGTTCGAGAAAATTTCGTTAGTTAACAATTGTTTAACTTGTTGAAAAATTAACCTTAAGTAAAATTTCCAACGGGAATAAATTAATTATAGTGTTCAGAACACACCATAATTTTTCCCAATAAAAAAAATAATTTAATACCTTAAATAAATTAATTAATCTCCGGTACTCACTTTTGACGCCACGCGCGCATCCTAAAAATGTCACGAGCAGACCTATTTTCAGCGTTAAATTAAAATTATAAATAATGGAGATAGAGTTCCGGGAGCCAGAAGTTTTTTTATTGGAAATTTCCTCCTCTTTCCGAATCTTTTTTTGAAATTTCTTAAATATTAATAACACTAGTCAACAGTGGTTCTCCCACCTAAGTGATTTATATTGTTTCTGTTAGGCACCGTACACCTAACCACAAAAGTAGTAATACTTACGTTCGCTTAGCTACCGTTATTGAAATAAACGACTTGCGAGTATTCTCCATTTTTACATTTTAATCACGGCGGTAGTTCGTAAAATAAGCAAACTACCGACACAAGTTCAGTCTTGTTCGAAACGGGATACAGTAAGGTACAAAAATGTCGCGCAGTTGCATAAATTCTCCGGATCAGTTTTGTTACGTGTGTGGAAAGTTCACAACCGATAGCCAAAAAAAGAATTTTACTCCGTATATTCAAGATTGTTATTTTAACTATTTTAAAATTAAAGTTGCCAATCTAGATAAATCGTGGGTGCCCCATGTGTGCTGTACAACATGCTATAAAAATCTATCCGATTGGGCTCATAAGAAAATCGTGACGCTGCCCTTTACGAAACCGGTCATTTGGCGTGAACAAAAAGATCACATTACTGATTGCTATTTTTGTCTCACTGATCTCAAAGGGCTAAACAGGAAAAAGAAACATACTCTAAAGTATCCCGACGTAAGTTCTGTTGACAAACCTGTGAGGATTTGCCAACGCATTCATCAGCAGACAACAAGACATCATCAGACAGTCAGGAAAATTCGTCCTCGGATCCTGAGTTTGATGCGCCTTCTACTAGCAATGCTCCAGTGTTAGTGAGCCAAGAGCGACTCGATGATCTAGCCAGGGATCTGAATCTGACGAAAGAAAAGGCTGAACTTTTAGGATCACGACTTAAACAGTGGAATTTGCTGGAACCCGGAGTCGTTATAAGTAAATATCGCAAACGTCACAGTTTTGTTGTTGGTTGTTTTTCGAAAGAGGAAGGCCTAGTTTTTTGTAATGATGTTAACGGTTTGTTAGTTAAATTAGGCCATGAACATGTTCCTTCCGAATGGCGACTTTTCATCGACTCTTCTAAGACAAGTTTAAAAGCCGTGCTTCTACATAATGGTAACAAGCTTCCATCCATTCCTGTAGCATACAGTGCAAATTTAAAAGAAACATATGACGTGATGAGACTTGTTTTAAACAAAATAAACTACAAAGACTTTCAGTGGGCTATCTGTGCCGATTTAAAGGTAGTTGCTTTAATTCTGGGACTTCAAACTGGCTACACCAAATTTTGCTGTTTCTTGTGTGAATGGGATAGTAGGAATCGTTTGGAACATTACACTCGAGAGCACTGGCCTGAACGAACAGCTTATATACCTGGCCAGAAAAATGTGAAAAATGTACCTTTAGTCGACCCTAAAAAAATTATATTGCCACCTTTACATATAAAGTTAGGACTAATAAAAAATTTCGTAAAGGCCATGGATGAAAATGGTCCTGGGTTTCAATACCTGAAAAAAAAAATTCCGTCTATTAGCTATGCCAAGATAAAAGAAGGCATATTTGTTGGACCCGACATAAGGAAACTTGTTCACGATCCTGAGTTTCTGGCAGCACTGAATGACGTCGAAAAGGAAGCCTGGTTGTCATTTGTAGAAGTGACCAAAAATTTTCTTGGAAATCATAAATCCCCACAGTACGTAGAAATCGTCAAAACCATGTTACAAGCTTATCAAAAAATGGGATGCAAAATGTCCTTAAAAATACATTTTTTGCAATCACATCTTGAATTCTTTCCTCAAAATATGGGAGCCGTAAGTGACGAGCATGGAGAGCGATTCCATCAAGACATCGCGTCATTTGAAAAACGCTACCAAGGCAAATGGGAACCCTCTATGCTTGCCGATTATTGTTGGTCCATCGTTCGAGAAACGCCAGAGTCGTCCTACACCAGAAAAGCCAAAAAATCAAAGAAATCGGTACCTTTTAAACCACTATAAATATAATTACTTGTAAATATTCATTTTATTTGTTATAAACCATGAATATATGTTTAAAAAAAACAAGCACCAACTCCGACTTTTTATTTACTGTGCATTTATACCTTGGTTACGAAGATTTAAAATATACATGTTTTCATTAGGTGGGACAACAAAGCTGTTATTTTGTTGCTCAGTGTAATTTATTAAATATTGGCAAAAAACGAAATGCCATTTTTTTTTCATCTTTAATTGTTTATAACTTTTGCAATTTTTTATGTACACGCTTTTGGCACATTTTTCTAGACGTCATTCCGGATCCAATGAGCTATCGCACATAATTTTAAGAGCAGTATCTCTATTTTGTACCATTTTCAACTTGTCGACTAGACTAATGTGTGAACCTATCGCCATATCGGGCACAAATTTCTGACTTCGGGCTAATCATGAATTGAAAAATGCACTGGTTTATAAAATTAAAAACATCATGGACGTTTTTTTAATACTTGCTATAAAATTGTTTATAGCTTATGACTATATGAGACAATAAATAAATTAAACCCAATGAAAAAAATGTATTTAAAACTTTATTAAATGTGTATAAATTATAATAATGCAATTTAACAAAAACCAATATGTGACTTCATAGTTAATAACATTCCCATTATGGTCCCAAACTATAACATTAAATTCACTTAAATTCACTTAAATTCACTGGTGGTAGGTCTCTCATATGTGAGAAGCCATCTGGGTAGGTACCACCGCAATGTCTATTTCTCCCGTGAAACAACACTGCTTAAATGCACTGTTGTGTTTCGGATTGAAGGACATTGTAGCCAGAGCAACTACTGGACATATTGAGACTTAACATCTTATGTCTCAGGATGGCGAGCGCAGTGGAATATTGCTACTGTTCATGAGCGATCGTATCGCTTACCATCAGGCGAACGGCTTGCTCGTCACGCCATTCAAAGCAATAAAAAAAAAAAAAAAAAACTTATATTAGTGGCAAGCATGGTCTCAGACCTTATATTAATTAAAAAACGGTTTTGTTGGGAACATAGTCCTCAATTTTTCCGATAGCGTCATATCGAGTCTTTGTGACTCTGCGACTTTTAAAAATAATCATAACTCCATAAAAATAATTAAATTGGCAAAAGACACACGAATAACAATAAAAGCACATTAGTATAACTTTAAATCAAACACATACACTAAAAACACCAACAAAATTATTAATAAAACACAAACATTGTTAAGGAGGAAGAAACACATTTTAAAGACTGACTTAAATCTTTCAAAATAATATAATTATATGGAAAGTTCAGTCGTCAACTCAAGGTGTCACAACTCACAATCAAACATATCCTAACTTATAATATAAAACAAATAAACACAATTTATATACTTAAATGTATACTATAAATGTTTGTAAGCATAGTATTCTCAAAGAACATGCATTTAGCCCGTCAATAAAAATTAAAATAAATACACCCACTCAACAGTCGCATAAATAGTCCCGGCCCTACAATAAAATGTAAGTCTTGTGTCCTATTAAAAACTACAAGAGACTTTTTGGACTAACATATATCTAGATGCGAAACATAATATTTTCTCATCATAAAAACCGAAACACCTTGCAAGTTGATGTTTTGTAAAGATTATCAGAAAAATGTGTCTAAATCTAATTTGAATTTAGAACATCAACGTAAAGGTTTGAAAACCCTCATATTATTTACTATTAGACGACATTCGACATATATTCCTTTTTTTTTTATATCTATATGACATATATTCCTAAATTATTATTTTTCTGACAATCCTTACAAAATATAAACTTGCAAGGTGTTTCAATATATATCCCCAAGTATCAGTTTCGAGTCTGGGTATCAGTGAGATCGAAAAGCCTCTCGTAGTTACTGATACCCACGACAGTAGACTCGATCTTAGTGTGGGGTCAGGATTATATATATATATATATTGTGACTTTCAGGTGTATTTATTTTATTGAGACCATGTGTATGACATCCGCTAGCCGGGAAGATATTAAAATAGTTAGTAAAAATATATCTAATGCTCTTTAACAATCCATTGCAACAAACTACCAACATCATTTTCTTGATATTTGCTCAAAATTAATATACAGTATACTTTTGTCAAAGTAAGCAATTCGTATTTTGTATTATATAAAAACAGCAACTACTGTGCAAGTTTTAATTTGGCACAGCACTGTAAATTCCGTACAAAAATACTTTCGTATACTAAAACACTTTTAGGAACTTATAAAAGACTCGTAAAAACACTCGCATGTCGAGGAATTCGCCCGACTACACAAACACCGTTCAAATAAGAAGTTGCTCTTAACATCGCACGGCCACTTAGTCAATACATTCAAGCGTGATTTGCGTAGTTAAGTGCAACATAATATTAAGTCGCGTTTGAGTATTCGGATAAGTCTCTGTTGTATAAAGTTGCTTAGTAATGATTATGTTGGTTTATCAGTCTGACAATGACATTTTCGATCGTCTGGACTTTAGCCAGACATCCTTTGCTGTTGTGTGTGGAGCAACGCCATAAAGCCTTCATTCCTCTGGCAGATTTGCACGAGAAAGTATAGTTGCCAATACTCAGTAACACGTTCCCACGTCGAGACCTCACGAATTTCACTGAAAATAAATAAATATAATTAGCATCATTTATAAGACTTTATATTTGAGCACACAAGATTTTTAAAGAAATATTTTAAGTCTAGCAGGAATAAAAGATAAGTATTCTTGCAAAAAAGTTTTATTTCTGTGAGACATCACATTGGTATAGTTATTTGCCTTAGTAGTTAAATTCTATACAATTAAACTTTTATTTCTTAAATTTTTTTCGTTTGTGAAAAATTATATTAAATGACAAAATGTTGTATTAATTACACCGCTATTTAAATAATAAATTATCAAATGGAATGTAGAAAACATAAGAAATACAATGATATTTATATACAGCACGACAAAAATAACTCTGTCCAATCCAAGACGCGTAAATACGCGTCCAAATATCCCAAATGGGTATCTCAATTGTAGTATTAAAATAATGATATAATTATCGGATAACATCATTATTGTAAGTGTATTATAATACGCATTTCAGGATCAATATTAACCAAAAATCAATTGAGATAGTATACTAGAGGGGACACTGCAAACAAATTTTTTGTAAGAAAATGAACGGTATGGTACCGCTCCTTCTATTTCTGCCTCTATCACGCCTACGCAGTACAATAATCTTCGCTCTCTCTTCACTGGGTTCCCGTGTGCACGCACAATACGCAGAGATTTTGTTCCCGATATCCACTCTAGTATAATATTTCAATGCTAAAATCTAACAAAGTTTGAAACTCTGACAACAACAACACGCATCCTGACAATTCTGAAACGTCGCGCCGACGTTTCTTGTTATTAATGCGGTTGTAACCAATGTTATTTGAGTTTCCCTAGTTTTTATTTTTAAATTAATTATATTAAGGCCTCTTATTTGGAGACCGCATTAACATATTTATATTTTTACATAATTATATTTGCCATTTTGGTAACGAATTTGTACCATTGTACAAAACTACAAGTATTTAGATGCATACTACGTAACTTATCACATGTTGTTATAATATTATCCATAAACTATTAGTATCTACCTAATGTTTGAAATTTTCATAATTCCATAGTTCTTTATTTCAACTATGCATTGCATGCTCACTATACATACTTATGTCTTGGAAATGAAAGCAAAGTTTCTGCAATAATAAAGATTCTTTAAACCGAAGGAAATTTTTTTAACATTAAGAAATGTGATAGGGAAAAACGTTACAATTAAGTGAAGTGCACGAGTCATCATTGTCTACTCTAAAATTTGCTACACATAAGTGAACTTGCAGTCCCCATTAATCCAGGGGGTAGTAACATGCTTTCAGTATGTGTATCAAAGTGGTAAACGATGACGTCATTAACGGTATGTACGATGGCCTTACATCCGAATCTTTCGTGTGTTGAACACCGCCACCGTATTTTATTGCAAGACGTACCACTTTTTCTGTACTGCACGCCTTTGTATTGAAGAACCAATTTGCCCCGAGAGTTTGGAGCATAGGTAGCTGTCACTGAAAAAAAAACTTGGATTTTATTTTTTATTTTATAATTTCAAATTTAAAGACTCTTGCGCAGCCATGGTGATTGTAATGCTACGGTGAACGTTGCGAGTCAGATCTCTTACTAATAAAAACTGTGTTTTATGTTTTATTTTGGCCTGTTGGCTTCGATCAACAATATTGGAATTATTGATCGAAATCTGTTGGTTTATATAACGTTTTAGTATATTGATTATTTTTACACCCAATAGTCACATACATAGTCCTGACCCCACACTAACATTAAGTCTTGTGTCGTGTGTATCAGGAACTACGAGAGACTTTTCGGTCTCACAACACCTAGAACCGAATAGAAAGAAATATTTGTATAAATATAAAATAAATAAATAATTGTGGGCCGCACAAACATTTATCTCGGTGCAGGGATCTAATCCGCGGCCTCTCCTTTCACAGGCGGCGTCTAACCGACTGCGCCACGGAGGCTGTCGACATTCATTAATATTTTAGACTGTACTACATAAACTCATTTGCAAAAAAAACGGGCACCTAAGCAATGAACCATTTCAAATGTTACTATTGGTTTGTTTGATAATTATAGGTAGTTTTACTTTCACAATTTTGTAAATTAATAAGCAAATAATCGTTTTCGTCAGTATTATCATAAAATTTTGATAAAATTTATGGGTTTTAATGCTAAAGTTCACTAGTAGTGTATGCTCGCTAGTAGTGCATATTGCTCGTGAAGTAAAAGTTAACAAAGATTTTTGTTTGTTTTTTCTTTAATAAAGTAAAACCAGATAAATGTTTAGTATCGAGTGTGACCCCCTCTAGCTGAAATCACAGCTTGAATTCGTCTGGGTATGCTAGCGAGGATATCCCGGATACTTGCTTGCGGAATACGTTCCCACTCCGCGGTAATCACATTCTTCAGCTCTCTGATGGTCTGCGGAGCCGGTTGTACTGATCTCACGCGTCGTTTCAGAACGTCCCAGACATGCTCTATAGGATTGAGCCTGGTTCTGGAAGAAAACCATGTACCCAACCACGGGATGATCGTTTTCTTGTGAGTCGCGCATTGAGAAATCGCAAATCTTCGTATGTGGACCTTAAGAACAACCTCGAAGAAGTAAGAAATGTGCATATTAGTCTATGGACGGTCAGGAGCAGGCTTCTCGCGGCCAATATACGCAGTCATCGCCCGGCCCGCGGCCCTAAGTTACTCCGTGAGCACAGAGTTGCCAGGCTTAGGTTTGCTTGAAATTGTGAGTCATGGACTCAAGAAGACTGGAATAGGGTATTGTTCTCCGATGAAGCCAGGATATCTCTGTTCGGTGAAGATCGACGTCGGCGAGTGCTACGAAGACGAGGAGAACGCTTTGCAGAGGCTTGTTTTGAAGAAATCACACCTTACAGAGCCCCCAGGCTCTGTTATGTTTTGGGCAGGAATAAATTCAATGGATCGTACAGAGTTAGTCTTCATTGAAAACGGCTCACTGACTGGACATCGATACATAACGGAAGTTCTAATTCCTCATGCACAACCCGCATTGGCCGCTTTAGGCGAAGACTCAATTTTTATGGACGACAACGCTCGTGCCCACCGGTCTGGCGATGTGGAAGCGTATGTGCAAGAGGTCGGCATTCGTCGTTTGGATTGGCCAGCTCGA
Source organism: Hyles vespertilio (assembly GCA_009982885.2). Lineage (NCBI taxonomy): Eukaryota > Metazoa > Arthropoda > Insecta > Lepidoptera > Sphingidae > Hyles > Hyles vespertilio. The sequence continues at coordinate 17,417,250 of CM042809.1, read as the reverse complement.
AGTCCTGACATCAATCCTATAGAGCATGTCTGGGACGTTCTGAAACGACGCGTGAGATCAGTACAACCGGCTCCGCAGACCATCAGAGAGCTGAAGAATGTGATTACCGCGGAGTGGGAACGTATTCCGCAAGCAAGTATCCGGGATATCCTCGCTAGCATACCCAGACGAATTCAAGCTGTGATTTCAGCTAGAGGGGGTCACACTCGATACTAAACATTTATCTGCTTTTACTTTATTAAAGAAAAAACAAACAAAAATCTTTGTTAACTTTTACTTCACGAGCTTATGCACTACTAGCGAGCATACACTACTAGTGAACTTGAGCATTAAAACCCATGCGTTTTATCAAAATTTTATGATAGTACTGACGAAAACGATTATTTGCTTATTAATTTACAAAATTGTGAAAGTAAAACTACCTATAATTATCAAACAAACCAATAGTAACATTTGAAATGGCTCATTGCTTAGGTGCCCGTTTTTTTTTGCAAATGAGTTTATTATATTTAGCATTCAAAATTTATTTAACGTTTCTTCTTCACTCCAAAGCCGCCGACCCGAAGACCCATGTTGAGATTTTGTTGGCGGACTAGTTGGCGGCTTCACTCATTGTAAATCGGAAAACTTTGTCAGCGACATGTCATTAGTTGGACTTGTCAAGGCCTGTGGCTTTGGTGTATAGTGCGCCTTAAAATCACTGACAGACACATTTGAAATAAAATAATACAAATAGAAAATAATAACATTTATTAGCAAATATAAACAAATAATAGACATGTTCAAAGTACAATTGCCTACGATAAAGCCTAGTTTCTTTAGACTTGCTTAGACACTAACATAACACTTTGCCTATATTTGGTAGGCAGGCTATACTATTTCATCCTACAAACAAATAAAAATGGTATTGGACGGAATAAGGGTCGTTGACATGTATTTCGGAGGGAAGACGTAAATAATTAACAAAATCTACTCCGATTACGTCTAAAACTGTAAAAATATATTTAAAATGAAGTTTTAAATCAAGAAAAACAACAATTACTGCTGCTGAATCTCTAACTCTGAAAGCAATACTATTTTTGTCCTTCATTTCCCTATTTTAACCGACTTTAAGAAAAAGAGGAAATTCTCATTCGACTGTATGTTTTGTTTTTCTAAGTTTACTTAAAGGTATAAATATTAGAGAGATTTGTCAAAATAGCCATTATGAACATATAACTAACATAGGCTTATAAGCCAGTTAATAAGGTAACATATGTAGATACGAAATGGACGAAACTGTTTTAAACGACAAAAGATGTTTCTTTAAAAAACGAACTAAGAGAGATGTAAATTTAAATTTAAAGTAGCTTTAATTATTATACTCGTATGAGTTCTAACAACAGAATTACAACAATATTAAAAAAAGAAAATAAATTAGTTCAAGACTCGTTTTAAACTGTTTCGTCCTTATTTCGCTTAAAATATAGATTAAATGAGTATTTAACTATAACTTATCAAACGTTAAGATATTAAAGTAAATTAAATTAGTATTCAGCGTAACAAAATATATTTTGTATTGTTATAAAAATACAGAACGCATGCTATTTTCTATTAATACAGCCGAAACAAATGATTCCTAACCTGTTAGGAATTAAAATAATGAGACAGCGAATTAACAGAAAAGGTTGAAAATAATAGATGAATTATTTTACGAGTAACTAAAAATAAACTGTTATTTACTAAACAATTAGGAAATAAAACGTAACGGTTTTATATTAACAAACATTTTTAAAAAGTTTTAAAGCTGTTTTATTTGAAAATTCCTAAGAATAATTAACAGCTGCCATGAAATAAACTTATTTTTGGAATAAACGAAGTATTTTTTTATGAATATTTCATGTATAAGTATGATCTTATCCAGATATCGAATTTGTAAAAACATTTTTGTCACATAAGTAAGTACTAAGCAGTGTAAAAATAACTAAGATTTGGTTATCAAAAACTATTTATTCGGTCTTAGAGACAGTGCTAATCTGATTTATCTCCCGTACTATTGCTGCTCCAGAAATGGCAGGGGTTGTAATAAACGATAACATCATTCACAGTATGAACTACAGATTTGCATTTCATCTTCTCGTGTGTGGCACATCTCCATCTGACCTTACTGCCTGTGATCCCATTCACTCGGTACTTACAGTTCCCAATAAACAGGCCTCGGTTACCGCGCGGACTGACGAAGTACTCGCATCTCGAAGCAAAAACTAAAAACAAAAAAAAACAGTATAGAAACTCTTCGGGTGTTAAATATAAAAAAAGTAAAGGAAAGGGTGAGGAAAAGTCAAAGATTTTGTGAAATATTTATTTCAAATTAAAGCTTAGAAAATAAAATTATAACATGAGTGACGTTAAACAAAAATAAAATGTCTTAAATGTAGACATTTTTGTGTTGTAAACATTAAGGAGACTTAAAATAAATAATCTTTCGTACAATTTAAAACCATTTTAATGTTAACGCACATTACTTAAATTATAAAAAATATGCCTGAGTAATAACAATAGCATCCGTAAATTATGTTTTTAAACTAATATTAGTAGATGTAAGTGTATCTTAAAAAATATTAAACACGCGCTTCCATGTTGAAATATTTCTTTTTTGGGGCAAATAAAGCAAATGAAAATATAATATACCATATTCATTGCTATGCGTCATTCAACATGTAAATGGTCCATGTAAGTGGTTTATTGTCTGTGTATATTAAAATTTTGTTTTATAAAAATACCTGCTTATGGTTTTACTCTTGATGTATATTTTTTAAATACAATAAGTCATTAAGTTTTAATGTAACCCAGATAGTATTTTACTTGCGATAAATAAAAATAAATATTCTTTTCAAATTGACCAATTCATTAATGCAATTGGGGAAATTATTTTAATACTTTTAATATTAGAACAAATTAGGTACCTATTCATAAGTAATAAAAGTTATTTTGAATTACCCTATTAAGAACATAGTATATCTAATTAATAGCCTTTGTTAAAATACATTTAAAAAGTAAATACAAATAATAAGATTAAGAATGGACATTTAGCGGAATAAAATTATTTCAGCTTTAAGTTGTGTAATTTTTAAACCAGCTATAGTATAAAAATAATCTATTGCTCTGTATAATAATAAAATATAATGTGTCTTTCTTTTAAATATCCGAGTGAAATCATTGTTGCCAAATATTTATAAGTACATATATTATCTTCTTTAGCTATAACTGTAAAATTGCCTTTGGATTTCGTTCATCAATATAATTCTGTTAATTATTTTTAATTAAAGCACCTTTTTAAATCAAATGCAATAATTCATTAAGTTTTTAATCATAAAATAAGTGAAAGTAGACTTATGATTTTTATTTTAAAGTAAGTACTTACAAATTGTATAAAAATACTCCCTATCTCTAGCAATTAGTATCCAATACCAACTCTTATTACAATAGGCATATATTATGGTGATTACAAGGTAAATATGTTATATTTTAATAAACTTTGATTACATTTAAATTAATTTCAAAATAATTACTGATACTTACAAAATTATAAAATTTAAGCCTTTTTCCCTATTCTAAGTAACTTTTATTTGTTGTAATCTCTATGGACCTCTTTTAGATTATTTGCTTAAAAATATATTTTTTTAGTTTTAATTTTGGTGAAAATTTTATTGTGAAATCGGACCATTTTTTATGTTATACCGATTGATCGAAAATATTTACGGGAATAATATAACCTTAAAATAACAATATGAATATTTTTAGCACCAAAATGGAGAAGCAAGAAAATGTAGGAAACCCCACAAGATTTCATGTTAGAAAGAGAAAACGCGTTAGCGTCTTCTACACGCAGATTCGCTTTATCGTCATCACGCATCCGCGTCATTACAAAGATTTTTTACTAGCATGAATGACTTTCTTTTCTTTTTTTTGAATGATTTTTTTAATGTCTTTTTGCACGGAGGGAATTGGACAATTATAATTTATTTCCAACTCCTCCTATTAATTTCACTTTCTGATTAAAGACAAGTTAGACATTCCCGGAGACTCGCCGAGTTTCAATGCTCGGTGTCATTACATTGCGTGCCACTGTTGATCCTGACATACCTACAGGAGTTATAGTGGTGGGTGTAAGGGTGGGACAGTCTCTCTTAGCATGAATAAGTAGACGTGTATGTAACAAAGTACCACAATTCACATATATAAGCATACCAAGCACTGCATTACAATGTGCCCATTACCAATATATTAAATGTTGTGTCCTCTGTTGTGCAGTAAGTGGGTGTGGCCACACAGGACTTTATATCAGTTAAATGTTGTCTGTGACCCTCATTTGCTATGAAACGAGAGACTTCAGGTTATTTTGTATTTGTGTGATTCACAGGTTCTTTTGTTAGGATGTTTATGAGATCGAAAAGTGACGCGTAGTTTGTGATACATGCCGTACAAGACTTGTATCTTGTGGTTCGGGACTACGTGTGATTGTTGGGTGTATATATTTATTTATTTACTATAAGGCGAGTACGATTAAGTAACTATTCTGGATATGATGGTAAGTAGCAGTTTAGTCAACCAATCAGCGCGATGTATGGTCCATAGGTATTCGTACGCCCGAATACTGGAACGCCATTCAAAGAATGAGTTGCTCTTAACAGCGCACGGGATTAACGTGGTTAAGCGCAACTTATACTTAAGTTGCGTACCAGTATTCGGGCGTTAGTCCATGTTTTATTTTACGTAAATTTGGTGAACCTTAATGTATGTGCTCGCTGGTCATCTTGACAATCTGACCTCCGACGGTGTATATGGCGGCCCCGCAGCCTCTGTTATGATGGGTGGAACACACCCATCGGATCTTGTGCTTGTGGATAGCTTTCTGGTAGTACGTGTAGTTTCCGAACCCGATCAGCGGCTTGCCTTTCAGAGATCTCAGGATTACGTACTCTGAAAATTAGATAGATGTTAAATTATCTGAAAATTTATATAACAAAAAATACCTTATATTTAAGTTATTAGTATTAAGTATAATGGTTAATCCTAATTCCTTATTAATGACCGTAAGTTGTTTTTTGTCTCAGTCATAAGGCTATTTATAATATAACAAAAAAAAAGACACTGAGGGTGTGATATCAATACTTTATAATGTTAACAAATCGTAACAATTTAATTTATCGGCATATCATTTCATATTAATTGAATTCGATTTTTATCTTATATACTAAGCATTAAGGACACTGGATAGGAATTACGCGGAAACTGGAAAATAGTAAGAAAAGGATTACAATATGACTCACACTTCACAATTTTATTGACAAATTACATAAAATCTATTTCACTTAACAACATTTTGGTTAGGAAAAATCTATTACAGCAAAACTTGTGCATCTAAAATAGATTACTTATTTATTTGTAACATTAATTTTTATGAGACCTACAACTAGCCGGTAGAATACGAGCTATAAATGAAATTTATATCATTTATATTTTTATACTAAATTACCTTATTTTCAATTTTATCAGCTAACGCTTATTTCACTGCTTACTTGATAGATAAAAGAATCCTATCTACTGAGTTGGATTTCAAGGCCTGTGTACACACATACATACATAAACTCACAGCTTTTTCCCAGAAGGGATAAGCAGAGGTGCCAGGACACCCACATTTCGCCTTGTATGTTCCGTCCCAGAATGTGATAGGGGGCGAGCCTATATACATACAAATTCTTGGCTAATTATTTCCCAGCTGAGAAAATTCCAATATCACTTTGCCCGACCCAGGATGCGAATTCGAGAACGACGCATTCGTGTGACGAGTCGTCAGTACAGGGGTTTCTCTGTACTCCCACAAGACGACGAACATTTGAATATGGCACGTAAATATGTATGAATATGCCTAAATACATAACAAAATGCTCTAATCCTGTATCGTACGTTCGAACGACGACTAAGTTCGAAGTGAATTATATGTTTCATGGAAATAGTATAGATGTTCAACGTACGAACATTGGAATTTCGAGGAGGAGTATAGGGTAACCCCCTGGCTTGAGTATATTGATAAGTGAACATCATATTACTATATCGCTTTTGGGTGTTTATAAGAACGAAAAGTCTTTCGCAGTTACACTCACGACGTAAGACTTTTTTTATCTTAACGAGGAGTCAGAACTACTGTGACAGTCACATGTATTTAATTATGATAATTTGGGATGTCATGCGTTGTTTTATGATGATCCATGTAATATACTATTTGTCCATTAATAGTGTGAATCGTAGACCGGCAAGCGAATTTAGCGTGGGAAGTACAACGCCAGCGTAACTTGGGCCCTTCTTTGTGGAAATTCTGTCTGAATCGGAGTCCATCGTATATCAGCGTCTTTGAGCCTTTCAAGTTGGTCAAAATTAAGGGATTTGCACCTGAAATTAAAAATATCATCGTCAGTACAAGTGCCTTCACAAATAAATATAATAAGTTCATGCATATTCCCCTAGTTCATTAATTTCTTGCATTCTTACAATTTTTTCTTCATCTTCCTTTATTACCCATTGATTGAACCCTTTCTTAAATCATCTTAATAATTTTTTCGTTCGATTATTATCTGCAATAGCAAGTACTGGAATGGATGATAATATTAACAACTTTAATAATAAAGGACATTGACATCTAATGGTAGGCTTTAAGAGTCGCGAGGACATATGGAAGAGCAAAGAGCTGCACGGTCGGTTCTATCGAGCCCTTCATGGGCCTGATGTGGACCGACTAGCGTCTGTGTGTTGGCTACGCTTCGGTAACCTCTTTGGGGAAACCGAGGGTTTTGTCTTTGCAATTATGGACGAAGTTATTAAGACGAACAACTATAGGAAATACATCCTGAAGAACGGTACGGTCGACATCTGTCGGGCATGCCACCGTCCTGGCGAGTCTATCAGGCATGCTATTTCCGGTTGTTCGTATCTTGCTAACGGCGAGTATTTGCATAAATATAACTGAGTAGCCAAGATCATACACCAGCAAATTGACCTTCGATAGTGGACTTGTAACTCCGGAAGTGCAGTGGTGGTAGGTCCCTCATATGTGAGAGGCCATCTGGGTAGGTACCACCGCAATGTCTATTTCTTCCGTGAAATAGCACTGCGTAAATGCACTGTTGTGTTTCGGATTGAAGGACATTGTAGCCAGAGTAACTACTGGACATATTGAGACTTAGCATCTTATGTCTCAGGTTGACGAGCGCAGTGGAATTTTGCTACTGTTTATGAGCGGTCGTATCGCTTACCATCAGGCGAACGGCTTGCTCGTCTCGTCATTCATTGCAATAAAAAAAAAGTGCAATATTACCAGTATGTGCCCCAACCAGTTCTCGAAAATGGTCATGCAACGCTGTATTGGGATCGATCTATTATCACAGACAGGACTATTCTATCCAATAAGCCTGACATTGGGATAATAGATCGATTGGCGCGCCGGGCTATACTTGTTGACGTCACCATCCCGCATGACGATAACCTTGTCAAAGCTGAAAAAGACAAAATGTCTAAATATTTAGATTTGGCACACGAGGTTACCGACATGTGGGATGTCAACTCAACAATTATTGTCCCGATTATCGTTTCTGCTCATGGGTTGATACCAAAGAGCCTCGACCAACATCTACAGAGGCTCTCAATCGGCTGTTGGTCAGGAGTCAGATTCAGAAGGCAGTATTGCTTGACACGGCACGTATTGTGAGGCGGTTCCTCATTTTGGGCTCCTAACCACCGGTGGCTTGGGTCTCGAGCCTCGCCATCGTTGGATAACTTTTTATATTTTTATATGTATTTTTTTTTTACTAAAGACCGGGTATATCAAGGCTGCTACCGAAAACGAAGCCGGGTGGTAGTTTTAGTGACTACAAACACAATGAAACTAAAAATTTTGCTGAGAAATGCGGCAATTATTTTTAATGATTTTTTAAATATCATCATTTTGGGTGGTAAATCCATAGTTTTTGCTATAATAATAATTAAAATTCTTTTATCCCTTGGAGTATTTATAAATAAAAGGGTACAGACATTTACCATCCAAATACGACCAAAGAAAAAAAAATACAAAAAAATTGTCACTTTTTTCCAACATTTTCTGTTGCATTGTGTCTGAAGTCGCTTAAACTACCACCCGGCTTCGTTTTCGGTAGCAGTCTTGATATACCCTGTATATAGAAATGTAAAAAAAAAAGATTAAAATAAAGAGAAATAAATAAGGACATTGTCTACATTGTATGGAGGTTTTGGCTTAGAGTGAACATTCACCGAGGAAGTTGAAGATTTATTCAATTAATAGGCTTCATCCATTAGAAACTAGAAAAATAATATACATAGTTACGTGTCTGGGTTTTTTTATTTTTTATTATTGCAATTAATGGCGAGACTAGCACGAGACTAGCAAGCCCTTCGCCTAATGGTAAGCGATACGACCGCTCATAAACAGTAGCAAAATTCCACTTAGTTCAGTCAATATGTAAGGAATAATTAATTGCCCTCCGAAGAAAGACCTACCGTTATTTAACATAATGAATCGTTAGGGGAACACGTCAAGAGGTCACAGAAAAATTAAAAAGGTCGCGCTGTTTGCTGATTTTGAGAAATTCAAAAATGAATTTAAAAAATTTGGAATGCTTTTTTCTTGGAAACTATTGGTAGTTAGGAAAAAGTTTTTCATATATAAAATGTAGAGGGCATTGCGAACTACATTTTTTGTCATTGAAGTGACGTCATTCGACTTGAAATAATGTGATGCAAAACATAGATAAATTCACCTAAGTTCAAATTTTTGCTGAACAAAAGTTCAAATTTTTTGATAACAAAATCAGAAAACAATTACTGCTATTTCATTTGAATTAAAAAAAAGATAAAAACTGAATGGCATTAGTACTGTGCAACGGCACGGTACATAATGTACAATTTGTACACTTCAACAAGTTCCAGCTGGAAAACGGTAAGTTTTATAAAAAAAATGTTTAAATAAAAGTCGTAGCTAATTTTGTGACGAACAACTTTTTAATTGACATTATTATAAAAAAAATCATTTTTTCCTATCGAAAATAGCGTTGGAACACTTTTTTGATCCATTAGCGCCCTCTACTTTTTGTATTTCAAGTCGGATGACGTCACTCCAATGACAAAAAATATACTTCGCAATGCCTTCTACATTTTTTGTTCCAAAAACTTTTTCCTAAAAGCAACAGTTTCCAAGAAAAAATCGATTTTTTTTTTATTTGTTTTTTTGTATTTCTCAAAATCAGCAAACAGCGCGACCTTTTTAATTTTTCTGTGACCTCTTGACATGCCCTCCTAACGGTTCATTATGTTAAATAAGGGTAGGTCTTTATTCGGAGGGCAATTTACATATTGACTGAACTAACTGCGCTAACCATCCAGAGACATAAGATGTTAAGTCTCAATATGTCCAGTAGTTACTCTGGCTACAATGTCCTTCAATTCGAAACACAACAGTGCATTTACACTGCTGTTTCACGGGACAAATAGACATTGCAGTCGTACGTACCCAGATCGCCTCTCACATATAAGAGACCTTCCACCAGTAAAATCAAGTTATAAATAATAAAGTTTTTCAAATTGTTTTTGTAACTATATTTAAAATTAATATTATGGAATAAAACAATGTTTTCCTGCAATTATAAACTGCGTAACAATTGATAAAATCAATACACACATTATTCCTAAAAGTCAGAGATCAGTAAAATTGAAAAATGATAAAAAAATCAATAAAGTTTATTATATAAAATATTTCAAAACATAACATATTTTTTATTCGTTACAATTGTTTGATATTTTCTTACAACTAATTAACAAAGCCTTATATTGGAAACATTATATTGGAGACTGCAAACACTACCGCCTCTTACCACTTGTTGACAGACGATTAATGCTTGATATGAGTCTGCTTTATGACATTTTAAGTGACCGAGTGAGTAGCTCTTGAGTAGAATTAATTTTTGTGCCCCCAAAAAGTGTACCCGAAACATACCTCTATTCTCTGTTCCTCACCATCGTACGAATTATGCTCCAAATTCTGTTGTTGCCCGTTTGCTTCGCAGTTATAATGAGCAAATGTCTCACATCGATATTTTTCTATTATCCAAGAACAGCTTCAAGAGGCAAATAAGCCGTTGCTAGAGCTAGTTAGCTAATAACTCTTAATTTAATAAGTATGTTAATTTTTAGTTTAAGCATATAAACTTATATTTAGAGTTAACATCATGTACTGTTCTTCTCGTGTATATCATGAGTTTTGAATTTTATTTTTACTTAGTAATTATTATTATTTTTTTTAGTTTGTTTTTCCATATACTCTTTTTTTGTTGTTGTCGTAAGTACTCTTTAACTATTATTGTTATATTCTTTTTATATATATACCTTATATACATAATCTATAATAATGTAACATAGTTCACCTCGTATTTGTTTGTTGTTGGACATTTATTTAAATATAAAAATTGAAATAGCTGTTTTTGTATAAGCTGCTGAGTTTCCAAATAAATTAAAAAAAAAACACTTTTTTAAGTTTTTATAAAAGATATAGTTAGTATTATTTAAATATGCCTTGAATTTGATGTCTATTGAAGGCGGATTATTATCAGCACATGAAATCGTTTTAAAATAGGTATGTTACAAATTCGTGTAAAATTATATTTTACACATTAAAGACATTATTTTAAAACCTAATGTTATATTTTGAGAACCTGATTCATCATCATCATCATCTCAGCCACAGGAAGTCCACTGCTGAACATAGGCCTCCCCCAAGGATTTCCACATTGACCTGTTGGAAGCGGCCTGCATCAAGCGACTTCCTGCTACTTTAGCCAGGTCGTCGGTCAGAACAATCAGAACCTTCATAAATTGAATAAAAATATTTCCATTTCTTTTATTCATTACCCATTACCACGTGACTGAAAGCAACGATTTAAGTGCACTGACGTCACTGAACGCGCGGTAAGTTCAAAGTATCAAGACTATCTAATGTAATTTGAGAGCACGTATGCACATTATCGTGGAAGACCACTTCATTCCCAACAGTATGTACCTTGGCCTTACAGAAGAACTTGTAGTGAGAGCAACACCTCCAAATGATCTTGGCACCGCACCTTCTGTTCACTCGATACTTCATACCTCTGAGTATCAGCCTGTACAGTCCTTGGTGGTTCTTCAGCATCAAACACTGCGCTGGAAAATATGAAGTGGTAGATAGTTAAACAAATTTAAAGAAGCAGGAGGTAAGATGCTCTTTGGATAATGATTATATTTTGAAAAGTGACATATGTCTGGTTGGTAAGGATCAAAATGTTTTGTGATTTAATAATTTATGGTTTTACTGTAGAAATGTAACAGGATCTGAAATATTCATGATACAGTTGGATTTATTTTATCTTTCAGTATCTTCTTGTTTATTGCAATGAATGGAGACAAGCATGCCATTCCCGTAATGGTAACGTCCGCTACGGACAGTAAGCAAAACCAAACAACACGAAGAATTACAAAGCAATGCTTGCCATACTCAGATATTCGAAGTTAAGTCTCAAGGCAATATTAAAATTATCATTTCTTATGTCTTTATAAAATATTTTTCTAATATTTGTGACACTCGCCCCATTACCGTCAACTTAAAGTGCCAAAACCGTTATCTATCAATGGAATATGCAGTATTTAAATGCAGGAAATTTTATTTTTTGCAACACACCATTTATTTACATTCAATAAAATATTTTTATAATCTTTACATAAATATTGGTAACAGTTTACACTGAGATCGTATTTTTTTTATAAGAACATAATTTAGGTTCGCAATAGTATTTTTACCATCTTATTAAATTATAACTTAATCTATAGAAATAAATAATTTTATAATAGGTATTCTCTTATTGATAGACATTTCAGTGTTACCTACCCAGGCAGCCTCTCACATATGAGAGACCTACCACCAGTATGGATATCTAATAGACCAAATGATAGTGCGATCTTCCTTACTAGAGATTGAACATATTAAAAATTATTACGGGTAAGTGTGACTAAACGCGATTTTCACTAAAATCTTGATAACGCTATTTTATATTAAAATGACTAGAAATATCAAGTTATTTGTTTAAAACATATTCCATGAAGGTACTGCTACAACCACGAAAGTTCAAATATTGTTACCTTTTAATTTAAAAAATTAGATATATTAATTTCATTTCATTAATCAAGATATAAATTACAATTTACAATTTGTCCATTGCTTAATCGTATAATTTATCGCCAATATTTTCCTTACTTTTATTCATACCAACATTTTAATCATCATGCTTACTACAAACCCATCCATCTTCACTTTGGTCTGCTTCTAATGCATTTATCACTTATTTTGTTACAAGGCGTTCCATTCTACTCCTCACAAAATTAAAGTATTGTAACCAGACTTTACACCTCACAAGAGCATTATCAATATCCACTTCATAACTACCTCATACCTCTTATTAATACCTTCATAAATACTACATTCCTCGTCTAGTTTTATATCATTCCATTCCATAACAAAGTGGGCCCAATTCTCAATTAATAGCCTAATAAATAAATAAACATACTCAATTTTAACATCTATCTAGCTACATCTATAGAATTTTCCAGTGCATTTTATTTCAATTTATGTACTATATTAACTATTCGATTTCAAGTGAAATTTACGTTTATATTGCACTATTAAATATTCTAGCTTTTATTATTTGCAACCGACTATTCTTCAAAAACAGACAACAGATTTGATGTAAACATGGAATATAGGGTTGTAATACGTAAAGGTGCGGCAACACTATCTATTGTATACGATTAGACAGAACTTAAGAAGTTGGTCGTGTGCTCGTCGACAAACAAAACAATGTCATAGCCAATGGTGTGGACTCTCGCTTTGCACCGGTACCTCTCATGAGTGACACACCTCCAAGCTGTTTTGCCTCCGATCATTTTGTAGTTGATACGATAGTCGTTGCCATTGATATGGAGCCTGTCATATCCTTTCTCCGATTGGAAGAACCTTGGCACATCTGTGGACAAATAAAATATCTTTAATAAAGTGTTCCCAGTTACTCAATAACACAAAATTATTGGTTCGAACTGTTTTAGATACAATTCATAATTTTCATCAATCAGTAGCAGTCTACTATTTTATGTACATAGTCTTCTTCAATAAAGTATAATATCAGATTTCTATTTTGTTCATTTTAGTTATAACTCTTAATAAAACAATTGAATATATAACGTTACGTATATTTATTGAAGTTAATTCGCTAGTTATTGCTACTAGTTTCTTATAACAATGCTTCGCTTTTAAATATATCACAGTTTGACTTAAGTAACGGTTAGTTACATACGTGTATATTAATTTACGTATAAAACGTATATACGTATACTTACACATAATCTTTAGTTCATAAGCTGAATGCCGCTAAACCGAAATATTTCCAATAAATATATTTTTTTCAGAGCAAAGGAATGATTTTTTTAAAAGAATCCGAAAAGACAAAAATCCTCACTAATTTAGAGATATTTCGTTGCAATATATTATTGACAATTAGAAAATAGTGTTAATAGTATTCGGTTCACAAATATTTCTTTCTATTGCAGCAAAATTCTCATTAAAATTAAAAGCTTAGTGATAATTCTATTACAGACATTTCTCTTCCCTAAGCTCATTCGTCAAATACATTATATTTTTTGGTTGTAGCTCCACTCTTCAGTGGCTAAGCTACCAATTCAGCTAAATCAGCATCTAAAAGTGATAAAACAGCACATTTGACTTGACTTTCTCCAAATTCCTTGGCGGGTGGCAATGTTCCTCATATGCGACTACAACCTCTCCACCCAGCGTGTGGATCCTTGCCGAACATTTCCTAATGGAGCATCGCCATCTCACTTTACCATTCTTGTTCATTGAATTTCTGGTGTATGTGTATCCACCACGCAACAGCAGTTTGTATCCTTGCTTTGTGTGGACTATTTTGGCTGTAAGTTGAAAATATCATTATTTTTATCGTTTTAATTTGGAAAGAATTCAAAGTTATCTGTTGCACTGTTGTCTGTGTTATCTGTTATCGTGATGACTAGAAGATTCATTAGTGCGTTCCTCCTAATAGCTTTATATCTACTAAAAAAATCTCTGCTATTATGGTGAAATAATAATTATTTTCCTAGTATGTTTCTCTCTCTCTCTCTCTCCTCAGCCACAGGACGTCCACTGCAGAACATAGGCGTCCCCTCTCTTGTATATTTACTTTAGGTCAATTGAGTTAGTACAAAAATGTCACACCGTTTAATTACTTCTCCGAAACCATTTTTTCAAGGGTTAGGCTATCAGATGCAATTTAGAAGATAGTTGACATATTTTTAAAGAAAATAAGTTAACGGTCATTAAGTCTCAGGTTACTTACCAATTGATGTACCAAAAGATAATGGTCTAAATCTATCTTTTTCTTCTTGTATCTCATTTAGGTAGGTGCCATTAGTCTTACGGTAGTAATAGAACTTTAAATAATTTCTAAATAATGATTTCCTTAATTGAATCTCTAATTATTTGAATATACAATCTTATTTATATGACTAGAATCAAAATCATCGTTTTTTTTCGCATTGAATTCGAGACGAGCATGCCGTTCGCCTGATGGTAAGCTATGCGACCGCTCATGAACAGTAGCAAAACCAAACAACACCTTGAATTACAAAGCAATGCTTGACATTCCACTGCGCTCGCCATCCTGAGACATAAGATGTTAAGTCTCAATATGTCCAGTAGTTACTCTGGCTACAATGTCCTTCAATCCGAAACACAACAGTGCATTTGCACAGACGGGAGAAATAGACATTGCGGTGGTACCCACCCAGGCAGCCTCTCACATATGAGAGACCTACCGCCAGCGTCTCCTGGTTTTCAAATTACGCCACTAAAACGATTAGGTCACCTCAAAAGTTTATTTGTATAACAAATATTGAAACTGCTTATATAATTATACCACATATATTTGGTACACTGATCAATATTATGTATATGAGATACTGAATACTCGGTATTACATTTATATAACGGACTAGAATACATTACAATGTTAAGTCAATATATTTATTACAATATGTTAATTATTTATGTGTTATACAGTAAACTTTTAAAATATAAATTGCAAAGTGAACTTGCTAAGCCAGTATAAAGATTAAAGTTATGTTTTTCGAAAAACAAACGGGTCTTGGACCATTACAACAAAAAGTATATGAAAATCTTCAAACATAACAAATTGGTAAAGAATTGTGTAATAAAACTTATGATAATTTATAACAAAAAACAACATACATAA
Organism: Hyles vespertilio; assembly: GCA_009982885.2. Classification (NCBI taxonomy): domain Eukaryota; kingdom Metazoa; phylum Arthropoda; class Insecta; order Lepidoptera; family Sphingidae; genus Hyles; species Hyles vespertilio. The sequence continues at coordinate 17,401,858 of CM042809.1, read as the reverse complement.
TTGAATGACAGTTATGGCATTTAAATGTAACTTATGTCTATTTTTTCTTAAATATACAACGGACAGCCTCCGTGGCGCAGTTGGTTAGACGCCGCCTGTGAAAGGAGAGGCCGCGGTTTAGATCCCTGCACCGAGATAAATGTTTGTGAGGCCCACAAGTATTTGTCTCGGGTTTGGGTGTTTGTGAGACCGAAAAGTCTGTCGTAGTTCCCGATACCCACGACACAAGACTTAATTGATCTTAATGTGGGGTCAGGACTATGTATGTGACTGTTGGGTGTATTTATTTATTATTTATTATAATACTGGTTATAATACAACGATTACAAGTAATTTAATATTAGTTTAAAAAAATGTTTAAAGTTTATTTTATAAACATGATGGTATTACTTATCACTACTTATTTTATAATAAAAGAGATCAAATTCTTTGGATTCTATTAACAAATATTATAAACAAGGCTTTTTTTTTAATACTGCCAAATAAAAAATAGGAACAAATAAAAAATAAGTTCCCTGCCCGGTACCAAGATTTTTTACAAAACCTACACTTGATAAATAAATCGCAAAACTCGTTCAAAACGCATTTGCATCAATGTTCAGATATGATTCAAGATTTCAGCATGCACAGCTGATGTTTTATGATTGACCAAAATAAGTATATAAAGAAAAATGTAAATACAAGAGTTACTTCAAATAATCAACTACGCCTAAAACATTAATAAATATACCAGAAATAAATATATATTTCTATCATATATTGTGCATACCTGTATCCACCAATTGTAGATATCAACTTTACCCACATTTCGCCGAACATTTTTGCATAATAATTGATAGGCGAGCTACTCACATGACATTTTCCAACCAATCAATATCATTCCGAATGCATTACCAGACCTGGGAATCTAACCCACGTCCAGCTCACAGCCCCTATAAATCTTCACTTAAATTAAATGCTAATCTAAAATAATCTTCTCACCCCTTAGCCTGATCATCAAACCCAGATCCTTACAGCTCACAGCCCTTGTTAATCACCACTAATCTTATTAGACGACAATCTAACATTCAGTTCAATTAATAAATGTACTAAAATTGAAATACAACTATTATTAGCTGATTTTACCGCGGATTTGGTTTATTTTTTACATTTTTTGACTTCCCGACGTTTAGTAAAATAAGGGTAGTTAAATTGTAAAAGTCGCCAAGCGGATGACTAATACCTCAGTCCATCCGTGACCATGAAAACTGTAGTGATCAAAACGTCGCGTCTATAACTCATAAAATTAAACCAAATCCGATAAAATCCTTTAATAATAGTTTTATTTCAATGTGTAACATTCGCGTAAATCTAAAAAACCAAAATGCACTAAAAATCACAAAATATGTGCCTACAATTTATACATTGGTACGAATATTTAAAGGTAAAGGAGTATTTAGAGGTCCTTACTAGCGCTGCCACTCAAAAGAGTGTAAATAGGTCGAGGTCGTATATACTGCATTAAGTATTTAGCCTGATTTTGTTCCTCCTTGCGTTCTTTGGCCGACATCGGATGGTTGTGCAAAGTCATGCCTCGTACAAATTGGCCGTTGACGTACACTCTAAAAGCGTTGCACTGACGTCGCGTACAACGCCAGCGGATCTTTCCAGAACCTTCGATCTGCTCGTAATATCTTTCACCTTGGAATATTAGCTGGTTCTTCCCGGTGCGAGGGTTCACCGTGATTATACCTGAAAATAAAAAGTATGTTTAGCATTGTGAAACCTTGTATTTTGCATTAAATTATTATAATAACTATTTATATTATACTTGAATATACTTTTTTCATTTAAATATAGATAAAGAATAATATATTTTTCTTATTATTTTAATGAATGTAATTTGTAAACAGAAAATTAATAAGAATAACCAGATTATATTTTTATACTTTTATTACAAGAATAGATACAATGGCTACACTGTAAGTATCAGAATGACGAAGTATGCTACAAGGTAAAATAATCTATTCATTCAACACATTTTCTATTTCAAAAACAAAAATATATTTTAATACAAAAATCACGTTACACAAGTTTGCACAAGCTAGTTTTTACGACTAGAAACTAAATTCAAGGGTATCCAGCGTACTGATGGTAGGTTTGTTATATGTAAGAGACCGCCTGGGAAGGTACCACCGCGATGTCTATTTCCCCCGCCCAACAGCAGTGTAAGCAAATAACTGTAAGCACTGAAGTGTACCCGTTTAAAGAACATTATGGCTGAGTAACTTATTACATATTTTGACTTAATATCTATCTCAGGATGGCGAGCATCATAGAATGCCGAGCATTGTTTTGTAATTCATGGTGTTATTTGGTTTTACTGCTGTCCATGATCGTATCGCTTACTATCAGGCTAATGGCATGTTCATCTCGCAATGCATTGCAATAAAAAATCCACAATGAGTAACAGGTTCATACTTAGGCGTGGTGAGGCAAAATTGATGACGTTTTTTTTAGTTTATAAGTAACCTAGAGATTAGAGAAAGAATATTATCATTTACATATTAGGTTCCCTGCTTAACCTTAACCGACAGAAGATATATAGTGGGCGATATAGCCTCTAAGACTGGAATATCACTTTCATTGAAACTCATATCTGGTCTTCTAAATTAAATAAAATCTTCTTTATCTTCGCTTACAAATGATATCTTATAAATATTCTTTTACAAAGTAGGATAAAAATTAAGGGGCTTATTGAAGTACTTCGCGATGGGAATATGTGTGTGCTCTCCCTTGTATTGCAAGATGTTCCTGTCTTTGTCCAGGACTAGTTGAGCCCTGCAGCTGCGGCTGTTGTATGAGGAGCAGCGCCAGTGGCTGGTACCCTTGGTGTCAGCACTCCGCGCGAAGCAGTATGTATAGTTGTTCAGGACTATCAGCTCCCGCCCGCCTCTTGATCTTATTACGCGCATTCCTAAAAAAATACAACATTTTTTGAGTGTACGTTTTGGATTTTTGTAGCTATATGTTATGAACATATCTATAAAGGTGTTATATTAATCTATTTGTAGATTATTTTGTTATCAAGAGCACCAGTTAGTACAGAGTGCCTGAATAAGGCTGGCATGTTTGTACACTGAAAAAATATGTAGAGAATTGTATATTTAGTGGTAAGTTCGTTATGAAGTAGAATGTCCGTAAATAGTACTAATGATTTTGGTATAATATTTTAATGATAATAACCTATTTTCTTTCTTTTTTGCTTTCTTAATATTATTACAGTGACAATAAAATAATAGCTACTTAATCTAACCAACGGCAAATTCATTGTAAAGATGGAAATAGGTACAAAAATAAAGAACAACATAATTTATTTGTACATATTGACTATTATATTTAAGACTAGACCTACATAGCCATACATCGCTATGACGTCATAATGCCCTTAAAGCCCGTTTTCACCAACGATTAGAAATCAACCACACTTAAGCACCATTGGAGCAGAGAAAAAACTAGTCTAAACTAATTTAACAAAGAAGAAAGATTAGACTGTTTGTTTGCGTTGAATAGTCTCTAAAACTACTGGACCGATTTAAAAAATATTTCATTAAGAATTCTACATTATCCCTGATGGATCTTCAAACTTAGCTAGTGAGTATGTGACATAAATTTCATTGTTTTGAATAGATGTCGAGGCATCGAGATGTCTTTATACAGCAAGGCATAAAAAACATTAGAATTTATGTCGTATTCTGGCTCTGATAAGATTGATTATCATTTGGTCTTCTTGCCTTGCCGTCCCGGTCTGCGCTGGCCCATAACAAACAAGGCTGCAGTATATAATATGCGGTTTCAGAGATAGCTCGTTTGTTGAACGTCAAGAATCGTCTTTTGTTTCGTCGCGGTATGCGTCGCCGGCGAGAGGGAATCATGACATTGCGTTGTGCGTTCCGATCAAAACACCAATGCTTTACAGAGATCGCGAGCTTTGCCAATTTGTATTAAGATGTATCCTGTACCAACTTTTAAGCAAATAAAGATTCTTATTCTTATTCTTATCGGTAAAGCGTAGTCATCTCTTTTTTAAATATTTTTTTATTTATTTACTTTATCAAACTAAGTTAAGTCAGTGCCATCACAGAATGACAAACAGTACATATAAATATTATATCTACATAATAGCAAATATTTGACAAACACATCTCCACCCATATTCAATTCTTGGAGGCCAACATTGGTACAGCTCTGCATCTTCTGTCAAAGCAGTACTATGCCTTGGCAGTACCAAAAATCAATATTGTCACTGCTGAATATAATATGTATATAACACCTATCTACATTTATGGTTGATGAAAATAGGCATACCTAATACTTTCAATATAATTTACACAGGATATGTCACTTCCATACAAGTACTTTGATTTTATGCTCTCACTTATAATAACAATAACCATTTTAATTGCAAAACATAGCATGAGGCAATCCATGCAAATCTGTTCGATGCGGAAATGTGGACTTGCCTTTATGATACTATTATAATTCAAATGTGTTATTATTTCCCAAATAATATTTCATTTCAGCATCTTAATATTAGGAATATGGTAAACACTAAATCATAATACAACAAGTATTATTACGATTTTATGATACACATGGCTTTTAAGATCGGTGTCAAATATGCTTACAATAATCATACATACATGTGTACTGTATGTACACATACATATGTATTTACTGGTGGTAGGTCTTTCATATGTGAGAGGCCATCTGGGTAGGTACCACCGCAATGTCTATTTCTCCCGTGAAACAACACTGCGTAAATGCACTGTTGTGTTTCGGATTGAAGGGCATTGTAGCCAGAATAACTACTAGACATATTGAGACTTAACATCTTATGTCTCAGGATGATGAGTGCAGTGGAATGTTGCTACTGTTTATGAGCGGTCGTATCTTACTATCAGGCGAGCGGTTTGCTCGTCTCGTCATTCAATGAAATAAAAAACAAAAAAAAAAAACATAAACTCGCGCATTTTTGCCCAGAAGGTATAGACAGAGGCATTGCATTGTAGCAATTAGGACGCCCACATTTCTCCTTATACGTTCCGTTAGTACCATATCGGGCGCTTTCTGACTCCGGGCTGATAATGAATAGAAAAATCCGATATCACTTTGCCTGACCCGGAATTCAAACTCAAGACCTCAGCGTTGCAATCATACATGATATCACTGCGCCACCGACGCAGTCAATAATTATAATCATACATGCTTAAACACGTATGTATGTATTAAAAAGCATATTTGACGCATAAGTACATTCTAATTCAATAAAAGTATAAAAAGTAAAAACTAATAAAACGAATTAATCCTTTATATAACAATTGCTTTAGGTTACTTAATATTATTACTGGCAACTGACGAATAGATTTGTACGAAATCTAATGCATATTATTAAATAATAACATTTATCGTAACTAATAGTATAATACAAAAAATACATCTACCAATATCCTAATAACATTATGTATGTACATTAGTTCTGTTATTAATATTACTATTTATTGTATAAATTAACAGCCTTTAATGTACGTAAAACTAGTTATAAATGCATAGCATAAAAACCTAAAAACTGCTTAAAATATCTAGATATTATTTATTCAATTTTTATTATTTTCGTTTATTCATTATTTTCCTTTGTAAAAATAACTGAAAGTCAATAGGTTTTTGGCGAATGAATTAAAATTAATGAGTATGTTTCCCAAGGATAGCTTCTACAATTTTTCCAAACATTTTCACTCGTACAGGGCACTTTTTGCTGACTCTCTTCGAACAATACCATGTGGCAGATCCATCGAAATTCCTATTGTTTGTTGAGAACGTGTAGTTTTTGATGCGCAACAGATGTCTTCCAGACGGTAACGGAATTAACACACAATCTGAAACTAAAAAGAAAGATTTGCATAAAACAGATGCCATTAATGTGGTTCTACTGGTGAAATAAAACACTTGCTTCGAATTTGGTTTTAATTACTTATATATGTTATAGTTATAATTAATAATTTCCAATTAATATTTCCGGAACGATTGGTTTAAGCGAACTGCGTATGCTTCCAATTCCTGATGATAATTCAAATCCATGCTTTGAAATATACTAGAATGTTAATAACAATGTTATTTTTTATTGATAATTATTTATTGCAATATATATTTGAACTATCTTGAATTTAGAATACGTGTTCATTTTATTTTAAAACATTTATTTAATAATAATATTTTATAACAATAACTAATTGTAACAGTATAAACTTAAACAATACAGTAGCAAGCATTAATTACCTGTCTTACCGACGAATACTTGAGCAAAGATATATTACAAATCATGTATTAACAAATGCCATATTTACACTTGCGAATAAAAAATAAGTACAAAATTATAAAATTTTAAATTTGTTTATCTTTTTTTCTATTTATAAATGCTTTACTGTATTTTACTGTATCAGCCCATATACGTCCCACTGCAGGGCACGGGCTTACTCAACAATCGAGAGTACGATTGAGAGTGGTTAGGCTATATAGTCCACCACGCCTAAATGCATTTATCCATATTAAACTTGTAAAAAAAAGGCAGAAGAAATGGAAATAACTTCTAAATTAAGATAAAATATAAATGGTTGAGGGTCACGCTATAGCCATTCCTCTAATTTAGTTTACATAGAACAGCCTGAACAGGTAAGTACTACAGTTGTAAAATGGACGATCAGTTAAATTTTCGAAAATCAATCCCTAAGCCTCGAACTGTTTTTAAACTCCTTCCCTCCTCTTTACCATTAATTATTCAAAAGCCGATCGAGTATTTACGATTGCCCGGGTAGGATAAAAGTTTCTAACAGCCGTCCTTTATAATGTATCTATCTTTAACTAGAGATTTCATAAGATATTTCAATTCAGTTTGTGTATCAGTTAACAAAGATAGAGAAATATAAATATGGTGCACATGTTTAAAGATAGCTAGGTAAGACAAACCTATATTTCAATATTAGTTTATTGAAGTGTAGAATTGTACCGATATAGTAATGGTATCTACTTTAACCTCTTGTTAAAGACAGATAGGATATAGAGAACGGCCGTAAGCGAGCTACGGTAATATTAACCCTGGTTAAATCGGTTGACTGCTATCTAATCTTACTATGTAAATAAAGGTAAAGAACTACTGGTAAAGAACTGCTATTATACATGTTAAGAATAGCATTATTTTAATAATGTGTATACTGTTGGAAAACCTTAATTAAATAAACAAAGAACGGTAAGCAAAATACGTATACCACAAAATACTATCTAATAACATAACGTCAACTTCGAAACGTAAAACTAAATAGATTTGTAAATATGATTTTATATTTGAAATAAAACTATTATTTACGGATTTAATCGCGAATTCAGTATATTTTTTTACATTTTTGACTTCCCGACGTTTCGATTACTTTACAGCTTTCGTGGTCACGGGGCGGACTGAAGTATTGGTCGTCCGCTCTGTGACTGTTACAATTCAACTATCCTTATTTTACAATTATTAAATTAAAAAGTTAATTTAAATAGTTAGTCTGTACTCGTATTTACGATCCGATCTACGCAGAAGGAACACTGTGAGCTCCTTCTGCTATATATGATATGATTTTATATTATTACTTCTCTTACGTTGAACAGGTATTAAAACAATTCAATAAGTAATAACTAATGGTTGATATAACTATGCATATCATATTTAACCAAAAATATTTAACAACAATTTTAAGAAGTTAGTGTTTATCACCGATAACAGGAATAAATAAAAAAAGATAGGAAATTCTCATCTTATTTTTTTCTTTTTTATCAAAATATTGAACAAAATAATCAAACTATAAATAATAAGTACGCTATGCCTTGAGCAATGCATAAAAATATGCTTATAACTAACGGAGCTGCTAAGTCTATAACAATTTTGCTAGAGAGATGTTGTGAATGTTGATCACAAATCTCGCCAGGGCTATCTCACTGTTTTCAGACTTGAACTATCAGTCAATGAACACACCCTACTTTATTTATTCCCCTGTAATTTAAGTTCTCACTATACTTGACGATTCGAATGTTAGGCATTAAGAACAGGACAAAGACGCAGAGAAAAGTGGAAAAGCCCTTTCCTATATGAATTATAAAAAAAGTGAAGAAAACAATAAAACTCGAAGTCTTGCCTATAAATAGGTCTCTCTCTCTTCGGACAAAGGAAGTCCATTACTGAACATAGGCCCCTCCCAGGGATCTACACATCAACCTGCTGAAAGCGTTTTGTATCCAGCGACTTCCTGCAACATTAACCAGATCATCTCCGACTACCTTATAGGCCTGCGTCCGGTAATTCGCTTGCCTTACAAAAGTTTAATGATTATGAAATTCCTCAGTGCATATGATAATATCATCCATAGTAGCAATGAAGGCAGGACAGTTGGTCAGGTATCTATTCTTGCAGTACCATCTGTTCTTCTTCCTCCCACTTCTTCTGCAGTAGTAGACGTATCCGTCCTTCCTTAGAGCTGTCTTGGTCCATATTATCTCTGAAAATTATTAATAAGTAATTAATATTTCAGCCCATAAAATCCCACTTTCGAACATCTTCTGTTAGTTCAGAAGAGTTAGGTCAAAGGTTGTGGGATGCCTTTTGATCTTTCCATCCTTTTTTCTTCCCATACCTCTCCCTATCTGAAAGGCTGACAATTTATTTATGATCTAAGGATTGTGGATGTTCATCAGCACCAATGATCAATTACTATCAGGTGACCTGTTTGGTTTTTTGCTGGACCTATTGTATGAGCAAAGAGAGTTCATTATGCCGACCTACTGCGGCTTGACAGATTTCACGTGCCATGGAATTTTTATTTTTTTAATTAAATATTAAAAATGTAATTCGTTATATCGATTTTTATATTGTTTATATACTTACATACCTCAATACTGGAACATATTATTTTGTTAGTGTTTTGTTTAATTTTTATTAACTATTGAGGTATGAGTTTGTCCCTCTGAAGTATGAATGAATGTTCTTAAATGTCTGCATCGATTTAAATGCAGTTTTATATTTGTAACGTAATTTTAAGCAATATTATCATTGTATCTGAGCTCTGCAAAGTTATTGGAAGATTAACAGGTAGATTATCACATGTGATCACGTTAATATCTTTGTGTTGTTTGTTAATTGGAACAGATTCTGAAATAAAATGTTTGCATCAATTATATAATTAAACAAAATACATATTTTGTTCTTTAATATTTTTTAATTATTTTGTGTAGTTTACAGGTAAAATCATCACAAATGATTCAGTTGTGAATGAATAAGGATTACAAAACTGAAAAAGGTAACAGTCAGGAATGTAAGGAGTAGTTGGAATGAGTCTAATGAAAAAGTATCGAAATAGTGAAAATGGGCGACAAAAATAAGAAAGACAGTGGCGCCCAGACTTCTAACTAGAACATATTCTTTGAGCACAAGCAGTTTTTTTTAATTAGGACGACAACCACTGATGCATTTGAGAGTAAATGCCGTTCAAAAAGAGTCCACTTATCCCGATGCATACTGCGACAGAAAGCGAAGCCAGATGGTAGTTTTGGTGACTTTAAATACAGTGCAACTAATAATTGCAAAAATATAAACAAACAATATTTACTTACATTTTATTCCACATTGTATATTTTCCTTTAAAATAAAAATACGATAGTCGGTAAAAGCGACGATTTTTATTTTTGCAAAAATCTTAGTTGCTTTATAGTTGAAATCACACATCACAAATCGCTAAAACTATCACATGGCTTTATTTTCTGTTGCAGTCAGGATATACCTGGTATACAAGAACCAAAATAATACAACCAACAAGTACAACATATCAAAAATACATCTTGGTAGTGGTATGATCAAATTAAACTACTGTATCGATTCCAATTGTTACATAACACTCACAAAGATACTGATTATTTTTTTAAATCGTTATGATCATGAACGCAAAGCGTGTAATTTGTATATTTGGTGCATTTAATAAGGTCCATATCGCTTCGAATTAAGTTATAAATTCGTTTCTTTAGAATGTTTAATATAAAGGGCAACTGAAGTTACCAGGACCAAATTTTTTTTGGAAAAATTGCTAAGACTAAAAGAGATATTTATTCTATAACTCATTCTAGAAATACTACCAAGATGTGTTTGACCATGCTACATTATGTTTTCAATGTATTAGATTCTCACATAAACGCCTTTAAGTACTCGATAATTGTAAGCCGGATGGTTGTGTTCGGGCTGTGAGAGACGTATTCTGTCAGTCTCGTCCAGTGTAAGCCTTGCTTTACACCCCCGGTTGCTGTGCGTGGAACATCGCCAGTGACTCGTCCCTTTTAACCCCCGGGCCTTGATGCAAAACGTGTAGTCGTCGTAGAGAATCATTTGCGATCCCACTCGGGATTTCACGAAGATTACTGAAATTTGGAAAGTTATGAGTACATTAGATTTACAAAAGCATGCTTTAGATAATATGGAGGTGTAGAAGCAATATTTATGTATGAAATTAAGATCTTCAAAAAGAGACAAACATTTGAATGTAAAAGAAGCTTAAATAGTGTATCATTATGAATGTTCATACTATTTGATGAAAATGATAATTACACTATGTGTGAGTTAATACATTATATCTACATCCAATCAAATTTTTGTCTATTTATACTTACGGCATGTCGCGAAAAAAATATGGACAATTTTTACAACCGTAGTCCAACTTGACAATTCTGAGTTTAAAGATATACATATACAGATACACTATTCAGTATATATACCTATATACAGGGTATATCAAGACTGCTACCGAAAACGAAGCCGGGTGGTAGTTTAAGCGACTTCAGACACAATGCAACAGAAAAAGTTGCAAAAAAAAGCGCCATTTTTTTTTGTTATTTTTTTCCTATGGCCATATTTGGGTGGTAAATACATTTTTTCCTAAAATAATAGTATATACCCTTTTATTTATAAATACTCTAAGGTATAAAAGAGTTTAAATTATTATTTTAGCAAAAACTATGGATTTACCACCCAAAAATGACGATATTTAAAAAATCATAAAAAAAATTGTCGCGTTTCTAGGCGAAATTTTTAATTGCATTGTGTTTGTAGCCACTAAAACTACCACCCAGCTTCGTTTTCGGTAGCAGTCTTGAGATACCCGGTATATGTATGTATTTGTTATGTATTTTTATGTAAGTTTATTAATTTGCTGAATTTAATAATATATAATTCTAGAAATATATACTATATATGTAGGTATACTATATATGTAAGTTTATTTTTTAATTAGTATTATTATTATTTTAAACATAAAGCACCGCCAATGTCTCCTGGCATTTTTACCTGCTTTAATGGTTGTCTGGAAGAGATCGGTTTTAGTGATAAGGCCGCCAATTGTTTCACCAAATGTTCTTCTGTTTTATATTTTTATTTTATGTTTTGTGGTGCAATAATAAAGAGTTTATTATTATTATTATTATGATTATGTATAAATACATACATACATTATGTTCCGTCTCACGAGGTGATGGGAGCCTATCGCCTGAGCGGGCATAAATTCTTTCCTCTGTATTCATAATGGATAGAAAAATCCGATATGACTTTGCCCGACCCGAGATTCCAACCCAAGACCTCAGCTTTGAAACTAGTACAAATTCGCAACACAGAAAATACAAAATACCAAAATTATTTGTCAATAACAAAATGCAGACTGCATTGCATTTTTTTTATTGACTATAATTTAAAAACAGTATACTCATAACTCATACATCAAAATGTAGAGCAATCTTGTCAAAAAATAATAACAAAAATAAGTATGTATCATGGGATGTCATTTTTTATTGCATTTATATTGTAACAAAATTAAATAATAATTTGATATTTATACCAATCACAATAAAATTTTCTCGTCAATTACGATCTTTTCTTTACATTTTATAATATTTTTATAAAGTCAATCCAATTAAGTATATAGAAATTACTATAAATAGTTGTGCATCTACATGATTTCTGATGTCAAACATAAAAGAGGTCAACTAAAAATGGTTAGTTTGGTTGAAATATCTACCATGAAGGAATACAAACGCACAGGAACCAGGAAACAGGACCACCAACACATCTATGTTCCATTATGGGTGTTCAGTGATTACTTACTACCAGGTAAACTGATTGCTAGTATGTCCGACCTATGCAATAAAAATATACAACAAATTTGATCCCATTGTGTTTTTCAATATAAATCGAAATTATGACTAGTTACCTACCTTATATTTAGATTGATTATATGATATGATCCTTTTAGATTGTTTAGGATTTGTTAAAATGTCTAGTTGTATTTTGAATTAATACACATACAGATTTATTACTCGAGGATAAAACCTCTGTTTGTACAGAAGACATAAAAAACAAAATTTATGTAAAAAAATAGAAAATAATCCGCTTAGATTAAAAAACTTACAAAAATAATTCCAAAACAAATAAATCATGATGTTGTTGACATTTCATCAATGATTTAATTACCATTTAATGAATAAAATCTTGCGGACATTATATCACACGATATTTGCTTTAGCCATGGAAGTTTTATACTAGACCGGACATCGTGAACAAAATCAATGTGCACTATGCACGTACCTATCGAGATCGCGAGAACCCAGGACCGAGATGGAATATTATAGTCAACTTCGTAAGAGAAACATAAATAGCATTACGTCCTCTTTTTGAGACACTTACGGCCGGTTTCTGTAATATATCTTTCTGTAACTAGAGATTTCATTAGATATTTCGATGCATTTTGTTTCGGTAAACAAAGGTAGAGAGGTATAAATATTATGGTCATATTTATAAATAGCTAGGTGAGATAAAGATAAATGTCAATCTTTGTTTATTGGAGCATAGAATTCTATCGACATAGTATTGGTAGCTGTTTAAAGATATAGTATAGAGAAAGATTTTTGTAACTCAGTAATTCTAACATTAACCTATGCATTATACTTTAGGAGGGTGTGAGTGATCTTCAGATACGCAGACAACATTGTCATCGATGGTGATCAGGTATGCAGGACAATATAATGCGCTGTGCCTCTCTTTGCAGTACCACCGGACTTTCTTCGCTCCAGCTCGCTTGCAATAATACACGAACCCATCCTTGCGTATCGTGGTTTTCGTCCGGGCTATACCTGATAAATAAAACATTTTGACCTCAAATTAGACCCATTAGAAATATAGGCATAAAAATAAAGTTTTCGCATTATAACTCCTCGATAAAAAATCGCCTACTACCCTTAAATATACAAAAGGCCACTTAAGTATTAAAAACATTGATATCTTTGGCCGACGATTGATTAATTTCAGGTGCTTATGAATTAGATTTTCGGAACAGAAATTGTGGATTCGAAAATATTAGGATACATATATATATAGCGTACATCTAGATGTACCCTATATACATATTGTCTAGACAATGAGCAACCAAAAACGAAGCCAGGTGGTAGTTTTGGGTACTCCAGATCAAAGCTAAAAAATCGTAGGTTTTTCCTAAAATAACAATGTACAATCATTTACTTTCAAAAATGCTATGGTACGCAACTGTATAAATTATTATTTTATCAAAAACTATGTATTCATACCTAAACGCGATGATATATAACAAAAAGTAAAAAAAGGTACGGCGCTCTTTATTGTGAATATTGGTTTTGTTTGCATTGAGCTTGAAGTTATCCCACCATATGAAAATTACTTGTGTGCCTGTTTGTTTATAAGGTAATTCATGTTTCTAAACGCAAGCATAAATTTCGTACAAATATAATTGCAGAATTCAATTATTTTAATAAGATTTGTATGATGAAATGCATAAAAAACGGTTAAGGAATTTTCAAAATAGAAGTTCAAATTGTCTTTATTTAAAACATATAATATTTTGGTTATAACACAGTTATCTTAGGCATGCATTTTGTGTAGAAAGTTATTTAGTTAAAAATAAAATAACTGGAAGACATAAAAATGTTGTGTTCCCTGATACCGAAAAGACACAAAAGAAGAAGAAAGTGTATGTGAACACTGCAAAAAATATAATAGACCCACATATTCGATTTACTCAAAATACACTCATTGCCTGTTCATACGAACAAAAATTCCAATTTCGTTTACAATATACAGAAAGATAAAATAAACAGTTAAAACACAGTAAAAGACTAAAAACAAATCAAATCAGAAGCAAAAAAGTTCCCAGAGTAGTTCATAAATAAGACAACCTTACAATAAAAAATAAAACATCTCTTTTCTGCATGCCGAGACAATACGTTAAATCTTAATATAATGTCCTTGGTGTATACAATATTTGGCGGGTGGGTGGGTGTGTTTATTCTCTAGACCAATGACGGCGAATTTTTCGTCAAGCTTCAGTTTTGCGTTGCATCCCTTACAGTTGTGCGTAGAGCAATACCAATGAAAATACTTGGTCTTCTTACATTGCTTCTTGCAGTAGTACGTATAGTCATTGTACATGACCAGATGCTTGCCTGAGTAGCGGGACTTCGCCAATAATATCACTGGAATATTATAAATATGTTAATAAGGTTCAGGCAAATTAAGCAAGGCACCATCTCTTGACACTAGATATCGTAAAAACATGTCGCCATTGATCAATTCAAATGATTCATAAAGTTTTCCAAACTTACCTTATCTTGATAACATTTCATATATTTATTTTTATGAGATTATTAGCTCTTAGATGGATATCAAAACTCATTAAAAAGTCATTTTCATTTTGATCCTGAGCCGCTTTCTTTCTTTCTTCCGTTCATCTTCAACACGTTATTCTCAACGATACAAAATCCGTTTTGAGTATTATTTAACCAAACCTATGAGTGTTGGGTCCCTACTTCATCTTAAAACGTTCAATAAATGACGCAACAACACCATTTATAAAAAGACAGAAAATAAACTCAATAAAACATTACAAAATATAAATAACCATTATATTTTCACATAAAACCCATTTTGTATAATAAAGCTGGGAGGCGGATGGCAGTGAATCAACTTGGCGTCAATGATTATCCTCTCGCAAGCCAATAGCCTATTGGTGACGATAAGCCGGGCTTTGCACTGACAGCCGTTGGTGCAAGTCCAGATTGAGGTCCTGGAAGCCCGCTTGTGTAAGTAGAAGGTAAAACCGTCGATCATAGCCAGTTCCTTCCCATTGGGCTTCCTCAGCCACTTGACTGAAAACATCAGGGATTTTTATTTCTATACTATGGTTAATAGATCTTAAAAATATACAAAATAGTAATTATATACCTTCTAAAAATGAAATCTTCATATTCAATGTTCTTACATTAGGACAAAAACTATAAAAATTATACAAAATAAATAACTTTTAGGCGTCCATTTCAATTGTACAAATAACCCTGCCCTACTAAAATTTGGAATAGATAAATACAATTCATCAGAGAACAATTTATTGAAAACAATCAGTAATCGTATTATAAAAACTTATTATCTATGTGCAGGATTACACAGAAACGTAATTTTTACGCACAACAATTTAATATTTAGATGGTACGGAGTCAGATTGGATTATATTGAATGATTGGTGAAAATCTTATCCTAAAACCAAAGGGCAATTTAGTATCCGTAAACAGACACAAAATTGTTAGATATTACCTAAACATTTGAAAAATTCTTACTGTATTCTGTTTGTATCAGCCCATATACGTCCCACTGCAGGGCACGGGACTCCTCCACAATCGACAGTGCGATTGAGAGTGGTTAGGCCATATAGTCCACCACGCTGGCTTAGTGCGGGTTGGCGGACTTACATACCATAGAAATTCTTACTAATACACCTATATTTAAGAGATTCGTATTAAAGTAAAAACCAAAATTTACGATGAGGTTTCATTTGAATCACAGAAACGCTTACGAGTATAATTGTACAATAATAGAAAGCTGCTATAAGGATGTATAAATCGTAAATGCGTTGCCATCCTCTAGAAATGAAAAGGGGAAGAAAAGGAACGGTAGAAGAAAAGGGAAATCAGGCCACCAATATCACATTCACGGAACACGACCACAAATCTATCAATCACTTCATGCTGTTTTGCTGTTAGGCAGTACCACCTCGATATAGCCTAACCACTCTCAATCGTAGTCTCGATTGTAGAGGTGCTGCAGTATATACGTCCCATATGGGCTCATATAGTACCACCTCAGTCTATGCAGCCACAACACCCAATTAAATCCTGTAATAAATGCCATTTCGAATAACATATTTGGACTTTTTATGGCAGTGGACGAGGTTGGAAGCGATCATCACAGTCTTGTTCCTATTGATGATGAACCTGGCCTTGCAGACGCTCCACTTGGTGCACCTCCATATTGTCGAGGTGAGGCTTCTGCTGCCACAGTAGTACGTGAACCCGTCGATAAGAGCTAAGGGCTTGCCTGACACGTTCTGTACCCACGTCACTGAAAGAAGGCAGTTTATTTAAGCAGGGATTGCGTGAACTCGTCTTGTCATGGGAAGTATGGATAAAGATAGAGCCAAATATTTTCCTAGTAGCCTGTTGCATGTAAATATTGTCAAAACCCCTATTAATCCAGTGGCGCCGCTGGTACAAAAAATGTGAGGTACAGGGTTACATTAACCGGCTATAAATTCATTTTATTTGAGATATGCGTTATTTGAGAGCAATGGTTATTTGTATTGGGTTCTTTTACTTTATAAGCGCCACATTTTATTCGCTTGCAACAAGGTTAGACATTTATTTTTCATTACGAAAATAAAACAATTTTTTTTACCAAAAACTTTATAAAATTTGTGACTAGTTACTGGAATTACATCGAACAATTTTAATAACATTTTGTTCACAATCCATCTGGAATATATGCAACATATTCGTGCCATTTAGAAAACAATATTTTTTCCAACTTTATACATTATAATATATACAAACAACTCAAATATCTTCAGCAAAGAAACTCCCCACATATATAAAAACTACGTAAAAATAATCCGTACATACCTTAGGTACATACCCAATCGCATATTTACTCAAAACATTCAGTATCATCAGCTGGGTATTATGAGACCAAAACGTCTATTATAGTAGATCCTGATTCAAATTGCACTTTGAGATTCAAGTCAGATCAGTGTATGTGATTGGTCGTTACATGTACTTGTTTTATCATCAACAGTTACAAGAAGTGCATTGTTGAGCCTGGAACTGCAAGGATTTTCACAGCGATCTGTCGGGAACTAGCATCCAGCGATTTTCTTACTTATTTAAATATCACATTTAGATTTTGATATAAACCCCGTTTCGTACAATGTATCTTACTGGGTAATGGTTATGGTTCAATCTCGCTCGAACCATCATCATGTCCCTGGTGACCGTAAACCTTGCCTTGCACAGCGATGAGGACTTGGAGCATCGCCAGGTCGAGGTGGCATTCGACTTTTTCTCGCAGAAGAATGTGAAATCCTGAAGAAGTGCCATCGTTCTGCCGGACCGGTTCTTGAGTATTTGAACTGAAAGAAAATGTGTTTTTAAACTTGGAATTCCAATATGGAATATATTTTTTGCTTGAATACAACAAAGAGTTTAATATGAATAAATCCTCTGTGACTTGTAAATAATTCTACACTTCATATTAGAGATTTATCATTCGATTAAACATCACAATAATCGAAATAATTACTTACATACGAGTATTATAAAAATGTGATACTATATTGATAAAATATTTTGATACTTAACAACCAATAAAAATATGTTTGGGTTTTTCATTACTTTATTTAAAAATGTTTTTATTGATCCACTACACTTAATTGCTATAAATAAAGATATTTGTATGAGTCTCGTAATTGACTTAAATAAAGATTGACGATAATTTTCTATATGAATTGCACTTCACCATACTATACCATCATAGTACTTTTTTGATGAGTATATAATATATTTTCAAGGCCCGTTATAGTTAGCTAAATAAATTTGTTATATTTTTAATCTAAAATTTAAGGGACAAACAAATGTTCTATATCTTGGATATCACTGCATCTCAGTATCCCAAAATTTCTTCCAACATTGATATTGGTAATCATTTTTCAATATTTATAGGTCTTCGTATTTTGTTTCAAATGAAGATCAGCTTGTGTCCTAGCGACTACCTGAGGTTAGATCATCATCACCATCATAATCTTAGCCACAGGAAGTCCACTGCTGAACATAGGCCTGCCCTGAGAATCTCATCAACCTGTTGGAAGCAGCCTGTATCCAGCGACTTGAGGTTTGATGCTCGGTGTAAATTCTTTGGATGCCGTTTATTGTTACCGAAGTTGGAGAGGTGAATGATCATATTTTGCTGTAGCTGCTATATTTTAATGTAAAAACCATCTTTGATGAGAAATGGCGTCGCGTCGTGAGTGTGATTCAGTTGCGCCTTAACTATATTCCCATCCACGACTGTAAACCTGGCTTTGCAATGAGAAGACTTGGTGCACCTCCAAATACTTCGGCCATTCCGGGAATCCTTCGATTTGTCCTGATAATATGTAAAGTTGTTCACCAAAGCTATGCTCTTACCAGTGCAGTTCTTCAACCATTTTACCGATCCTGTAAGATTTTATTTATTTATTTTTAAATAATTCAAAATTACACTGCGGTTTCTCTAGACCGGGCAGGATTTTCATGAGTATCTGGATTGGTTTTGTTCCGCTGGTTAGCCTTGCCTAGTAATTCATTACAAAAATGTCATATAAAATGGGGGCAATAATTTATTTCTCTATTACAATACGTAAATATATTTACAAAAACAATGTAATATTACTTCGATTTATTTATATTTTATTATTTAACTATTTACTCTTTTACCCATGTATAATGTATACCTATTCCCCTTACATTAATTTAGAACGCAGATGTCTAACAAATTTACACTAATTTAACACCCCACCACTTGCGTTTAATTGATGCATTGAAAATTTGAGACTTCTAAGTATAAAAAATATAATGTTCTAGCGGTCGGGCCCAGCTTCGCTCGGGTGGTAATAGTATTTGAGCTCAGTGCACAACAACAAATTATTTCGCGTATCTACTAACTATACTTCCCACGCGCCTTCGACTACATTTCCCGTCCCGTTATATTCCGTTCTATCCAGTCTCATTCAGTCTAATGACGAAAATTTTTATTTAATTCCTGACCCATCCCACGGGAACACTATATTTTTTGGGATAAAAAGTAGCCTATGTGTGAATTCAAGGTGTCAGCTATCACTATACCAAATTTCATCAGAATCGGTCGAGTCGTTTTTGCGTGAAAGAGTAACAAACATCAATACCCACAAACGTTCACCTACATAATTATAATTAGTAAGGATATAAAATAAACACTAAAAAAACAAAATTAATAAAAACAACATAGGTACTTATTATTTATTATTAAAATTTTGTATATGTCATTTGCTTTGTATACATTTATGTCCAGGTGTTGCGAGGCCTGAAAAGGCTCTCGTAGTCTCTGATTACCGCGACATGCCTTTTGTGTAAGAATTATAAGCCGATTGCTCTCTCTCTCTATATCTCTCTCTCTTCATCCATAGGAAGTCCATTACCAACCATAAGCCGTAAGGATTCGCACTTATTACAAACGGCCTTTACCTTCATGTTAGTCGATGTACTGGTGGTAGGTGTCTCATATGTGAGAGGCCGCCTGGGTAGGTACCACCGCAATGTCTTTTTCACCCACCAAATAGCAGTCTATTTACTGCTGCTTTCCGGTATGAAGGACAATGCAGCCAGAGTAACTACTGGATATATTAAAACATCATATCTCAAAATGGCGAGCTCAGTGGAATTCCAAGCATTACTTTATTATTCATGGTGTTTGGATTTGTTTCTGTCCATGAACGGTCATATCGATTATCGAATACCATCAAGGGAATGGCAGTCTCGCCATTTATGATTATAATAAAACTACTTTATCCTACGGAAAATTCCTTCACGTATACAAAACTTAGTCGGTGCGTGGTTATGTTGCAATTGGGTTCTTATAAAAGTAGTTTGGTCGATGGTGAACCGCGCCTTGCACCTAGCTGCCTTTTCGGTGCACCGCCAAGTACTACTGCTTCCACGTAGATAGTCTCTGTAGTACACGAATTCTCCGATTATTGCCATCGGGTTCCCTGATTTACTCTTCACCCATATCACTGAAATTTAATGAAATGAAATGAAATGTATTTATTGGTTATGTAGGCAATTAAAGGGCTCTTACGACAAGTCAATACAGATTGAATTTAATCTCTATATACAAAATATTTTCTATTCTTAATATTTATATTAATTTCGTACTTTTATCTATTTATGAAGTGCGTGGGGGCCTGTTGGTAAACGGACTAGACGCGACTACCAACATGTTCACAGTGGTCGCAGGTTCGAATCCCAGGGCACACCTCTGACTTTTCGGAGTCATATGTGTATTGATAGTCAATCACTACGCACTAAAACGGTGAAGGAAAACATCGTGAGGAAACCTGCATAGGACAGCGATTTGTAAAAATTTCTATGGTATGTAAGTCCGCCAACCCGCACTAGGCCAGCGTGGTGGACTATATGGCCTAACCACTCTCAATGGTACTGTCGATTGTAGAGGAGAACCGTGCTCTGCAGTGGGACGTATATGGGCTGATACAGAAATCTATTTATTGGTTTTATTTATAGTTTAATTTGTTTAAGTATTAATCTTTTTTATTTATTAATAAATCATTTTATTTAAGTGTATAAGATTGGGTTTTAGGATTATGAATACTCATGTGTTATTAATGCCACACACATGAATACTCATGTGTTATTAATGCCAGCGTAGACCGGGACGGAATGGTCAGATTAATGTTTTTGCTAAAGCATATTCCCACTTATCTGGTGTGAAAATAACATACCGCGTATCTCAAGACTGCTACCGAAAACGAAGCCGGGTGGTAGTTTTAGTGACTACAAACACAATGCAACTAAAAATTTCGCAAACAACCGCGACAATTATTTTTTATGATTTTAGAAATATCGTCATTTCTGGGTGGTAAATCCATAGTTTTTGGTAAAATAATAATTGAAAACACTTTTATACCTTAGATTATTTATGAATAAAAGGGTATACACTATTATTTTAGGAAAAAATGTATTTATCATCCAAATATAGGCAAAAAATGACAAAAAAAACTTTTGTCGCTTTTTTTTGCAAATTTTTCTGTTGCATTGAGTCTGAAGTCGCTTAAACTACCACCCGGCTTCGTTTTCGGTAGCAGTCTTGATATACCCTGTATATTCCACTGTCTTAAATTAATATCGCGGCATCGAGATATGCAATTCAGTTTGCGCCGGCCCTTAGTCGTGCAAAAAAAATTGAATTGTCCTTAATTCAGTTCTTATTTCTGTTATCGGCTAAAAGGACTGTTGCAGTTAATTTCATTACATAAATGTTTAATGCAAAATAAATATGACTTTAAATTTCCCGATTCATAAATTTGTTTCAGGTCACAGGATTAAGTAAAAATATGGGTATAAAAAAATGCTTTATTCATATAAATTTTAATAATTTTATGAGATACAATCGTCTTCTTTGTTACTTTTATTTACATACACTTATTTCTAAGGCCTCACGACCGAGACGAGCAGGTAAATTTTCAACGAATTCACACTAATTTCACAATTTTATTACAATTTAATTTTTAAGAACAAATATACAAATTATGTTTTTTATACATATTCCCACTTAAAATTTTGAGTTTCATTGATATAGAAAATAAATAAAATTAAATGTAAATAAAAACTAAAAAGTCTAAAAAAGGTTACTTTTAACTCGCAAAACGCAACAGCAATAATATTAAATATATTTGATATCGTTTCTATGAAATAATTATGATTATAGCATCAGAGTCAGAGCTATGCACTAAGGTTGACTTTAAGAAGAAGTAATACCACTAAAAATTAGCGTTGCACTGTGGCTCGCGCCGCGGCCGCACGCGACGCGCCGCGTTATGTTAAGGCGGAAACATACTACTGAAATGTGTTGAATGAAATCAAATCGTAGTATTTTAAATAAATAAATAAATAACACCCAATAGTCACATACATAGTTCTGACCCCACACTAAGATCGAGTCTTGTGTCGTGGGTATCACGAACTACGAGACACTTTTCGGTCTCACAAACACCCAGACCCGAAAGAAATATTTGTGGGCCGCACAAACATTTCTCTCGGTGCAGAGACCGAACCCGCGGTCTCTCGTTTCACAGGCGGCGGCTAACCGTCAGTGCCACGGAGGCTGTCAATTATTTATTTTTTATGACCAGAACGCCCACGCAACGTAGCATCGTGTGTTAGTAGTGTGATCAACACGTGTCGTGTCGGATCAGGTCGCGTGGTGTTTCAGTAGTATGTTTCCGGCTTTAATCATCCGCTCAGCGACTATTAACATTATTAAATTAAAAATTTAGTTGGTTTCTTTTTGTTTAATATTATTAAAATAAAAAAAGAAGATTTTTTAATACTTTACATTCGCGTAAATCTAAAAAACCAATATACAAACATTGTTTTAAATTTGGATAATTTGAGACCAAAACTTTTCCACCAATCACAAGACTACTGTTTATAAACTCTATGAAGTACGCCGCCTCGTATGCAGAATCTCGTCGGCTTATGATTATGATGTAGCTGGGTTTTGACGAATGAGTTGTCGTGGATCGTAAACCTGGCCTTGCACTTGGTCTTTTTGATGGTGCAACGCCAAGTGCTGCTGTCGTATCTACTACTGGCATAGTCCCTGTAGTAAACGAAATTGTTGATGATCGCCATCGGGTTACCAGACTGACTCTTCACCCACACCACTGGAATCAAAGTATTTGAGTAAGTTATTAAGGTATTTACAGCTGTTGGTAAACGTTCTTACATTATTAAAAATATATGTAAGACTTATAAAATCAACATTTTCTTATTTGTAATATAGGTTCATCTTGATAAGAAAAGTTTTAAGTCTATTTTTTGAGTTCACGTCAACATATTTTTATGTAGTTAGCATAATCTATTAATACTTATTATATGTAACGTTTATTTGGGAACTCTGCAAATTTAAAATATATAGACTTGGCTAAATTTTATTCTCGCGGAATTAGTGCAAAAACAGACGCTCAACCTGCTGATATATAGACATTGTTTTCCGATACACCTAAAGAGACGTAAAAGTACTTTTGAAGAAACTATATTATTTTTTGCTTTCCTTGAAGGTAGTAAGAAATTTCCTTTTTGTTTTGCCCAAGTAATGCATGAAATCTTCGATCAAATTCTAAGCATAAATATTTATTGGAAGTTTGGTTTGGCGGTTGTAATATTAAATAAAATGAATAATAAACACAAAAACTCTATGACTTTTACATAACCCAGTTTATTCATGGATATAACAATGGAATGCTTAATAATAAATAATGTCATAATAAATAATAAGAAATAATACATTACAAATAGTAATTACATTTTTATTTACTAATTACTTTTATGATACAAAGTACTTTGTATCATAAAAGTAATTAGTAAAAAAAAACAAAGTACTTTGTATCATAAAAGTAATTAGTAAATAAAAATGCCCTGATTGAAAACCGATGGTATTTAAAGCAACCATTCGCGATTATATAATTTAAACAAAATCGAATCGATATAAGTTAATTTCTTTCAATTTTAATTTTTTTCGGTATGCACTTGCAGGGAAACTGCCGCATTTTAAACGTAAACTGGCCGTACCAGAAAATTATTACTAGACATATCTTATATCTTTAAACGAGAAATTCTTGTATATACAATATATATTCTCTGAATCTCGGAAACGGCTCCAACGATTTTCGTGAAATTTTGTATACAGGGGGTTTCGGGGGCGATAAATCGATCTATCTAGGATTCATTTTAGAAAATGTTATAAAAAATAACAATATAAACTGATAATATTACTCTTCCTGACATCTATTAGCGAATAATAATACTATTTGTTTTATTGTGTGCAACTAACTGCATAACCATACAATAACAATAAAGATATTCCAGCAGATGGCGTTGTTAAGAAACGCTAAGCCAATGAGTGGTATTAGCTATTAGGTTTTATTGGGTTATATGTCAAAACTTTAAAAATAGTTAGTGAAATTGGTAATTTGGCGTTTAATATTGGATATGGCTATTTGTTTGAATCATGGATTATTAAAGATATACTGCCGGATTGAGCGAGTATTGAATCGAGAGAGAATATATTATATAAAGTACGGTATTTTACGCGGGGCGTTACTAGGAATAATTTGTAAAAGATAATAAGATCATGTTGAACTGTATTGGAATTATAAATATTAAAAAGTACAAGAAGACTTTTAGTGAAGTAATTCCTTCAAGGGTGCAATTTCTTATGTCCAAAAAAACGACCAAAGCTCGGTCATCCAGGTACTATGTACTATGCATGTTATTCTCTTGAAAATAATAATAATTGGGAATGTAAAATTTAACTGCAACAGCAATTGCATTATGTTAAATGAAATTCCTTATGTTGAATATAAAAAATAATATTGGATTTCAAGCCTAAAAGACTATATTTTTACACATTGTACATATTATATTGTCTATTTAACAACTCTTCACATTCTTCTTCTCTTCACCTTAAGCTCAACATTCATTTACTTATTATACATATGGGTATGGCAAAAGAAGATTACGACTCACATGAAAATATACATTTGGATCCGTAACTTTTTAAAATGGAAGGGAAATGCAAGGAAAATGTGATTTTAAGGAGCCCAAAAATAACCTTATTGCATCACAATACGACCCTAAAATTTTATATAAACTCCATTCCTAATAATATACTGGTAAGGTTCGTGGTTGTGCAGCAGACACGCTCGAGAGACCACTTCATTCTGATCCAGGGTGAACCTGGCCTTGCAGGATTGAGTCCTGGTGCACCTCCAAGTAGTTGTGGATGAGTACGACCTCTCCCGTAGGAACGTGTAATCGCCTACTAGAGCTATCACTCTGTTCTGGGTGTTCTTTACCCATTGCACTTTCACTGGAAGAAGAATATAATGTCAGTATCAGTTGATTTTTTTATTGCAATGTATATGTTAACGGAAATGTATGTAATCCGTCATTGTATACAATTCCTAGGAAATCTATGTAATTCCTAAAATCGCCCGGAAATGTGTAAAATAAATTACATTAGACACATTTCCTAGGAAATCTATACATTTCCTAAATAGTGATCGGAAATGTAAGATATTTAAGATGTCCTTCAATCCGAAACACAACAGTGCATTTAAACTGCTGTCTGACGGGAATAGACATTGCGGTGGTACCCACCCAGTCAGTCTCTCACACATGAGAGACCTACCACCAGTAAAGTGGTAGATTAGGTTAGGTTAGTATTTATTTATTTATTTATATAATATAAATTCTATAATAGTTAAGTATTATAGAATTTAACGCTATGATTGTTACCTGTGATAAAAAATATTACTCTCATTTGAACAACGTGTTTTATTACAGAAACCATTATTATTATACATTTCCTAATACGATATTGGAATTTTATACAATGCCTAGGAAATGTATACATTTCCCAGGATATGTATGTATAAAATAATTATTGAAATAATATTTTATACATTTCCTAAACAGCTTCGGAATTGCATTTCCTAGGAAATGTATACAATTCCTAGACTTCATACATTTCCGGTAACATATATATTATGATCATTGATTATTCCATTCACTAGATTGTGAGCGATACGACCGCTCATTGACTGTAGCAAAATCAAACAATTCCATGAGTTAAAAAGCAAGATTCATGACTCTTACAACTATCTCTTTGCTATTGAGTTAGGTTCGGTGAACGAGATTGCCGAATCATCAATAACCTTTTCCTCTGTTCTCTCTTCTTCTCATTTTCCTTCCCGCTCCCGATTTGATGGACCGGCAACACATCTATCAGCCACGCGTGTATGTTCATGGGTGGCAATAATCATTTACCATCTCAGGTGACCTGTTTAGTCGTTTGCTGAACCAATGCAACAAAAAAATCACCATCTTGAGCAGAGAAAATCTTAAGAGAAGTCTGTTATTGAACAGAGGCCTTCTTTAAGAAATTACGCGTTGAAAACTATCTGCATCTAGCCTGCTTACCATACTAGTTCCTCAGTCTTTCTTATAAATTGCTGTGTGAAGATGCTCTTGCTGGTCAGTGGATTCTACTTGAGAATACATTTTTGAATGCAAAAAATTGCTTACCAACAGCAGCTTTTAAAACAAACAGCTGAATCACTGATGATGATGAGCTGAATCACAGCGTCACATCATTAATAACTTATTTCAAGGATATTTAGGAAGAATACTTTAAAAACAATACAACTTCATGAGCAACAAATAAAAATATAAAAATAAATGATAGAATTTTATTATTTTAATGTGAATTTATGTACATACAACAAAATTAAAATAAAAAATACATAACAAAATATACCAAGCCTTTCCCAAAGATTTGAAGAATATATCTACCTATTTCTTCCTTGCTTTTTTTTAAATCCAGTTCTTTTTAATCTAAAATTTGTGTGGAAGAAATCACGGTAGGCGATAAGACGGCCAATATCACCTTGTTTCTTTTTTACTACTTTCTATAAACCTTTTCCTTAGTCTGAATATATAATAATATTTTTTTGGTAACATTTATTTTATTCATGTTTTGCATTTATGGATTAAGCGTGTTATCTATTTTCTATCGTCTTACAATTGTAGGTGGTGTAAATATATATATATCTTTTCTTACGATTTCTTACTTAATTCGATGATAAACACCATCCCGTATGTACAAAACTGAAGGCTTATGGGTATGTTCCAGCTGGGATTTCAACATAACACCCTCGCAGATGGTAAACCGCGCCTTGCATTTGCACATGGTTTTGGTGCATCGCCAAGTGCTGGTCGTACCGTTGGAAGATTCCATGTAGAATGTGTAGTCATCGATGATCGCCGCTGGCTTTCCCGAAGTGCTTTTTACCCACGTCACTGAAAATCAATTTATAAATAAAAAACTGTCTGTATCTACAATCGAGAGTACGATTGAGAGTGGTTAAGTCATATAGTCCATAACAATAAATATACTGGACAGTGAAATATATATCTGTCCACTAAGATACAAGTTTAATGTGTGACACGGGATAACAAACAACTGAATGAAATGAGGCTTGGAGTAGTCCTAAACTCATATTTTATTTCGTGACTATTTATACAAATCAGGTGTGTGTTTCAGTCATTACGTCAAATTTGGGTTCTTATAAGGGTTGCGTGGGTACGTAGTTAATAGTTACGTTCACACATTCCTCAGGTATAAGTGCATGCACTCCTGGTGAGTCACCACAATAGTTATTCGAAACTACGAGACTTAAGTTTCACAAACAACCAGTCAGAAAATTCCTTCATAAAATTACTTCTACAACTACCCAACATTTGGGTTTTACATAAGAACACCCCGACATCTACATGCTACTGTTATTTTTATTTATTTTTTTGTAGTTATTACTTATGTTATTAGCTTAATGGTAGTTGTATTCCAGTCACTTTTTTGTATATTTGACAACATTTATAATTATTACGATAACCAGAAAAAAATAATACATACTTCATAATATATTTTTAATAATTGTAAGCTTAATGTTAATGTTGCATATAAATACATTTTATACATACATACATAATCGTCAAGCCTGTATCCCATAGGGGTAGACAGAGACTATAGAACGACACTTTTCTCGATCCCGACATATTACTTTCGCTTCATCCACTTTCATCAACCTTTTCATGCGTTCTCGTCGGTCCAGGGTACTTTTGACCTGAGCCTTGTTAAGGGTATCATAGATTTTATACATTTATAAA
Source organism: Hyles vespertilio (assembly GCA_009982885.2). Lineage (NCBI taxonomy): Eukaryota > Metazoa > Arthropoda > Insecta > Lepidoptera > Sphingidae > Hyles > Hyles vespertilio. The sequence continues at coordinate 17,373,862 of CM042809.1, read as the reverse complement.
CATCATATCCATTACCTTCGTAATCGCCACACATATTATGTAATATATTCCGGAGCAAAATCACTCAGAAATTAAAATTCAAACATCGCAATGCGCTAAACATCCTAAAATATTATAAAGTGCTTACATATTGCGAAGTGCGTGGTGGCCTGTTGGTAAACGGACTAGACGCGACTGCCAACATGTACACGGTGGTCGCGGGTTCGAATCCCAGAGCACACCTCTGACTTTTCGGAGTCATGTGTGTATTGATAGTCAATCACCACGCACTAAAACGGTGAAGGAAAACATCGTGAGGAAACCTGCATACCATAGCGATTTATAAAAATTTCTATGGTATGTAAGTCCGCCAACCCGCACTAGGCCAGCGTGGTGGACTATATGGCTTAACCACTCTCAATCGTACTCTCGATTGTAGAGGAGGCCCGTGCTCTGCAGTGGGACGTATATGGGCTGATACAGTACAGTACAGCTTACATATTATTGTTTATTCTGCAATATTTTATTGTCTAAAGTATTATTCTATCACTTTGTAATTCATAATTATGAGAAAAAAATGAATGGAAAAAAGATTTGATAGAGTTTTTTACCACTGAATGATTTCTGTTTTAAAGTTTCATCTGGGGATATCTGTATGATCCGATACGAACTTGGATTCTTCGGGCGCCGTACGTAAAACTTCACTTATGTGCCTAGATACTCCACAAAATGTTGGAATCTTCTATCGTAAAGCGTAACCATAGATTAAGTTCGGATCAAATGACCATTATAATACAGAATAGTATTGCTTTTTAGAAATGAAAAACTTAACCTTTTCCGGACGTCGAACATTCGAACATTCAAACTTGTGTCGGATTATACAGTAACCCCCAGACGTTTTGTAGTTTGAAATAAATAAAACGAAGTATGATTTTTTCTTGCTTTATATTTACTATAAATTCATTATTGGAGTGTTGATAACTATAGGGGAGTTTTCCATAAGAAACATATTACATTACATAAATAAATACATAGTATGGATGTCTCAGGATGGCTAACTCACTGTGTTATTTAGTTTTGTTACCGTCCATGAGAGGTCGTATCGCTACTACCAGGCGAATGGCATGGTGATCTCGCCATTCATTGCTACAAGAAAAACAGAATCATACATCATATCCTACAACTTCAAATAAATTCCATTCTTCACAACATATTTGGAAGGCTCATGGTTGTGGATCATATAAGACCTGGATACTACCTGATTCTGGTCTAAAGTGAACCTTGCCTTGCAAGAGTGCTTCCTGCACCGCCACGACGTGCTGGCGAAATTTGCTTTATCTTGGAGGAACGCGTAATCATCGACCAGAGCGATCGTTTTGTTCTTAGTGTTCGTCAACCATCTGAGTTGAACTGAAAAATAATATTTTGTAATGAAATTATGCAGTATAGCCATATATAAATTAACAATGTGGTGTGGTTTGTGCGGCCCACAAATATTTCTTTCGGGTCTGGGTGTTTGTAAGATCGAAAAGTCTCTCTTTGTTTCTGATAGTCACTACACAAGACTTGACTTGATCTTAGTGTGGGGTCAGGACTATGTATGTGACGGTTGGGTGTATTTATTTATTTATACTCGCGATTTTGGTCTTTTTATCTTTGCTGCTTCGTTCTTACCAAAAGTTTGATTTTAGATTCTTTTATGTCGTAAAATTAAAATAAATGATTTCAATCGTATTTATAGTCCGCCAACCCGCACTAGGACAAAGTGGTGGACTATATGGCCTAACTACTCTCAATCGTACCCCCGAATGTAGAGAAGGCCAGTGCCTGCAGTGGGACATTGATCGTGACATTAAAAGAAAAGCAAATTGATGACACACCAATGGTCTCTTTTCATTTATTATTATAGATTTAAATACACAAAATATAAGGCTAATTAACATATTATGTATTTGTCTTTGGACTACTATAATAATATTATATAGTACTCCAAATTGCCAACCCGCACTAGGCCAGCGTGGTGGACTATATGGCCTAACCACTCTCAATCGTACTCTCGATTGTAGAGGAGGCCCGTGCCCTGCAGTGGGACGTATATGGGCTGATACAGAATAATATTAGATGGTTTTACCATAGATCTTTGCAGTCGTAATGTTAGTCTTTAACATCCCCTATTATATTTTTTTACGAGAAGAAAATGTCTTCAACTCCTGCTGCAGCATCCCACGGTAGTACTACATTTTTCGGAATCAAAATTGACCTATATGTCCGTCTCCATGTTCTTATATATCTCTGCTAAATTTCATCCAAATCGATTCAGCCGTTTTAGAATGAAAACGGAAAATACATACAAACATAAATTCGCCATTATAATAGATTATAACTTATAATTATTATAAAAACCTAAAGATTATTTGTCTACATTAGGACGCAAAACGCGGCAACATCAACATATGAGACACACCAAAACTAAATATCGGCCTAATTCTCAGTTAGGGCCGAAAGCGAAACTGAGACTTATTCTTATCTGATATTTAAAATCCCTTTCAATTTCCATTATGGCTTTGATTTCTCTTATTATTTAAGATAAACAAAAGTTACAAAACAAATAAGACGCCTTTATTTTAACAAAAATATATTACTTTTAAACTACAATCACTTTAATAGAGCTCTTGTTATAAAAATTTAAATAACGGACAAATACTGTGAAGAGTATCTGGTAGTGAAAATTGGGTATGCCAAAAAACCATGAAAGTAGAATTAGGGCTGTAGAGATGAGATCATTATGGGGAATATGTTTTTTTTTTTTTTATTGCATTGAATGGCGAGACTAGCAAGCCGTTCGCCTGATGGTAAGCGATACGACCGCTCATAAACAGTAGCAATATTCCACTGCGCTCGCCATCCTGAGACATAAGATGTTAAGTCTCAATATGTCCAGTAGTTGCTCTGGCTACAATGTCCTTCAATCCGAAACACAACAGTGCATTTAAGCAGTGTTGTTTCACGGGAGAAATAGACATTGCGGTGGTACCTACCCAGATGGCCTCTCACATATGAGAGACCTACCACCAGTAAATATGTGGTGTGAATTTGTGACTGAGGGCCGAATAGCGTGGTGATGAAGTGAAAAAAGATGTAGTAACGAGAATTAAATAATGTATTTTGCGATGGTTTGTTCATCTAGAGAGAATTGATGAAAGGATAGGAACCAAAGAATATAAGGCGAATGTGGATGGAAGAGTAGATAAGATCGCGCTCGCCGAATCTACACCATCCATGTGAGTAACATTGAGGTACAAATAAAAATATAATTAATGGACTGATAAAATTTAATGGAACTGGAAAACACATGACGTTTTTCATGCAAAGCCATGTTCGGCTTCAAAAGAGCAAACTTTAAACATGTACTTGGAATTACTATTATTAACTTTTTTCATTTCATTCTATTTGGTTTAAAAAAATAATAAGCTTTTGACAATATTATCTATCTAGTTTATTATTTTGCAATAAGTCGCTTATAATCATCATATCAGCCACAGGAAGTCCACTGCTGAACATAACAATAGTTTTATATGATAATATTTAGATAATTATATTCTGTTTAGCTAAAATTTAATTTAATTTTAATCATATAATCATCTCCGCAGCATTCTTAAGATTTAACAAATTATACTTCCAAAAATAATACCAATGAAATGATATTCAATACAATGATTTTTCAATAAATGGTTTCAAAATTTAAAAACCAAATTAAACCAACATTAAGACCGATAGTGGACCTTTGCAATAGCCTGGATAGCACTAAACAAAGACATCAAATATTCTACAGTTTAATATACATTCCATTCCTCACAACATACTTCGAAGGTTCATGGTTGTGGATTAGATAAGACCTGGATACCACCTGGTTCTTGTCCAGGGTGAATCTTGCCTTGCAAGATTGCGTCCTGGTGCATCGCCAAGACGTGGTGGCGAAATTGGTCTTCTCTCGGAGAAATGTGTAGTCGCCGACCAGAGCGATCAATCTATTCTGTGTATTCGTCACCCATTGGACTTCCACTGGAAAATAAAGGAATTTTGAGAAACTATGGAAACAGACTATCTGCGATATTTGGTCTTTTTTAACCGACTTCCTAAATACCAACCAACAGTCACATACCCCACACTAAGATCGAGTCTTGTGTCACAGGTATCAGGAACTACGAGAGACTTTACGGTCTCACAAATACCCAGACCCGAAAGAAATATCTGGGTCGTACAAACATTTCTCTCGGTGCGGGGATCGAACCCGCGGCCGTTTCACAGGCAGCGTCTAATCGACTGCGCCACGGAGGCTGTCAAAACGAAAAAAGAAGGAGATTCACAACTCGATAACTGTCGTCTGTCAGTCGAGTCTGCTGGTAAAATTAATCATTTTAACCAGCTTAGTAACAACCAACAAAACCGTCACAGGGATCCATGAAAATGCTTCGAGTTCCGAATCTAGTTTTTTCCATGAATTAATTTATCAAGCAGACTAGCATCAAATCCAGCAGCATCTCTCAACGGTAACTCTATCTTACACGCGCTGTACTTACCGAGAAATTCATTTTAATGTTTAGTATTTTCTACGTCCTAATATTAAAAGAAAAACAAGTTTATGACATACCGCTGTGTACGTTCTACTTTAAGATGGGATTTTAATGGTAAAAAATACAAAGCTTTAGATTTATAAGAATAAGATATGTAATTGTCTTTGGAGTACTACAACATTTTTTAGGTATTTACAATAAATTTACTACAGTCACCATGTTAATCTTTGACACCTCCTGCTAGAGATCCGATGCGGGACACCTACGTTTACGACACGTACATGGCTATATTTTTAAGAATCTTTTTTCTTATTTCATTGAAGAGCTGAGCGTGCCGTTCGCCTGATGGTAAGCAATACGACCACTTACAGACAAGAGCCACCACGAATTATAAAGCAATGCTTCGCATTCCACTGTGCTCCCCATGCTCAGACATAATAGGATTTTAAGTATCAATATTTGCAGTAGTTACTCTAGCTACAACGTCCTTCAAACCGGAACACAACAATGTATTTACACTACCGTTTGGTGGGAGAAATAGATATTACGGTGGAATACTTTAATTTCATAATCCTCATAAGTAAAAGCAGGAGGCACCAAGATTTCATTACATATTAAGTAGCATCTTAATATGTAATGAAATCTTGCGCACGAATACTCAAACGTCATTCAAGCATTAAGTTGCTCTTAACTACGCACAGCCCACTTAGTCATTACATCATCACATTAAGCATAGTTAAGTGCAACATAATAATTATTTAAGTCGCGTTTGAGTATTCGGGCGTGACTTCATTTTCCGCTACATTCCAAATTCAAAATTTCAACCTAATTAGGCCTGATTCGAACGTGCCTCCCAAATTTTACAAGTAGTGAATTCGATCCCGGGATTTCCGCGACAAAAATATTACCGGGGTCCAATGATCCCGGAACTCGGAATGCCGGGATTGAATCCTTTAGTTACTAGGCATGCAATCTCTCACAATCGACAGTCACACTCTATAGAATGTTCCGTTGGTAATAATATATTTTCTATAAGGGTGGTTATGTTCTAGCTGGGCTTTGACCACCTCCCTGTCACAAAGGGTGAATCGCGCCTTGCAGCGAGGGGATGTTTTGGTGCAGCGCCAAATGGTGTTCCCAGAGTTATTGCAACTGGACGCGCACGCTGTGAACGTGAAGTGGTTGACGACTGCCATCACTTTGCCGGCGCTTGTTTCACCCATGTCACTTTTACTGAAACAATTTAAGGGTAATATTATTATGAAAGACGTGTTGATTTGTTAGTCTATAAAAAAACGGTATTTTCAGTAAAGTCATATAAATTAAATGATGCATTATAAAAATATATTTAGTAAAAGTAGCTATTCGGGTTACAATTTTATTTTTAATATACGAACTCGGTAGGGTGGCTTGAACACTTATATTAAATTAACATATTTGATCTAAATCTACCTAGAAGTTTATTTGTCTGCATATTGCAGACTTTCATTTCAAGTTACAAAAAGATTAGTTACATGTAGTGAATAAGCAAAAATATCATTCATATGAGTGAAATATTATCCGAAGAAAACTTTAAAAAAGCAAAAAATGACAATAAATTGAGTTAGTTATAATATTAGCTTAAACAACTAATAGTATATTCAACTATACGTTTATTAGCCTCAAAAGTATTTGATTGCCAACATTATAAATGATTATATTTTGTATTAAATTCTGCTTCTATTTTCATACTAGTTTTACAATATCCTATAAAGGACATTGTCCAATTTTGGCCTAAGAACCGAAGTGAATATAAATTATACTATAATTTTCATTTATTTTTATATTGTTTGAAACATATTTTAGTATTCCACGGACACTTCAAATAAATAAATTCCAATAAAAAGTTGGGTCACAATTATTGATGCCGTTTAAAATGTTTTCCGTCAGCCAGTGCTGCCAGTTTCGGAAGTTTTCGCGGTTTCGGTAAATACGGATCGAATTGAGAACCTCCTCCTTTTTGAAGTCGGTTATTAAAATTAGTTGATAACACTTTATTCATTTAAATACCTAAATTGACTAGCTAGAAAAAAACTAGTATTCTATATTTTTTTGAGCGAAATCGCGAATTTCTAGCTTGGCATTCGAGTATTATAGTTTTCGTAATTGGCAACACTGGTGTACTTCATACCATTCAATTTTTGATTGCTTTTGATTGCGTTTCATGGTTTTATTCTAACAACTTTGGCTTGATTACGAACTCCGATTAGATTGCGTACTTAGTAGACTCGGCTGTGTGTAAAGGACTGGATTTTCCTGGCATTTTCGGATATTGCTCTGTCTGTGATCGAATTTAGTTGTATCTATTAACTCTATCTATTAACAAAAATCGCACCCAAATCCGTTGCGTAGTTTTAAAGATCTAACCATTCATAGGGACAGACAGAAAATGCAACTTTGTAAAATGATAATTGTCAAAGAATTATCTTAAACTTGACTAGGTACTACCTCTTTTCCTAGTATCTAGTAGAGTAGTCCTTTCCTAGTTCTAGAAGAGAACATATATAGCTGTACATAGTATTGTTAATATTACTTTGATATTACTACTCTAATATTTCACGCAAGCTTGGTTATTTTTTATTTATAACCTCAAAATATTAACTTTTTTCGTAATTATTTTAGTTTCCTGAAGTGTCCGTTCGTGAAAACTTATTTCATAGGATTCCATATAATTTTAAGAGTTTATATTAGTCACTTTCGATTCGAACGGTTCTTAGGCAGAACATGTATGGAGCCGGAACAATGTCCTTTTCTAATGTAAAACGTAACTCAACTGAATAATCGATGTTGTCTTTTTCGAACAATAAAATCAGTTTAAACATCTGATTACAGCAGCTACAGAAGTTTGTTGTGCCTATACACACATCGATGTTAGTAATCATTGTTACACTTTATAGTAGGTAGTTAATTAGAATATAGTTTAACTAGTAGGTATTTGTTTCTCTTTGTGTGCGCAAAATAAATTGGTATTCTTTCTTTTACTTTCATTCGTTCTAAATAATATAATCTAGAAAAAAATTGCTAATTAAAAAATACAAAGACTACTGGACGATAATAAGCCGCCATAATAACATCGATATAAGCAATTGCCATTTGTTATTGACACTATCTAAAAACAAGTATTTTTATTTCAAATAACTATTAACAGATTTAGGCGATATTTACATCCAAGTAACTACATCGCTTTTGAAGGTAATCTTCATGCAGTTCAAAAATACTGTATCAGAAATAACCATCTTTAGCTCTCGACACAATAGGGTTGTGTCCAAGGTTTGATTTTGAAAAATATGTAATGATTCCTAAAACGTATCACCTATAAAAGCATGAATTTGAAAACAGCATCAAAATTGACTGTAAAGTGACTGAGATATCAATATATTTATTAGTGCGGTGGGGACACTCGTTATCTTTTTCGCACGCATGCACCTTATGGAAGACGATATCACGTTGTGCATCTTGCATCCTTTGCTATTACTCCTACCACCAACTTTTATATATTTGTAACTAGATTTTTACAATAAGAATTTTAAACATTCTTCCGCATTATGACTATGCATAGTAACCTTTTGATACAATTTTAAAAAGTGATGTATAACAATGCCGGCCTACTAAAAGCCCTAAAACCGCCGTAAATAAAACCCGTTGACCACAACATACTCAGCGGCGGGATGCGTGTGATCAAACACACCTCTTATAATATATTCATAGTTAACTATAGTGAACCTCGCTTTGCAGCCGGTAGACGCCCGGGTGCACCGCCATATTGATTTGGGTCCGCAATTTTTTTTATTCGCGCAAAAATACGTATAGTCGTTGTAGAGAGCTACTGTCTTGCCTGAACGGTTCTTCACCCATTGCACTGTAAATAAATTGTAAGGTTAAGGGGATACTTTTATAGTCATTTTCTATCATAAGTCTACAACTGAACATAGGCACCCGTATTTCTCTATTATTATATGTTTAAAGCAAACTGCATACAGCGACATCATTAAGTGTTAATTGTATCGCTCATTCTCATTCATTTTCATTTTAAAAATATGTACACCATCGGCCATTTATGAAAAGCCTTGTGAAAATGTGCTTAAAATAATGGCACATTTTAATGGGCTTAACTTCTTATAATGTTTATTTTAATAATATCAATTACAAAACTGAAAAACACGATTTTATTATAACCAATAACAATAACATTGTGAACACAATAACAAAACTAATTTAATGTCATAATAATTTACTTATAACACAATAAATTAGGAATTTCCTAGTACCATTTTACTCATACATTACAATTACTAAGATCGCGTATTAAAAGAAAAAAAAAGAGTTTAATAAATAATAGTAAATCATACAGTTTAACATCATAATCTTATTTACATTATGACTAATTAGTCATGTACATGATTATGTAACTATCATTTAAACTAAAACGATAAAATAACAATATGCTATCATAAATATGTATATTGTAAATGCACTGTTGTTTTCTGGTTAAAAGGACATTGTAAGCAGACTAACTTTGGCACATATTAAGATTTAACATCTTGAGTCGCGGGATGGCGAGCGCAGTAAAGCTAAACATCGCTTTGTAATTCAAGGCTTTTGGTTTTGCTACCGTCCATGAGCGGTCGTATCGCTTATCATCAGGCGATTGGCATGCTCGCCTCGAAATTCATTGCTATAGGTAAATACAGGATGTAGGATATCTCTTCCACTGAAACTTGAACTCATAATCCATGCTTAGTTTAAAACCAGTGTTTTGTTTCTTCAACTCATTTTAAAATTCACGTATGACTTTGCCAACTTATGCAATAATGGCCTGAATATGGCCATATAAATGGCCTGAATTTTCACTGAAGCGGAGACAAGCGAAGGGCATATATTGGGCATCTATACATTATGTTATCATGTATATAGTTTTAAATATATTATAGAGGACAAACTAGAATATGGTTCATCCGATGGTAAATTATCATCGCCGGCCAAGAACATATACAAATATAATAAAATATATTTAAAAATGCATATGATAAATCTACGTAACAGGGTTGGTTCTTCGCAACGTCACACCATTGACATTTCTCTATTTCAGTAAAACCATAGCCTTACAGTAAAATAAAGAAGAAGAAAAATCAGAAGAGAAAAAATAATGAGGGAACAAAAGTAACTGTATTAAGTATCTTAGTGGAACAGACCGAGGGTCCTTATGTAAACTATCGAAACTGAAAAAATGACATTTTTGTTTTTAAGTTTCGATTGCAAATAGAGATACTTTTAAAATAATTTATAAAAAATTAAATACAAATTTTTTTCACTCAATTTTTTTTCAACCAAATGAAATTAAACGTGCATAAAATAAACACAATTATAGATAGAATTATTCGTGTATAGTAAGAAATTTACAGTTTCGATAGACGTGGAAACCTTTGAGACGGAAGAGAAGAGAAAATAAAGGGACGAGGAAAGTGTTGGTATTCTCGTCAAGCTTACCATAACTCTACACTACAGGCTAATATTACAACCTTATATAAACTCCGTCCTGTACCACATACTTCGAAGGTTTATGGTTGTGAATCAGCTGCCCGCTCACGATATTATACTCATTTACAACAGTAAAGCGAGCTCTACAATGCGAGGAGGTTCTGCTACATCTCCAAACACTCTTCTTGGACCCTCTGTAGGTCTTGGTGCAGCAGTAGGAGTAGTTGTTAACGAGAGCCACGGTATGCCCCGAACAATTCTTAAGCCATGTCACTGAAAACATATTTTTATGTAGTAAATTTTATTTTTATTGTGAACCTACCTGCTAAATTACCAGCCAGTATACTCTTTACTGTACAAAACTTATCTACAATTGAAAAAATATTAAAATAAAACTATTATTTACGGATTTTATCCCAGATTTGGGTAATTTTTACATTTTATAACTTATCGACGTTTATATCTGACTTCATCCACTCAGTGACTATTACGATGTAACTCTTTGGTGTAGCGTTCCGATTTACGCATGAGCTCACTGTATCTTGAGGCCTGGAAGTTGGTCTTTTGGATACCAATTTCATTAAATGTAGAATTGGATCTCATGCTTGTGCAAGCTTCAAGCCATCGTCTCTATTGAATTTTGGATGTTTTTTAATAACAATAGCCTCGCCAAACGCATAATGGGAACCATTATAATTGAAAGGCCTTTGGCTTTGCTCCAGGATGACTTATCGTGAGTTAAGAGACATATTAAAACTATAGATCTTTCCATTTTACAATTAAGATTATATCTCCCTCTCTTTCTTTCTTCAGCCACAGAAAGTTATCTGCTGAACATAGGCATTCCTCACGGATCTGCACATTGAGTTGTTGAATGTGGCCTGCATCCACGAATTTCTGCAACCCTAACCAGGTCGTCCCTCCACCTTGTAGGCGGATGTCCGAGATTGCGCTTACCTGTATAATATAATGTGATATGATTTGATTTCTGTTAAATGGCTATTACTTTTAGGCAACTGGTATAAGAAATACAATATATCATTTCAAAAACTGTATAATTAAAAACAGAACAGTAAAAGTGTATACCTAACAGTAAGAATGTCATCTAAAATTAATCAAAGTGAAAAGCCTTTTTGTGCCTCCTCTATCAAAAACGTCATTTTATTGCCATTACAGTTTATGGTGTAACATAAAAATTCATATTATTTACTATAATTTATTCGATAAAATTACCCAACCAAGCAATTCAAGCCTAATTATTATCTATATATCTAATAACAACAAAAAGTTGTTAAATGTCTGCATAATTTTCCCGTGGCGACATCCTTTTTGACTAGCAATGTGATACGTTTTATTATGCAGCACGTGAACTGTATCTGTATCAGCCCATATATCTCCCACAATAGGGCACAAACCTCCTCTACAATCAAGAGTGCTATTGAGGGTGTCTTTTATTCTAGCAAGGCATAATGAGTTCACCGCACTCGATAGTAATCGCAAAAGTTGACGATAATCTGCCAGGACCGCCACCTGATGCCTGGATGGCATCAGGTGGTGGTCCTGGGAAATAACTGATTGGTGGATATCATATACGTTAAAAATTCTTAGAATAGCTAGTATGGTGTGTATGTTTCCTCACAAATCTTTCCTTTACCGTTACAATGCGTGGTGATTGAATATAATCATCCACTAATAACGGCTCAATGAATAACAAACCCCTTTCTTCTCGGGCTACCCAGAAAATATTGCTCGTCATTGCATCATCATTATTACCAATCACAGACCTCTCCAAATATATTTTTAGTAACATGTATAAAGCAGTCAGCATTTGAATTTCAATAGCCGCGTACTGACTGACCGAGCAGCCTCGCGAGGCCTGCCGCGCGAAGCAAATGCTCGGCTAGTCGGGACGTGCCTCGCCCGAGGCAAACGCACACGCCGCCTCGCCTGAGCGTGCCGCGACCCGAGCTGAGCGTTGTCGGTTTTTTGTCCATGCTCATAGGCGCCTCGGTACGTTTGCCGCGCTCAATCAAGACGGTTGTGTTTCGCCTCGCTTGTTCGTCGCAGGTTAGCGCCATGGATAAAGAACAGTGTCTTAAATTAATACAACTATACGGTGAATATACGAAGACTTTGGGATGCGCAATGTCCCGATTATACTAATAGAGGATTAAGAGAAGATGCATGGAGAATAAGTTAGAAAATGAACATTCCAATAGCTTAGACTTGAAGAAAAAAAATCTAATCTGTTTTGGTATAATAGTTTCATCCAAAAACGTTTAGGTTTCCGTTTTCTTTACTTTACAAGCCGTAAAATTATTAGAATGGCAGTGGTGGCGGTAGCTTTCCGAACGTACTGCCCCAAAACTTCTCTTGAGCAAAACTGGCTCGGCCAAGCCGCGCGAAGCTGCCTCGATCCAAAAAATGTACACATCGAGGCTGCCTCGCGAGGCAACCGTCCCGCAGCAAACGTCTGAGGCTCCCGCGCGAGGCTGCGCGGCTAGTCAGTACGCGGCTAATTACTTGCGCGTAATTCGCTCCATCTAGACAAAACCTTAGCGACCCAAAAGTCTACATTCTAATATAAACTCCGTTCCTTATAACATACTGGGCTGGTGGATGGTTATGGCACAGCTGGGCTCTGAACATGGTGTCATTGAACATGGAGAACCTTGCTCTGCAAGCGAAGGAGTGTCTGTTGCATCTCCAAACACTCCTGGCTTCGGAGTTCTTATAGCAGCAGAAAGCGTAGTCGTTGACGATAGCTAAGGTCTTCCCGAACCGACTCATCGCCCAATGCACTGGAAAATATGTGAAATATTAGTATTTGTTATTTCATACTAGGGACGGGCCCGGCTTTGTTCAGGTGCAAATCATTGCGAGTCCAGTTCATCAACAACATATTATTTCCCGTACTATTTCCGTCCTATCCCGTTATATATCGTTCTGTCCCGCCTCATTCTCACTCAAGGCATGTAATGCTGTCCCATCCCTTTCGAGTTGAAAGTAACAACCATATTTTAATTCTTAACCACCACTCTCCTGAATACCACGGGAACACTAAATTTTTCAGAATAAAAGTAGCATATATTATGTTAATCCAGATTGGCAGCTTCCGCCATAAAAAAAGCATTATTGATTAAGCTGATTCTGGGATTAAAATTTTATGCCTTTGTACCTCTGTGCAAGCAAACGCACAAATCCTTAAAATTATTGTTTTGAGTTATATTACGTTAATACAGCCCACTGTTCTGATACCCACCACTCAACTGAGGCGAGACAGGGGTTGAGACATGATTATTTACTGGGTGAATTTATTTATTTATTAATATGTAACTGTTATATGTATTTATTGATTAGTAATACTAAGATACAACAACCTTTCCACAACAATGTAATAGGATCAAAGTAGATTTCTTTTAATGGATACACAATAATGGTTTTTATACAATTGTTATACCCAAGGGCTTACATTTTTTTTTTTTTTATTGCATTGAATGGCGAGACGAGCAAGCCGTTCGCCTGATGTTAAGCGATACGACCGCTCATAAACAGTAGCAACATTCCACTGCGCTCGCCATCCTGAGACATAAGATGTTAAGTCTCAATATGTCCAGTAGTTGCTCTGGCTACAATGTCCTTCAATCCGAAACACAACAGTGCATTTAAGCAGTGTTGTTTCACGGAAGAAATAGACATTGCGGTGGTACCTACCCAGATAGCCTCTCACATATGAGAGACCTACCACCAGTGTTACATAAAAATAAAACGCAAATATTTTATTTAGAATAATTGTTATTGTTTAAGTACACAACGCACTGCAACTATCATTATTTATCACTATTAATACTCACATGTCTAACTATTATTTCGTTATTTAAAATTGACGAATAAACACATACTTACATTAATTTAAAGCCAATATACATAATTATTTATATACTTATAATAACCACTAATGAGTGATCCTAGTCATAATATTATGAAGATAATCACATAAAATTAAATCATCGCCAAAAAAGACATAGCGACATCTATTAGCAAGTTTCGAAACTACTTCCGCTAAATTAATTCAATTAATTTACAATTTAAAACAAATACCATTCCGTATAATAAAATTCCGCGGGGGATGGTCGTGTAGCAATTTATATTTATATATTTTATCGAATTTATCCGTAATGAAATATGCCCTGCAGGTTTTGCCTTTAGTACACCGCCAGAAGTTAGTATTGGGGCCCACAACGCTGCAATAATACGTGTAGTTTTGTATTATCGCCAACATTTTACCATTACTGTTCCTCACCCATTTAACTGAAAACCATGAAAGCGTTAAATATATATCTATCTATACAAGGTATACCAAGATTGCTAATGAAAACGAAGTCGGATGGTAGTATCTGTGATTTCAGACACAATTCAACAAAAATGGTGCAAAAAGTGATAATATTTTTTGCGTTTTTTTAATATACATAGTTGAGTTTGGGTCGTAAATCTATATTTTTTGCTAAATAACAATTAAAGGCATTGCAAAAAATTACAAAAACAATCGTCGCTTTTATTCTGATTGTTTTTTTAGTTACCTTGTGTTGTAGTCACTAAAACTACCATCCTTCGTTTTCAATGGCACTCTTGATATAACCTGTATATAATCTATCTACATCAGCCGAAATCAACCCACTGTGTACAGGCCTTCTCATTTACAAGCCACATTCTGTCTTATTTGAAGCAAATCCACTTTTATCCTGTGACATCCATGATATCATCGGATCATTGGCCCATCATGGCCTGGACCTCTGTCTCTTAACCGCCGTGCCCCTTTAGCCACCACTCCAGTGTCCAGTGTCTAAGTCCATCTGCCATCCAAACGTCTAGACTGATGTCCTGGCCAACCATACTTTAATTTAGCGATACATTACTACAATCTGTCAAAATATTGAAAACATTGGGGGAGATTCCTAATAAGAAATAAAATTTCTTATGGCTAAGTGTATAAAGAAAGTTTTATTCGAACAATTTATTTTCACAAAATACAACAATCATTCTATAATCTAGAAACACAAAATCTTACTGATAAATATAAAACATGAAGTATTATCACACAAAATTTCGTTTAATTTATTTACTTTTGCACAAGTGTTTAAAACGCAAATAATGTTATATGCAACTCAAGCGAATAATATAAAACATACCAATTGACTATTTTAGCTTTTCTAACCTTATTTTCTATTTTAAAATAACACATACACTCATACATAAACTCAAGACCGTATCCCCAAGGGAGTAGGCAGAGATCACGCTTATTTTGTAAAATTATAATACTTAGATTTATCATTTTGCTGCACACGAATTTCAGTCCCAGACAATCCCAGGGAGTTTGCTAACCGATAAATGTGTTTTACCTATTCCACTTGGATATGTAACTTTACTGTGCCATACTGCACTGTGTCAGCCCATAAATAACCCACTACAGGGCAAGAGCCTGCTCTACAATCAAGTGTACGATTGAGAGGGGTTAGACCATACAGTCCACCACGCTCGTCTAGTGCGGGTTGGCGGACTTACACACCATAGCAATTCTTACAAAACGCTCTGGTATTCAAGTCTCCTCACGAACTTTTCCTTCAATGTTACAGTGCGTGGTGGTGGGTACTTTCAATACTCACATGACTCCTAAAAGTCAAAGGTGACTCCTGGGATTTAAACCCGTGACCACCATGAAAACGTTGCATTGACAGCCGCGTCTGGTCCATTTGCCAACAGGCCACCACGCACATCAGCAACTTTTTAACACTGTACTATCTAAACTTTATAATATATGCCCTTTTTAATAACAAAATCAGGCTTTTCATGATCATGCGAGAGACTGCGCTTGACTATTTTGCCGTTCTTGTCGGTGACCACCCGTGACTTGCAATATCTGCCATTGGTGCACCACCAGTAGTCAGTTTTAACTTGTTCTCTCACGCAGTAGAACGTATATCCATCGATTATGAGCACTTTCCGTCCCTTCGTGTTCTTCAGCCATTGCACTGAAATGAGAAAGTATATTTCTTTAAGTTAGGGAAGTTTAGTATAGAACATATGTCACATCTTATGTCTCAGGATGGCGAGCGCGATGGTTGTGTTTGGATTTGCTCCTGTTTACATTTGAACAATTTATTTCCACAAAATAAAACATATCATTCTATAATCTAGAAACACAAAATCTTACTGATAAATAAAAACATGAAGTATTTTCATACAAAATTGCATTTAATTTATTTACTTTTACACAAACTGTTTTTAAAAACGCTAATAAATTTTATATGCAACTTAAGCGAACTATATAAAACATACCAATTGACTATTTTAGCTATTTTAAACTTAGACTTTTGGCTACTTTAAAATAACACTTACACTCATACATAAACTCAAGAACGTATCCCCAAGGGAGTAGGCAGAGCTCACACTTACTTTGTAAAATTATAATACTTAGATCATTGATTTAAAAACTAAGGATAGGCCCTTCAGTACATTGGGTACGTCAAAAAGATGGCTGTGAAAATCTCGCCATCTGTTGGATTTTTACGTCAGTGGCGGCCATGAAATCGTTTTTCAATAATGCTAAAATAAATGTTATACTGACTTAAAGTTATATAATTTTTACTTAGCGGTGAAAAGATATGTTATCTTTTTTTTGTGAACTTTCGGTCATCTTTATTGCAACCACGACGATATAATTAGGCATTTGTCGACGACTTACAGACGTCACAACCGTTGCATTGGTCCCGCGGACCACTTTCGTGACAACACTTTTCGTTCTCTCCGCCCCGTCCATATATTTTACGTCAATGACTTGGATTTATCATTTTGCTGCACACGAATTTCAGTTCCAGGCAACAACAGGGAGTTGGCTAACCGATAAAAGTGCTTTACCTATTCCACTTGGGAATCGAACTATTTAGCACACTTTAGCACCTAACTAATAACAAGATGCAACAAAGAAAACACTTTGCTGCACTATACTACACTGTGTCAGCCCATATACATGCAACTACAGGGCACGAGCCTCCTCTACAATGGAGTGTACGATTGAGAGGGGTTAGACCATATAGTCCACCATGCTGGCCTAGTTCGGGTTGGCGAACTTTACATACTATATTCTTAGAAATTGCTATGGTATGCAGGTTTCCTCACGAACTTTTCCTTCAATGCTATAGTGTGTGGTGATTGACTATCACACACATAACTCCCAAAAGTCAAAGTGTGTCCTGGGATTTAAATCCGCGACCACAATGAAAATGTTGCATTAACAGCCTCGTCTGATCCGTTTGCCAACACTTGTACTATCTAAACTTTGTAATATATCCCGTTTTTGATAACAAAATCAGGCTTTTCATGATCATGCGAGAGACTGCGCTTGACTATTTTGCCGTTCTTGTCGGTGACCACCCGTGACTTGCAATATCTGCCATTGGTGCACCACCAGTAGTCAGTTTTTAACTTGTTCTCTCACGCAGTAGAACGTATATCCATCGATTATGAGCACTTTCCGTCCCTTCGTGTTCTTCAGCCATTGCACTGAAATGAGAAAGTATATTTCTTTAAGTTAGGGAAGTTTAGTATAGACCATATGTCACATCTTATGTCTCAGGATGGTGAGCGCGATGGTTGCGTTTGATTTTGCTCCTGTTCATGAGCGGTTGTATCGCTTACCATCAGCCATTAAACACAATAAAAATTTTAAAAATTTAAAATTTTTGCATATCTACATGTACACTGATCGCAAAAATATTCAGGCGAGTATCGAACCCGTCATCTCAAGCATGGCCCGAAAAAATTACCGCTGCGTTCATGGTAATTTTGTCATGAGCATAATTAATTTTATCGCTGATAAATGAGCAAGAATCTCATCTTGGGCTTAATAACCTTTAACCTTTAACTATTCATTCCAAAAGCCACAGCGCCATAGAAGTGTAGGGGCCCTACTATATTCATCCGAAATGAAGTTCGAAACTTCGGATGATCGAAGTTTATATACGTTACGAATGTACCTACATATACTTATGGTCGTAACCATAGACTTATAGTTACGATGTACGTTATACAAATTCGAACTTTTACAAAGTAGATACACTCGTATCGTATAAACAACTTCGACCGTCCGAAGTTTCGAACTTCGTTTCGGATGAATATAGTAGGGCCCTAGATTCGCCAAACGTTTGACGTCATGAATCATCTTATCATGTTAAATTTTATTAGATATTATTTCAATAATTCACATATTTATTTTATAATTTTACAGTAAAAATCGTTATTATATTCATTTTTTATTAAATATAATTTCATTGTTGATTTTTCCAAACATTTCTAATGTCTATATTTACAGTTGTAACTTGACGGTCCAAATGTTCCACAAGACAGTAGGTCCATACGAACTTACCAATAGAAATAAAAAATATTACTTAATTAATGGAAATAGTCACAACAACAGTAATAAAAAAAAAGACGTGTGGCACTCGGAAACTGCCACGGTAAAGCTATTGCGTAGAATTTATTTTCAACTTATGTAATTATAATTATTTATTTATTTTATTTATGCAATATTTTTTCCTTTGTTTTTCTTTGATATTAATTGTATTAGATATGCTGTACGTGCAAGTTTCGTAGAGTGGTATCATGAAGTAAATACAAAGAGGCGGTGTCCTAACGCCGAAACTCTAAGCAGGCATGAGTCACCAGATTGCGGGGCGAAGAAGGGGATTACGCATGCGCAGTAACGCCGATACAACCAATGCCACGTAGATGCGAGTTGCTGAACTAAAGAGACAAGCGTGATATTTCAAAAAGTCATTAACAGTTCTGGTATTCATCGATTAATGGCAAAACTAAATTTCGAAAGAGGTTAGATTACAATTAATCACGCAATAGCTTTGCAATTCACATTTAAATGTACTGGCACATATTTAATCAAAATAAAAATATATATTTAAATTTCGGTCGGACTTAGGTTATTTTCCTTACAGTATTACTGGATTCGGTCTCCACGCTCAAGGCCCGCGATAGAAGCTATGCAATAGCTTAAAAACATGGATATACATCGCATCCCTATATATACCTTTATTAAAAGAAAATACGAGAACAGGAAGATAAACGTCGACTAATCATCAATCATACCATAGAATAAGATCCATTTTGCACAAAGCACTCAATAATTTCTGCCTTGTAGACCAAATAGACAATTTTCAATGCAATCATGCTGACCAATTTTACTGGTGGTAGGTTTCTCATGTGAGAAACCGCCTGGTTTAAAAATATCGCAATGCCCGTCTAGATAGGTAACAACTCAATTTTTATTTCTCCGGCCAAACAGCAGAGAAACACACTGTTGTTTTCCGGTTTGAAGGACATATTGAGACTTAACATACTTAATTTACATATGTCTCAGGATGGTAAGCGCAGTGGATTGCCAAGCATTGCTGCTGTCCATAAGGGGTCGTATCGCTTACCGTCTGGCGAATGGTATGCTGGTCTCACCAATCAGAGCAATGAAAAAAAAACAGTTCCAAACCGACTGAATCGGAAACGCGACAATTGTGTTCATCAATATGACAATTTTTCCCGTATTATTTACAATGGTTACTTTCCAGGCTGATTGAACTATCTTCCCACCAGCTTTAAGGTCTGCGTTTGTTTGAGACAGTGGTATCACCTCGGTCTCTATTCGGTCCGGTATATTGGGTCACTCTAGCTAGTATAACCTAATTAAACTAAATTTTAAAGAATATCCCGTATTTACAATATATTTCGGACGTTTATGTGTATGTCTGAGCTCGTGCTTGATTATTCTACCGTCAGGGAACTGACGATTCTTGATTTGCAATTTCCACCAGCGGTAATCTCCAGGTTTTCAGTATTGACCACTGCTTAGCCATATAGAAGGTGTATCCATCCACTACAAGGACTTTGCGACCGTGTTTATTCCTCAGCCATTGCACTGAAAGAGAAAGAAATTATAACAATTTATAGTTCATGAGTTTATCATTTTGAAAAATAGACATCATATAGAAAAGAAATGGTTACAAGGCAGATGTATAAAAAAATACGTTTGTTAATCAGCCTTATCGCTAACATTTGTTCTATATGTATTATTAGTAAGGGAAACAAGCTAATACCGTCTCAATGAAAGATGATCGGTTAGCCATTCACGGATTTACCATGGGATTCTCAGAACTGACACATATCTAGCTTAACTACACATTCCTGGACACCTGGACCTTTTACTGGTGGTAGGTCTCTCATATGTGAGAGGCCATCTGGGTAGGTACCACCGCAATGTCTATTTCTCCCGTGAAACAACACTGCTTAAATGCACTGTTGTGTTTCGGATTGAAGGACATTGTAGCCAGAGCAACTACTGGACATATTGAGACTGAACATCTTATGTCTCAGGATGGCGAGCGCAGTGGAATGTTGCTACTGTTTATGAGCGGTCGTATCGCTTACCATCAGGCGAACGGCTTGCTCGTCTCGCCATTCACTGCAATAAAAAAAAAAAAAAAAAAAAAAACATCAGTTGTAATACTAATCCAAAATCAGGACTGTATTGTCGGTAGTTTTGGGCACAAGCGGTATGTCAGTCAAATCGGATAAATTTTCTACATGTATAGTTAGTTACACATAACCACATATGCAATGCATCATAGAAATTAGCAATATATTAGTGGAAAGCATACAACAAAACAGTACAATGAAAGGCCGAAGTTCAAACACCATTTTAATGCACTACACACATCACGATTTTGTACAAATTTAATAACACAAAATATCAGGTCATAGCAGTTAGTGTAAGCTATAGTAAGTTATGTACAGATATCACATAAAACTTAAAATCTTAGGTCAGTGCGCACGCGCAAATTACGGTTAGTCAGATCGATATAATAATTTGTCGATATAAAGTTATCTACCTTACTCACAGCTACATGTCTTTGGCTCATTAAGATTTTTATGCGAGCTGCAGATTGATTTGGCTTGGGTTTTTGTCGGGCTACCTATTAACCCTTTCATGGAATGTATAATTACCATAATTATATTCAACCACTTACAAGGCCTGAACAGCGGCTTCCCCGACGGTTTCCACAATAACCTATGAAAAGCCAGCAGTATCCAGCCACTTCGTGTAACCTCAGGGTTATCCACCTTATAGATGGACCTTTGATACTGCACTTCCTACAAGGCCTTTACTCAAGAACATTCCAGCCCTATCAGATCTTGGTCATACGCCTTGTAATTTTCTAATCCGTTATCCGGAAATTGACTTAAATTTTAAAATATACTCCATATTTAATTATATAATTCGGGGTTTGTGATTATGCCGGAGGTCTTTCTTGATAATTTCTCCCTCTCTCGAGGAGACGAGTCGGGATCGGCACGTACTCCCGGCAGTACACCTCCAATTCTCAGTATTTATAAGCTTCCTGGCTAGGTAGAACGTGTATCCATTCACTATTAGCACTTTACGACCATGCCGATTCTGCAGCCATTGCACTGGGAGAAAAAAATACCGTTCGTATATTTTACATTCAATGCTGGCATACAAACAAAAAAATTAAGCAAGGAACAAATACAGAAATAGATTTCTTAGTGTGCATATTCAGCAGCATTTACTTTCAATGTTCTTTTTTAATATTTTATATAAAGAAATAGTAAGAAAGTATCCGCTCACCAGATGTTAATCATACATGCCCATAAAATCCCTCTTTAGTGGGGTTTGTTATAGCAAGCTACTTACCAATGCTGTCGAAAAACTTAATAAAGAGAGACTACAATAAAACAGCAAAGTTAAGAATACAATTTTTAATACACTACATATATGACACGACATTGTACCTAAGGACTAAACATTACGGTCTTAATCATAGACAATTTTAAATCCAATTTTAGTTATCGAATGTTTTGTCTTCTTCGCTCAAATTGATTTAAAAAGTGGTTTGAAAGAGACAAATAATTCGATAGCTGAATAATTTTTAAAACTGTCCGTATAAGCTCGTTAATTTACAACTACGAGTATAGCAACTATTGCAATGACTTATAGCTTACAAGGCAACCAACTTTACTGGCGAACATTATTACGTTGATGTGAAGCGTATATACGCAAATAAATTTATCACAGATGAATTGAAAATGAAACCCTAAAGGCCAGAAAACATTTGACTAAGGGTTCTTATACACCACAACAGAGCTATTACATATTAGATAATTGCTGTTCACTAAACGTTGCGCCCCGAAGGTGTTCTTATAATTATTATTTTCCTAATTCGTTCATAGCACTGCCATAGTATGAATTATATTTAAATCTGTGGTTAAACGACACTTATATAAGCTTACCACAAAATGATAAAATATAGTTTCTATGGCCTGACGTCTCTTACAAGAATTGATTGCTATCAGTAGCATTTTAATTTGAAATACATTTTTTTCTAAATATTCATTATTATAATAAAAAAATATCTAAACCTTTACATTGAGGTGGTAGTTTACAATTATAATCTTGGTATCAAGATATACTAACATTTTACATCAAAATACATTTAAAATACATGTGATTACTACAGCCTTACAACTAAGAATGTGTTGTCTTTACTATTAAGACGTTACCTAAATACTCTTTTAATCCACAGTCCATAAGCACTAAGCATGGCATAATTTGAGATTCTCGTAAAGAGCTCTTATCCATATATGTATACAAGATTCTTCCTTTACTTATAATTATATAATTTATTTAAGTGTACATATATGGTGGTTATCTAAGCAGCAATAAATATTATAAATACATATAAAAGAGATAATAATATGTTTTCATTATATGTTAAGCAATGATGTAAGCTGCAACGTAAGAAAACAAGCAATAACGATTTTTTTAATTGATTATCACTTCGTTTTTTTGACAATGAACATATATTTAAACAATATAAAAATCTATACATATTGATATCACGCTTAACTTGGCCTAAAAGAAATTATGTAAATACCTAGTATTTGCTGATGCAAACAGATAGCTTCGGGTTTAATAAATTACAGGACTTATTTTAAATTACAAAATTAAAGAACGGAAAGGGGAATGTGAGTCAACTAAGTGTTTAAAAAAGAAGGTAAAGATTATGGGAGAGTATATAGTTCTGATTTTAATGGAATGTAATAACAGCACATTATTTCAATAAAACCAGGAGATGGTATTACCCTGCCCATATACCTCTGTATCTAATACAGGAAAAGGTCATCAATGGCCACCCAATAATAACAATGAGCACAAGCCTTTAAATTTTAACATAATTCAGATAATCATCATCAGATAGAAGATAAGCAGGGAATGCGAAAATATATTTATTCCCAGTTTCCATTTCAAAACTGGAAAACTAATTAACAATCCAGCAAATAAGTGTCCCACACGGTAAGATCCTCTCTCTACAATCATCCTCTATAATCAAGGAAGATGAGAGGAGTTAGTAGTCCTCCATGCTGGCCAAGTGGTAAAGGATGGAAATTTTACATACCTTAAAATTTATTAAAAATTCTATCATACGTAGCTTTCTCTACGTTTTCCTTCACCATTAAAGTCACTAAATTGATACCAAGACACTGGTTCCGAAAACTCCAGGAATTCTCGTGATATTCGAACTCAAGATTTTCTGCTCAGCAGTCGCGTTAGTCCGATAACCACCACGTGCCTTTACTCTCTTGCTCTTTCTTCGGCCTCAGGATTTACACTGGTCCCAAGAATTTGCCTGTTAAAAGCAGCCTGCATCCTACGACGTTCCTTCTTTTAACTAATACTTGTAATAGATCCCTTCTTGATGATATAATGAGGTGGTTTATGGTTATGTAGGTGCTCGTTCTTGAGAATCTCTCCAGTCTTGGCGGTGAGGACCCTGGCCTTGCAGGAGTAGCCGGTGGTACACCTCCAGTAGTCGGTGCTGGATCTGGTTCCTCACCAGGTAGAAGGTGTAGCCACTCACAATAAGGGTCTCTCGCCCGTTCACGTTTCGGAGACGTTGTACTGAAACTGAAAGCGATGTTAGATATTTGTTCAAAGGTTTGTGATTGCTATGATAGCGAGACCACCATGCCATTTGCTTGATGGTACGCGATACGGGCACTCATGAACAGCAGCGAAACCAAACAACATCATATATTACAAAGAAAGCTTGGCAATATACTACGCTCGCCATCATGAGGACATGCCATTTGCTTGATGGTACGCGATACGGGCACTCATGAACAGCAGCGAAACCAAACAACATCATATATTACAAAGTAAGCTTGGCAATATACTACGCTCGCCATCATGAGACATAAGATGTTTAGTCTCAATATGTTCTGAATATTTTGTATATTTTATGTAGTTTTAGCTACCAGGAAGTCATTTGCAGGGAATCAATAAATCACCACGGACTATAAACTGCTTGTTGAAAGAAAAAAACGATTTAGGTTATCGTATCTGCGTTTCATGCATACTTTTTATTATTGTATGTAGCATAAATAAATTGCGTGAAGTTGACTTCATATACAACAAAAAAAATCAACGAATAAAGTTAAATATTTTATAAATAATTTAAGTTGGATAACGCTGATATTTCTTCTTTAAGTAACTGTTTCATCTTACAATATAATCGTATATTTCATGTTTCAGGCAAACATTATTTTCAGGAATAATTTTCCGAAATAAACAAAAACTAGATTACATCTTTTTTAATATAATTCATAAGCCTCGGTTATTTTTAGTTGCCATTATTACAGATCAAATTTTAAATGATATAGAAAGTGTTCATACATTATTAAGACCAATATACAATATTAAGGACTAGAATATTTATGTAACATATATTATGCCTAATCTGAACGTATGCCTTATACACTGGGTCTACATTATCAAATATGGTATCCACGTTCTTCAATTTGGTAAGTAAGCTGCCAGACTGATTTAAAACATGTTCTGTAAAGAGTATTTTCCATCCACTATGCAGTCCTAATGTGCTGATCTAGTGACATTGAAATTTAGATTTTAATCACACAATTGTCATAAGCTAAATTTCATAGTTTAAAAAAAGCCCTCGCCTTCCTGAGACATAACGTTTATATTTTGATGTACACTCCATTAACAATAACGTATCTAGGTGGATCGTGGTTATGGTTCTTATTACACCGGACCAATTCACCCTCATGGGATATAATGAACCGCGCCTTGCATATTCCGAAGTTGTTGCACTGCCATATCTGGTTCTTCTTGCTCTCCGACTGCTTGTAGAAGTGTAGCCTCCGATGATTGCCCAGGGTCTTGCCTGCCTTGTTACGGACCCATTGGACTCCTGCCAAAGAGACAGGAATGTATAGCTGCCAACTGAATATACACACTTACCTGCTCGACACAAGACTCTTTTACAGTCGAAAGTCTGATTTTGAAGACTGAATCTTTAGCAAATTAGTGGAATATCAACTAACCTTTCATACTGTAGCTTCTATTTAATTTTTATGATAAATTTTCTTTTTAAAATAAATACTTCGAAAGTTGAAAAGTTATAATGGTAGTTAGCTGCTATCAGCGGCGTGCACAGGATTATGACACTGGGTATGCGGCGGAGTACTCGGTCACAAAAACTTTTCTTTTATAGTTTTTAGCATAAGCCAACAGCCACGCGACGGATCTCTAAGTCGGAAACCATGCCAACATAAGAAGTCTTAGATGTACTACTATTCATGTCCATCTTCTACGGCAACGCAGAGTGCAGACAAAACAGCGATCGATCGTCGCGGCGGAAGAAATTCTAATAAGTAAATAAAAAAAAACTCACCTAGTCAGCTTTCAATTTTCACATATTCAAGGTTCCAGTTAGTTGAGATTACTATACCTATCCCGATGTAAATAAACGCAAGATTTCGGCCACCTCATTCATTCATTTGATAAACATACATTTTAACACAATCCTCGCAATCAAATAACATTTAAAAAAAATAAACAAACACACTACACAGCACACTAGTAAAAGCAAATGACTACAATTAATATCGAAACTGAGTAATAACTGTTAAATGTACACACTTTCAAATGTTAAATGTACGTTAAAACGTGTTAAAACGTATCCGTTAAGAAATCTATTTTTTTTTTACAAACATAATAATATAAAATAGTAAACAATGCAAAAACTCATAACAATAGCAGATTGGCCCCCGCGAAACACAAAACATTCTATTTAAACAAATAAAACCTTACTAACCAAAAATGCATATTGTGCATAGGTGATTTATTAGATTCCAGCCTATAATTTTACTCGGATTATAGGCACCGAACATTAATTACGATTACAACTGCCGAACTCCCGAGCCTGCCGCAGGAGTCGCGGCTTTCAATATTCATGGTTGTGTGCGTTTGCGACTGTGCACGGACACCAAAATTACTACACACATGCAAACAAATGTTAATGCGGGACGCGGCGGCATGACTTGGTTGATTAGGTACATTAATTTGCTTTGCAGCGCCTCTTTGCTTTTCGCGTGGCAACCATAATGTTTGCGTGATTGCAAATAGGTGCTATTTATAAAATATTAGGCGTTTTTAAGTTATTATATTTTGTTTATTCATTTATTTACTATAAATTAAAGTCATCTAAAACTTACGAACGTTATAATAAAATATCTGTGAATGGCAAGTAAAGCACTACATTTCTGCTACAAGGAGTGCACGCCCCTGGCTGCTATACCGTATCTTTCTTATTTTGAGCTAGTTTTGAAGGTTATTTGCTATTTACATTTTGCTGGGTAATTGGTCATCATCATTATCTTTAGTTCCTGAAAGTCCATTACAGAACATAGGCCTCCCCTCAGAATATCCACACGACTTATTGGAAGCAGCTTGTATCCAGCAACGTTCTACTACGATTTGTGGTGTCAATTTCTCATGTAGACTTTCAGCGCTATGTAAAAAATATTGTAAGTTTATAGTCAAAATTCAACTTAATATCATGGAGCCAAGTTTATAAAACTCATAAAAAGTCTGGAATATTCGATATATTATAATTACACACAAATCCACAGTAAGCATTAAACTAATCTTCTTCTATTCTAAGTATTATACTACTAAAGCCGATAAATTACAGGGTTATTTTCAGAGCTGTATACAAATTTTAATGAGAGGATTAAATCATGAACATATTTTGCATAATTTTACCATCCTCCAATCGATTATTTGGGTTTAAAAAAATGTGCAGGCATTAAAAATAACCCTATATAACCAATTTCCACACACGACGATATTGTTTATTTATACATACCTACATACCTATTTGTACTACAAAAACTACATGCAAAAGGAAAAAATCGGTTTTATCATGGATGGTAAAACCAAAAAACAAAAGATTAAACGAAATAAAGTTAAAATCTACCATTCCTTAATATCTTAAACAATTGCTTTCATCATCATCATCATCATCATATGATCACATTCCCATACGTTCCAGCACTTTCATAATTCCTTACCGGCGAAAAATCAAGTGCAAATACAATACAATCTTTAAATTCAAGTACGGAACTACTACCTAAATTACCCACTAACCGCCGATGCCAATAATCAACTCGAAAAAATTAGATTGAAGTCAATCTGGATTGTTTCTACTTTTCGATTTGTCATTTACCATGTTGCCATAGTTTTTCAACTACTGAGGTTGATTATTGGGCAATATAGAATCAGAAAAAAGATTGAGCTGTCAATCTTAAACGGCGAATTTTGGATTGGATTGTTTATTGGCAGCGGCTATAAACCCCTTACATTTGTATTGTATGTTTAGATGACTCATGACAGCAATGTTATATGTATTAGTGTATTGGTATTATTAGTATATCTGTATCAGCCCATATACTTCCCACTGCAGGGCACTGGCCTACTCTACAATCGAGAGTACGATTGAGAGTGGTTAGGCTATATAGTCCACCACGCTAGCCTAGTGCGGGTTGGCGGAATTGAAAATCGCTATGGTATGCAAGTTTCTTCAAGACGTTTTCCTTTACCGTTTTAGTGCGTGGTGATTGACTAACAATACACATATGACCCCAAAAAGTCAAAAGTGTGCCCTGGGATTCAAACCCGCGACCACCGTGAACATGTTGGCAGCCGCGACTAGTCCGTTACCAACAGGCCACCACGCACTTCCACTGTATTAGTACCTATATATAAGTGTCCAACCCACGGTTGTCTGGCAGATATCGCTTTAAGCGATAAGACCGCCTGTAACTAAAGTATTTAATTTTAATTTTTGTATTTATTATATTTCCTTGTTTTGGGTACTATAAAGAGTTCATGTATTGTACCTATGGTATTGTAAAAATATCACGACTGCGCATGTAATCACGACAACAAAGAGATTTTACTTTTGATAAAACATCTGATTTATATATTCAAACCTTGGGCAAATTAAATAAAATATTTAGCCATCCCACGTGAAAATCTCAGGGCTTTTACTATCATATGCATGGTGTGAATTTGTCAAGCCAGATTTTAAAAATAATCAGGCTGAATTCCTGGCGTTAACCAGTCGTGCCATGCCATGATTGCGGTGAGGTACAGTCAACGACAAAAGTCGTTGAGCATATTCAAAACGCCAAAAGTCTTGCACACATGAAGCAACAAAAGTGGTTGACCAGGTTCGGCCTCAAAAATTCGTGAACACCTTAAGGTTACAAAAGTTTCTGAGCAACAAAAGCAACAAAATTCCTAAACACGCCAATATTACATAATTCAATGAACACTTGTAAAAAACAAGTTTGCAGTAGATGTGTTCATCTATTTTTGTTGCTTTGTAATACAATTTATATTTTTTTCTTTTCTCTGCATTGACTTATTTTGTGTTTTTGTGAAATAATATATATTTACGCGAAGTTTAAATGTTGTTCTTGTTCGTCTGTTATAATACGTGCCTAACGTTATTCATACCGTGCTGTTGATGTTGCAAATATTATAATAAAAACCTTACATAAAATAAGAAAATATAAATTACTCTCTGTACTACTTGTTCTTGTGTGTACGATTTCGGAAATAATTTAAAAAAGTAAATACAAAGATAATAATAACATTTATTGATCGAAAAATGAATTCAAAATATATCTAAAAAGGGTAGAAATATTTAAAATCTTGTGTGGCCTCCATTTGCTTCGAGACGGCCTGTAGTCGGCATTGCATAGAATTACCATATTTGCACACACATCTCCTCCTCTGAATGTATCCATATGTGTTCCACGTGCCTTATAATGCCTTCCTTCGTACGTGGGCGTGTCGGGCTCTCAGGCTTGGACAATGAGATCCCATAGATTTTCTATGGGGTTCAAGTCTGGACTCTTCGGCGGGAACGGCATCTCTATAACAGCATTTTCATTATTGCAGAACCATGCTTGACATCTTCTAGCTTTGTGCACGGGGTTGTTGTCGTGGACGAGGTGTATTGGTTCCGATACGTGCATTCTGGCCGTAGGAAGTAGCAGGTTCTCCAACAGATCTATATAGCCTTCGCTATTCAAGCGGCCGGTCATTTTTGTCAGCTCAACGGGACCCGATGCACTCATCCAGCCCCAAAAACCAACGCTAATACGGCCGCTCGATCGATTAGCTCTGATATTTCTGGGGTTATATCTCTCACCAGCTAATCGCCAAAGAGTGCATCTTCCATCTTCCGATGATTGGAACGTTTTTTCGTCCGCGAAAACGACTTGTGAGAAATCGAAATGCAGTCAATCATATTTTAATGATTTTTTTTTTTTTCAGAGAAATACCGTATACCTGTGGACAAGACGGTGGGAATTTAAATATTTCTACCCATTTTAGATATATTTTGAATTCATTTTTCGATCAATAAATGTTATTATTATCTTTGTATTTACTTTTTTAAATTATTTCCGAAATCGTCCACGTAATTTATATTTTCTTATTTTATGTAAGTTTTTATTATAATATTTTCAACATCAACAGCACGGTATGAATAACATTAGGCACGTATTATAACAGACGAACAAGAACAACATTTAAACTTCGCGTAAATATATATTATTTCACAAAAACACAAAATAAGTCAATGCAGAGAAAAGAAAAAAATATAAATTGTATTACAAAGCAACAAAAATAGATGAACACATCTACTGCAAACTTGCTTTTTACAAGTGTTCATTGAATTATGTAATATTGGCGTGTTTAGGAATTTTGTTGCTTTTGTTGCTCAGAAACTTTTGTAACCTTAAGGTGTTCACGAATTTTTGTGGCCGAACCTGGTCAACCACTTTTGTTGCTTCATGTGTGCAAGACTTTTGGCGTTTTGAATATGCTCAACGACTTTTGTCGTTGACTGTACGTGTCTTGTACTGGGACGTATATGGGCAGATACAGTACAGTACAGTGGCTAATAAATACAGGGTATATCAAGACTTCTACCGAAAACGAAGCCAGATGGTAATTTTAGTCACTACAGATACATCGCGAATAAAAATTTCGCAAAAGAAGGCGACATATTATTTTTATAATGGTTTAAATATCATCGTAGTTTTTGCTAAAATAATTAAACGCTTGCATAAAATAGCGCCTTTATAAATCAAAGGCTGTACATTATTAATTTACGAAAAACTACGTATTTACGACCCAAATAAGAGGAAAAGAAAAAAATACAATGAATCGTTTTTGGCCGCAGTCTAGATATACCTTGTATATACCCTGCCTGAAGTTAAACCTTATAATAAATTCCATTATAAATAACGTATTTAGGTGGATTATGCTTATGGTCGGTAACAGAGCGGACTAAATATAAATCATGCGTTATAACTATTTTAGCGGGGCAGCCTGTATTGCGTGTGCATTGCCAAGTCTGTGTCTTTTTGTTATGTTGCCTTTTGTAGAACGTGTAGCCGCCGTAGATGCACAGCTTCTTGCCGAATTTATTGTGGACCCATTTGAACTCTGAAATGGCAATAAGAGGTTTATCAGATTTGAATATAGTGATAAACAAGTATGTAGATGGCCTTTGATGAGGACGGAAGTTATACAGGTGTATCAAAACGATATCAGGTCGTGATTTTAGAAACTTCAGACACAACGCAATTAAAAAAACCGCAAATAAAACGACGATTTTTTTTCTATTTTTATCCTATCTTCGTATTGGGTATATATTAATGATGGAAACCCTTTTATTTTTATAGATGCTATGGTGCGCAAGGTTTTTTTTTTTTTTTTTAATGGCAACTAGTTCTCTAGACTAGACTATTACTGCCAGTGTCAAGTGACGCATTCATGTCATTTTTGAAAAAATAAAACATTTAAGATTTAATCATAAAATAATATAATTTTAATGGTATCAAAAGCATTGATAATTGATAACTGACTGTGTAATTGACGCAAAATGACGTTACCGATACTGATGACAATTGTGATGATAATAAATAGAAATAAACATGCAGGTTAGTACCTAAGCGTAATTATAATTTTACATTATGTATTATTAAAAATGAAATTAGTGCTTTTAGACTGGGTTTGTTTTTCAGGCTGAGGATGGTTGCAATATTACAAGGAAGAGGAGCTTTATTTTAATTAGCAAGTCATATAACGAAGGAGATGAATAACGGGTACAGTTGAAAATAATATGACTCACGGATCCTTCACCAAGACCACACTCACACAAAGAAGAATCCCTCACGTGCAATTTTGCTAGATGTACCGGCGCTGAAAAATGACCAATTCTTAATCGGGAGATGGTGGCTGAAATATGCTTGCTGAGATGCAATTTGGAGAACCATGGTGTCATAGAAATTTCTGATTGTATATTGAAGAGATGAGCACCTTTAAAATTACTTGAATGGTTCCAATTTGCATTCCATGCTGTCTCAAGTGATTTTTTGCTAGGGGAACCAAGTCATGTGAATAAACAGAAAAACAATCCTCATTACCATAGTTAACAGCATATTTAGCTAATTGATCTACATACTCATTACCAGTTATCCCTCTATGGCTAGGTATCCAGACGATTGTAATTTGAAGGTGTTCCTCATTACATAATTTAATTTGATGTTTTATTTGTAGTATAATTGGAGATATACAGTTTTTGTTAAAAGGATTAGTTAAAAGAGCCTGGATACTACTTTTATAGTCTGAAAATATGATAGATTTTGTAATTTTGTGCTGGCTAATGTACATGATACATTTCAAAATTGCTAAAAATTCTCCTGTAAATACTGTGCAATAATGTGGGATCTTATGAGTACTTGATATGTTGGCATCTTGGTGAAAAAAAGCGACACCTACACAGCTATCCTCGTTCAATTTAGAGGCATCAGTGTAAAACACTTCAGTATCAGGCCAACGTTCATCAATAATGCTTTTTAACTTCGTATCAGGGTTAGGGGTATGTTTATCAATTCCAAGAGATAATTCTACTTTAGGGAGTAAAATTAAAGATGAGTAATCTAAACAATACATGGGGTGAATTTGGAATTTCTTAATAGCAACAGAAAGTGTCATTTGTCTTCTATAGCTTTCAATTAGGCAAGGTAAAGATTTATGTGCCCAGTATGGTTTAGTATCAATATAGCTGTTAAGTAAACTAAGTTTAGACATAAGAGGGTGTGTTGCATATTGGCAAATTTTGTAGATATATCTGTCAGACAGATATTGTCGTCTCATATTAAGGGGTGGATCAGCACATTCCACCTGTAAGGCGTTTGTAGGTGAGCTCTTCATTGCACCAACCACTATTCTTAGAGCCTTATTTTGCATCAACTCCAACTTTTTTAATGCACCCTTGTTGCATGGCACAAGTAAATAGGAGGCAAAGTCTAAATGACTTCTTACAATGGCATTATAAATTAACCTTAAAGTGTATGGGTGAGCACCCCACCAGACCCCTCTCAGGCACCGCATGATATTAACATTTCTCTCACATTTATTTAAGGTGTGTGCTATATGTGCTTTACCATTCATTCTACTATCAAATATTTTCCCAAGAAATTTAACCTCCTTCTTTACAGGTATCGTCAATCCATTGCATTCAATTTGTATATTAGGGACATTACGTTTTCTAGAAAAAATAACTACTACACTCTTGGAGGGTGATAAGCAAAGGGAATAATCAGTAAGCCATGAGGACAAAACAGCCATGCTATTCTCTATTTGATCTTTTGCTTGACTAATAGACTGATGAGTTGAATAAATAAGAAGGTCATCAGCATACTGTAAGACATTGCACACATTTGATATGTTACAATCCATATCAGCAGTGTACACGTCGTAAAGCAATGGGCTGAAACCGAACCTTGAGGCAGACCCTTCCATACAGTTCTTGTAGTCACCTGGATGCCTGGATGTCTCAATGATATAGTTCTACCAGATAAAAGGTTGAAAATGAAATCTGTCATCTTTTTAGGAATCCTTAGCTGAACCAATTTGTTCCTAAGGACCAAAAGATTGACATTATCATATGCCGCTGAAACATCAAGGAAACCAGCCACAACTGATTCATTGTTACAAAATGCTAATTGGATATCAGTCGTAAAAATAGCGTGGCTGTCAGCTATACTTCGTCCTTTCCTAAAGCCAAACTGAGTGTCAGCTAACAAAGAGTGATGCTCGAGAAAACATTCCATTCTATTTTTAATCAGGTGTTCAACCACTTTTGGAATAGTAGAGGAAAGTGCAATAGGCCGATATGCATTTGAATCAGTGGGCTCCTTGCCTGAATTTAAGTAAGGGAATAATAATTTGATGTTTCCAGTCTGCTGGTATGTTACCCGAATCAATAACCAATTAATTATTTTTAAGAAGTAGATTAATGAATTTACTTTTAATTTTACCAAAAAAGAGTAGGGTATACCATCAGATCCAGGGGCAGAGTCCCCACAACGATCTAACACTAACAATAGCTCTTGCAAATTAAAAGGTGAATCTAACGATGAAAGATGATCCTGAACTTCAAAAATATATTGATAGGGTATTTGGGAATGGTTAGGAACTGAAGGGGGCGCTAATCTATTCAGAAAGTCGTCCACCCACTCAGTGGAGTAGGAAGTAACCAATTGCTCCTTTTGCGACATCCTATAACACTTAATCTTATTCCACATTAGTGATGATGGGGTTTCAGGGGATATGGAAGCGCAGAATTTACGCCACCCTTGAGTTTTTTTCTTTTTTAAAAATCTTTTGGTAGAAGCATCTACATTACGATAGTTTAAGAAGTTCTCTAAGGTAACGATAGTGTGACATCTTTTCTCAGCCCTATTTCTTCTCTTTATCATTTCTGTGCATTCTGAATCCCACCAAGGGGGAGACGGAATTTTACCTAAGGAAGTATTCTTCTTCTTAAATGATGCCTCTGCTGAAGAAATAATTAGTTCTTTAAAATAATTACAACAATCTTTGAGATTTATTTGGTTGGGTTCTGGAAGGAGACAGATTTTTTGATCTACCAGAGTGGCATATGCTTCCCATTTAGTTTTATCTAAGATGTATGGCAGCAATGGGGGAAGAATATTTGATTTTATATTTTGGGAAGGGAATGTAACTAGGATGGGAAAATGGTCAGAACCATGGGTGTATGGGAGACGGGACCAGGATAACTGGCTGGCTAGGCATGGGGAACATAAAGACAAATCAACAAAACTAGGTTGTATATTAGGGGAGGTACGACGAGTCGGGGAGCCATCATTTAGTACACACAGATCAAATTCATCCAGGATGTCTAAGATTCTTACACTGAAGGCATCATTATTATGAGCACCCCAGATTTGATTGTGGCAATTAAAATCTCCCATTAGCATCACGGGAGGGGGGACGGACGACAAAACATTATGCAATATGGGAATAACAGAGTTATCCCTCTTAGAAATATATATAGAAAGGAAAGAAATATTATTAAAACGAATACCTACACACTGAATGAGATTATTATTGTATCTAATAGGAATTAAGTGAAAACTTAATATATTTTTAATTATGAGAGCAGTACCACCCCAGCCATCAATTCTGTCATGACGTAGTACAGTATAACCTGACATTCGAAAAATCTGGTTGGGTTTTAACCAGGTCTCGGAAATAGCACTAATAAAGGGTTTATGTTTGTTTAAAAGGAAAGATAAATAGGTTTTGTTTTTATTTATGCTTCTACAATTCCACTGAAGTACTAGATCCATTTTTTAGAATATTAAAAATTGAGAGAGTGAGAGTCTGTATAATATTGCAGGCGACGTTGTTCGGTAGTTTGGAATCGGTAATAACTTTAATTAAGGAAGATATTAGATTATGAATTGCGTCTGATGATATAATTTCTGACGGGACTTGCTTTTTATCATTGTCTGAAATATTTTGAGTATTTCTAATAGCACAGCCATTTTCTGGGGAAGGTATTTGAAATGACTGTATCAATGCTCTGTGGGCTTTTTGATGATCTAAATGTGGGGTAGGAGGTCTTGACGGAGGTTTAAGAGAAACCGTTTTACGATAAGATGAAGAAACTGCTTGTTGGGTAAAAGTTCCATGAGATACAGCTGAGGGATGTTGGAGGGGTAAATGCGGACTGGGCGATACTACCTCAGCAAATGACTTTTTTACTAGTGGGAATTTTAAACTAGCCTCTTGATAGGACACATTGTGAGTAGACATAAAGTGTTTTATGTTGGCTTGCCTAGCGTGTTCCGGACAATTTCTATTGGTAGAAAAATGCTGCCCAGAACAAAAAATGCAGACAGCCTGGGATTCCTCCACCGTGCATGATTCCCCTGAGTGACTGTCTGTACATTTATAACACCTTAATTTGGATCTGCATTGTTGGCGTGTATGTCCAAATCTACAGCAGGCAAAGCATTGTATTGTTGGGAATATGTAATTTTCTACCGGTAATAAGGTGAAACAGCAGTAAACTTCTTTGGGTAGTATTTGCCCATCAAAAGTAAGAACAACGGTTTGTGTTGGAATCCATTTTTGACCGTCTGAAGAAGATGTTTTCCTACTTAGTCTTCGCGTTTTAATAATTTTACCTGTGTTGGAAGGAAGTTTAACCAGTTCAACAATTTCCTCATGCGTCATCTCAACCGGTATTCCCCTAACCAAGCCCATTCGCGAGATGTTATGGGAGGGGATATAAACTTTATAATTATTTTGGGAAAAAATTACGTTGTGGATGAATTGATTGGCCAACTCTCCAGTTTGGAATGACACTGAGAGTCTATTACGTCCGATTTTTTTGATGCCATCCTGTAAAACATTGGTGAGTTTATGTTTATATAGAAAAGCACCAAATTTGATAGGATGTAAAGTGGTACCATCTGCTGGAGAAACCTCATTTAATTCGACATAGACGATGAAGGGTCCAGTATCCTCTCTGGAGTATAAGGTCCTTATTAATGTATTGGGTTGCGCTGGCGAAGAATCCATGACCGAAGAGCTCGACATTGGTAAATTAGATGGGGGCTTATCTACGACCGACAGTGTGGTTGAGGTATTGTCCATGCAATTAGGTAGAATGTTTTGCATATTATGCAATACTTTGTTCAAAGGTATTTTTTTATTCTTTAAAATGGGTCTTATTCTTTTGTTTCGTAGTAAACTAGCTTTTGGTGAGTTAGTATTCAAGTTGGGGGCTGCAGAGCTATCAGAGGGTACAGGAGACGTAATAGGGGTAAATGCTGGTGTAGTCGAGCAAGCATTTTGAATAGTGCTCGTCATTGTTATTTTTTGTACATCATTATAACCAATGTCTGGTGGAGGGTCGGGATCCGGGCTAATATCATGTACATCCATCTCCATCTTTTTGTTTTTTATTTATTATTTTTTATATAAATAAAGACTATTACATTTAACTAGTAAATAAATAAATATGTTTTTTTTTTCCAAATTTAACACTAAACAAACAGTGGACAAACACGTACCAATCAACAGAACACCACACAAACAAAACTTACCACCTTATGAGAAGAAAAAAGAAAAAAGAGAAAATACAATACACACTAATGAAAACTTATAATTATTTATTTATTATTTACACAAATAAAACACAATCACCACAAATTAGAATCAGTAACGGGATAAATATATTTTATATTTATTTTAATTTCGACATAACCTCAAAAACATGAATGTCACACCGACCGATCAAGCCCGATGACTGTATTCGTGCGCAAGGTTATAATCAATATTTTAACAAAAATCATGAGTTTACCATCCCAACATAACAAAAACACTAGGAATAAGGATAATCTAGCAACGCATAAGACCAAACTCCACAAGATCAGCAAATCTTTTAAGGGTTACTGTATACACTTTTATAACAAAGGTCCCAGTCACATTAAAGCCTTATCTATTACAAAATTCAAAGCAACTATCAAGCAAAAATT
Source organism: Hyles vespertilio (assembly GCA_009982885.2). Taxonomy (NCBI): domain Eukaryota; kingdom Metazoa; phylum Arthropoda; class Insecta; order Lepidoptera; family Sphingidae; genus Hyles; species Hyles vespertilio. Next base: position 17,336,414 of record CM042809.1, on the reverse strand, counting down.
ATGTAATAAAGCATATTATAAAATTTCAGAATATCTAGATGATAGCAAGGCTTGGGAATAGAATTAAATTAAATAAATGCGTAGTATCTCGGAGCGGAAGTCTTAGTATGCTCTGTATAATATCATTTAAATTAAGTAACATGTCAGATTTGCCATTGTTTTTCTGTGTAAGTGATTGGGTATGTCATGCTCGCTAAAAAGTCTGTGCTTGCGGTGGCGTCGTGTGCCAGGTCGGTCACTTCCCTGCAACATGGTTGAGGAGACCGATGGCTGGCACATGCGTCATACTCGTGAACGGGTGCTGCTTGCGTAGACTGGTCTATCCGATTTGCTTACATTGTAACGGATTCATTGATGGATTACATAAGGCTTTCGCAATTATTCACTGTTTTGGCGAAAAAGAGTATACTGATTCTTCGTTCTGGGCGACTTCGCTTCACTCAGCCATAGTAATTATAATATAATAATATTCCGTTTAAAAATATTTTTAATAAACTGCTCTGATTTAAACCAACTTGTAAATTATGTAATAATCACTAAATTGTAAACTGGTTTTGAAAAGAGCAACACTAGAGTTTCTTGCCCGTTCTTCTCTAGTGAAAACCGCTTTCCGAACCGGGTGGTAGATAAAAAAATGACTGAATCTAAATGATGTTGAACATTTTAATGGATTCAATAAATTATTTTCATTTCATTTCATTTTCAACACGATGATATTAAAGTTCACAAAAAAGTTGTTTTTAATAGCGATTTTTTTTGGTTGCATTGAGTCTGTAGTTACTAAAACTACCAGCCGGTTTCATTTTCTGTTGCAGTCTATATAGATGTGGGAATAGTTCTGTATCGGGTCAAATGAAATAAATATCGTCTTGGTAATCTTCAATATATTTCATATTAAATATAACTCGTATTCACTTCATACGTCTTCCGTCTTTCACGTCTTCCGTCATCTTCCAGACTATTCTCCCTATATTCCGTCCTTGCATACTTCAACATCTTAATCATTCATCCTCTAACTCTTTCCATCTTAAATATTTTCATTAGTCATCTCTTTCACACAAACCACGTTCCATATCAGTCATACGTCAACGTTCCATTCTACTCATCTTTCATCATAACAATCAAATCCTACATAGATGTAGAATGCCTATAGGTAGCATTGCTGAGGGTGGATAAATAAATAATAAATTGATCGGGATACTTAAAATTAGAAATAAAACTTTTTATATGTAATATTCAATATTTTCTACCATGCGTTAATCAGTATTATTCCCCAGAGTTCACTAAAACAAAATAAGCAGTTAGTAAAAATAAAAAGCCGTACGTAACCAATTTGAACATCAACAACAAAAGATATTGTACAAACATGAACTTCCATTAATGCTATAATAAAATACTGTACCAAGTTAGATAATTTTATTTCGTCAAACATGACATATGAATACTGGATATGTACAAGAATTTGTAAACACAATTTTATTTTAAGCTGATTACACTCACTGAGATCCTTAATAAGCTAATATAAAAATAGAAATTATATTCTAACATTTTATAGGCGGGTATGTTAAACAATATGGTGAAGACAATATGATTATATTGATGCCACATATAAAGTCTAGCGTCAACAAAAAAACACCTCAACCGGATAGCCATTGCTTTTGATACTAGAGTTTATGGCTCCACTGCTTTTTTTTTTAAATTCTATTTCTCAAAACATTTTTTTATTAATTTTGATCGTGTTGTAGTTATGTCCAAGACATAAATGTAGATTTTAAATTGTTGATAACCAACAATTACACGGTTCTGTATCAGCTCATATACCGGGTATATCAAGACTGCGACCGAAAACGAAGCCGGTGGCAGTTTAAGCGACTTCAGACACAATGCAACAGAAAAAGTTGCAAAAAAAGGGACAATTTTTTTTTTGTTATTTTTTCCTATAACCATATTTGGGTGTTAAATACACTTTTTCCTAAAATTTGAGTATATACCCTTTAACTTATAAATAATCGAAGGTATAAAAGAGATTAAATTATTATTTTACGAAAAACTACGTATTTATGACCCAAATAAGAGGAAAAGAAAAAATACAAATAAAATTGTTTTGCAAAAGTTTTAGTTTGCAAAGTTGTCCAATTGTTTTGCAAAAGTCACTAAAAAAACACCTTGCTTCGTTTTTGGCCGCAGTCTAGATATACCTTGTATATTTTCAAATTCTTGTACATATGCCTGAAGTTAAACCTTATAATAAATTCCATTATAAATAACGTATTTAGGTGGATTATGGGTATGGTTGGTAACGGAGCGGACTAAATATAAATCATGTGTTATAACTATTTTAGCGGAGCAGCCTCCATTGCGTGTGCATTGCCATGTCTGTGTCTTTTTGTTATGTAGCCTTTTGTAGAACGTGTAGCCGCCGTAGATGCACAGCTTCTTGCCGAATTTATTGTGGACCCATTTGAACTCTGAAATGGCAATAAGAGGTTTATCAGATTTGAATATAGTGATATACAAGTATGTAGATGGCCTTTGCTGAGGACGGAAGTTATACAAGTGTATCAAGACTGCTATTAAAAACGATGCCAGGTCGTAGTTTTAGAGACTTCAGACACAACGCAACTAAAAAAATTCGCAAATAAAACAACGATTTTTTTTCTATTTTTATCCTATCTTCGTATTGGGTCGTAATTCATCATCATCATCAGCCTAAACTGTTGTCCACTGCTGGACATAGGCCTCCTCCAAATTGCGCCATTTTACCCTGTCTTCGGCTTGTCGCATCCAGCATCTGCCAGCGACCTTTCAAAAATTTCGGCAAGGTTCTTCGACAAATGTGGCCAGCCCACTGCCACTTCAGCTTGCTAATCCTATGTGCTATGTCTACTACTTTGGTTCTCTGTCGGATAAGATCGTTACGGATCCTATCCTTCAGAGAGACTCCAAGCATAGCACGCTCCATAGCTCGCTGAGTGACACTGAGCGGGCGGACCAGTCGTGCTGTGAGTGTCCAAGTCTCAGCACCGTAGGTCATAACAGGTAGGACGCACTGGTTGAAAACTTTAGTTTTCAGGCATTGTGGTAGGGGTGACGAGAAGACTCGACGTAGTTTGCCAAATGCTGCCCAGCCCAGCTGGATCCTCCTCGTAGCCTCCTTCTCAAAGTTGTTCCTACCTAGTTGAAGGATCTGTCCAAGGTAGGTATATTCGGAAACAACTTCGAGCTGGTGGCCACATACAGCGACAGGTCTTGGATCAAGGTGTTGGTTGATCATAACCTTGGTTTTATCCAAGTTCATTTGAAGACCTATGCGCTGTGAGGCTGAAGCCAGGCCGTCCAGCATCTGTTGCAGCTCCTCCAGCAATTCCGCCAATAAGACTATATCGTCTGCGAAACGTAGGTGCGAGATGTGCTCGCCGTTTATGTTGATGCCCATACCGTTCCAGTCCAGCGTCTTGAACATATCCTCCAGTGCGCTTGTGAACAGTTTCGGGGAAATAACATCCCCCTGTCTCACCCCTCTGCGCAACTGGATGGCCTTAGATTGCTGGTTTTGTAATTGGACATACATAGTGGCCGATTCATATAGGCATCTCAGCACCTCGATAGGGTAGTAATTAGGTAACAGTAAATAGCTAGTAAAAAGGTTTTCTTATATTAATGATGGAAACCCTTTTATTTTTATAGATGCTATATTGCGCAAGGGTATAATTAATATTTTAGAAAAAATCATTGGTTTACCAACCCAATACGATGATATTAAAGTTCACAAAAAAGTTGTTTTTAATCGCGACTTTTTTTGGTTGCATTGAGTCTGTAGTTACTAAAACTACCAGTCGGTTTCATTTTCTGTCGCAGTCTATATAGATGTTGAATGCCTATAGGTAGCATTGCTGAGGGTGGATAAATAAATAATAAATTGATCGGGATACTTAAAATTAGAAATAAAATACTTTTTATATGTAATATTCAATGTTTTCTACCATGCGTTAATCAGTATTATTCCCCAGAGCTCACTAAAACAAAATAAGCAGTTAGTAAAAATAGCAGTATGTAACCAATTTGAACATCAACAACAAAAGATATTGTACGAACATGAACTTCCATTAATGCTATAATAAAATACTGTACCAAGTTAGATAATTTTATTTCGTCAAACATTATGCTGACATATGAATACTGGATATGTACAAGAATTTGTAAACACAATTTTATTTTAAGCTGATTACACTCACTGAGATCCTTAATAAACTAATATAAAAATGGAAATTATATTCTAAGATGTTATAGGCGGGTATGTTAAACAATATGGTGAAGACAATATGATTATATTCAGGCCACATATAAAGTCTAGCGTCAACAAAAAAACACCTCAACCGGATAGCCATTGCATATTGATACTAGAATTTATGGCAATACTGTTTTTTTTTAATTCTATTTCACAAAATATTTTTTTATTAATTCTGATCGTGTTGTAGTTATGTCCAAGACATAAATGTAGATATTGAAATAAGACTATTATTTACGGATTTTATCGCGGATTTAGTTTAATTTTTACATTTTTTGAATTTGCGACGTTTCGATCACTTTACAGCTTTCGTGGTCACGAAAAAGTAAACTAAATCCGCGATAAAATCCGTAAATAATAGTCTTATTTCAATGTGTAACATTCGCGTAAATCTAAGAAACCATTATAAATGTAGATTTTAAAATATTGATAACCAACAATTATACGGTTCTGTATCAGCTCATATACCGGGTATATCAAGACTGCTACCGAAAAGTGAGCCAGGTGGCAGTTTAAGCGACTTCAGACACAATGCAACAGAAAAAGTTGCAAAAAAAGCGACAATTTTATTTAGTTATTTTTTCCTGTAACCATATTTAGGTGGTAAATATTTTTTTTCATAAAATAAGAGTATACTCCTTTATTTATAAATAATCTAAGGTATAAAGGAGTTTAAATTAGCAAAAACTATGGATATACCACCCAGAAATGACGATATTTAAAAAATCATAAAATATAATTGTCGCGTTTCTTTGCGAAATTTTCAGTTGCATTGTGTTTGTAGTTACTAAAACTACCACTCGGCTTCGTTTTCGGTAGCAGTCTTGAGATACCCAGTATGTACGTCCCATTGCAAAACACGGTTCTCCTTTACAAATGAGAATACGAAATCTACTATGAATAAAATACTTTGAATTGCATTCTTCTAGAATCATCACATTGTGTAATTATCTATATGTTACAATTCCTAAAATTTACATCTGAATAATATTAACATACTTTTAGTATTTCTTACATAAGTTTTTAGTACCTACACTTAAATTAGTACATATTTTCACACCTGTAGCCTGGGGGCGTGGCAGATTTCTGTCAACCGTATTTCGCTATGCAAATGCACGCCCAAGGAGGAATAGATAGAGATATTGGGCGTAGGGAAACATGTCTGATAAGAACATGATTGATTTTTTTCAAAAGCACTCAATGTGTCCCCGACTTCTATCTAATACAGGTACACTTGACCAATAAAGCGACTTACTAGACTTATTTACTGTAAAAGTATGTTAAAGAATTAATGCATACGTTTTTAAAAATCACAACTTACAAATAAATTCCTATACTACTGAAAAATTAAACTATGATTACAAATTTAAATATAATTATATTTAGATCTTAAAATAAGACGGTATCTATATTATATGGGCTTATTATTTATTATAGTCAATCCTGTACACGTTAAAGAAAGAGCACACAAACAATCACAGACAAAATATTTTACTCTAATCATTAAGACATTATAATAGAACAGACACCTCAAACAAAATGTTAGCAACCAAAACCTGTAGTCCATTGAAATGTTACAATTTAAGGACCGAATATAGCATTTCTTAGAGGACGCAATTTTATTTTTGGGACATGTTTGTGGGCTCGCCACCATTGTCCCCCGGCCGCCATCTTGGGAAAAGGGGTGAAAACACTTTTTTCGCAATAACTTGGAAACTATGCGTCTTACAAAAAATATGTAAGCACATATTTTGTAGCAAATTGTTTTGGCTACACACATATCCCAAAAATTAAATTGCGTCCTCTAAAAAATGCAAAGCTCGTGTAACATTTCAATAGACTACTGCAGTTTCGACTGACATCTATATTTTACCATAGAATTGGAGGTAAACATCTCTATAGTGTGTCTACTTAAAAACCTCTATTTTGTGGTTGATAGTAGCAGTTTAAGGCATTAAACGGCTGCGGAGCTCATGATATAAATTATATAAAATAGTTAAATACTCAAAACAATTAACAAATGTAGTTTTTAAGACATTAGAAATCAACGTAAAAGAAATCTTATACCCTGTACAATGTGTAGAGTTTACTAAAGGTCAGTGGAAATTTATATTTAATTTTCTTCCGGTTTGAAGGACATTGTAGCCAGAATAACTTAACATCGTATGTCTCAGGATGGCGAGCCCAGTTGAATGCAGAGCACTGCTATTTAATCCATGGTGTTGTTTGGTTTTGCCACGTTGCATGATCGTTTACTGTGTCAGTTTAATGATTTCTTTTGTATACGCGTGAACAGATTTTTGTTCCTCATGTCCGGTCTATTATAATACTTCAATGATTCTAGTATATTAAACCAAACAATATTCTTGAAATTTGAGACCCCTGGTCTACGATACTTGTGAGATGCTTACATTACCATGTATCATGAATATTTGTTTCGATTCTGAATGCCTTATGATCAACAAGTTTCATAGTTCTGTAGATTTTAGATTTTTATTATGACTGTTAGCATCCTTAGTTTTATTACCAAATAATTCAGTAATGGCAAAATTATTGACATCAGACAGACACGTGTTGGTGCTAAAAATAGTAGCTAGAAAGAGACAGTATAAAATAGTTAATACACCAGACAGTCATACACATAGTCCGAACTCCATAATAATATAATAAGAAACCATCGTTGTTGCGTCATGGGTATCAGAATCTACGAAAAACTACGATCTCACAAATACCCAGGCCTGAACTACATATATATAGCTCCCATTTATCTCGATGCCAGGATCAAAATAGCTTTTCGTATAACATGGTAGATTAAATAAAATCGAATCTTACACTGCATACAATTCACAGCTTAATATACACGCCATCGCGTATGGCATATTGCGGAGGCTTGTGGTTGTGCTCAGTCCTCGCCCGGATCAGAACCCCTTGGTTGTTGAGAGTGAATCTGGCTCGGCATCTCCCAGTGTTAGTACATTGCCACATGTGTGTAGACTTGCTCCGGGCGTGGCAGTAGAATGTATACCCGTGGATGATCGCCAACTCCTTGCCAAATCTGTTGTGCACCCATATCACTGCAAAGCAAAGTTTACATTGAGATTTATGAACGGAAAAACACGAAATATATTTAAGTATGAATTAGTAAATCGGTTGCGTTAATTAATTGAATTTCTAATCTTTCATAAAACATGTATTTGGATAGAAATAAATTCATACAGATAAAATCCACGAAGAATAGAATATCCAAAACTAAACATGAATCGGGTAGGTATTTAAGAGTACCTAACTATTGTACTAGATAACATTTTATACAATCTTTCATATTTATATTTCGTTTAAAATTACTACACTACCTCAAAAATATAAAACAACAATTAGATTTTAACATACACTCCGTTAAATATAGAATATTTGTTCGGAGAGTGGCAATGTTCGTTTTTGAAACGCATCAATTGATTTTCTTTGTTTGTGATGAACCTGGCCTTGCAATCGTGTCGGGAGCAGATCCAATAGTTGCTAGATTTATGCCGGCCGTCGCAGTAGTAAGTATATCCATCCACTAAAGCCAACATTTTACCTCGCGCGTTACGGACCCACTTGACTGGAAATTAAGATAATATGAAGATTGAGGTTTTTTAGCTTAGAATGAATGAATGCCTAGTTGTTTTCGGCCTTGGTTACTGTAGTGTTGGACACAATATTTTTTAAGCATGCTGTTAATATTCCGTCCTCTGATTGGCTATTATCAGGACCATATAACCTAACATAGAATTAGGAACCTCTGTGGCATACTAGTTGAAATAAGTACCAAACCGCACCAGGCCATCGTGGTGAACTAAATGGCCTCACCCCTATTGATCGTACTCTCTTATTATAGATGGCATCCGTGCCCAATATAATTTGTGGTGGCTTCGGTGTCTGTTGTAAATTAACTGCAGAGTCAACTCGATAAGACCTGAATATAAAAGCTAGCGGTGAGATGCGAGAGCAATTTAAAACATTGGAATTTAAGTTTTTTGTTTATTTTTATTATTCCAATGTACGGCGCGACGAGCATGCTGTTTGCATGATGGGAAACGATATAACTGCTCATGAACAGTAGAAAAAACAAACAACGACATGAATTACAAAGTAATGCTTGGCATTCCATTGAGCTCGCCACCCTGAGACATAAGATGATAAGTCTCAATATGTCCGATAGTTACACTGGCTACAATGTTCTTCAATCCGAAACACAGTGCGGCACATTTTTAATAGCACATATTTATAAGTAACAAAAGTAAAGGTGAAATATATGATTTTCTCTTTCATACGGTAAATATTACTAAAGTCACAGGGTCCGTACCCAGTGAATTGTCACTATTAAGGAAATATACTTACAAGCATTTTAAAACCTGGTTTCGCAGCTAACTTGTTAACCAACTCGTATTTCCACATATCTAGAGTCATCTTATAGTCGTCTTGATATAAAAACAAATATGATACGAAATAATGTATTATTCACTAAATAAAACGTACATATTATATTTATAACATTATCAATTTATACAGGGTATCTCAAGACTGCTACCGAAAACGAAGCCGGGTGGTAGTTTTAGTGGCTACAAACACAATGCAATTAAAAATTTCGCATAGAAACGCGACAATTATTTTTTATGATTTTTTAAATATCGTCAATTTTGGGTGGTAAATCCATAGTTTTTGCTAAAATAATAATTTAAACTCTTTTATACCTTAGAGTATTTATAAATAAAAGGATATACACTATTATTTTAGGAAAAAATGTATTTACCACCCAAATATGGCCATAGAAAAAAAAATAACAAAAAGAAATTGTCGCTTTTTTTGCAACTTTTTCTGTTGCATTGTGTCTGAAGTCGCTTAAACTATCACCCGGCTTCGTTTTCGGTAGCAGTCTTGATATACCCGGTATATAGTTTACAATTAAAATATATTTTATAATATCAAATTAGATTCATATTATACTTTCGAAATGCCTCATTTATCATATATTTGATTATTCTATGTGTTTCAAGAATAATAATAAAGAAACAAATAGTACAAAACCTACTAAAATAAATATTTCTAATTAAAAAAAATACACAAATTATTATAAAATATTCTGAATTTTAGAAATAAACGATTATATATTTTTTAAAACACTGCATACACAAAATGTACAAAAGAGACAGACAAGATATCTTATTCATTGCATTTACTCTCGCTATTTGCACCTGTAGCTTTGAATTACTACAATTAATTAACAAACCAATGATAAAAACAGGTCCACTTTCAGTCAGTTACTATAGCATGAAATATTATCCCTAACTTACTCTTAATATTATTATTTAAAACCTGTTAAAATGTAGTAGAAAATGAATCACTAATAAGAAGCTCGAATTTAAGAATTATCTGTGTCCAAGACTATGTTTTGATTGTCGTCAAGTAACGTAGAACTATCTTTGCGTAAATTTTTATTACAAACATGGCAGTGGAACTTAAGACTTTTTTGTTTCTGAGTATGCTACTGTTAAATAAGTATATTTTTATAAGCACAGGATATTCTGGAAATTAATAAAACAATTTTAAACATTCTTGCAGTAACAGACATCCATACTATCACTTTAGTAACACACGTTGTACTTTATACCAATAGAAATAGGATAAAAATCCCAAATCATAGGAATTTTATTACAAACAACGGAATCAGCGGAGTTACCCCATGTTCTGAAACGGAATTCGCAGTTTAAAGTCCGTTATAGTAGTAGTAATAGTTTTTCCACTTCAAAAATCTATATTCTTCTCTATAACATTAATCATTCACTCCGAACTTGGTCATAGACTCAACATACGATACGGGATATAATTTTTGGAGTACAAAGTTAGTATAGTAAGTATGACATTCGAATATTCGAACTTCGTTTCTGACCATACAGTAACCCTCCAAGATTAGATCAAACCTATCGAAAACATAACCTCAAAAAATATCTTTATAACCTGACATAAATACCATTACTCACATAATATTTATGCGTAGTATGTGTGTGTTGGAAGTTTCCTTTCTTGATCTTCCGATCCTTGTTGGTGGTGAATCGGGCTTTGCAGTTGGTATTCTTACATCTCCAGGAGTCAGTGGTCCGACTGCAAGTATCGTGGTAGTACACAAAATCGTTCACGATGGCCAACTCTTTTCCTTTACTGCTGTGCACCCATTGAACTGAAATAGAAATAATGTTAGTGATTTAAAACAAAAGATGGTTTTAAGAAATGAACTTGGATTTGTTATAATCTTACGTTCTTATTCATAGACAATTTTAAACCCTATTTTAGTGATGAATGTTTTGTCTTCTTCCGTCAAACTGAATTCCAATGTCGTTCGAAAGGGGCAAACATTCGATAACTAAAACAGGTTCAATAACCGATTATGAATAAGGTAGTTAATGAAACAGTAAACTTTAATCCTAAAGATATGATAGTCGTTGCCAACCTGCCAACAGTCGTTCTCTAAAAGCTATCCATCTTTTCAGATTTCATTAGATATTTTGATGCATTTTTTGCTTCAGTTAACAAAGTTAGAGAAAGATATGGGGCAAGTATTTATAGACAGCTAGGTAAGATAAATATATATGTCTATATCTGTTCAATGTCTGTGTTGAGATTAGGTTAATACCAGTCTTAAAGAAGTACCCAGTTTTCTGGGCACGATAATCTTAGCTGTTATATTTTTTTCCAAGGTAAGTTTTCAGCCTGCAAGCAACGTCATCTGTTTTAATTATAGCTACTACTAGCTACGATACATATGCTAGATATTTGATCAGCAATAAAAAATTCTATCATATGCTATTTTACATTAGGTTAGGATCAGGAAGTACAACTATTCTATCATTCGAGAAACGGCATTATTTATAACGGGTGGACTTTTAAACTGAGTTAATTAGGTAAAAAAAAAATTATACATTGTATTTAATTAATTTGTTTCAGAATATGTACATTACTTAATTACAAAATATCCCTAAAATCAATAATAAAAGTTGGTGTTTCAAACTTAAATATTCCAAAATCTAATCACAAATAAAAATCATTTCATTAAAAGAAATACAAAATATACCTACAACATTTTAGTACTTATGTTTGATTAGACTATACCAGTACATAATTACAGAGAAAAATCTAAGTTCGTATATACATTCCATTGACAATCATGAATTTCGGTGGTGGGTGGTTATGGTCCAACATGGACCGGTATATGGTCCTATCCTTGGTAGTATGGAACCTGGCCTTACACTTGGACCCAGCTGAGCAGTACCATACATCTGAAGTCTTGTTCCGTCCATCGCAATAAAACGTATACCTGTTTATAATAGGTATCACCTTGCCTGAAGGTTTCGTCACCCATTGCACTGAAACAAACATCATTTGAAAAGTAAGCAATGCTTTACATTAATAACTATTGCGAATTAACTAAAAAGCCCCATTTACACGGGGATAGATTTCCGCCTCAAAAATATCGTAAAACAATTGCATCGTCTATAACTTTTGTCAGGTGACTACCGTCTCTATGGCGGATATGTCATGCGATAATTGAATACGTTTCTCGCCGCGAGGAACACTCTCCGTGTAAATTGGGTTTTATATTGTAATCATGGACGATAGAATACATTAATTCGATTGTTGTCATACAGATTGGAGTTACAATGGTAGCCTTCATGGCGCAGCTGGTTAACAAGCTAGCTGTAAAACAACTGCGAGTTTAAAACTAATTTCATTCATATTAAAATAGTAGGTACCTGGGGGTTTACTCTATGATCCAAAATAAAGTTCGAATGTTTCAACGTATCTTCCACAAATGTTCGATTACTCTATCGTACGTCGTAACCATAGGCTAAGTTCGCATGTCATATTAAGTGTCATCGAGAAAACTTACTTCGTTTTGGATCATAGAGATATCACCCTGCATACGAGCAATTAAAGATTTAGAAGGGAGTCGAAGTTACCATATATAGTTAAAAATGATAACGTCCTTTAATTAATAATAGTATTTTAAATAATAATGATATAACATAAAAAAATATTTATTTAACACAAACCATCCATAGATTAAATTAACATTTAGAAAAATAAGGAACTAGAGTTATACTTACAAAATGTACAGGTATTTTCGAAGCAGATAAGTAACTAGATTAAAATTCAATATTTAAAAAAATACGATACATTTATCTGACGTCGACTCGATTTAAATCTGACATGAATTCTCTAGACACTTTTAAGTGCTAATTGAGTATCAAATTGCAATACATACATAATTTACCACATATTTCAACCCAAAGGTAGACTGGTAGATAATGCCTCTGGCATTAAGTCCGCCTTGTATACAATGTATATGAAGTATAATAAATAAATAAATAAATAATTTATTGCACAAGTTCGGTAAACGAGTAAGCTGGTCATCTGATGGTAAGTAATACCATCACATCAGTAATCACCCTGGATCATGAATTTGTTGTCAGCCCACCAAATCGGGAGGAGAAAGACGAAAGGAATATTAGGCATCCTGCAATTTCACTTACCACAGCGACAACGAAGCTTCACTTCAATTTCCTGTCAGACGACGGTACTGCCCCGGACGAGCTAATCCACCATGCTAAGTCATTACTGACAAAAGCATAGCTCTACCAAGTCCCATATTATTTATTTAAAATAATTAAGTTAAGAATTATATCCTCAAATAAACACCATTTGTCACAAAATACTTAGGTGGGGTGTGATTGTGTTGCAACTGAGTCCTTATGAATTCCTTATCACTATTTACTACAAACCGGGCCTTGCAAGTTCGGTTCCTACATCGCCAGTACTGCCGCCCGGCTTTCACACGCTCGCGGTAGAAAGGATATTTTCTCAATATTGCGACTTCAAAACCTGTGGAGTTTCGCACCCATTGCACTGAAACAATTGCATTATTATATCGTGAACATTGCTGCATAGGCATTCATAATATTAATTATGAATATATTTTTTTTATTGCAATGAATGACGAGTCTGCCATTCGCGATGGTAAGCGATACAACCGCTCATGAACAGTGAAACCAAACAACGCCTTGAATTACAAAACATTGATTGCCCACCCACTGTGCTTGCCATCCTTCCGCAAGTCTCATGTCCATTACTTACTCTGGCTACAATGTTCTTCGATCCGAAACACAACAGTGCATTTATACTGCTGTTTGGTGCGAGAAATAGACAATGCGGTGGTACCTACGTAGGTGACCACGAACAAATGAGAAACCTACAACCAGTAATTTATGGATGATTATTATCTCTCTGATTGCCTTGGTGTAGTTGGACTACAGTTTGATTGCAAAGCCGAAGTCTCCAGTTCGGGCAAGTGATATTAGATTTTTCTATTCATTATCAGCCTGGAATCAGGAATTTGTGCCTGATGTTTTTGATAGTTTGTCTCTGATATGTGAGGGGCCGCCTGGGTAGCTACCACCACAATATCTATTTCTTCTGCCAATCAGCAGTTTAAATGCATTTGTATAAATTTACCTATACAAATGCATTTTAATTATGTATATGTTTTCACCAAGAGAAATGTTTGTGGGCTGCACACTGAACTTGCCTGTACGTGGCCTCTAATCCAGAACCTTTCGTCATTAACCGTGCCTGGGCCACCGCCACTTCAACATGCTAATCCTTTGGCCTATGTCGGTAACCTTTGTTCTTCTACGGATCATTTCTGATTCGACAATCTCATATAGGGGATACTATTCTATCTTAATTTATGATGAGTACGATAGTTATATATCATACATCAAATATTTCTAACAGTTCACTAGTTAATTTAATATATCAAGAGACAAATAAAACTCAAAATCATCGCAAAACAAATTTAATTTGCAACATCAGTATCAAATAACTAAACCTCATCTACTAATCAGTGTGTACTGAATACCTGTCATTGTAGGTTTTTCATAAGCAATAGAAATGTACATAAACAGTATTCACTGGGAACACAATACGGCGTATTACAAGAAAACTTTATGTTCACCCCAATGTATTGAAAACACTACGACACAGAAAGCGCAGTAGTGGTTATTGCTCTATACCACGATTCACATGATATAATTTTTTTGCAGAGTCCGCACTGTTTTTATTATTAATCTTTTTATATTTTTATTAATCTATTTACGTAAAATTAAACACATATTTCAATAAATAATAAAAGAACCATCTACATCGGGGACACAACCGTTGAAAAATATACACTTATTATAAAATTGAGATCCATTGCTTATAATTATATTCCATCGCCGTGTGGAATGTATTTTTGAGGCGTTTAAAGCACCAAGACAAAGGGAAGTACAAAATAAGACGGCCAACCTTCAAGTCTAAATGAGCATTGAAGAAATATAAAAAAACACCTTAGCTTCTAAAGATGAATATAACAAATAACGGACATAAAGGCATCGGTAATAAACTGAAAAATAATATCTCCGGTTAACGTGCTTTTGCAACTTTCATACATTACTATAAGTAGTGACATATAATTATATACGCATAAATTCAAATCCAACGGTATTTAATCTTGCACATAAAACAGAAACAATAACATAAGATTGTATTTGTCCCGAATAAGCTGCGAACAAATTGATTGACGTGTTGACCAAACTACACTATGATACTATCTGTATGCAACATCTACAGAGAAAAAAATATTTTTTTGTATGCAAAATGTATGTAAAATAATGAAGCCTGTCGAAACCACCAGTTATTGGCAATCAATGCAGACGCGACTGGCGATGTGGCGGTGTCTTCGGCCACAATAGTGGGGCAGAGCATTCAAATGCCCTACTTGGGCACACTTCAATTAGTGTGGAAAAAACTAGTTGTATGCATATTCGGATAGCAACCTCCTAAGGCGATCGAAGAATACCTTAGTACAAAGGATAGAAGTAGTCTAGATAGCAGTTTCAACACGTCAAATTATGAAAATTATCCTAAATGTAGATTATGAAGAATATGTGCCAATGTGCCATAGGTCGCTGTACTGGTCATATTTTAATAATGATATACCATTATACATAGCAACATTATACATAGCAACCTTAGAATCATAAATTATATTCAACACCTACATGTTCTTTGAACTTGCTGAACTTTTCACCTCCCCTCCCTTTCTCTTTTGTTCTTTTCTTTATCCAAACCGAATAACAGATCTACGATCCAGTAAGATTTAAATGACTACGATTATCTCTTATCACTTGCAAATTGTCAGACCATAAAGCTTCCTATATCTTATAACAAGTGCCCCTACTAATGATCATATTGGGAGGCGGGTGGTTATGTTGCTTCAGATCCACTATGAACCCTTCCCTGCTGAAAATGAGCCTGGCGAAGCATCTGCCCCATCGAGTACACCTCCACACTTCGTTCTTCAGACCTTGGCTTGCGCGGTAGAAGGAATAGCGGTTCACGATAGCCAACGGCTTTCCCGATTGGTTGTTCACGAAGTATACTGCAAAGGAAGGAACGTTGCATTATTCATAGCATTTGTGTAGGCATGGTAGTTGATATGTTGTTTACCTTCAAAGTTTGTTAGTTGTCCCACTGCTGGAATGTCTTCAACAAATGTCAGAGTTAGATATCATTCACACTTCGGTTCAATTAAAACTTTTTTAAAATCACTTTGCCACCCTTGTTTAGTTAAACCTCGACGATTAAGCGAGAAAATATTGCGATCAGCGGTATATTATAGCATGGTTCTTCGTTTAAATAAAAATATAATTAACGGGAAAAAATATTCGATACTTTTGTAAATATACATCACATTTACTGGTGGTAGGTCTGTCATATGTGAGAGGCCATCTGGGTAGGTACCACCGCAATGTCTATTTCTCCCGTGAAACAACACTGCGTAAGTGCACTGTTGTGTTTCGGATTGAAGGACATTGTAGCCAGAGTAACTACTGGACATATTGAGACTTAACATTTTATGTCTCAGGATGGCGAGCGCAGTGGAATGTTGCTACTGTTTATGAGCGGTCGTATCGCTTACCATCAGGCGAACAGGCTTGCTCGTCTCGTCATTCGTTGCTATAAAAAAAAACATTTTAATAACTGGCTTTTATTAAACATTTATTATTTTCAAAAATATAACAGTATTTTTTTACACTATTCACATTTACATTAATTTACAAATCACATTCGAGTCATGTATATAAAGTCTAATTCTCAAAAATGGTTATGACTGCCAGTCAGTTTGACTATGACGTCATCTATCGTCGTAATGGCGGCCTTGCAGTTTATTTTTTTCTTGGCACAGCGCCATCTTGTTTTGCTGCCATTTTGATAATCTTTAACGAATCTAAAATGGTCGATCTGTATGGCGGTCTGACTGAGAGCCGTCATCACGAATTTTGGCACTGTAAAATGAAATAGGCGTTGTTAATGCTATCTTGTGTATATTATTTACAGTCATGCATGTATGTACCCACACAAAAAATCTTCATTACAGATATTATTTTAGTATTTCATATAATTATTAGTATGTGAGTCTACCTACCTGGAATTCGACTATGAGATTAATAAGTAATTAGTACTATTATTTACGAGTATTTTAGTGAGAGAGTCATTTCCAAAAAAGTGACAGACGGTTACAAAAGCATTAGTAAAATATTTCTGCCACATGCATAAAAATAATATGGCTCTATGTGTGCGCTCTATAAACAATACTCTATATACAACAGGAAAAGGACCAAGAATATAATATTCAATTGGTCAATTGACAAAATACAATAAAATAAAGTGTGACGTATTAATTTTAGTTATTAGTTACAGACTAAAAGACAGACTATAGACTCTATAGTCTTTTGGACGTCACTGCATCATCAGCTGTAGTAGAAAAAAAGGCAAAATAAAAAGCAACAACATAAAAATTCAGTACCACAACTGCATTATTTATTTCGAATATTACGATTGTTACGATGTTTCATATAAATTCCGCTGGACGAGCGGAGCAAACTCGGGGGTTTGTGGTTATGCTCGTTGGCAGTGTTGACAACACAATACTCCAGGTTAGTGACTATAGATCTAGGACATCCTCGGTGGTAGTCGGAGCAATACCAGCGCCAGCGGTTGTTTGTGGACTGCATCCGTCGGTTGTAAGTAAAGTCTTGGTACAGCAGACTTGTTGAACCAGTCGTCAGTTTGATTAGGACACCTGGAAAATTAGAACAGTTAGGTATATTATTAAAAACAAAAATTTAGGTAAGTCCGAAGGCGCAGCGAGAACTTTAAAGGTAATCTAATAAACACGGATTAGCTTTGGCCCAACATTTAGATTTGACTCGATTATTTTGAATAGCTAGGTATTTACGGCTTCATAAATAAACACGGATGTACCCTGTAAACCTGTTATGGCAACCCACTGATTTGATAAGTAATAAATGAACAAAAGAAGCTAGCCAATTCTAAAGCCTTGGGCTAAAGTTAGTCTCTTACTCATCAAAGTTTATTAAAGAGGCCCTAGGATATTGTAGATAAAAATGATGTTGTAAAGTAACTAAATGAACAGGATTTTCAGTCAACAGTCAGCTGTGTCTTTTATCCATACATGTTTTCAGCCACGGAAAGTACACAGCTAAATAGACTCCACTATAGATTTACGAAGTGAGTTGTTGGAAAGTCAATCCTGCGGCCTGTCTGTATCAGCCCACATACGTCCCACTGCAAGTCCGGGCGTCCCCTACAATCGAGATGGACTAACCTGAGCTATTGACTAATTAAGTTAGATATGTAAGCATTTCATCACTTTGGAATAATTAGAAATGGTTATACATTACAATAAATAACCAGATTTCAAATAACATTGTTGTTGCTTTGTAAATAATTTAGAGGTTCTAGGGTTTTTCCGCAAGGGTGTCTTGAAGATGAAGAGGATGATGTATAAACAATAAAATCCTCTTTCGTAGATCACAATTAAAAATTTACCTTGCGTAATGCTTACCCTCACAGTGACATAATTTATATAGTTTAAGTGGGTACAGGTTATTCAAATAAAAACTTAGTATAATTTAATCATTGTTATTATAAATTCGACAATACATTACTAAACAACTTTCAAAAATATTCAAATTAGTTATATTATAATTAAATAATAATAAATATTAATTATATTTCTATTCAATCCCTCTAAGCAATGATCACAATCGCTCCCGCTGTCGTAAGGCATCCTATTTCAAAATTCCATTTCATTCAATATTTAAATGTTTAGATATTTTAAATATTATATTTATAATCTTTAATACATCAAATTGTTCCTTTGGTAACGTTATAATAATTACAAATATAACTTATTCTATATCATCTTAAAACACGTATTTGTGTTTACAAATAAATTATTTGGAATGTATAAAAATTACACTATACTTATACGCTTTACGGTTAATAATTTTAATATACACACTTTCCTGCACCAACAAAGGTTTAAAATATTTTTTCTCATTTTTTTGGTTATTTTAATAAGTCCTAATTTATTTCCAAAATTTTAAAAGTTTTAATTTTTTTTATTAGTGTAATATTTTTTGTTAGCTCTAAAAATCTTAAC
Source organism: Hyles vespertilio (assembly GCA_009982885.2). Lineage (NCBI taxonomy): Eukaryota > Metazoa > Arthropoda > Insecta > Lepidoptera > Sphingidae > Hyles > Hyles vespertilio. The sequence goes on along the minus strand of CM042809.1, from coordinate 17,317,521 downwards.
ACAAACACTTTTTTCGAAATGTCATTTTATTTCTTACATTACGTTATATATTTTTTTTACACTTTCTACAACATCCCTATAAAGTATAAATAAGTTAGATATTTTGCAATATATAGGTTAATACTATGTATTTTAATACTAAGTTAGAACCACAATTCATAAGGGTGTTATAGTGTCAAAAAAACATTGCAACTTTCCAAAATACAAAACCAACAGATAAAACACGCAACATATTTTTTATTAGCCCTATGTAGCTATTTAAACTAGAAACTGAATTTTGCATAATAAAGTGATTGATTTTAAGTCTTTCGAGACTTTTGAAGAAAGATAAGATGTTTATTGCATATATTATTTTTTTACGTATAAGTCCAATGATTGTTTTCAAAGGTTTTTGTGCTATATCAATCAAAAAGCTTGATCAAATCTTGTTATACTTTTTGAAAGTATATCTCATTTAAATAAATTCGTCATAATCAATGTAAAAGTCATCGATCCCAATGTTTCTTTTAGAAACGACAAGCGGCCCGGGTGCAGATACATTATTTTTAAATATATTCCATAAGTTATTTTTCAAATTAATCCTACACGATTGAAAACACATTTTCATGGCCTATTCAATTCAAACAATCAAATCTTTGCTCTTTATAATATTAGTATAAAGAATTATAATTTATGTATGTATTGAACCAATAAGCATTGGAAAATTAATGATATATGAATACTACAGAATATTATAAAAAAAATATCATTATATTTGGCACTACTGTAACTCTGCGAACCTCAAGACGGCATAGACATGATGATCAGCACCAATACGCGGTTCTGCGTATCATTTTCATTCTCATTTTCAACTTTACCAAACAAGTATGAATCAAAGACTGGATCTTCGCAACAGAAGTAAAAGACAACAAAAATCAACTAAACACATCAAGCAATAAACAATAACAAAAATCGATATTAGGATTCAAGACTATCCCGTGCACACGAATTATCTCCTTAAAGATATTATTAATTACACTCATGAAATATCTGACGTATGTAGGTTTTTTATAGCATAGGTCCAGCAAACAAGCAAGCAGGTCATCTGATGGGAAGTGATTACTGCCGCCCATAGGCATCCACAGCACTTCAATTGTGGATGAATTGCCGGTCCATCAGATCGGAAGGAGAGCGGAAAACATAATGAGAAAAGTAGTATCGGGCATACGGTATTGAAAATTGTACGTCCAGACATGAAACAAAGTACCAAAGCTCAAGGGTTTCCTTGGGAACATTAGCTTCTAAAAATTATACAAAAACAAAAATAAATATTTATAAATTCGAGGTCACTTATACATTAAATTGCCTAAGTATGCGAATGAAGTCCAGTTGTGGATATGACCACGCCGTCGACGGTAACCGCGGAGGCCTTGCATTTGAACTTGTGTTTCTTCGCGCAAGTCCATCTGATCCTGTTTCCGATGAGGGACCGGGAGTGCCTGAAGAACTTGTGGCCTCCGATGTAGATGTTTGTGGTCTCCCGATAGAGCCGCGCTCGGAGAATCGACGCCATGAGTGCTGAAATAAGTTAAATTCCATTAATGTTCTCAAACAGGGTAAAATTAACAAAAATAAATTATAAATAATGTTAAATTATAACACGAATAAATACAAATTTGCAGATACATATAACAAATATTATTTTATTTTTTTAATAAGGATTACGATTAACTGAATATGCAAATATACTTTGTGTAAGACAAAATGATTTAAGATAACGTATTAATTGACAGTATGCTGTTTCAAAGTGCAAAAGCAAAGATTTTAATGAGTTCGTATTTCATTGTTCTTTTTTGGACCGAAAAACAATCTAAATGTTTACAGTAAGTAGTTAATAAAGACTAATTTTAATTAGATTGTCAAGAATTATTACTGTAAAAGTTGAAAATAATAACGAAAAATTTAAATCAGTAATGTGATTTGAATGTCTTTACAATGTGAACAAAATTGAGTATTGTAATGGAAATATTCAGTAAAAATAAAAGAAACGGATTTTATACAAAACTTTATTTACAGATTCAATTATATTATTGACAAAAATATATCATAACCAATAATATAACAAAGTAAATTACTCGGTGATCATTGAGAATTATTATTCTACCACCTATTCCTATTCCCAAACTGTTTTGATTGTAATTTTATAATATAATAGGTATATGTTTCTAGTGATCAGTTCATTTTGTTCATCATTCGCCAAATAATATAGATTAGTGGACTCAATATCACTGATTTGTTAAATTACTTAATATGACAAAGGTTCATGCCAATAAAGAAACTTATCTTCATCATCATATTATTATTATGAAGCCACAGGGACTGACTGCCTCAGGGCCGAAACTGCGTTAAGCGGGCGCCCGCGACGGGCAACCGTCGCGCGTCTCCTCGAGTGGACACGCGTGCGGGCTCCGTGAGAACGTGACGGTCCCCGTCGCGGGTACCCGTCGCGGAGACCGGATTCACGCAGTGTCGCTGGTTCAATTTTAAAGGTGTGCATGTACAGTCGTGTCGATGGAGAGCTTAATATATTATTACATAGCAAAACGACGACTAGCAAAAAAAAAACGACAGCCAGGAAGGCTGTTTATTGAATTTAGGTTGCTAGGCGGAGAATTTGTTGTAAAGTTCAGTAAATTAAGAGAAAATGAAAACTCATTGTACAAATATTTTAAAGTTTCGATACCGGTCTATGGCGAATTATCTTCGAAACTGGAACCATATTTGATGGTCAACAACTTAAGGGTAAAATCTGTATCAGTCATATCACCAACGGAAAGGCTAAAAAATCTTTATTTTCCGTCCACCTTGTAAGCGGGCGTTCGACATTTTGCTTGCCTGTACGTGGCCTCCACTCTAGAACCTTTCGCTATGAATCATCTATAGAATCCTTTGCGCTATGTCGGTGACCTTTATTCTCCTACGCATCTTCTCATTTCTGAGTCAATCTCGTAGGGAAATACCTCTCGATTGCTCGTTGAGTGACTTTGAGCCTTCTAATGAAGCCCAAAGTGAGAGGCCACGTCTCAATGCCCTATGCCATCACCGTCATGTTACCGCTGGCGGACACCGCGCGCTTTACCACGCGTGCCCCCGCGACGGGTTCCGACGCACGAATGCGGGCCCCGCGGCGCGGGTGCGGGACGCGCCTCCCCGTGCTGGACGCCCGCGCGGATCCCCGCGACGGAGCACTTTTGTATGAAACCGCGCGAGTGCCCGCTTAACGCAGTTTCGGCCCTCAAGGTTTACCACAATGTATTTAAAAGGATTTCTGAATGTACTGAAATGAACTCACATTATGCTATTTATATACTTGTACTATAAAGCGTACGTTAATATAATTAATTCCATATAATTTTAAATTAAAAAAAACATATTTCTATGACATACAAATTGAAAAAAAAAAACTATCATTCGTGGAAACTTGAATGCACAAATGCAATAATTTGGTTGCGATAACACCGATATACCAGGATGGAAGGGGTTAAAACGTAAACTCCTATATTTTACACTACAATGACAGTGTTACCTCAACGCACCATTATTTATGTTCTTTTAAAACAATAATAATAATTACTACCCAATTAAGTACCCTCAGCTGGACAAAGACATTCCTTTTCTTCAAAAATTTAGTTCAATTTAATATATTCTCCAGTTTGTGTGATATGATAGCGTGGCGGCTTGTGATTGTGCTCTTCAATAAGATATTTCAGGTTGCCTTCTACATCAGCCGTCCGTGCTCTCGCCTTACATCCCATCCTGCGCTTGGTACAGTACCAAAAACTAGGACTGTACTGGGAGAATGTGTAATTGTTGATCATCAATAACCTCTTCTTGCCAAATCTGCTCGGTATGAAATGTACTGTAAATAAATATAGCATTAAAATTGTGATTTCGGAATTAAGATGGCGAAAACTATGTTCATCAAATGAAGCTTTGGATAACAGTCGAATTAAATAAATAAATAAATAAATAACACCCAACAGTCACATACATAGTCCTGACCCCACACTAAGATCGAGTCTTGTGTCGTGGGTATCAGGAACTACGAGAGACTTTTCGGTCTCACAAACACCCAGACCCGGAAGAAATATTTGTGGGCCGCACAAACATTTCTCTCGGTGCGGGGATCGAACCCGCGGCCTCTCGTTTCACAGGCGGCGTCTAACCGTCAGCGCCACGGAGGCTGTCAAATTGAGAGATTGAGATGAATTGAGAGATAAATGTGTATCGTTAATGGATAGCTTATTTAAATGCCATTGCACCTTACATCAGGTGAAGTGCAGTCACTTTAATATTTATATATATTCATAAATATAGTAGAAAGGTAAAGAGATAGATCGGCATAGAGCACCCATAGATAGATAATCACGAACTGGAAGTTCAAAAACCAAAGCTTATAACATGATTATTGAAACCTTACGGTTACCTTTACAATGTAATACAAGCATCATTATTTTAAAAGTATTGAGCATTTTTAAGTTTATTTGTACAATCAAGTTTTAAACAAATACGAATTTGAAATAAAACATAAATCCAAGATTTCTTCATTCTTTTCCCATTTTTGAAGCTAATGCAAAGCCTTACAATAAGTTAAAAAGAAAACACATGTTATTAAAAAGGTTTTATTCATAATAGTGTAGCAATAGCTTTATAATCCGTTTAAGCTTTAAAAACCAATTTTATCATGTAGGTAGTTGTTATGGCTAAGATAATTTTAATAATACAAGATAATTTATGGTGCACATAAATTACTTTTATATACTCGTATAATAATTATCAACGAAAAACAAAACATTTTTTTGCAAAACGAAACAACGTACAGAGCTAAATAAATACTAAATACAGTACAAGTTTTATAGCAAGAGCACCTATAAACTAAAACTACAAGATACTTTTAAGTCTCACAACATCCAGACCAGAAACTAAACATCATTTTTGGATTACACCAGTATCAAACATACAGGCATCCAACCCACGGCTTTATGTTTCACAGCACACGTCCTAACCAAATGCACCTTGAAGGCTTCGATGTAAAATATTCTATGTAACATAAGTTTATGGGTACTTATACATATTCCATTTTACAAATACATGATGTTTGGCACAGTATAAACACGGAAAATAACAATGTTTAAGATTAAAAGTGAAAATGAATAAAATACTGATCATGAAATAATTCAATAACTGCTATTATTTCAAATAAGCTAGTCCCACAACGTTAAATTAAAGCTGCGGTTTGATCTCCATCGAGTAATTTATTTGACTTTTATTGAGATTCAATGGTCAATACACAAATGGTCAAACCATGCCATTGGTTCGCATTGGTCTTTAATAAATTACATTTTCAGAATTTTCCTTCTTTACAAAAAATACAAATGATTTATACATTCTTTGGCATATTTTCGTTGTTACAATATTTAATTTTTTTTACGTTTCAATTTTAAGACGCAACAACCTCACGGGTTCTGGTTATTCCAGATCGGTATGAACTATGGAAGTCCTTCAAAGACGCGGAGGTTCAGCAGTGAACATTCTAAGACTGAAGAGAGGGCGCAAAACTAAGTCCTGGGAGCAAAACAACTTTGCGATGCCCTATTCCCGAAGGATTTCCACAACGATCTGTTGGAAGCAGCTTAAATCCAGCAACTTGTAAACATGTAGGATATTCGTAGACATTATCGATACGTGTAATGAACGCTTAACATACATTTTAATGGTTGTGTTGAGTAACATTGATAAGTCTCTCTTCATGCAGGATGGCGACAGCCTTGCAGCCGAGGTTCCGCTTGACGCAGCGCCAGTGGCTCGTCAAGCCATTGATCCGATCTCTATTGAACGCGTGACCGTTCGTCACCAGGTTCAAATTCCCCGATCTGTTTGTAGTAAAGTTATAACCTTGAAGAAAATAATTTTCTTTAGAATTCAATTTTTAATAGCAAAATTGATTTTAGATCTCTTTTTGCATAACACTTTCCACACAAAAAGATAAAGAGGCAGATTAATTCGAATTCAAACTTAGCTTCAATATTTTAAACTATATATTTTTATGAGAATACAAGTCATATCTTTATGATTGCGACTAGTGTGATGTACGAGACTTACTAAACTTCTCCAAATAATACAGACGAATGTAACGGTCCCTGTTTTATAAATTGTAAATCAGTTTTTTGAAATCTCTGTAACATCATCCACTCATAGTTTGTTTGCTAATCTAGAAAATCATCCACCTATAAAAATGTATGCATGTATTATTGACTTTTTTTTTTCAATTTTGCACTGTTTGGGGTAACAATAAATACAAATTTAAATGCCAAATAATAATATGGAACACGTAGAGGCCTTATCAAACTAGGTATTTCTTAAAGGTAACCTTGGAATGGATATATAAATAGGCGAAAGACATGGCAATTTAAGACGTAAATGAAATAATAATAATAAACAATAGATAAACTATAAATACATATAACATCCCTTGGATGGTAAGACGGGATGATGTAATGGGTGAGATTTAATAAAATATTGAAAATATCCGCACTCGAAAAAGAGAAAAAGACAACAAATTCTAAATATGTATTTAATATTAAGACCATGAATTGCATAACAATCATCGAATGATTTCTTAAATCAGGGAAATTTTACTCCTTAGAATATAACTTATTACAATTTTTGGCAAAATCAAACATCTATTTACAATTTATGAATTAAGTACATACTGGTAATGCTTTGTACAACTGAAAAATACCGAGCTAATTGATAAAGACATAATTACAAACGCTATTTTTATTATGACAAAAAAAAGACGGATATTAATAGGAAGGATATGTCTTACTGAAATCCGATAGAAAACAACAGCTTAGCTGTCATCTTTTTTCTTTATGGCTAGTCAGTTCAAGATCTTTTAACTGAAGAATCGAAGTAACTACATTCACACTCTTACATTATTTATTAAAGTTATTTATCACTCTATGCAAGTTGTACTCCATAAAATTTTCGTATCCTCTATCGCACTTCACAATCATAGACTAAGTTCGTAGTGAATGATAAATAGCATAAAGTGTTGACTTTTAGAAGAGGAAAACTTGTAGGTTTCTTCGAATTTCGAACATTTGAACTTCTATCGCATCATAGAGTAATCCGCCTCTATGGATCTATCGATTAGCGAGAGACGAATAAGTATATATTTTCATTCGATATCTTATCAGCCTGTAACCATGCACTGCTGACCATGGGACTGTGGACTTTAAAAGAAGTGCGATTGAGAGAGCTTAGGTAAATATCCAACGCAATGGCTTCTTCCAGGATGGCAAAAACAAGGATATCTGATGGTTTCTTAGTATCTGTATCAGCCCATATACGTCCCTCTGCAGGGCACGGGCCTCCTCTACAATCGAGAGTACGATTGAGAGTGGTTAGGCCTATTGGTAGTCCTAGTTTGACAGCCTCAGGCTCAGGCCTGGCGCAGGTGGTTAGACGCCGCCTGTGAAACGAGAGGCCGCGGATTCGATCCCCGCACCGAGAAAAATATTTGTGCGGCCCACAAATATTTCTTCCGGGTCTGGGTGTTTGTGAGACCGAAAAGTCTCTCGTAGTTCCTGATACCCACGACACAAGACTCGATCTTAGTGTGGGATCAGGACTATGTATGTGACTGTTGGGTGTATTTATTTATTTATTTATTTAGTTGGTTTCTTAGATTTACGTGAATGTTACACAGTGAAATAAAACTTTTATTTACAGATTAGGTCACGGGGCGGACCACGAAAGCTGTAATAATCGTACCACGAAAGGTAATCGAAACGACTGGAAGTAAAAATATGTAAAAATTAATCCAAATCCACGATATAATTCGTAAATAGTAGGTTTATTTCAAAATGATGTCTAAGTTATAATTAATCCAAATACAGTCACCCATCCCCATGATTTCCACAGCGACCTAGACAGTTTAATATAGAATCCTGAAACCTGTATTAATTCCTTCATCTTCCGGTGGGCATCAAATAATTATAACAATGCAAAAAATACATTTGTTCAATGATTGTGCGAGGTATACCGCACGACGGCGTGGAAAACAGTGACTACACTAGCTTTGCACCCGTCATTTCTCTTCACGCAGCGCCAGGACATCCTCCTAAAGGTACCGTGGTTCCTGTTGTACCGACAGCCGCGAAATATCAGACATTGATTTCCGAAACGATTCACTTCGTAACGCACATCTGAAACATTAAGGGTGTTTTTTATTATAATTATATCTGATGCTTGTATCTAAACGTATTTTCAAATGGAAACAATTTTCGCGAACCGACATTTAAGACATCATCAGCAACTCTGTCGACCGCCTTTAGGGATACAAGCGCAGGAATTTTGTAGGGACTCGACTCAACCGTCGCTCGGATGGTTACATCTTTCCCGGGTGGTTTAACGTTGATTCATAAAACTGTCAAGCTCAACATCACCGTTCTGCCTCTCCCAAAGCTGTGGTAGCGATAAAGTTAGCGTTTTTTCTCGCAAAATCAACAGAATTACAGGCGAAAATTTATGTATTATTGAGTTTATACTGGAAAATGATAACGCTATACCTTATGATACGTGCGGGAGTCCAGGCAGAGTGATTATTATTACAGGAGTATGTACATCAAATATAAATAAAAATAAAATTTCACCTCAACATCGCTCAGTAGATGGAATCATTTTCATTAATACTTTTTTACGAAGACCTGTTGATAGTGTCTAGCACTCAGCGACATAAATAAGAGATAATAATATCTTGTCAATTTCAAATATATTTTTTTATAATATTCTATACATGTTTCCCTAAGCTATTTATAGGAAACTTTGCACCAAAATTAAATGCTTAATTATATTCTACTATATCAACATAATTTTATTTACCCTTTAATAAATTAAACAATCACATTTGTTTAAAATTAAAATAAATTAATAATACTCAATTCAATAAAATATCAGATTTAATGTTAGAAATTAAATTCGATAAATAGCTAATAATTAAACTGTAGACCTGTACTACGAGTACTTTCTATATTTTTCAATATTTTGATGACCCATCGCACACATAATTTTATATTATGAAAGTCGCATTTAGAAATTTTAAAAATGCTTTGCCGCAAATTTTATTGATATTTTATAACCTTTTTATCGCCATCAACTCTGCGATCTACTCGCATGTCATAATACGCCCATTTAAACATACTGCGTAAAAGTTTTAAATATATAACTTAAATAATACTAATAAGAATTCTAGATTCACAATTAACATTACTCGTAACAAATTAACAGGACCAGCCTGGTCATTTAATTATATTGAAATCGACTTTCAGTATATTATTATACCTAAATGTAAATTATTTACAACTTTTCGAAATACTATGAGATTGACTGATTCTAAAACCAGGGGAGTTACTCTATGACGCCACACGAAGTTCGAATGTTTGATATCCGGAGTAAGATTTTTTGAGCTTTCCACTTCTAAACATCAATACTATTCTCTAAAATAATTATCATTTGCTCCGAACTTATTCTATGGTTACGATTACAACATTTTGTGGAGTATCTAAGCACATTAGGAGACTGTTCCGTCCTCATACCCGCCACTACATCTCCTGTAAGCCAGGATCAGGAGAGAACAATGGCACGCATTTTAATGACAGCAAGCATTGAAGCTCGTCGAGTCTCCGGGAATATCTAACTTGTCTTTAACCCGCAACGATACTTTCGTCATGAATCATGAATTGGTACATTAGCAATTAGCAGTTTTACGTACGGCGTCCGATTATTTGAAGTTGGTATGGGATCTTAGAGTAACACTCCCTATTTTGGTTCCTCCCCGTAAGGGACGCACGAAATCTACACTTTAAACTTACTTTATACAAATATTTGTATGAAACATTTATGACGACAACAATTATGACATTATTTAGTTTTAAATTTGCTAATGGGTTGGTCTACTAACAGATTTGATTTTTGCTTAACATTTTATCCTTCTTAGTCATCTTGGAGGTAGAAAAGTTAGTCTTCTTTCTTGCATCAATCCAATTCAGATTGACTTCTGTTTAGTGATTATGAAATCCCCTTGTCTTGATGATAATGTTGTTTATAGTCATCACGAAAGCTGGGCATCCTGTAGTCTTCCTGACACATCTCCACCTGATCTTTAACCCTTCGTGCTGATGGATGGTGTATCTGTGGCAGTCCATATCGAGACATCGCTTGCCGCCTGGTGTGAAGCCAAAAAATGCTGGAAAACATGGTAATTTATTAACAGAAGTTGAGAATAAAAAAGTGAATGTATATTGTATTGTATCAGCCCATAAACGTCCCACTGCAGGACTAGAGCCTCTTCTACAATAAAAAATACGATTGATAGGATTAAATAGTAAATTAGCCGGACTAAAAATCATGAAATTTTTGAAAAATATCTTTGATTTTCTTTTTTGTTTAAATTTACAACAAATTGAATTAAAGCTCTAAACATTACTTAATACGGAGAATTATTGTAGAATTGTATTGTTTCACGGGGTTTTCAGTTCGTATCGCTCTTACTGTTTTGTTATTCAAAAGTATACTACTAAGAATAGTATTAAACTAAGTGATTGGGGCCGTTACAAATCACAAAGAATCGCTCCAAAGTACGGACATGCTTACAATGCTATGATAATGTCTACAATATTGTCAACCAGAGATACCTATTAGTACCTTAATTAGTACAAAGAAGAGCAATTGGCAACTGGATAAAAATCGATGCATTTTATATTCCTAAGCTAGATAATGACAACACAAAATAGTAAAATTTATAGTAAAATCATAATCACGTTAGCTCTCTAAAAGGAAAACAGAAATAGATTACATTATATAGAAAACATTTATTTTCATATTCAAATTATATTATTATTTTAAGAAATCGTCTTAACCTAGACACTGTACAAAACATTTTTTGTAATAAAATTAAAATACAAACAACAAATAAGGCATCTAATTTATAATTCCCTGAAATATGATGAACAATAAAAAAAATAAGAAAAATATTTTCTGATTGGTCAGTCACCAAAAATCTAACTCTAAAAAGTGTATAAATCAAGTCATTATAGTTTTTGGAGTCGGTACTTCGTTAATACGGAAACCGAGGGGACGGACATTCCAAAATATGTGTTTACCGCATTGAAAACTAGCCCCATACACGACAGTAAAGGCATCCTGGCGTCCAAATTTAAAACATTAATTTAAATTTCAAAACATTGGAATTTCTTGAAATAAAACTATTATTTACGGATTTTTTCGCGGATTTGGTTACATTTTTACATTTTTTGAATTCCCGACGTTTCGATTACTTTACAGCTTTCGTGGTCACGGGGCGGACTGAGGTTTTAGTCATCCGCTCAGTGACTGTTGCAATTTAACTACCCTTAATTTTGAATTATTAAATAAAAAAAGTTAATTTAAATAACTAATCTGTTTTTGCGTTCCGATCCACGCAGAAGGAGCTCACTGTGTCTTGAGGTCTGGCAGTTGGTCTTTTGGTTAAATAAATAATAGTTTTATTTCAATGTGTAACATTCGCGTAAATCTAAGAAACCATTGGAATTTCTGTCGTATTCCCACCGGATAAGATTGAACAACCTTTGGTAAAAAATTTAATCACCATGCTGTTAGATTTTCTCGCCTCGAAGATACGAATATCGTAAGGATATAAAAAAGTTGCATCGTGTGAACATTTGTTAGAACACGATTATATGAGGCAGTTGTCATGCGACAATTGCGTATGATTCTCGCCGCGAGAAACTCTTAAAATAAAGTAATAAGGGGACAAGCACTGCCAGAATGCGCAATTAAGTGTGAACTATGTCGGTTCTCATTATCGGAATTGCGCGAATATCGCGTAGTCTGAACGAGCGTTTAGTCTAGATATATAAGTAATATAATAGTTTCCGACGAATCAATTACAATTAATTAAAACTAATTAAATTAAGCACTGCCATACACATTTAAATATCATATATTGAATATCAAACATAAAAAATTAGAGGAAAAATAACAATTGCAGACTTTTATTTTTCATTTTATACCTCTCCGAAAACTTTGTATTCATAACACCACAGTCAACCTTAGTTACTACTTTTATATTAATTATGTTAATGATTATGGTCCCCACTCTCTTTTACAATAAAATCTTTATAAGTCAAAACAGTGGCTTTGCATCCTTTAGGTCGTCTCATCTTGCACACCCAGTGAATCTTCTCTCCGTTGCACCAGATTTTGTTTCTGATGAATATGTTCTTGTCAACTATAAGTTTTTTACTCCCTCTCTTCGTTGGCACTAGCACTGCATCTGTGGGAGATAAAGGATTAAGTAGTACAAATATAATTCAACATATAAGTATAAAATATGTCAAAAATAAATCTTTCACCACCAGACGAAAACCTGAGAGTTGTCTTCTAGAAAAACATTAATGGAAAAATCTCTAATTTGTGCGCCATGCCTAAAAGCTAACACGTAATAATCTGCCAGGACAATAACCCAAATAAAATGGCGCATAATCTAGATGTTTTACATTTGGCGGTTTTCAGCTAAGAAAATAAGAGAAAAAACTATAACTGTTACATTCTCCTGCCCTTGTTCGTTCCCGTCATCCTCTCATTATAAGGGGCCGGCAAAAGCATTTCAATTCGGCGGTTGTTCGTGAGCGACAAAGCATCAAAAAGCGACAAAATTCTTTTACATTGACTTTTACTCATATCTGATAAAATAAGTAAAAACAGTGAAACAAAATATACACTCTGGTAAGTAAAATATAAAATTAAAAAAAAATTGAGGCGACTACGCCTTTTAAGGAACTTTATAATATTTTTCTTTTAATAAAGGGTAAAAAAACTACAAATAAAAAACAAACTGAAATAATTTTAATAATAAAAATAATTATTAGACTTCAAAAACATAGCTATAATGTAATAAAATTGTCAAAACTAAAAAGGTAAATTGTTCTTTGCATAAATAGAACGAAATTAAATAGAATTAAATAGAACGAACATTGTTCACGGTAACATAACAGTTTCTTACTTCACGTAACACTTACTAATCCAAATATCATTTAAAACATACGTTTTTCATTAAATCACTTAGAGACATCATCCGTATATCAAAGCTAGAATGTTATCTAAACCTTAACAAAAATACTTACTATTAAAAGTACTATTAAAGTACTATAATAGTACCTATTATTATAGGTACAAAGTAGTCGAGCACAGAAAAAAAGAGTGAAATCAAACCATATTTTTTCATACTATATAGCGTCATGGTACGTGTGATTTCCCTTAACTTTGAGAACTATATTTTCATATGTCAAAGCCGTTGCTCTGCAGCCGTATTTTCGTTTAGTGCACACCCAAAACATTCTCTTTCCGTCGCCCCACGTTTTGTTCTTGATGTATGAATGGCCATCGAGCACAAGTTTCTTTCCGCCGCGACTTGTCGGGATAATCATCGCGTCTGGAAAAGGTGTACAAGGGGTAATATAATTAAATACACCGCATTCACATACAATTACCAGCAAGAATATTATTTATTTATTTATTCTTTACTGCACTCACAAATAAACATAAGGCATACAATATTTTAGAGGGCAGTATAGAATTTAAAGTAAACAAGCTCTTATGAGGGAATAGATAAACAAATTATTTGTAGTGAATATATACACAAGATATAGTACATAATTAAATAATACACGTAATATACATACATATATAAATATTTCTATAGATAAACATATAAATATACATGCTAAATATAAATTACTTATTGAGACGACAAGAGGAAATAAAAACTTCTTAATGTAGCTGCTTATAGAGAAAGGTAAATAGTCTTTAACCATTTTTTTGAAAGATGCCAGTGTTTGAGCTTGTCGTATGACAACTGGTAGCGCATTCCACAGTCGAACGGCTTGAACTGTATACGACTTATCCATGAAAGTCGTGGCATGCACAGGCATTCTTAATTTCAGATTCTCCGACGACTTCAAGGACTCATCGAGAAATAGAAAACGTTCTTTAAGATTAGATGGAGTGAGAGGATTGAACAAGATATTGTAAAGAAGATTAAGAATATGAGCATCCCGATGAAGCCGTATGGGTAACCACTTCAGCTTATCACGAAACTCGGAGACATGATCATATTTGCGCAGACCAAATATAAATCTAATACAGAAATTTTGAAGACGCTCAAGTTTATTAAGTTGGTCCTCGGTGAGATCGAGATAGCTGACGTCGGCATGATCAAGGATGGGGAGTAGGAGAGTTTGTGCAAGGGAAATTTTCGTGGCAATGGGGAGAAAACTATGTAACCTCCACAAAGACTTGCTGAGGCAAAAACCTTACGGCTAACTTCCCGAAGCTGAGGACCCCAGGTGAAACACTTGTCCATATATAAGCCAAGATTTTTGACTGTATCACTGTATGGAACAGTGATACCATCACAGGAAACAGATGGAAGTTGATCCTGATCAAGTTTCGATATCATCCTGGGGCTGCCGACAACAATGACTTGAGTCTTAGATAGATTCACCTTCAGTCCATAATCTTTACTCCATAAACATATACGTTGGATGTCAGAATTAATAGCTCCAATCGCATCAGTCATCTTGTCGAATGATGCCCGAGTATAAATTTGCAGATCGTCAGCGTAAAGGTGGTAGGAGGAGCGAAGATTATTGGTAATAGAATTAATAAAGACAGTGAAGAGTAAAGGAGATAAAACGCCGCCTTGAGGTACACCAGCAGATACAAAGCACCAAGAGGAAAAGCATTCCTCAAAGCAGATGCGTTGCTGGCGACCATACAGGTAACTACGAAACCAATCAACTGCTGTTGGAGGTATGTTAAGAGAACGCATTATGCCAAGTAAGACACCAAAATCGACAGTGTTGAAGGCATTGCTGAAGTCCAGCAATGCTAAGACAGTCAGCTTGCCTTCCTCCATGCCCGACCTAATGCCATCCGCAACATGAGTTAGAGTGGTAACCGTGCTATGCCCAGGACGAAACCCCGATTGGAGAGGATTAAGGAGATTGTGTTTCGAGAGGAATTCATTCAGCTGGATATGGATTAGACGTTCAAGGACTTTGGATAGAAAAGGAAGAATGGATATAGGGCGGAAATCGGTGAGATTGAGAGAGAGGATGCATTGGATTTCTTAGGAGTTGGGATAATTTGTGCCTTCTTCCAAGCAGCAGGGATGATGCCGGAGGAAATAGAATCATTAAGGATATGGGAGATGATAGGAAGGATTTCGTTTAGGATAGGGAGAATCATATTGCGGCTGACACAGTCGCTTCCCGTCGCATTGGATGAAATGAGCATAATGGTCTTTCTAACATCACAAGCAGCAAATTGTTTAATGACGAAAGCAGAACATTCAGGAGTATTGAGGGTCTAAAGAAACTTAATAGTGTTATCTTTCATCGCCTTATCAAAGAAAGGCGATGTACAAAAATGATTGTTAAAGGAATTTAAGTTAATAGACTTACAAAAGGACTCTTTTCGAGACGAAAATATCAACTTTGTCGAATTATTTTATTATTATTTTTACGAAACTTTAAAATAAATAGATATATACATAAACTCACGCCTTTTTCCCAGAAGGCGACCACGATCCGTCCCAAGTGGGATAAGGGGCGAGCCTATCGCCATATCGATCAAAAATTTCTGACTCCGAGCTGATAATGCAATATCACTTTGCCCGACCCGGGATTCGAACACGAGACCTCAGCTTTGCAATCATATTGTAGTAAAACTGGGCGATAGAGGTAGTAGAAATTTTAAAATAGTAAGTAAAATAAATAAACTAATATAATATAATTTTTATCTCACAATTTGCACAACCCTATTTCAATATCACAATAATCCAGTCCATCCAAAGGTTGCATGCCAGAGATCACAGCTAGCGATAAGGCCGCCAATTTAACCATGCCTTTACTTTTTAAGTATTTTGTATGCGTCTTTCATTTTGGTGTACAATAAAGCATATTTAATTGTTTTGTTTTACTATGCTTGTTACCTTAAATATTTCGTAAGCTAAAAATGTTTGTTTTTAACAACAAAAACTGTAAGTTTGTGTTGAAAATATAAATAAATATATAAATAAATAAATAAAATTTAACTACAGACTAAACTACGCCCTACAATATTACAAAAAGGTGCACTTGTATCGTGTACAACTATATACACACAAATAAAACAAAGTTTTCAGTATAAAACGACTGTGGTTTTGGATATTTAATTTTGTATAACAAAAATAGTAAAAATAAAATAATATTTCACACTGAAAAATTGATCACAGCAAAGTCAACAGAAATATCATGGAAAATTCATAACATTTACAATATCATTGTTGTCTATTAAATTACAGACTTTTTACGAGAATTTATATTAATTATTTTGTGTTTAAGTTTGAATTTCTTTGATGATGCTTACATTCGGCATTGGGTATTTCGAGTCTTAAAGCCATCATGAATTATTCTACAGTAATACTTAGTAAGATAACTTGCCAACCCGCAATTTAGGTAAAATATACTAGTGCATCTTAACATAAATACGTTAATTTGTATATATATATATATATATATATATATATATATATATATATGCCAAACCTAGACTTCATCGTTGTAGTCGTGACATAGTACAACTACGCCACTGAGGCAATCCTTATATCTCAATTTATCTAAAATAAATTATTATTTGCTAGTAAATCAAATTTAACTGCACGTTTTGATGTGATGGTTTTGATGTTTCGATGTCTATATACAGAAACTTGAAATTGGTCTATAATAATTCAAGTCACTATGGATTGGTAGATTTACTTCACTTTCCATTAGTCTCTCAAACATCCTTGGGAAAGAAATATGTTCACTATATAATGTAGTATTTTTGCAGTGTTTTTATGGAATATGAAGCAAGCAAAGAACCTCTATAACAACTGAGATATCGTCGATAGCTGATTGATCTCTTTTCTTAAAAATAATTTTATCTTATTCATGATTATGCTGATTGTTCAGTTTCACAATCTCGCCGTCAACAGTGATGGCTGTGGCGCGGCATCTCTTGTCCTTCTTCACACACACCCAGCTGAAGTGAGGCCCTTTGCAGTCACTCCGGCAGTTGAACCTGTATGGGCCGATTATCATCACCGGATTCCCGTGCCGAGTAGTTCCGAACATCGGCTCTGCCAAATCAAAACGATATTTATTTAAAAAGTTTTTTTTATTATTTAAGATGTGGGTAGTGCAACACAAAATTGAATTACGTCTGCATAACGAACTAGACATAAATGAAAAAAATGTATCTGCTGTTACAGAGTTTATTTTTTACATTATTTGATAACAAAACAGCTAAACATATTTTATTGAAAATGCGAAAATGGTGTCCAGAGTTTCTACATAATCTGCTGTGTAAATAAATAAATATGCTGTGTAAATATGTAAATATATGTATAACAACAGATATCATCGGTAGCTGATTGATCTCTTTTCTTAAAAATATTTTTATCTTATTCATGATTATGCTGATTGTTCAGTTTCACAATCTCGCCGTCAACAGTGATGGCTTTGGCGCGGCACCTCTTGTCCTTCTTCACACACACCCAACTGAAGTGAGGCCCTTTGCGGTCACTCCGACAGTTGAACCTGTACGGGCCGATTATCATCACCGGGTTCCCATGCCGAGTAGTTCCGAACATCGGCTCTGCCAAATCAAAACGATATTAATTAAAAAAGATTTGTTTTTTTTTTTTATTTATGTGGGTAGTGCAACACATAATTGAATTACCTCCAAATAACGAACTAGACATAAATGAAAAAAATGTATCTGCTGTTACAGAGTTTATTTTAATATAATGAGATAACAAAACAGTTAAACATCTATCATTCAAACACCTTGTTCCAAAATTTTATCTAGAATTTGCAATTAAATATCAACACTTGATTTTTTAGGACCAAGTCGGCACTTGGTATTCATGTATTTGCATATATGCCGATATACATGAATGCATTGAGACAAAATAAACGAAAATTGTCACCTTCAAAGGCAATAGGCTTATTACCTTCCATGTCAGGCAACTACATCCATACGTAGGCTTGAACACCAATAGTTGTTCATCTACGAATATTGGGAAAATGGTGTCAGGCGCTCTTTGCCAGGTAATACAGCAATGCGTTTATGTATGTCGGCTTAACATGTTCGTAGGTAGCACTATTGTCTATTAACAACCAAGTGGGCGTGACTTCGCTATATGGTAAGGTACTACTGTGATACCATCAGCTAATCTATACTAATATTATAAAGCTGAAGAGTTTGTTTGTATGTTTGAACGCGCTAATCTCAGGAACCACTGGTCCGATTTGGAAAATTCTGTGAGTGTTGGATAGTACATTTATCGAGGAATGCTATAGTTTATATATCATCACGCTATGACCTATAGTAGGGACGCAGTAGTGACATTTCTAGCAAATACTAGGAAATTTTATTCGTGGTCCGATTGGTCGATATTCTATATTGATAGTCGGAATAGAACATTTTGACCGCCATTTAGAAACGTGTATCTGCACCCGGGCGGAGCCGGGCCGGACCGCTAGTTTGTGTATATTTTTATGGCATTTCATTGCGCTCGCCATCCTGAGATATAAGAAATTATTATAATTTTTTACTGTAAGGTTACGGTTGAACAATTAGTTTAAATATTATCACAGCCTCCGTAGCGCAGTTGGTTAGACGCCGCCTGTGAAACGAATGGTCGCGGGTTCGATCCCCGCATCGAGAGAAATGTTTGTGCAGCCCACAAATATTTCTTCCGGGTCTGGGTGTTTGTGAGACCGAAAAGTCTCTCGTAGTTTCTGATACCCACGACACAAGACTCGATCTTAGTGTGGGGTCAGGACTATGTATGTGACTGTTGGGTGTTAGTTATTTATTTATTTATTCATTTATTTTATTATAGAAAAAAACATAATAACTTATGTTATATTGTTGATGTTATATGAACTATACAACTAATTATAAACAAACATAACATGCAAAAAATACAGTTAAATGTATAGAAAACATTATGTTAAACAAGGTTATTGTCAAAATGTTAAATCTTCAACATTCATATAAATAATCAATAAATTATGCAATGTCATTTAAACCGGAACACAACAGTGCATTTACACTGCTGCAATCACACCAAGTACCAGGGGGCCTCTCACACATGAGAGACCTACCACCAGTTAAAACCACATTCGACTAATAGGTCCAAAATACAAACTACATGTCACTGTAAACGCAATCATGGTTATGGGTGCCAGTCCTTTTAATAATTAAGCCTTCGTAAGTAAGTAAGGAGGCGGTGCATTTCAATGTCCTCTTTTTCACGCAAGACCACCTCGTGCGTGGCCCGTTGCTGCGCTCCTTCAGGAACCTGTTACCATCATCCAGAATTACAGGGTTGCCACGATTCGACAATGCAAACTGTGGTTTTTCTGAAATATATTTAATTTTTCATTATTAACTTAACAACTTTGAAAATAGAGCAGGTAGACAACAAAAAAACTTTTATATCCTTTTCAAAACTTTTATTAATGTAATACAACGTTAGACACACACGTTAGTTATATAAAAGTCATGTTTCTAACCATGAACAAAGAGTGTGCAATATTATCCACATTACGAATTCATGCTAATGGATGTGATAACTAATCAGTTTTGGTGTCTTCCTCATTTCAATCTCTTTGTCTATGATTCCACCAACTTTTATCATTTCTCGACTAATTAAACTAATTATTCTCACTACGGATAATTAATTAGGCAATAATCAATTCCATTATTGACATAATATGCGAATAACTAAGATAAAACTATTAATTAGAATCATAAATGGTATTATTTCTGTAGTGTGTATAAATATAAAACAATTCAAATCAAATCATGTGTAACTTTTTGAGCTAAAAATCATATGTTAGCGGCCGCCTGAGTATGTATCACCGCAATGTCTATTTGTCCCGCCAAACAGCAGTGAAAATACACTGTTATGTTGCGGTTTTAAGCACATTATAATCGATAGTAATAGCATGATAGTCCATTCATTACAATGAAAAAAATGAATTAGCTTTCAAAACCAAATTATAATCTGGTGGATAGACAAAATACATTAAAATAATACAAAATAAAATAGACTACAAATAAGAACATCTAGAGGCTTATCTAAATTTTCCTGAAAGCCCATTAAAACTTTGTAAAGGATCGCCTATGTCGTATTTTATAAATTAAACACACTGAAAGTGTGCAAATACTGATACGATTTAAAAGGATTGCGATTTTTTATGAATATAATTCAAAAGGTGTTATTAATTATTAAACATTGCCTAAGCCTATGAAAACTCAACAATTTAGTTTTCAACAATCGTAGTAGACGGATGGTTTCTTCGAGGAATATAAATTAAATTTTAAAAAATAAAGCAATCGTCCACTCACTTGACTGATGAACTCTCAGCATCAAAGAACACATTGAACTCAACAAACCAAGATAGTTTATTAGCTAAATATTAGAATATCTTAGAAGTCCGAGTTGCTTCATGTTTAAACTACAGTGTCCTTACCTTCAACTACCCGTACTAGTGCTGTACAAGATGAATGTGAACATATTCGGATTCAGATAAAAAATCTCTTAAATCACACTTTTGTTAAAGGAACATGTAATTAACATCAAAATATAATCGTTCGCTATACAAATAATCTGATCTGATAAACAAATCATAATTTAAGTTCCGTTTATAAAGACTGCATACCATGGTACAGGTTCCCTAGAACAAGTTTCATAATTGATTACTAACAAGTTGATTTTTCGTGAGTAGCTTCCTTTCGACTAGACGCCCAACTTTTTCCTTACAGTAACGTTGGTAAATGGTAGTACTTAGCAGGGTAGCAAGGATAAAACATGTCGATTTGACGAATTTTTAAAATTTATTAGTAACCGAATTTTTCTTTGTTAATTATCGAGATAATTATCTAAATAACGTGAAAAAATATTTGTCCTACAAAATATAAGGTTTTATCACAACAGTCCCCCCTCTCCAACATGTATCATAAACAAGGTCATGGAAAATAATGACTAACCAGCTGATTTTTTTTTTATTGGTTAACTAACATTTGTATAGTTTACTACCCACAACGTCCTACAAATTGTGTGGTATGTCATCTTGGTCCTACGCTCAAAAGTTGTCAATACCGCAAGACTTTTTTTTTATTAGTAACTGTAGGACAAACATATCACGTGATAGGTTAATATATTTTTCATCCAAATAAAACAATGTCCTACAAAAATAAAGGTATGTTAGATTAGTCCTACAAAATTTGTAATTTTTGAGTATACAAAATAAAATGAAATATACATTTATACTTACAGTAGTATTCGTATACAACGACTTCGCTTATAATGACTAATCGGTTTTAACGACGATAATGTTTACTCAAGTTAGGTTTCATAGTATGGTACTGAGAAAATATCACCGTTTACGCGACCCCGGTTTAAGCGACCAACTGCTTATAGCGTCCAATAATTACGTCTAGTTAAAACCACAGAATACTAACAGAAGTCAACCTTGTGTATGTACTTCACTTTTGTTGCCATACTACGCTCGGCGTTCGCGCAAAAGTTGAAACTCGCTCTCGCAGTGGTCTCGACTGGTTTGGAATATCGTGTCGGTGAACGCTGTCTATGTGGGCGTTGATTAAGCGCGCTTTGTATGAAGCTTGACTTCTGTTAGTTTAGTATTCTGTGGTTAAAACGACGCGCAATGTTTTGTTTGCACAACCTATGCATCAATACCTCGGTGCCCCAAATTTACCCCGCCCCGCGCGCTTCACCTCTCCTTAGTGCGTGAATCCATGCTTAGTGTTTGTCACTTAAGACAAGTTCTAAAAGCTCGACAAAATAGTTATTTCGGTAAAATACCGATTTCCAGCTCCGGTGCGAAACGCATCTAAATACATATATACCGGGTATATCAAGGGTGCTACTGAATACGAAGGCGGGTGGTAGTTTAAGTGACTATAAAAACAATGTAACTGTGTGTTGGCCGTCTGTATTTTTAGTCGTCTGTGGTCCACAGTAGACCATGCTGTGCGGATGCGTTTGTGAGCAAGGATAGCAGTGTGCCTTAGCTCCAATAGCAAAATATACAATTTTTTTTTTAATTTCATGAATTTCAACTTTGTAACTGGAGGACTGGAATAACGTTCCACGCAATTTGTAGGACAATATGGGTGGTAAACTATGCAAATGTTAGCTAAACAATAAAAAAAAATCAGCTGGTTAGTAATTATTTTTCATGACCTTATTTATGAACATGTTGGAGAGGGGGGACTGTTGTGATAAAACCTTATATTTTGTAGGACAAATATTTTTTACGTTAATTAGATTATTACCTCGATAATTAACAAAAAATAATCGGTTAGTAATATTTTTTTTTACTTCGTCAAGTCAACATATTTCATCCCTATTATCTTAGTTATAAACCACAATCGAGAATTTTCGTACAAGAATTACTTGGGCGTCTCATTGAGATGAAGCTATTCTCGAAAATTCAGCTTGATAGTAATTATTTTTACATTATGTATTAGTACTACAACTTTTGAGCGTAGGACCAAGATGACATACCACACAATTTGTAGGACATTGTGGGTAGTAAACTATACAAATGTTAGTTAACCAATTAAAAAAAAATCAGCTGGTTAGTAATTATTTTCCATGACCTTGTTTATAATACATGTTGGTGAGGGGGGACTGTTGTGATAAAACCTTATATTTTGTAGGACAAATATTTTTTCACGTTATTTAGATAATAATCTCGATAATTAACAAAGAAAAATTCGGTTACTAATAAATTTTAAAAATTCATCAAATCGACATGTTTTATCCTTGCTACCCTGCTAAGCTACCATTTACCAACGTTACTGTAAGGAAAAAGTTGGGCGTCTAGTCGAAAGGAAGCTACTCACGAAAAATCAACTTGTTAGTAATCAATTATGAAACTTGTTCTAGGGAACCTGGACTAATAACTTAAGACACTGAAGAAACAGAATTGATAAGTATTCAGTGTAGTACCACATTTTGAAATATATTATTTGCCATTATTATCAATCATTACTTGTAATTTAATTTATGTACTTGTGCCAATCGTCCCGCCATCTAGGTACGTTCCCACACTACGTTTGCCAAGACGCGGTATCTACTCCAGAGCCCGATTGCTCCAGCCGTTGTCTGTTCGGCGACATAAACATGTGGCCAGACTATTGCATAAAGCAGCAGACCGGGCTCTGCCAAGGCACGCGTCTCCCTGCCCCTGTCCGGCAGTCCATATCATGATATTTAATTTGTGTGTGAAAAATAAAACAGTTTATGCAAATTGGATTATTTAAATAGCGACCGATTTTTCGCATTTCCCCCTTAAGCTCTACGTCAATTTAAGGAAAATGAGGTTTATGTTTTTGAAAAAAAAAAAGCTTGAAATACAATATAACTACAACTATAACTACATCTATGTTAGTTGCCTATAAGAGCTGCAGTTGTTTAAATATTAATCTACTATAGTATCATGTTAATAAATAAAATCTAAAGAATCTAGGTATAGGAAACGAAACGAGAAGCTTTCTCTATCAAAAAATAATATTCTGATTATTTAACGTGTATTGAGTAATGATTATTATTTTTATATGGCACTACATTATATATATCTAACTTGAAAGACCGTGTTATCATTAATATTATTATACAAAATATCGTATTATATTTATTTCTATTACAATTACTTTGTATTACATTAAAATTAATACTGATTTTAAATCACATTCAAATTGTAAGTAAAATGAGATTTACATCTAAACACATTTGAGTATTTTCGTATTTACCTATAACCTGTGGTACATACAGGGTATATCAAGACTGCTACCGAAAACGAAGCCGGGTGGTAGTCTAAGCGACTTCAGACACAATGCAACAGAAAAAGTTGCAAAAAAAAGCGACATTTTTTTTTGTTATTTTTTTCCTATGGCAATATTCGGGTGGTGTTCGGTCTAATTTACCGAACACCTTAGTAAGCAATAAGTTTAATAACATGCTTGTGATGCATAACTATAATTATATAAAATTAACATTAGTGCATTCTGAGCAATCGCGTCAACCGGGTGCATTCATTTAACATTTTAACATTTTCTTAACATAACTAACTTTAAGAACATTTTGTGAATCTGGACAATAAATAAGTGAACATTAACATTCCTATCATTCCAAACATCTGCACCCTCGCTCTGTGCTCGTACATTATTTTTTGGTCCTTCGAAAGGGCTTCGCGCGTGTTCTGAACACATGGTGAAGTATTGAACTAGACAACATCTGAACATTTAGTGCCAGTATAGTGTGAGAAGTGCAGCGTCAACATTGCAGAAACATCTTCCGCAGCGGAGTTAAGTCAACAGGCTCTAAACAAGTAATAAATTTCCTTTTTTATAACAAGAACATCAATTCATACTTGAATCATGGCAGACCTTATTGACATTCAATCAATGATTTATGAAAACATTGTGAAGCTTGGCATTAACGTTAGAAAAGATAGCGCTGAGCGAAAAACATTAGATTATTTTAAGAAACGATTAAATTCACTAGATGAGTATTGGAAGGAGTATCAATTTAATCATGATCGTATTAGCACGGAAGTAAGTCATTCTCATTCTTACTTTATGCAGAAAGAGTATGAAAAAACATTTAAAACTTATGAGGAAGTCAAAGGTTTGGTCAATCAACAATATCAAAAGTTGTTCCCTAAGAGCAACGTACCCACGAGAGGCGAGGAAATCATTACCCCGCAAAGAGTAACGCCAGGTACTGACCTAGGTGATGAGGACATGATGGTAAAAGCAGGCCCTAGTTCCCCTAAGATTCCGTTAAAGAAAAGTTCAGGTACAAATAGTAGGATAGATGATTTGTTAAGGCGTCAGTTCGCAAATTTCAAAGCTTTTTTACGAACAACATCAAACGACGACGTGGATTCCATTTCGGAGAAATGGGAATTTGAAGACGCGTTAAAAACACTACAAGCAAGATGGTCTACAATTGACGCCCTTCACTGGGAATTAGAGAGTGAATTGGATGAGGAAAACGATTCATACAACCACATGTTCGACAGGTACGAGAAACAATATAACAATTTAAAGAAAGCCATTAACACAAAAATGTGGTCCGTTGCACATAGAGAGAAATCGACCCCACTACTAGAGATCCCCGTATTCACCGGTAGCTACAGTCAGTGGGTATCGTTTAAGGACTTGTTCACTGAGAGTATTCACAACAACCCATCATTATCAAATGCGCAAAAAATGCAATATTTGAAGAGTAAGGTACGAGGAGAAGCGGAGAAGCTTATACAACATTTAGCTATTAGCACGGATAATTACTTGGTGTGCTGGGATATCCTTAGCCATCGATATGATAACAAAAAGTTAATATTTTCATCCCACATGAACATTCTGTTGGGTCTCCCAAATATACAACAAAAGTCTATAGTACAAATCAAAAGAATGCATGACACAACAATGGAATGCCTGAATGGAATAAGAAATTTAGGAGTCGACATCAATTCATGGGACCCAATTGTCGTTCATATTTTGGGTCAGAAATTGGATGCTGAGACTTATACAGACTATATTGAGACATTAAAAAACTCAAAGGAGCTGCCAGTTCTTAAAGAATTTTTGGAGTTTTTGGAAACGAAGTTTACTACTTTAGAAACCGCGCAAAGAAAGCAAGACTGCGGATCGAAACCAGTTTTCGAAACCAAGAAATTTCCAGCATCATCCAGTTCGAAGAAACACATGTATAATTATTATTCCAACAGAAACAATTATTTCAACAGCACAGCTAACAACGGCAAGCATAACGTGGCAAAATCAATGCACGTGTCAAATATTAAGTGCCCTCTTTGCAATCAACAACACGGCATTTACAACTGCAAAAAATATTTAGCGTTAAATGATGAACAGCGTTTAAAAACAGCCAATAAATTAAAACTTTGTACAAATTGTTTATACACTCATTACGGTAATAGATGCACATCGACACAAACCTGCCGAAAATGCATGGCATCGCATAACACTATTCTGCATGACGCATTTACGCGACCTAGTTTATCAAGTTCGTCGTCAAACCGAATTCAGTTTGCTCAACAAAATGAAAATACCAACCAACACGTGGCGGGAACATCGCATGCTTCTCAGGATAAAAATTCGGAGATCCTGCTTTCCACCGCGATCGTAAAGGTCAAGGCCGCTGATATGTCATACTATACCATGAGAGCCTTGATTGATCAAGGTTCCCAAACTTCGCTCATTACAGAGCGGGCTGCACAATTACTAAACATAAAGAGGCAAAAATGTAAAGGAGTAATCTTCGGAGTGGGCCAAAAGGAAAGTAATTGCAAAGGAATGATGACTATAGAATGCTCGTCACTTTATAATAATTTTTCGTTCCAAACAGAAGTTTTTATCATGAATGATCTCATTAAATGTTTGCCGAATAAAAGTTTTTCGAAACCTGAATGGCCGTTTATAGAGAACATACAGTTGGCTGATACAGAATTTTATAAGAGTCGTCCCGTGGACTTGTTGTTCGGTGCCGATATTTATGCAAGCATTGTTCTGAGCGGACTGATAAAAGGGGACAATGCACATCAACCCTTAGCACAACAAACCCAATTAGGGTGGCTACTCTGTGGCAACGTTAAAACCTATCACTGTAATGTGATATTAAACAACATTGATGAGATTCAGAGATTTTGGCAAACGGAAGAAATTATGGAAGCATCCGATGTATCAGAAGAAGATCAAAAGTGCATGCAGTTTTATTCAGATACAACAAAAAGAACAGAGGATGGACGCTATGAAGTAAGAATACCAATACATGATGAATTAAAACAAAACTTGGGAGAATCTAAGTCAATGGCTATAGCTCAGTTTAAAAATTTGGAACATAGATTTAAGAAACAAAAGGATTTGGCCCAAAAATACAAAACATTTATGCAAGAATATATCGAATTACAACATATGAAACCGGAAAAAATCCGTAAGAATATAACATTCGAATGCTACCTACCACACCACGGCGTACAAAAGGATGACTCATCAACAACAAAATATAGAGTAGTGTTCAATGCGTCCGCGAAAACATCCACAAGATACAGTTTAAATGATATTATGTACAAAGGACCCAATTTGCAAAAGGACTTGCAGGCGCTATTAATACAATGGAGACAGTATCCTTTTGCATTCACGGCTGACATCGAAAAAATGTATCGCCAAATTAGGGTTAACGATGAGGATCAGCATCTACAAAAAATTGTATGGAGAGAGTCACCGGAACAACCTATGCAAACCTATCAACTTGCTACCGTCACTTACGGTACAAAGGCAGCGCCTTTTCTTGCAATCATGACATTAAAACAGCTAGCGTCAGATGAACGGGCTAAACACCCAGAAGCAGCCTTTGTATTGGAGAATTCCTTTTTTATGGATGACCTTCTACATGGGACCTATAGCGTCAGCCAGGGAAAATACATTATAGCTGAATTAATCAAACTCCTGAAGATGGGTGGGTTCAATCTCCGGAAGTGGTCAGCTAATAACCACGACTTATTACAGAACATAACACCAATGGACGTCGAAAATAACATTTATAACTTTAGAAACGAACACACGCTCAAAACATTAGGATTATGCTGGAATACAACGAAGGATCAATTTACATTTAATTACGAATTTAATACAACAGCGATATCTAAACTTACTAAACGCCGTTTATTATCAGAAATATCCAAAATATTTGATCCTTTAGGATGGCTGACACCATTGTCAACAAAATTAAAGTTACTCTTCCAGCAGTTATGGAAGAACAATCTACAATGGGATGATTTAGTCCCTGATGACATACGTGGCAAATGGGCTAGCTTATTGGAGGATATAAACACTGTGAAAAAATATGCGATACCGAGATGGATTTTGTGTCAACAGGACAACGTCATAGAACTTCACGGATTTTGTGACGCATCTACCGAGGCATATGCATGTGTCGTATACGCGCGAACAAAAAATGTGCACGATCAGCAGATTGTCATAATATCTGCTAAATCAAAATTAGTACCACATAAAAAGGCGATAACATTACCTAAGCTTGAGTTATGCGGGGCATATTTGTTATCCAAACTTATGAACAAAATCACCCAAAGTATTCATTGCCCATTTGAAATTTACGGATGGTGTGATTCAATGGTCGTTCTAGGATGGCTACAGGGCGATAAAAATCGCTGGAAACCCTTTGTGGCGAATAGGGTCCACTTTATACAACAAATCATGCCAAGTGCCAATTGGAGATATGTGAAATCTAGCGACAATGCTGCAGACTGTGCTACCAGAGGAATGACAGCTAGTCAGTTACTAAAACATACCTTGTGGTGGCAAGGACCGTCATGGTTAAAAACTTATGATAGCACTAAAAGCAGGCAAGAGCAACGGGTATACGATACAACAGAAGAAACAAAAAAGATCAACAGGTAAACATAGTATTACAGAACAATCACGTGATCGAGGATTTATTGCAAGCGCACAATTCTTTCAAAAAAATTGTACGCGTACTCGCATGGGTAAGAAGATTTTTAACACCCATTCGACAACGAGAGCAGTTGCCACGCTACTTAACATTATTGGAAATAAGGAAAAGTAAATCAGAGATACTTAAATACGTACAAAGGCAGGAGTTTTCGGAAGATATAGAAAATATAATCCGTGATGGGAGAGTGAGATCAAAAAGTAAGCTATTAAACTTAAATTGTTTTCTAGATGAAGATGGCCTACTCAGAGTGGGAGGGCGGTTAAAACACGCAAACCTGTGCGCAGAAATGAAATATCCAAAAGTTATACCTAATAAGACCCGACTAGCAGAACTTTTGATCGACGAAGCGCACTTATTATCATTTCATGGCGGACCGAGGTTAACTTTGGCTACTCTTAGACGACAATACTGGATCTCAGGGGGAATCAGTACAACAAAGGCACAACTTCGGAATTGTGTAATTTGTAGAAAGAACGACGCAAGGAAACAATACCAATTAATGGGTGACCTTCCCACCGCTAGAATAAATCCAGCACCTCCATTTTACCACACGGGGGTTGATTATACAGGCTTCGTGGATATCAAAATGAATAAAGGAAGAGGCGTCAGATCATCAAAGGGATATATCGCACTATTTGTGTGTATGGTGACGAAAGCTGTCCATTTGGAACTGGTTTCCGATCTTACCAGTAATGCCTTTTTAGCTGCTTTGAGGAGAATGGCAGCTCGGAGAGGAACACCACATTTTATGTATAGTGATCAAGGGACAAATTTTATTGGAAGTAATCGTATCCTACAGGAAGAATATACACAATTACAACAAGTATTTAGTGACGCTCTATTAGCAGAAATAACAGACATGAATATAGAGTGGAAATTTAACGCACCATCTTGGCCAAGCGCTGGAGGACTGTGGGAAAGAGCAGTCCGAAGTTTAAAATATCATTTAAAAAGGGTCGTTGGTGAGCAAAAATTGTCATTTGAGGAGTTTACAACAGTACTGGCGCAACTGGAAGCTTGCCTTAATTCGCGACCATTATGCTCCTTGAGCGAAAACATTGAGGACTTAGACTACTTATCACCGGCTCACTTCTTGACGGGACGATCGGGATTGACTGTTATTGATACAAAATCGGATGCACGGTCAAGATGGCATTTAACAAACAATATTTTTCGACATATATGGCAGAAATGGAAATCTGAATACTTAACCCAATTGACAGCAAGGCAAAAATGGTTGAAAGTTGAAAGGAACATGAATATTGGAGATATGGTTATCGTGCACGAAGATAATATACCAGCTGGAAAATGGATGATGGGGAGAATAATAGAGCGACATCCCGGAAGCGACGGAATAGTAAGAGTCGTAACGTTGAGAACAAAAGGTGGCACGATTAAAAGACCAATCGTAAAGCTATCGCTTTTGCCAATTGAAAACACGGAAAATAATCAACAGTTATCAAGAACAACAAACAATTTAGAAAAAACAGAGGAAGAATTCAAAAATAATCCCGAAAAAAGAGGGACAAGGAAAGGAAAATTAGCCAATGTTAGTTTATCACACGTCGTCATGGCTCTAACATTTTTTATAGCTCTTTGTTGTAATGTAGGTAATGCCTATAACATTACACAGTTTAAAGATCAACAATCCATATACTTTGATCCTGTCGCAAAATTAAGTGTAAGCAAGGATACTTGGACACTCGTTATTTTCTACAATATGTCTCCGTATTGGGAAGGAGTGAAGGCATTCAACAAAGTTATAAAATATATAGATAAAACGTGCAAAACAATAGGCGGCACTCATTGTAACATGATCGTGTCTCAGCTGTCCCATGAGGCCACTGAACTGCAATACTATAACGAACTTTTGATGACGCAGCAAGCAAACGATCACTCCAGACGGCGACGCGGCCTTATTAACGGAGTTGGCTATCTTGCAAATTCCTTGTTCGGGGTATTAGACGACAGGTTCGCGGAAAAGTACACACAGGACATCGACCTATTAAGACAGAATGAGAAACACATCGTCGATTTGTGGAAGAACCAAACGTCTATCATTGAGTCGGAGTATAATCTGTTAAAACGAACAGAAGATATTATGTCAAAACAGCATAAAAGTATAAATCAACATTTACTTAATCTCGATTTCCAATCAAATAGACTACAACAGGAAATTAACAACGTTTCGCTGATTCAGGAGCTTACACTAATGTCGTTAAGTGCGACTAATTTATTACAAAACTTAAGAAGAAGTCAAGATACACTATTGGATATACTTTCAAACATACATCATGGTCAATTTAACATCCATCTGCTGACACCGCAACAATTCCAAACGGAGCTCAACATCATTTCGGCACATTTAACTGACGATACAATTCTACCGGTGGACCACTACAACATAAGGGAACTGTACCAACTACTAAACCTGAAAGCGAGAGTTACTGAGAAGTACTTCATATTTGAAATAACTTTACCGCTCGTCAGTAGAGATCGATATAAATTGTACAGAATAGTACCTATTCCTCATCAAATAAGGACTACTATGACTGAATTGATTCCACTATCTGAATACATCGCTGTTGATATAAAAAGGGACACCGTCATAACATTAAATAGCGACGACCTGTCCTCTTGCATAAAACAGCAAACGTGGATATGCCATTTTAAACAGCCAATTTATAACCAAAGGAGCGAAAACAAGTTCTGTGAAATAGATCAACACACTGAAAACTGTAGGGTAAAAACATCTATATGTAGCAACAAATGGATATCCTTAACAAATCCGTCTAGTCTTCTGTACTATTGCTGCGATACTTGTACCGTTAATGTGATTTGTGAAGATAAAATCAAAATAGAGCACTTGCGGAAAGCCGGAATCATATATTTAGAACAGGACTGCTTACTAAAGGGGAGAGATTTTTTGCTACACGTCCAAAGAGACGCAAAGAACAATATTAACATGACCAATAACCTTTACGTACCAGAGATGGATCCAATTAATTTCATAATTAACAACTCTCTGCCATTTAACAACATGACGAACATTACAGAGCCCAACGGAATGCAAATAGAATTAAACATATTACATAAAAACATAGAAGAGATGAAGAACAACCAATTAGAACTTGGAACGACATTATCACCTCACGATGTTCACCTTTACACGGTGAGCTACGCCTTGGTTGGAGCAGCGGCTGCAGCAGCTATGGCATTTTGGTGCCGTCGCTGGCAGCAATCGCGAGCGCGTGGTGCCCGCATCTCTCCAGACATCGAGCTACAACCTACAGCTAGTGATAGTGATGTGAAGAGTGCACGAGTGCAAAATAAGTCTGATGCGTGGACAAGTGTTTCTAGTGAATGTGCGCATGATGAAACTAATAAAGTGCGACAAATAATGGTCGAACGCCAACCCATTGAACATACTTACGCTATAATAAATAAAACTAAAGTAACAAATAAGTCATGTTCTCCCATGCCTAGAACACATTTAGGAATAAGAATTTAACATTTTTTTGGATATACTTTTTATACTTTATATTATATAAACTTCATTGTACCTACTGTGTATTTTAGATTTATCTCTTTTTATATTATCTTTGCCGCCCCGGAATATGTTCGGTCTAATTTACCGAACACCTTAGTAAGCAATAAGTTTAATAACATGCTTGTGATGCATAACTATAATTATATAAAATTAACATTAGTGCATTCTGAGCAATCGCGTCAACCGGGTGCATTCATTTAACATTTTAACATTTTCTTAACATAACTAACTTTAAGAACATTTTGTGAATCTGGACAATAAATAAGTGAACATTAACATTCCTATCATTCCAAACATCTGCACCCTCGCTCTGTGCTCGTACAGGTGGTAAATACATTTTTTCCTAAAATAATAGTGTATACCCTTCTATTTATAAATACTCTAAGGTATAAAAGAGTTGAAATTATTATTTTAGCAAAAACGATGGATTTACCACCCAAAAATGACGATATTTAAAAAATCATAAAAAATAATTGTGGCGTTTCTATGCGAAATTTTTAATTGCATTGTGTTTGTAGCCACTAAAACTACCACCCGGCTTCGTTTTCGGTAGCAGTCTTGAGATACCCGGTATATACTGGAAGTAGTAATGTCATAATATCTAATACTTTATTTTATACATTGTACATACTTTTTTGATACCTTTTGATGATGAATATTATATCAGAATAAAAAAATACATTTGCATCCAATGAACAACCACGTTGGGCGCCAAAAATGTCTAAGGCAAGAAAAGCGCCATATGCCTTAGGGGCATGTAAAACCTAGTTAGTTAATGGCTGAAAATTCTAATACTATTCAAGCCAAGAATCTATTCTAATATCAAAGCCCCTTTTCAAGATATGAGGGGTGGCAAAAGACATACATAAAATACTATCGATGGTACACAACAAAGTTAGAGTCAAATCTACTCTACAATAAGCGTTAAAACAATTGACAGAACACAACCAAATATTGCTTTAAGATTAGTAGTTCTTATGAGTATGTTTCGAGTATATTTCGATGGCCTTGTTATCGAAGGTGACCATGGTCGCAGGGCATCGTAGTGACTTCCTCCTGCTGCAAACCCACCAGATCTTGTGGCCATCGGTTCGATTTTTTGAGTAGCGATATCCGTGATACCACAAGAAAGTCCTTCGGCCCATTTCAACGGTCACCATTTTTCCACCTAAAACAATACGCTTTTAGTAACAATTATAATAAATATGTTCTATACATTTACTTCCTAAATTCTAGAAATAAGGAACAGTATTTGAAAATCCAAGCGATGTGTTTATAACGTATATTTCACATATATGCAACTAAATAGTTTATCTAAGTAAACATAATTTATAAACACAGGTATAACAAAAACATTATAATAAAGAATAATACACAATATTTTAAGTTTCAAAATGGCCACTAAGCCTCCATGGATCAACTGGGTTTTCTTGTAATAACAATATTGTTAATTTTTAAGTCATTATATCTTCTTATAAATAAGTGTGTACTAAATACTTAATTATTAATTAATATTCTAATTATTATATGAATTTATATCATTGAAAATGAGTATTATAATTAAACAATTGCGTCTCTTTATTACCGATGTAGAGCATTGATAGTGTAATATTTTCAAATAATTTTACAAAGGGCAAAGGATTAGTGATGTCAGTTACAAGACAACTACTGATCGCATAGTCACTTTGTCTCTCTCACTCTTTCTTTTACACTGGCACGGCATAATGAGTGCACTGCACCCGATGATGAGCACAAATGCTGTTCTACTCCTGTGTGCCAGTTTTGATTTAACGTTATTTTATATATACCGGGTATATAAAGAGTGCTATCGAAAACGAAGCCGGGCGGTAGTTTAAGTGACTAAAAACACGGAATAAGTAAAAATTTCGCAAAGAAACGCGACAATTCTTTTAATATTTTTTAAATACCATCAAGTTTGGGTATTAAATCCATAGTTTTTACTAAAATAATAATAAAGCCTTGTGTACTATACCATGTTTAAAAAAATCGACTTCAAAACAAAAATCCACTAAAAACCAAAAAATAATAAAATAATAACTAACCACTGCAAAGCAAAAAAAAAATATTTATTTCATGGAACTCGTGCATATTGATTAATTTGCTTAATGACTTGACTAGCCAACAAATCAAAATATATGCGTAACATATTGAAGGCGGGCCGCCAAGTACCAAACATGTAGGACCTATGCCTTATATTAATTTAAATATCTATATATATATATATATCATACAGTCGAATTGAGAACCTCCTCCTTTTTTTTAAGTCGGTTAAAAATAAAACGGTGTACACTATTATTTAAGAAGAAACTATATATTTACCACCCTAATACGAGGATAGAAAAATAAATGTTGCATTGTGTCTGAAGTCATTAAAACTACCACCCAGCTTCGATTTCGGTAGCAGTCTTGATATACCGTGTATAAATTACTACTATGAGCATATGAATAACACTGAAATGATGCCCTATGTTAATTGCATTCTTATACTACAATTGCTTTTTATTCTTTGTGGCCTTTATCTAACAGTTTTAAATATAAATGAGCCTCAAATAAATCATAGGATTTCTATTTAAATGTTCATTTTATTTGTTAATAAAAACATTGGTATACCGTAAAACAATATTTAGCGTCAATATATGGGGCTATGGTCTATCTATATCTCTGTCTACCCCAATGGGACATAGGCGTGAGTTTATGTATGTATGTATGTAACTCTTATTTCATACATACATAAGCTCACGCCTCATTCCCAGAAGGCGTAGGCAGAGGTGCTACCATACCCACGTTTCACCTTGTGTATTCCTTCCTTCCCCTATCCCAATAAGGGGTGACCCTATCACCATATCAGGCATAACTTCCTGTCTACGGGCTAATAATGAATAGAAAAATGCAATATCACTTTGCCTAATACGAGATTCGAACCCGGGACCCCAGTGTTGTAGCCGTACTGAAGTACAACTAATATGGTCAGTAATTCTTAAGGATTCACAAACTTTCAGGACGGAGATTTAAAATAAGTCAGTAGCCTAAACATCTAGTTATACACATTACCTAAAAGTTACTAATACTTTAACTAAATCTTTATTGATTGCGAATAATTTACGGTCGCTTCATAAAGAAATTATTTATTATTTATTTTTACTTTAGAATCATAATTACCACTAATATTAACCTAATAACTATGTTAACACTTAACATAACATATGAATATTGTATTTTGTAATTTGTAACACTACTTTTCAATCAAATTTCTATGTATACCTACGATAACCACTGGTGATAAGCCTCTCTTATGTGAGAGGCCGCCTGGGTGCCAACGCAATGCCTATTTCTTCCGACAAACAACAGTGTAAATGCACCGTAGTGTCTCATGAGTAAATGTTCCATACCTGAACATTACCGGCGCGTATTGTTAAATTAAGTATCAGTTTATAAAATATTTTATACATACTTTTTGGATTCCAATTATTACGTTATGCTAGAGAAGACACCGTTAACAAAACTGTAACAAAATAAGCATCATACAAACATATATTTCTGTTTCTTTCACTCCTACTCATTCATAAAATCTTCTCCCTCGCTCCACTGGCTTAACATGCGCGCTCGTATTTTGTTCACAATGTCCGCTCAAATAAAAAAAACAGTCCTAATCCCAAAGCATTCTACTCAGATGGGAACAGTGCTTGCTGTCCGTATTCGTATCTCACAATGTCAGGTGCATGTATATGGGGGCGTCCCACTTTGATCACATTCTTGAAGTAGGTCGTGAGTGATGCTGAGCACTTCGTAGATGATCTCTTGGAGCAAACCCACCACATTTTAGGGCCCATGGTCTTGTTCTTGGTGTATCGGTGACCTTTGAATATTACGTACTGCTTGTCTCCCAATGTCTCGAAAATAACTGCAAAAAAATAATACGATGTGGATATGTAACAATGGTGTATGACGACGCGACGTAACACATTTTGTTTCTTTTATTATTGGCCTTTTTTATAGATTTTTTAAAGAATATTTTGGTTATTGTTCTTTTATCAAAACATTGTTTTAATAATAAAATCATGGGAAGTACACAGGCATGAAGAAATCGTAAGAGTATTCAACTTCTTCATCAAGTTGAAAATCCAATCTAAGGACACATTAGCAGTTTAGTTCTTAAATATAAAGAGCGGTGTATTTTTATCAAAAGCAATTTTTGAAGAATATTTACATGTGAAAATATTAAAATACATCATTTTATTAAAGGAGGTTTATTTTAATTTAAAAATAAGCATTTTTCTTTCATTTTTGATTAAAATAAACGAGAGATTTGATATCAGTAACGTAAAGAATAATTTTAAATCTATGGATTTATTACAAAAAACACACGGCATCTTAGTACCAAATATTTAAGCAAAAAAATAATTAAAAACTGTTTCTACAAAAAGACATATGATTAAACACTCCTCAACCATACATCCATTAATTAGTTTAATAAACAACCATTTTAATAAAAATATTAAAACATACTTAATATAATACTGATTTTACGTTCTATTTTCACATTCTTTGTAGGTATCATTTGTCAACATTTTCTTTTACACAGAGGTTAATTCGAAAGCCTAAACTTATAATTATTTCAAATTTATTTTAACACGCTGTATTCAAATCCATCCAAAAAGGAATTTCGTGGCATTTTTTAGTAGTTAAAAACTCTCCGTAAAACAGACTTATATTTACTACGTAAACCACAAATGAAGTACCCGACAAGATAAACAAATTCAGTAGGTAGTCAAAATCCCCGGCCATACGTGTGCACTTCTACTAGACGAAATAAAAAACATTATGTAATGTAGTCAAGAACAGAGATAAGACTGGCGCCCTAATATATTGGAAATCTATTATTGTAACTTAATAATAATTTTAAATAATAATGTATTACCTATTTAAAAACAATGACCAGTAAAAGTGCCTCTTGTGGCTAATTTACAAAAAAAAAAACAAATAAAACTTATTTCAAATTTGGTGATATTGTCGTCCTAATATCGTCTAGTGACGTCTATGAAGCGTGTGGGTGCGAAAAAGAAAACGTATCCCCACTGCACTATTAAATATAATAATATCTCACTCCCAGTAATCACCAAATAATATTCAAATTAATTATTTTAAACATCCTTATTTTGTCGGCCTGACTGCATTCCAATATAAACAAGAATGACACGTAGAGCACACACTTACATGGGGTACTTTTATTATAATTAATTGAAGTGATTCCAGCCATACTAAAGCTGTCGTTAGCTAGGGGATATTATAAACCCCTAAAGTATTAACTATGTGTAAATTCCGTTATGCGAATGAAGATGTTTTCTTATAACAATGACGTCATCATAGGTGACTATGGTTGCCCTGCACCCCTTATAGGACTGGTTGCAAGCCCAGTAAGTCCTCGCGCCGACGGTATTGATCTGATTGTATTTGGAACCTTCGAGAAATAGCACGCGTTTGCCTCGCTTGGTGAATCCGAATACGGGAGCTGTAAATGATATTTTGCTATTAATGATATTATATTCATATTCTATAGGGATTGATGGTAAGCGATCCGACCGCTCATAAACAGTAGCAAAACCAAACAACACCTTGAATTAAAAAGCAATGCTTGGCATTCCACTGCGCTCGCCATCCTAAGACATACGATGTTAAGTCTCAATATGTCCAGCAGTTACTCTGACTACAATGTACAGTCAGCGACATAAGTCGCTACACATTCACGAGATTTGGAATTGTCTTATCATCCAAAATAATAATTATTTTCAATATCCTATGGCACATCTCGGCATAGATGACTTTACTTGGACTACAGAGTAGTACGTACAAATTTTAATTCATAAAAAGCTTATCAAAAATGTGAAGTGTTCAACGACTTATGTCGCTGACTGTACATATACTCAAATAAAAACACAAAAATTCATACTAAAATATTATTTTTCTATTGACGATTTATCAAAAAGATTCAATATATTCCAGATCGTATATAATGACATAAATAATTATCCAAACACATTTAATTTTGTAAAAATGAAACAACCCTAACGCAGTACAATATTTAAAATTTTCCATAATGCCCTACTCTTTAATAAATTACCTATCCGTCACAACAATAATTATTTAATTCGAACTAGTGGTTCCTAATATCAGTGGGCAAAAACAAGCAAACTCTTCCTTCTTCTTAGTCGCGGATTCCTCCGGATTAGAAATACCACAACACTGATTTTCTTCCATTACGAGCGGGTCAGTGCGCACAACCGGCGCAGTCGATGGCTCAGAAACAACTGAACGACATCGCACCACTGACAGGCTTTTATACCCTAAAACTTGTCAGTAAATCACAACTACCTACATTCCTGTGTGGGTACTTTACAACTACCAACAAACTAGCGTAAAAATAAAAATGTATGAATTATCCTTTAGTTATTCTCCGACATATGTATATATATAGAATCGATCGGTGGGATGCCTCGAGCCATTAAGCACTCATCTTACCACTTGAATTTTCAAAATACACTCAGCTATTATTTCTTTGTAATATGTAGTCTATTGACTACACCATAGTCAGGGTGAAACAAAGAAGATGGAAGAGGTCGACTGATTCATTGAAAAATGCATAACTCTACTCCAACGTTTGAAGTTAGTGAATTAATATGAATTATATTGCACTATTTATTTGAGTTCTATACCGGGTATCTCAAGACTGCTACCGAAAACGAAGCCGGGTGGTAGTTTTAGTGACTACAAACACAATGCAACCAAAAATTTCGAAAAGAAACGCGACAATTATTTTTTATGATTTTTTAAATATCGTCTTTTTTGGGTGGTAAATCCATAGTTTTTGCTAAAATAATAATTTAAACACGTTTATACCTTAGATTATTTATAAATAAAAGGGTATACACTATTATTTTAGGAAAAAATGTATTTACCACCCAAATATGGTCATAGGAAAAAAATAACACAAAAAAATTTGTCGCTTTTTGTTGCAACTTTTTCTGTTGCATTGTGTCCGAAGTCGCTTAAACTACCACCCGGCTTCGTTTTCGGTAGCAGTCTTGATATACCCTGTATATATCAGGAAAAATTACTACATAAAACCATATTAAATATACATTTAAGGAAGTACAATATTTTTTGGATGGTACAGATCTTTTCAAAATTATGCGCTTCGCAATGATAGACATCATGAATAATGAATCCTTATTACTCCAGCCTAATTCATTCCACTCATCGACTAAAATACTTTATGGATGATTATGTTCATTCCTGACTTTGACAATGACGTCATCGAATGTGATCATGGATACTTTACATCCCTGGGGAGCCTTATTGCACAT
Organism: Hyles vespertilio; assembly: GCA_009982885.2. Classification (NCBI taxonomy): domain Eukaryota; kingdom Metazoa; phylum Arthropoda; class Insecta; order Lepidoptera; family Sphingidae; genus Hyles; species Hyles vespertilio. Next base: position 17,277,857 of record CM042809.1, on the reverse strand, counting down.
CCAATAGGTCCTGGGTCCCAGACTATGCTTGAAGTTGTACCGATGCCCGTGAATATGCAACAACGGCTTACCTTTCTTCGTATGGGTTATTATTAGTTCCGATCCTGTGGATATCAATATAGAAATTACTATTCTGAATATACGAATTAAATAAATGTATATATTGGTATTTTATATACAGTATGATTGTAGCAAAATATGAATTTTAAAGCAGTCTATGTAATCACCTTAAAGAAATTTATATTACAAAAAGAAAGAAACGTCAAATAAAACCTTTTAATAATACATTTTTCTGCATTTGAACATAACAATTTTATATTCACTTTACACTCAAGCCAAAATAAGCAGTAACTATTAATTTAAAAAAATAGGAACTATATTATACCGTATTTGGTAATCCATACATAATTTGAAATAGGCTGAGTATTTATTCCATTTAGAATTTTTATTGAGTTATTATAAAATACACACTAATCTTTTTGTCTTTACTTTGCTTTATCTTACGACTAAAAAATGGAGTGTCTATAACATGTTAAAACAGCGAAGGTCAAAGAATTTCAAAATATAGCTAATTACACATACAATCTTGCAATTTAAATGTCAGTGGGCTAGGATTATAAGTTATTTACAAGGTGACCTCAAGCCTTTTTCTTTAGGAATAGTACTATTTTATTTCTATGAATGGCGAGAAGAGCATACCATGCGCGTGATGGTAAGCACAGAGTACATTTTACATACTAAGAATGGTAAGCGATACGACCGCAGAAAAATGTGGCCCGGCACCACCACTGAAGTACCAGCGCTCCCTCTATATTATAATCTAAGAACATCAATGTCATCGGTGGTAATTCTACTTGAATTGTACTACATCAGACGCATTTAGATAATTTGGCATGTAACAAAAAGTAAACACCAATTAAAACCTTGATACACGATCATTCCAAATACCCATCAGGCCCGGGATGATTATGAACATTATTAATCCTAAAAACACCATTAGACGAGGTGATAACAGTCGCTTTGCAGTTAGATTTATATCTGGAACAACATCTCCAATAAACCCGTTCTCCTCTGCTCTGATTTCTAGTGAATAGATAACCTCCGTACATTACACGCCCCTTTCCATATATCATGGCTTTCGCGTCACCAACATCTGCAAATAAACGCAGACAGTAGATTAACACTCTAAACAATCCTATCCAGTCCTGATACCAGGTTAAGGTACAAAAGTTGGTGTCCTGTGTCAGAAACTACGCGAGACTTTTTGGTCTACAATGTTCAGTTACGAAATAAATACAAGAATAACAGACGAACTAAGGCTTCGATGCAGGGATCGAACTCGTTGGTCATATTTTCACGGCCAGCGTCATACCGCACCAAGGAGCCTTCCGTAACTATAATAACTGAGCTACTAGAGCCTTCTAAAGATTATATTTTAGTCTCAATATGTAGTAAGTTATCGTCTGTAGACATACAAAATCCAATTTCAAGTCTTGGCCAACTTATAAGAGAAAGTTGTTCATACCTAACAACTCCATGTAGTAGCTTTGAGAATCGAACCAAAACCTCACAATTTGCAAATCATATATGCTGTTATAAGTTCAATGAGGGAAAATTGAGTTTTTTGTTAAAATTATAATAGGTACTCACTTTTGTTAACCTGAAAATAAGAGGGACTGTAACTATAAAGCACAAATTATCTTTTAACATATTTTTATTCTGTTATGACTTACATTTAAAATACAATTATGGAAAAAAATAATTTCAATGCCACTATTTATATATACCACTACATTCTAAACAATTTATTATATCAAAAAACATTATTTTTATACAATATTAATCATTTTCTAATTTTATGTTATCACTTATTTTTATCTTATTTTACGGGATATTATTTACCAATTCCGTAGGTCTTTTCATAGTATTATTAATTACTACCACACACATTTATACTAATATACAAAAGATAATGACTAGATTAGTATGACTTTTCGAAGTTTGTGTATTGACAGTCAATCACCATGCAGTATAGCAGTGAAGGAAAACATCGTGAAGAAACTTTCATACCCTAACGATTTATAATAATTTCTATGGTATGTAAAATCTACTAATGCAATAGGTAAGCGTGATGGACCATATGGACGTACATATATGTCGACGTGTATGTCAGTGGGACGTATATGGACTGATATTGTGTATGGTAGGTAAGTACTGTTGCGCCAACCTCACTAATTGCAACATAAAATTAAAACACGTGCTATTTATTATCTTTCATAATTATTAATTACGTTTTTTCACACTTTGGAAAATCGTGGTGGCCATTCTGAAAACCGTAGTTATTTTAAAGAGTGGTAGGTAATCTAGGTTTCTAGGATTTGAAAAAATAGAAATCAAGCGTAAATTTTAAAGCGAAAATGTCACCAAGGAAAAACTACGTTTTATGACTTTATAGATTGTAAGAGAAAAATGATTGACAATAATACCACACAATTCCTTTAAATAGCGTAATTTCCCCCCGACGTAAATAGGGAGCATTAGGATTCTACCGTGCATACATATGTGTCTTTGTAACTCCTAGTCGACAAGACGGTATTTAAATAATTTTTTATTAAATGAAATATTTTAAATTGCCTTTATTCAATCATGGTTGTGTTGATGTTTAGTTTTGTAGATTTTGTTTTCGAACACCGTTATCGAAGCTCTGCAACCCTGGTTCCTCTTAACACACGCATATCCCACTTTGCAATCTCTTGCATACCCAGGACGCCGATTATACCTATACTTCCCTAGGTTCACGACAGATGTCCCGTATCGTGTTTTTGAAATCACCAAATCTGAAAATTAAAAATATATCAGAAGAGGATATGAATAAATTAATATAACAAACACTCAAATATATAGTCGAAAGAAATTGGTCACGCAAAAAAACATTTCGTACACGGGTTGGTACCCGCAGCGACTCATTTGACTGCCGACTTCCCAGGCTGTATTATATATTTACCACCTTGATTAACAATACATAAACCTTCCCGAATTATCAAATAACACAAATATAAGTTCGATTATTAAAAGTAGAGGAACAATACAATATTTTCAGTAAAATAATTTATTAAATATCCCTATTACCATATATGTACATAATATAAAAATCACCGTGCTAGATGAATGTAGAAGATTAGCAATAGATTATCTCTCCGACATATTTACACCAACTTTACCATTGCTTCTTACAGCTCATTGAAATGTCCCAAAAAGAAGAAAATTCAGCAGACTATTTCGCATATTGATGCAGTCTTCTCATAGCATCAGATTAAATGCTTGCTTAACCCAAGATTAAAGAAAAAAGGGAGAACTTGAGCCAGCAAACTGTCCTAAATATTAATGGTGAAGTATTTTCATCTGTTCATGCATAAGATCTAATGGCTATGTTCATTAATAGCTTTGATAATAATGTTATCAACGGTGGCGAGTCTTGCGTTGCAGCCAGTGCTGTGCTTATTACATTGCCAAGCGACCTTCCTGGTGCCCTTCGATCGTTTAGAGACCTGATGGAAACGATAGTCCCCGATGGTGATAACCGGTCTACCGAACTTTGATGTAGTGTATACGGGTTCTAAAACAATAATATTCATTAATAAACTACTCAAAATTAATAAAATAGAGGTATTATTTGTAGAAAATGCGTCAAATTTGGATAATCTTGATAGATTCCTTTGATAAGGAAAAAACGAATTCTCTTGATGAAGATCGATACCAATAGGTCGCTTTGGAAAGAGGTGTGTAAACTAGTCTTGAAAACAGCAGCACTAGAGTTTCTTCACCGATCTTTTCTAATGAAAATCACTTTCCAAGCCGGGTTCAAAATAACACTGAATCTATATGATGTTGAAAATTTAATAGTTTCAATAAATTATTTTCATTTCATTTCGTATTTTTTTCCTAAAAATTGCAGATATGCCTCGAAAAAGAGTTTAATACCTAATCACTACTAATAAACTTGAACAGAGTATCAGAAAAAGGGTTGTTATCCTAAAGCACTATGGTTTGTAGAAACGCTGAAGGCAATTTGGATAAAACATTAAAATGAGAAGTCACAAATATAAAAGTACACTTTATTATTCTACGGTAAAGATACAAATACACTGAAATTTCAAATTTAAAACAAAGTTCTTGTGTAATCTCTTAATAAATTTTCATTATAATTAAATCATCAGCATCCGAATTTCTATCGAAGAAAACAAATCTCCACTTGAAATTTTATCATTATAAATTCTGATACTTAAAAAAGTCACATAACAAACACAAATCTAAGAAAATTATAAGTTCTAGGAGTACAATAAAGATTTGGGAAGTTTGGTGTTTCCGAAATCGTACTTAATAAAATTGAGACGACGAACAACGTATGCACAGTCTAATAGTAGCATGACTTGCCTGGTGGACAAGCATGTGGAATTTCAAGATACTTCAACAATTCGCAGACATCAAGGGTATTGTATTGTATTGTATTATATCAGCCCATATACGTCCCACTACAGGGCACGGGCCTACTCTACAATCGAAAGTACGATTGAGAGTCAACATAAAGATACAGTACATCGAAAGTACGATTGAGAGTCAACATAGAGACATCAAGGGTGATGAAGTTTTATACACACCCGTCGTAAACTTAATCGTGGTTATGTTGTTTCTCCATGGTGACGATTTCGTTGTCTACAGTAACCACGGTGGCTCGGCAACCCGTCTTATGCATCGAGCATTGCCAGTTTATCCTATTGCTGTTTTTGAATCGCGAGCACACGTGAAAACGATATTTGCCTACGCCAAGAATATTTCCATAGAAGCGTGATGTTGCAATGTATAAGTCTGAAACAATAAAATACAGTTATTACCTCATTTTTATAAAAAAATAATACATAAATTAATCTGTATCTGTATCAGCCCATATACGTCCCACTGCAGGGCACGGGCCTACTCTACAATCGACAGTACGATTGAGAGTGGTTAGGCCATATAGTCCACCACGCTGGCCTACTGCGGGTTGGCGGACTTACATACCATAGTTATTTTTTTATCAATCACTATGGTATGCGTGGTGATTGACTATCAATATACACATGACTCCGAGAAGTCATAAATTAATGGCCCCCACGTAAACTATCGAAACTATTATTTTTTCCAGGTATTTATGACGAATGGAAACAGAAACAATCAGACTTTAATGAATAATTTGAAAACGAAATAATTAAAAAACAATAGTTACAATAATACCGCTTTTACCTTGCATACAAACTAAATAAAAACATTTCTAATAATTTATTTAAATACTTAATCAAGATCCTAAAAGTTAACATTTAAATTTTATAATATATTTCTGGAATTGTTTTATAAAGTAAAGTTATTAGAAAACACAACGAAGTACTCTATACTGGGTACCTATAAAACATTAATCGACTTAAATTCATAAAAAAATACAACTAAATTTTAAGCGATCAGACTCAATACCTTATTGTTCAAGTACAGCTCTTACGGTAAAGTCCTATGCATGTGAGCACTCATTAATGTAATTGGTCAATCGTTGGTCTTTATTTTAAATGCATAAATGAGATAATTATTACACTGCAACACAGATACGTGTTGAAAAATACTTGATCTCCACAATATAGTGACGCCACCAAACGGTCTTCCGCTATTATACTTTCGGAATTATCCATCGCCGAACTTCCAGTACACCCAAACCTGTAATCAATGCTGCATAAAAATAGTATTTCGTCTGGTAACAAGCATGTTTCCTGCAAGTCGGTAAGGTGAAACGAATGGCATAAATCATTTACACTATCAATGGATCTATTTATGTTTTTACAATTCAATCTATAAATACGATGACATCGTTCTTGCATTTGTATTGTCTACTTACGCTGCACTGTCTGTAGATAAAAAAATACTCGGATTTTGAGATTTGTTTTTCATAAAACGCCCAAAAACAATATCTTGAGATCACATATATGTACATACTCATCACATATACATTATGTGTGTAGTATGAACCGTACGCTGCATCAGGTGTGAATAAAATGCAACGTTCCCATTATAATTTACTATACCGGGACTCAACAAGCTGGAATGCCTCAACGTGATCACAAACGGTTCCATCGATCCATATCATCTCGGTATCTGTTTTCTGTGTGTTTAAGGTGTTTCCCCTTGTTATCAGAACCCGTAATGCCCCTTACATCAAGCTTTTCTTGCGCTGTGCGAATATATTGGTTTGCAATGGCTAAGGTTGCATAAAACATTTTTAGGCACAATCTTGTTGGTTTAAAGTAGGTACTTAGAATCTCCATTCGGAATAGGTAAATAATAATTAGTAGTAAACTTCCTTCTAGATGATTCTTCCTTTGTTCGTCGCCTTGTTTCTGTTTTCTTAGTAAATTTGTTCATATACTCCCATTGCTTAGAGTGGTCTGAAAGTTTTCGCAAATATCTTGTACAATAAAGTTAATTAATAATAATAATAATGTATATATTTCTGGCAACACCAAAAGATCATCCATTTGAAAAAAATATATATTTTTTGTTTAATATCAAATATATACACAATATTCACAATTTATGTCTAAATACTATTTTTACTGGTGGTAGGTCTCTCATATGTGAGAGGCTGCCTGGGTGGGTACCACCGCAATGTCTATTTCTCCCGTCAAACAGCAGTTTAAATGCACTGTTGTGTTTCGGATTGAAGGACATTGTAGCCAGAGTAACTACTGGACATATTGAGACTAAACATCTTATGTCTCAGGATGGCGAGCGCAGTGGAATGCCAAGCATTGCTTTGTAATTCAAGGTGTTGTTTGGTTTTGCTACTGTTCATGAGCGGTCGCATCGCTTACCATCAGGCGAACGGCATGCTCGTCTCGCCATTCACAGCAATAAATAAAAAAAAAAATAGTAACCAAAATGATTCCTTTCTACAATCACATAATGTTTTATCGAAGAAATAGAGTAAATAAGCAAAAATTCATCATAATAAAAAATAATAGAATGACAGTGTGTGACAATGTCAAAGGATTTTACAAAATATGATAATTAAAAACCAAAACGATGATCAATAATAAAGCCAGAAAGAAACGGAACGCACATTTAACATCTCCCAGCTCGTCGAGCTCCGCGTCGTGGGCGTCAGCTTCGGACGTATTCGAAGTGACGCCGGACAACGACACGTCGAGCCAACACGGCGAGTTGCAGTCGTCCCCGCCGCCACCAAGACCTGCGCGGCGAAGAGGACGACCCCCTCCAGCGGTGGGCTTGGGACCTGTGGGACCGAGTGTACCGCCTACGGTCCCCGCTACCGGTGGGGTAGTGCGCCGCATGAGATGGACTCGAGAAATCAATGAGAATGTCATGCGGGCCTACTTTGGGGCAACAAAGGGAGGAATTAACCTCACTGCGTATCGCGCTTAAATGCTGTCTCTGTTTCAGGCTTTGGAACCAACAGTTGATGTATCGTCCCAACGACTGTCGGATCAAGTGCGATTTATTCAGCGGCGTAAGTTGTTGGATGATGACACACTTGAGCGGTTGCGCACAGACTTGTGTTTTGTCCAGGATGACCATGTGTCGCCCGTCAGTGGAGATCAAACGGCAGGCCCAACACCAACACCTGTTGCTGATTTCGAGCTGACGGACAATTTGGATGACAACGTAAGTCCCCAAGTTAAACAGCAACTGAGAGGAGCTTTGGAGCGTGCGATTTTGGAGTTTGCGTCTTTATCGGCGTCTTGTAGACCGCGTCTGCCACGTTTGCCAACGCATAGAAGAAATTTGGCGCTGATGGGAGCTTTGGACTCCATGTTAACTACATACTTGGAGTCCAGTCTTGTTGATACGCGTTCGATCCTTTACTGCGCGGCCGTCGCAGCATGTCGAGTGGCTAATATAAAATTTCCAAATGAGTATAAAGCCACTCGAGGTGTTGTGATTGTGCCTGCCTGGCAGCGTAGGATCGAGGATCGTATCAACAGGGCCCGAACTCTCATCGGCAAACTAATTTCTTTTAAAGAAGGAAACAGCAGGCCGAAGATTATGCGTTTTGTGACGCAGGCTTTTTCGGGGACCAACACAAGTCCTCGAAATTATAGGCTTTGCGTCACAGAACGCATAGACTTCTTCAAACAAAAAGTCTATGCGTGGGCGAACCGCATTCGTCGCTACAGGAGGCGATGGGATCGTTTCCAACAAAATCGCAAATTCCAAACTGACCAAAAGAGTGTTTATAGATGTTGGGAGAATCCTCCACAAGGTGTGGTGGATGGGCAGCTTCCTAGTGCTCACGAAATGCGTGAGTACTGGACGAATATCTGGTCGTTGCCTGTCTCTCACACTGAAGCCTCCTGGTTTAGTGTTGTAGATCGAGCTTGCGAGGCAATACCGGCTATGGAAACCATTTTAATCAGTCCAGAAGATGTTCTAACTGCAATTAGACAGACGCAAAACTGGAAGTCGCCTGGCCCGGACGGTCTGCACAACTTCTGGTTAAAATGGTTTCCAAGTTCGCATGCTCGATTGGCAGCGCAATTCCAGGATGCGCTTGAGCGGGGATCCCTTCCAACATTTATGACAACAGGTGTCACTCACCTTCTCTTTAAGTCCGGTTGTACCACGGAACCAAAAAATTATAGACCCATCACATGCCTTCCCACTATTTATAAAGTTTTGACCTCCATAATTAGATCTAAAATTACAGACCATATAAATTCTAACCAAATTCTTTTTTGCGGCCAAACAGGTTGCATGAATGGATGCCGTGGTACTAAGGAGCTCCTTCTCATTAACATGACCATTTGCCAACAGGTTCGTCACAACCGAAGGAATTTATCGGCTGCCTGGATAGATTATAAAAAGGCCTATGATTCGGTGCCCCATACATGGCTCATGAGGGTGTTAAATTTGTATAAAATTAATACAAATTTATGCAACATCCTTGGGTCTTGTATGGGGCAGTGGACCACTGTCCTGAGATATCCAGGTGGTACAGTTCCTCCTGATTGTGACGAGCCGATTAGAATCAAGCGGGGTATATTCCAGGGTGACAGTCTGAGTCCACTGTGGTTTTGCATGGCCCTGAATCCCCTCAGCACTCTGTTGTTGGATTCAGGGTTAGGCTACCATCTACGGAGAGATGACGGCTCTGAGCCTATATCTCACTTGCTCTATATGGATGACCTCAAGTTATTTGCATTGAAACAAACCGAATTGATTGAGTTGTTAAAAATAACGGAAAGATTTAGCAATTCAATCAATATGGATTTTGGTGTAGATAAATGTGCGGTTATCCATGTGAAGCGAAGGGAGGTTGCGGTCTCAGATGACATACTAGTCTCAGAGACTGTAAGGCTCAGATCCCTCTCTGTGACGGAAACCTACAAATATTTGGGTATGCCTGAGGCTCTAGGTATCATGGGTGCAGATGTAAAACGATCGTTGAAAGAGCGTTTTTTTAGCCGCCTGACAAAAGTACTTAACAGTTTTTTGTCAGGTGGAAACAAGATTCGCGCTTTTAACGGTTGGGTTATGCCTGTACTCATATACTCTTTTGGCATACTCAAATGGACTCAGACCGAATTGGACGCCCTGGATCGTAAAGTCCGAACTCTCCTGACTGCACATCGTATGCATCATCCACGATCATCAGTGATGAGATTGTACATCCCGCGGAGATGTGGGGGCCGAGGCATTCTTAATGTTAAGGACTTGCATAATCGCGAGGTGTGCAATCTCAGGGATTATTTCCTTCACAGTGATGTGGATATGCATAGGGTTGTAGTTATGGTAGATAAAGGATATACCCCGCTCTCTTTGGCGATTGAGAACTGGCGGAAACCTCTGGTGGTAGGCATTAAGGATCGCGAGGACATATGGAAGAGCAACGAGCTGCACGGTCGGTTCTATCGAGCCCTTCATGGGCCTGATGTGGACCGACTAGCGTCTGTGTCTTGGCTACGCTTCGGTAACCTCTTTGGGGAAACCGAGGGTTTTGTCTTTGCAATTATGGACGAAGTTATTAAGACGAACAACTATAGGAAATACATCCTGAAGGACGGTACGGTCGACATCTGTCGGGCGTGCCACCGTCCTGGCGAGTCTATCAGGCATGTTATTTCCGGTTGTTCGTATCTTGCTAACGGCGAGTATTTGCATAGACATAACCTAGTAGCCAAGATCATACACCAGCAAATTGCCCTTCGATATGGACTTGTGACTCCTGAAGTGCCATATTACCAGTATGTGCCCCAACCAGTTCTCGAAAATGGTCATGCAACGCTGTATTGGGATCGATCTATTATCACAGACAGGACTATTAGCCAATAAGCCTGACATTGTGATAATAGATCGATTGGCGCGCCGGGCTATACTTGTTGACGTCACCATCCCGCATGACGATAACCTTGTCAAAGCTGAAAAAGACAAAATGTCTAAATATTTAGATTTGGCACACGAGGTTACCGACATGTGGGATGTTGACTCAACAATTATTGTCCCGATTGTCGTTTCTGCCCATGGGTTGATACCAAAGAGCCTCGACCAACATCTACAGAGGCTCTCAATCGGCTGTTGGGTCAGGAGTCAGATTCAGAAGGCAGTATTGCTTGACACGGCACGTATTGTGAGGCGGTTCCTCACTTTGGGCTCCTAACCACCGGTGGCTTGGGTCTCGAGCCTCGCCATCGTTGGATAACTTTTTATATTTTTATATGTATTTTGTTTTTTAATATATATATAAAAATGTAAGAAAAAGATTTAAAATAAAGAGAAATAATAATGTTGTCTCATTTCTTCTTCAATATTATTGGAGCACTTCAGTTTGCAAGTCAAAGGACATGAACTTTTTAGAGTTTTGGCTGGAATTTCTTTGCCTTTTCTACTTATATGTTTTAATCCGGCATTTTTAAGATAAACTTCCGGGGTATACTTGAATAGACTTACGACTTTTTGGACTTACATACCCGATATATGAAAGCGGCAACTTTTAAATAACACATTCAAAAATAAAACAACGGTTATAATCTATGTATTATAATCTATGTATTATCAGATATCTTTGTATTAAATAAATGCTATGACTAGACAAACATACTGTATCATTTTAAATTAAATACTATCTAAAGAGGCGGGCATTATTTTGGCAAAAGACAAAGGATTATAATCTACATATCTAGCTTGCAATTCTCTTAACAATAGGAGCAATGTATTGATGAGACATTATATTAGAATAGTAATTACGGTAATAGTAATCCTTCCATATTGATCAACACCTATATAAATTCCACATAACTTATTACTGTGCAATGTTTGACTCGCTGCGCTACACACTTTGAAAAATATTTTGTATGATTTAAGAGAACTTAGGTTTGACCAGAAATCTTAAGCAGAAACTTGACAACCTTAATTCTGAACTAACAAGTACTTAATAAACATATCTTAAGATGTAACTGGAGCTCCCATTATCAGCTAACTTCTTCCGTCACGTTCATGTTTAAATATTTAAATATTCGAATTTACTTTAAGTCAAAATTGGTTTTTTTTGTTAAATGAATTTCCATTTTTGGAAATTGAACTGTAACGCATCGTAGAATGAATTTTACAAATGTATTGAACGTAAATGTGACATTACCACTGAAAATCTATTTATTAAATAAAGATCTTAAGGTACTAACGTCATTTTGAGATCGAATAATACCGTACTACCGTAATACCGTTTATTAACACCACAAGACTATTAATGCCTTAATAGTCCTATTGATGACAATGCGTGTTCCTAATAAACACAACGACATTATCGATAGTAGTGGCTAAAGCTTTGCATCCATACTTCTGTCTCTTGCACTGCCATCTCACTTTGGGCGACTCGTATTGTCTTATACGCGTGGAGCACATATTGTATCTGTAGCGACCCAGGTCCATCACCAACTTGCCTCGCGGTGTCTTTGTGAACACAGGCACTGGAATTATGATAAATATTTTTTACATTTTATTAATTATATTCGGAATGAAATAAAAACGAATCCCATACAACAACAACAAGTGGTTTAACTAATAATTTTTAAAGTATTCCTACATATCAGGTACCATTTATAGAATGGCATACTAAGCAATAACACCACTACTCACACCAATATTCGATTGACTATAATAATTGTTATTAATTCATTTGGAAATATATTTTTTACCCGTTCTTTATTCTGTTTGAATTACGCTAGAAATACCGAGACCGACTCTTGTCGTGCTACTTGGTGTTTACCTAATAAGATTCGTCTCGGATTTTAAATCAAAAAGTATTTTTAAACAAGACTCGTCAGATACAAACATATCGCGGAGAATGTGTAGGTGTAATTAAGAATTTATTTTCGTATACATACCTACATTATTCTTAATTACAAAAGATTATGCCACAATCAATGAACAATAAAATTAAACACAAAACAATATTTATAATAACAGTTATCTTTATGTTCTGATTAATGTAGATTCAAATATTTAATGCTATAACTAGACAAAAGCATATTACATGATTTAATAACTTCAATGTAATTTAAGTTAAATATTATAGATAATACTTTTAGTTTTCGAACAAATCAATGCGGGTATTGTTTTGGCAGCACTAACGACCCTATTGATGGCAATGTGAATTCCTGGTGTATATAAGCACATTGTCAAAGGTAGTGGCGGAGGCTCTGCACCCATACTTTTGTCTCTTGCACTGCCATCTCACTTTAGATGACTTAACACGTGTGGAGCACATATGGTATCTATAGCGACCGATGTCCATTACTAAGTTGCCGCGTGGAGTCCTTGTGAACACCGGAACTGAAATAAGAGAGCACTTATGACATACAACACGATATATAGTTCATGATATAAAATCTAACGTAAATATTCTATTATTTTTCATTCAATCATTAATAGAATAAAAATTATTGAGGAAATAAATCAAAATACTGATGATGATGATGTAATTTCTACCTTCCAAAATCTCCGAGTTCAATCAATTATAAAGTTCACATTGATGTAAATTATTAATTTTACAATCCTATTTTATTGCTTCATTTACCAGTAAGGAATCCGTTTTTCAAATGTGTTAAAAAGGCTTATTTCTGTTCTATAAATATTATAATTCACTCATATACAAGTGTGGCTGAACTTCCAAAAAGTTACTAAAATAAATTGATATTTTAATAATAATGCCGATAATTTATGCAAAACCCATTAATTTATTATTTATATATAAACAGAAGAATAAAATAAAAACGAGAATGCATACATATTTACATATAATAAAAGAAAACAGAAGACCTAGGATAAAATATGTAGACTCAACCAATTTTTTTTTTTACAAAAACAAAAATATTTTATCTCTAGCGATAAGATTTTGTAAAATTAACTGTTGATGGATTCAATTAATGTAAATGTAAAACAATGAGGTATGTTGTTATTCAAATGGGTTATATTTGTAAAAAAAAATGCTAATGGAAATGACACTTATGATCAATATTCTTGTTAGGACTTTCCTAGTCCACTCCTGTGGTATTTCCTTCACATAAAGCAAATTTAGTCACTCTATTGAAACGAACTAGTGTTTTAATTGACGTCAATAAATTAATTCCATTGTTTGTGCAAAACATGTTTTGTTCAAGGACACAAAAAAAAAAACATATTTTACGGTATGCCCACCAACCCACAACAGGCCATGGTGAACTATAGCCTTAGTCCTCCCTTGAACTCATGGTTTCAGGACAGGCCCATGGTAAACAATGGGCGATACTTGCAATTGTGCCTACTTATGCAAAAAGGAACCAATCCACACAAATGCCGAAATCGAGATAAGGACACAAAAGCTTTAACAAAAGAGCCTTATGTCTACCCTGTAAATATCAAAATGATCTAACAATTTTGTTCTTCTTATTCTTATATATTTTTTTGTTGTTCTTATATATTTTTTTTTTCCCGTCTTAACTCCTATTCTTTACACTTTACGACTGCCCTCTAATTATCCTTTTATCAAATCCATCCCATGGTTGTCTGTAAGACATTGCCTTTGAGCGATACGACCGCCAATTGTACTTTTATGATTGTAATTTTCATTTAATTTGTATTTTTTTTGTGCAATAAAGTGTATAAATAATAATAAATAAATAAATAAATAAATAAATAAATAAATTTTGATAGAACAAAACATTTCAAATGACAACATTTCATGACAAAGTTATCAACCAACTTAACAGCAGTAACTCAAAAGATCCACGCCCCACTGAATTGTTGGGTTAATCCAAAAAAACAATTAATTATTTTTTACTTTTACATTGATACAATATTATAAATAAACTTAATTTAAAATAACAAACAATTTTACCGTGTACAAAATTATGCTGCAAATATAGCTTTTTCTCAAAACAGGCATTGTGCGGGTTGATTCCGTTTCGCGTAAGAGCCCTTTCACATGGCAAGTGGCAACCTTCTGTTTTTTGCAGGATCCTGTTTAGTAGTGCATGTGCAATACTAGCAGTCACACGATTATCCTGTTAGCTGGATACTGTAATGCAGATCTGGATGCAGTGGGAAAGAGTACAGGTCCAATAGATGTTCACTTATCAGTGGTTGTGCACGGTTTTCTCCTTGATGATGATGTCATTGAACGTGGTGATGGTGGCGCGGCAACCGGAGCTGACGCGGCCGCAGACCCACAGCGTGCGCGGGCCGTTACTGCGATTGTTTCTGTTGAACCTGTACCGACCCATCTGGATGGCAGGCTTGCCGTACCGACTCCTCGTGAATCTGGGCACTAAAAATATTTTAGATGTTAATAAACTGCTGTGAAGTGGGATCATTTCATATAATGTTTTTTTTTTGTATGCAACGATAGTAATATTGATATATTTTGTTGATTCAATATAGAACGTAAACTTGCGTCAAAATAACAATCTCTGAAAATTCAATATTATTAGTCGATCTACTCAAAACAGGATACGGACTGAATAATGTCCACTTTTAAATAGAATGGCGACAAAAAATCTTAAATAATTTTGCACTGGATTCAACCTTACCTTACAATTCGGATATATTATCCTAAGCCTCGTAGATAACATGCTTTAGAAAGAACTTCCTTGAACTATTCCAATTTTCTCTCATCGTTCAGACCTCAACCTTTTTGTATCTAGAAACTAAAGGACGTAGAATTACCATGAGACACATTTTGTGCGTCGTAGCAGCTAGAATATAAAACTAAAACACAGAATTTATTTCAAGCGTTTTATTAGATGCCAATAAATGAAAATTACAATAATGTTAGTTACCTAAGATACTTATTTAACAAAGAAAAGAATTAAAAAAGAATTAATTAATCCATTACATTTCTCTTAAAGTCTATAATAATAATAAAAATAAACACAGAAAATTAATCTTCATAATTATAAATGTATATGGGTAATATACTCGTATATATTGACATTTCATTAAAACCTCATGTTTCTAACCACCTCAGGTAACATTGTACCAAGTTAGAAAAAAAACTACCTGGTAGTTTTGTCAAAAATAGCGATTTTAGTTTCAACGCATTTGAAATATAGGTACGAATCTTTTACCACTTAGGAATGTTTTTGAAACGAACCGAGGTACAGCTAAGCGTTATAAATACTCGTATCTATACGCAAAAAGTAGTGAAAACTTAAATCACGATTTGTGACAAATAAATCTCGTTTATTTTTGTAATTTTGTAAAATGTCCCTGGGGGTGATGAGATACATGTGGGTTAAATTAAATATCATATGTCGATATCACTTGGGATGATATGAAACTCGGATAATAGGCAATACTGAAATTTATTAACCTTTCTTTCCCGCCAAAAAAGACAATTTATGAACATACTAAATCAAGATAAAACATGACAAAGTAAAAACTTTGTCTGTTCTCTACTTATAGGTATTTGCGCCTCCAATAAATGTATTAAATTCTTAATAATATGTTGCTGAATATCCTGCCGACATCCATAAAAAGCTATTAACTACTAGCTTATATACTTTGTATTATAGTCAAAGTCTAAAAAATATTATATAACTAATCCCTTTAAACAATCAAATATTACTACTTTACCGTAAAACGGGGTGGATGGAAACAATTTTGGTTTTCAAACTCAATTTGCATCTAAATGTTTGTCTGTACGTATTCAGGAGTACTTTTATTTGAAGTGATGAACTTCGACAATTTTTCTTTGAAATTTAAACATATTTATACACTCCAAGAAATTAAAGGGCCATATTTTCGTACAAAGCTTACAAATAAATGTTATGTTATAAATTAGTTTTGATCCCAAAAAAAATAGATTTTTTGTAGTAAAACATATGTGTTTTTACATAAATTTACAGTTTTCAGTGAAATATTTCCATTCACCCCGCTTTACGGTACCTTATATTAAAAAACTAAAACTAATATTGATAATAATTGATTACAAATAATCACATTCATATAAACGTTTTCAAAACTTAATGCTACGATATTCTTCTCCATCTAAGTATTAGTTTGGGTTAGTATTATATAACTACCATACTAGATTTTTTTATTGCTATGAATGGCGAGACGACCGCTCATGGACAGTAGTAAGACCAAACAATGCCATGAATTACAAAGCCATGCTTAGCATTCCACTGCGCTCGCCATTCTGAGACAGAAGATGTTATGTCTCAATATGTCCAATTGTTATTCTGGCTACAATGTCCTTCAAACCGGAACACAGTTCACACTACTGTTTAGCGGGATAAATAGACATTGCGGGTGATATACCTACCCAGGCGGCCGCTACATATGAGGGACCTACCACCAGTAAATGATTTCAAATAATTATCATCGTGTGATGATCAAGAGATCTCCAATTATAGAATGAAAACTTCAATCCTAATATCTCGTCTGAGCATAGAATAACCTCCTGTAGAATTAGGATCTGAGGGAAGGAAATAATATAATATGAAATTTTATCGAACACGAAATACTGAAGCATAAAAGGGGACTTCCTGTGATGAGCAAATCCAAATTAATTTATATTTTAGTATAAAGTACAGGTAAAAAGGAACGCGATTAATGGTTATGTTCATTCTTCATGTACAGGATGGATGTATCGACCGTGATGACGGAGGCTCTGCATTGCTTCCTCGGGGCTCGGGAACAGAACCAGGTAGCCTTCGACCCGCGGCTGCGGTTGTTACGGTAATATCGATATGGACCGATCATCAGTATAGGACGACCCCTCTTTGTCTGAACGAATCTTGCACCTGAAAAAGAAAGAGCATTAGCTGCAGTTCTTGGTAAAAAAAACTTATAATTTATGGCTTTGAAATAAAACTATTTTTTACGGATTTTATCGTGGATTTCAACGAACGGATTCAACGCGAAAATCTGTAATAATTAGTTTTATTTCAATGTGTAACATTCGCGTAAATCTAAAATCTATTATTAGCGGATTCTTAATTTTATGGTCTTATAGTTAACTCGTTTGTAAAATAGTCCAACTCTCTCTCTCTCTCTCTCTCTGTCTCCCTCTATGTCTTTAGCCATAGTATGGCCAAAGACTTAAGAGTTAGGACTCGTATGATAAAAATATTCAAAAATAGGGAAAAAAATCACGATTTAACCTTATCATTTATTATGAAATCAAAATATTTATTTATAACAAATCTTTAAAAAAAGGAAAACATTCCATTACAAAAAACTGGTAAAATTCCTCAAACTTCCTCATCATTATCAGCGTTTTGCTGTCCACTGCTGGACATAAGCCTCCTCCAAACTGCGCTATTACATCCTGTCTTCGGCTTGTCGCATCCAGCATCTGCCAGCGACCTATCGCAAAAACCTAGCTAGAGGGCGTCCTACACTATTTTTTTTATTGGAGTGAATGGCGAGACGAGTATGCCGTTCGCCTGATGGTAAGCGTTACGACCGCTCGTGAACAATGGCAAAACCAAGCAACACAAATACATTGCTTGGCATTCCACTCCGCTCGCCATCCTGAGACATAAGATGTTAAGTCTCATACTGCTGTTTGGCGGGAGAAATAGGCATTGCGTTGGTACCTACCCAGGCAGCCTCTTAAATATGAGAGACCTGCCACCAGTAAATTATTAATTAAATTAATAAATTTTATTCCCTAGCACGTGATTAATGATTATGTTCGTTCTTCGTGAACACGACATCCGAGTCGAAGGTAATCACGGAGGCTCGACACTGCTTCCTCGTGGCCTGACAGCAGTACCACGTGCCCTTAGCTCCACGACTGCGATTGTTCCGGTAGTACCGGTACGGACCGATCATTAGTATCGAATGACCCGTCTTTGTTACAACGAACCTTGCCTCTGTAAATAAATGGGACTGACTGATGATCTTGGTATAACAAAGTTAGAAGTATTTCAGTATTATCAAGACTGCTACCGAAAACGAATCCGGGTGGTAATTTTAGTGACTTCAGACACAATGCAAATAACAATTTCGCAAAATAACGCGACAGTTTTTTTGCGATTTCTTAAACATCATCGTGTTTGGGTGGCAAATCTTTAGTTTTTGCTAAAATAATATCTAGTTAAAATCCTGGCTTACCATAGCGTCTTTAAGAATAAAAGGCTGTTCATTATTATATTACGAAAAAGTATGTATTTACCACCCAAATACGACGATAGGAAAAAACAAACAGAAAAATCGTCGCGTATTTTTGCAAACGTTTTAGGTGTGTTGTGTCTGAAGTCATTAAATCTGCCATCCAGCTTCGTTTTCGATAGCAGTCATGATATATCGTGTATATGTATTTACTTCTGCAACTTAAATTTTCCTCATTATAATAGATTTTTATGACGACAAGCACTATGAAAATTTATTTTCAGGAACCACCGTGTACTCGTGAATGCTTTGAACAAGACACACAAAATGAACTTAAAATGGCGGCAGTACGGACAGCTGAGTGACACGTTTAATTTTTTTTAAATTATCTGTAAGACTAGCGAATAGAGCACGATTACATTTTAACAATAGAAATCGTTAATATGAAGTTTCGAAATGTAATATCAACCGACAGAAGAGGGTTAACTCTCGACGGCTTACCAAACTATGCTGACCAACCAAAATAAATCAAAATAAATTATATATATCAGCCCATACACATTTCAATGCAGGGCCGTTCTTTATTATCAAAATGTATTTACAATTTTACTACACAATTTTATTAACTAATCTCTATGGCTATGCGAGTTTCTATACGCGATGATTGTAGTTCCGTAGACGAGAAGAGAGGCGCGACAACCCAGTCTCCTCTTACTACAGAACCACGTGGCTCGGGGTCCGCTACTCCTATTGTTTTTGTAAAACCGACATCTGCCGAAGTTTAACACCGGTTTTCCAAAGCGTGATTCCGTGAAAATCGGCCCTGAAATATCAAAACACAAGTAAATAAACAGAAATATAACTATTATAGATTTACTACACTAACCCACCTGCGTCAGATGCTAAATAGAAAAGTGAAATAATACATTATTAGAATGATTTATGTATTTTATTGGAATATTGCATTCTTATAATTATAAAATAATTGCACATAAAATTATAAAACATAAAATATATTTAAAAAAGCAGATATCTGTTTTCACAGAACAGAACCATATGATTCAATTGTTCTGTAATTATTTTAATGATACCAAATTTATATTTTATTTCATAAATAAATAATATTTTATGAATATATTATTTATAGATTTTCTAAATAACAGTTAAGCCGAATATTGGCTGAAACTATATTTTTTACA
Organism: Hyles vespertilio; assembly: GCA_009982885.2. Taxonomy (NCBI): domain Eukaryota; kingdom Metazoa; phylum Arthropoda; class Insecta; order Lepidoptera; family Sphingidae; genus Hyles; species Hyles vespertilio. The sequence goes on along the minus strand of CM042809.1, from coordinate 17,258,028 downwards.
AGTGACCATCGACGCCCATGAAAACTTACATCATCCAAAGACTCAAAGGCGCATGTTTTTTTAGCGAGAGCAAAATTGTTAAGATTCTCTTTCAGTATCCCGGGATAGACCTAAGGGAGCATGTCAGTGTTACTGGTCTTCCAACCTGGCCCGCTGCGGCCTTTGTTGCCAAGCCTGGCCCCTAACAAAATCTAGCCCAGTAGACTAAAAACTTTTCCTGTTATTTCACCATCTAATCTTGCAACATATCCACCAATCTCCAGGTATTCTAAACGTCTATAGGCGATCAAAATCATTTACAATATTTGAGCCTCGCTCTTTCGCCAATACCATAAAAAAACCTTAAATGCTTCCTTAAAAATACTTTAAAATCACATACATTTGTTTTGATTACATTGCGTGATTATGACAATTACTATATTTAATTATTTCATTCTGAAACGTGGTTACGGAAGCCTTGCATCTATTCCGAGTTCTGGTACAAAACCAGTAGGATACCGGGCCTCGGCTTTTGTTGTTTCTGTTAAATCTGAAGTTGCCTATGAGTAGCACTGGCTTGCCGAGACGTGATAATGTGAATGTAGCTCCTGAAATGTGAACAATATGGTATATAATATACCCTACATTTCAATATCACAATAATCCAGTCCATCCAAAGGTTACCTGGAAGCGATCGCAGCTAGCGATAAGGCCGGCTATTGTAACCATGTCTTTAGTTTTTTAAATGTTTTGAATGAGTCGTTCATTTTGGTGTACTAAAAAGCATATATATACAGGGTATATCAAGACTGCTACCGAAAAAGTTGCAAGAAAAGCATCAATTTTTTTTGTTATTTTTTCTATGGCCATATTTGGGTAATAATTATGTTTTATTATATGTAAATACATTTTTGTTTCCTAAAATAATAGTGCATACCCTTTTATTTATAAATACTCTAAGGTATAAAAGAGTTTCAATTATTATTTAAAACTATGGGTTTGCCACCCAAAAATGACGATATTTAAAAAATCGTAAAAAATAATTGTCGCGTTTCTTTGTGAAATGTTTAGTTGTCATTGTGTTTGTAGTTACTAAAACTACCACCCGGTTTCGTTTTCGGAAGCAGTCTTGAGATACCCTTTCGCTTACATATAATATATAATATGTAAGCTTAGGAACCGAACTAGTTCAGCGCGGTTGAGTAATATTTTACTGTTGTGGTCGGAACGCATAACACCACGTTACAAATCTCTCAACAGTAACATATACTGCGACAGAACAAACGAAATTATTGACGGGTTCATACAAAACTATATTAAAAATGCATATCGCTATCTCACTCAATCGTAAAATAGGTCCGACCGCAGCAAATGGAGGAAATATGGGCTAATATGACTAAATAGTATTAAAAACTAAACAGAAAGATGCATCAAGTGGGCACTGGAACACAGACGACGGTAACCACTTATGACTTACCATCAAGCAGGCCACCAACTTTTGTGCCGTCGCGTCGTCAATAAAAAACGCACAAATATAATTAAATCTTTATATTTTTTCACACGACTTTTTTCACTCACACGAGTTTCTACTCTAATATTAAAATAAAATTACAAGAATATAAGATAAAAGAAAAAATAAGTTAGTAAAGATATCACTGCATTATTGCAATTTTAATAAAATACACCTTAATATCATTATGAATCAAAATTAAAATATGAGGAAATTGTTAAAAATAAAAATGTAATTGTTAAAAATAAAATTTTGCGGACCATTAAGTAATAGTTACAAAAAAAAACATAATTTAAGGAATTAAATTAAGATTTAAACATAAAAAACATCACGAAAATAAAATATGGAAATCATACAATTTTAAATCCTTACTGTTATTCAGACAGTTGATTACAAATATTTTAGCTATCGGATGTTTTGTCTTCTTCCACTAAACTAAATTCAAAAGTTATTCGAAAGGGATCAAAAATCTATAACTTAAATAGATTTATAAACTGTCTATGAATAATGAATAATTTACAATTAAAAAATCAATAACATTATCAATCACGTAGAGTGACAATCCAAGAAGCAAAGTTAATTTCTGTATGTACAGAAGTATTTATTACACTCTAGGAAGCAAGATATCACGACAACATGTCTGAAGTTATAATTCTTAAGACATCCGACAATCACACACATGCAGTCCTGATCTGACATTAAGACACAATTCTTGTTTTATAAGTTCTCAAAACTTTGAGACTTTTCGCTTTCACAAAATCCTAACCCAAAAACCTTTGGGGATTATACAAGCATTAGTATCTTACGGAGATTGGACCCCTGTCCTATAGTTTCACTGTCAACTTTCTACAAAAGCGAAATGAGCTTCTAAGGTAAAGTTACATCAATTATCAACGAGTACCAACGCCATACATTTGCCTTCTGAAATGTATGAACATTGTAAAAGTCAAAGTCTAGCCTAAGCGTAACTCGACTTTTTACACAAATTATCATGACAGAAAGCGGAAAAAGTTCCGTATTCACATTTGACAGCGTCCGTGGCGCTGTCGGTAAGACGCCGCCTGTGAAACGAGAGACCGCGGGTTCCATCCCCGCACCGAGAGAAATGTTTGTGCGGCCCACAAATATTTCTTCCGGGCCTGGGTGTTTGTGAAACCGAAAAGTCTCTCGTAGTTCCTGATACCCACGATACAACACTCGACGTTAGTGGGGGGTCAGGACAATGTACGTGACTGTTGGGTGTTATTTACTTATATATTTATTACCTCTAATGGTTATGTTCGTTTTTGGTGGAGACGACCTCGCCATGGTCGGTCTTGACAGAAGCTCGACATCCCTTGCTCCACGCATTGCAGATCCAAGGTATCTTGCAGCCTTGGAAATAGCTCCGCTGATAAAACCGGTACTTTCCGATCTGCAGCACCGTCTTGCCGTATTTCGACTTGCTGAATGATACTGGAAATTGAATATTTTATGGTATTATTAAATATTACAATAAAAGTGCTTAGATAAACTTATTTTGCTGAAAAGACGTGAACTTAGTTATTGATTTGGTAAAATTAAAAGACAATAATTCGTTACAAGATTTACTATATCAAATATCACTCTTTATTCTTCCATAATTTTAAATAAAAAAATATTAATATAGAAAAATAAAATTAACGTTAATGCTAATACAAAAAAAACGGAAATTAGATGATTTGTTTAATAATAAAACAACAAAACATTATCTAATTTTTAAATTTTTTCATAACTAAACAATTAACGGCTAATGCATTACATTAATAACAGATCAAATACGTATCAATAACCTTACATTTAAATACAATACAGGATTCACATGGGCTTAAGGGATTCGCTAACTCACTATTAGTGGTTATGTGATAATAAACTTCACTTCGCATCTACCATTTACAAACATCAGGAATTTTTTCAGCTAAAGTGTCACTAAATCAACCCACATAAGCTCTTAGTGACATAAGCCCTATATACAAAAAGAGATCAGGCTTAATACTTTAGTCCAACGTCTGATTGTGAAAATTAACTTTGGTGTGTAAAGAAGACAGGGAGATACAATAGTATCAATCTGATCTTGATAAGTCCGCCCCGTGACCATGAGGGCTGTAAAGTAGTCGAAGTGTCGGGAACTCAAAAAATGTTAAAATTAAACCAAATCCGCGATAGAATCCGTAAATAATAGTTTTATTTCAATTATCAATCTGTTTACATAACTGTATAAAAACCAGTACTAACACTGAACTGATGAGATTCAAGCCTTAATGATTTTGGTGTAACACATAAGGTCAGCAACAGCACCTTCCCTGGCAGAACATTCCACAGATATTTATTTGTAATTTCAATTTGACCATTAAGTCGCGAGGACTGGAATTAAAACCAGCGTGGTGGACTAACCTAAGCACTCTCAATCAAGCTCTTGAATGTGGAGTAAGCCCGTGCACTGCAGTGGGACGTATATGGGCTAATAAAGATGGCTATAGACTCGACTACAACATTTTGGAACGAAAGCAATATTAACTAACTGTGAAAAGCACTAGTGACACTTCTATTCATCCCGTCCATCTATCTACCCTCATATAAGTACTAATGATTGTGTTTCTTATTCATCTTGATAATCTCGTCTTCATAAGTGGTTATGGAGGCGCGACAGCCTCGGCTCCAGGAGACACAAATCCACAAACACCTTGAATTGCCTTCTTTGTAACTGCTGTGCTGATAGAATCGATACGCGTCCAACGTAAGCATTCTCTTCCCTTGCCTAGTCACGGTCCAAACAGGTCCTGAAAACCAAAAATTGAAAAAAAAAAACGTTAACATCCAGCATAAAATAAATATTATAAATGTGAGCGGACACAATATTATTTACCTTTTGAATTTTTATAATTGAGGAAACAACCGGATCAAGAAAATAATAATTTGTAAAATTCATAAAGGAATTCAAAGGCTAGTAAACTTCAAATATTCTTGTTATTTACAAAGTATTTACAATAAAAATTGTAACATAAATTATTTTTGTAATTATTTATTTCTGAACAAATTTCTTGATGAACTTGGGACATACACGGTCTATAACGAAGCAAAATATACACCATATTAAATAATACCACTATTTCACTTGGATTCTACCATAGTACATAATACCCACTCAAACCTATTATATACTATCCAACTTACAGGCTCTATATATTATAAAAATATCTATTAGGAACAATTGAATAATATATAAATAAATCGAGACGAAACTTCCGATTTTAACAAATATTTGTAATAATAGAATTACAATTGAAACAAGTGAACATTTTTTAACAATACATTTAACTATAATAAACACTGAGTTCGAGACGCTTAGCGATTTGGGCTTTGTTAAACGTGTAGTAGAATATGTCTGGTAGTTCATACTTGTAAGGTTTATATTGAAATATATGTCAAAAACTGAAAAATAATAAGTGACATTGGTAATATGGCGTTGAATTTTGGATATAGGGCTAATGGTTTGAATGATGGATTATTAAACATATACTGCCGGATTGAGCGAGTATTGGATCGTGAGAGAATATATAATGTACGGTATGTTTCGCGGAGCGAAACTGGAAATAATTTGTAAAAGAGAATAAGACCATGTTGACTGTATTGGAATAATAAATTGTGAAAAGTACTAGAAGACTTTTAGTGGAGTAATTCCTTCGAGTGAACCCCTTTAGTTCCGAAGTGGGATCACTGGGAAAGTTTTCATTCTTTCCTAACACGTCCACTACCCAGGAAAAGTTAAGTATTTTTTTTAATATGAAATGTTTATATGATTATTTTAAACTAGTAGTGAATAAAATAGATTCAGCAATGTTTAAAAAGCTATACGTCATTTGACTACTCTTGAATTAGTATCATTATATTACTGAGTGACATTTATTTGAAATAGAAAATTGGATAGGTAGCGAATTGTCGTTTTACAATAAACCAATATATTTTTTTTTCTCTGAGTCAATTTACTTTATAAACAAATATATATCGATTAAAATATTAAGTTAATCATAAGGAGGTGGTCTTAATCTCAAATAGGTGTTACAAATGAATGTAATCTGCGTGGATTACACTCAGACACAATCATTTAGTTTTATATTGAAATATATGTCAAAAACTGAAAAATAATAAGTGACATTGGTAATATGGCGTTGAATTTTGGATATAGGGCTAATGGTTTGAATGATGGATTATTAAACATATACTGCCGGATTGAGCGAGTATTGGATCGTGAGAGAATATATAATGTACGGTATGTTTCGCGGAGCGGAACTGGAAATAATTTGTAAAAGAGAATAAGACCATGTTGACTGTATTGGAATAATAAATTGTGAAAAGTACAAGAAGACTTTTAGTGGAGTAATTCCTTCGAGTGAACCCCTTTAGTTCAGAAGTGGGATAGCTGTAAGGTTTATATTGGGATATATGTCAATTATTTTAATTTTATATAATATTAAGCGAAGGGACTCGCTTAGAACAGGATGGCCGAGCTGTAAGGTTTATATTGAAATATATGTCAAAAACTGAAAAATAATAAGTGACATTGGTAATATGGCGTTGAATTTTGGATATAGGGCTAATGGTTTGAATGATGGATTATTAAACATATACTGCCGGATTGAGCGAGTATTGGATCGTGAGAGAATATATAATGTACGGTATGTTTCGCGGAGCGAAACTGGAAATAATTTGTAAAAGAGAATAAGACCATGTTGACTGTATTGGAATAATAAATTGTGAAAAGTACTAGAAGACTTTTAGTGGAGTAATTCCTTCGAGTGAACCCCTTTAATACTCAACTGCTCTTATTAAAACGGATGACTGAAAATACATTTTTGAAAAATCTGTAAAAAACTTAATACGAAAACACAATGTGTATTAATTACGTCCCAAGCCATATATTTTTCTTTTTCTTTGACTTAAAGAAAAAACAATCTCAATGTGATTTGCAGATATAATTAAAAAATAAGGTTTTTTAAAATCAAATTAACAAGAAATATTCGCCTCGTCGACCTCTAAGTAATCCCGGAATGTATAAACTTAAAATATAACTTTAAAATGTGTACTATACCTAATTCATACTAAAATTAGGTATCATATTATTATCATACTAAATATGTAAAAACCCGGTGGTTGTTTAAAATTATTTTTTGCATTCCTGAATTTATACTCAAACAGAGCAACGAGAACCACAATGTAAAGTTTTTATTTTCTATTTAAAAAAATATTGTATATATATATACCGGGTATCTCAAGACTGCTACCGAAAACAAAGCCGGGTGGTAGTTTTAGTGGCTACAAACACAATGCAATTAAAAATTTCGCCTAGAAACGCGACAATTTTTTTTTATGATTTTTTAAATATCGTCATTTTTGGGTGGTAAATCCATAGTTTTTGCTAAAATAATAATTTAAACTCTTTTATACCTTAGAGTATTTATAAATAAAAGGGTATATACTATTATTTTAGGAAAAAATGTATTTACCACCCAAATATGGCCATAGGAAAAAAAAAAAACAAAAAAAAATTGTCGCTTTTTTTTGCAACTTTTTCTGTTGCATTGTGTCTGAAGTCGCTTAAACTACCACCCGGCTTCGTTTTCGGTAGCAGTCTTGATATACCCTGTATATATATATATATATATATGTTTATAGTATACACACACACACATATATATATATATATGTGTGTGTGTGTATACTATAAACATAAAGGACGCGATAATTTAGTGTGGACATATCCATATGTGTTTTCGCACAAGTACTAAAATGATGAAAAACTTAACGAACTTCAATCAACACAATAACATAGAATATTGATTTCGTTTTATCACTTGTGTCACTTGACCTGTTTTAAACTGTTGCTTAAGTTAGTTGATTATGTTATTGCATTCAAATTTTATATTGAACACAAAATGTATGTCTCCTAGATGTATTTCCAGTGTTTAGTTTTTAGTAGTATCTTTCTTTTTTACTGATGTGATCATTTTGAAACACATTATCATTTTCAATACAATTTGCATCGACGCGATGACTGTAATTTTTTTCCAGTTACACTAAGTGTATTCCTTCATGATCATGCTGTTATTCATAACAACTTGTAGAACTTTCTACACCATTTTAATACGTTTAACAAAAATATATTTCACAATCCCAATAATTAATTAATCATGGTTATGTGGCTTATTGATAGTAACTACAGCGTTGGCGAGGGTAGTTAGCGTTGTCCGACACTTGTCTCGCCGCCACCGCTCGCATCTCCACACAGACTTGGGCCCAATCGCCTTGTGAATATTGTAACGATTGTTACCTATGGTCAGCACCGGCTTGCCAAAACGAGATAGGCTGTATAATGCACCTGAAACAAATACAAGAATATAGTTTCCTCCAATTCAAGAATTTATAAATACACCCAACAGTCACCTACATATCTTCCTTGACCCCACACTAAGATGGAGTCTTGTTCGTCTTGACCCCACACTAAGATGGAGTCTTGTGTCGTCTCACAAACACCTAAACCCGAAACAGATACATGTAGGTCTAATAAATACTCTGTGCAGGGATCGAACCCGCGGTCTCACGTTTCACAATCGGCGTCTGACCAACTGCGCCGCAGAGATTGAAAAGAAAAAGGACGTGATAATTTTTCAACGTAAATACAATAGGTATTGTATGACCAACGTGTGTGTGTGAATCATGAATATTTCTAAATTTATGAAAAAGTTTTTTCTTAAATATTTTTTGTGTTTGAAAAGTGATTGTAGTGTGTGAAGTGTTTGTGTTTGTAGTGATAATTGAAAAAACAATAAACATTGTGTCTTGTTAGATACCTTTGTTTTTAAAAAACATTGTGTTAATTCTTCAATAGAAATAGTATGATTTAAGCTCATTATACTGTGGATTAATTAAATCAATAACAACACAGATTAAAAATCCTAAAGGATGTTAGATAAATCAATGGTCTTACAATTGAAACCTCTAAAAATCAGTTCAATTGAAGAAAATTATTAACAACCTCAAAAAATATTAATATCCTGTACCTTTATTAACTCATTATGGAAACATATAAGGCAATACAATTTTATGACTTACATTACGCAACTTGATAGGCTTTGGGAATACTTACAAAATACAGTATTCTCGAAATAAAAATAAATTCTAATTCTTTGTCTACAAAATACTGTTTAAAATATTTCAAGAGGATGGTTGCATTTTGAATCACTTATAACTCTCCTCCCTCTCTCTCTTTAGCCACAGGATGTCCACTGCTGGAGATAGGCCTCCCCCATGGATTGCCACATACACCTGTTGAAAGCGGCCTGCATCCAGCGATTCCCTGCGACCTTACCCAGGTTGTCCGTCCACCTTGTAGGCGGGCGTCCGACACTGCGCTTGCCTTTGCCCATATAACTATTACAACATTATTTAATATTACCATGATATTTTAATTCAAGCTGCACCAAATTTACAATCATTGGAAACAAAAACTTAAATTCCAAGTTCAATTCCCACAATAAATTGGAAAAAATTACAAAAATATTTATTTCTACTACTAATATCCGTGGATTTTTAGTAATTGCAGCAAGCAAGCATTTAGTAGGTGTATACGAGTATGTGCCTATTCTCCCCATACAATAGAAGTTTTACCTGCTAGGTGTTGCTATCTGATAAATCAGTGCGCGTATATTCAATATTCTTTACACGTGATTATGTAAATTTTTTACACAAAGAATTTCATTTTGAATCGTTCGTATAGAGGCCCTGCATCCTGTGCCCCATTTAACGCAGACGTAGTACCCCCGGTCTCCCCTCGTGTTACTGTGCTGATTAAACCGGTACCTTCCCAGGATGATCACTGGCTTCCCGTACTTGGACTGGGTAAACACCGCGCCTGGAATGGGATAAATAATTACAGACAAAACATTGTAATTCAATAAATAAAGCTATACTAGTCCAAGAGACCGTGGCAGCCAGACTTTCGTCATGTTACTAGATTAAAGTTTGTCTGCGCATGCCTCTGACATAGGCATCACACGATCAGCTATTATGAAGTAAAATTTTAAAGCTTCAATGTGTCTGGCAAGATGAAAGTACTTTCAAAAGTGTCTTACACGTTTTAGTAGTTCCCTTAATAATTTTATATAAATAAAATCCAGTTATTATCTGGGGGCACGGCAGTGCCCCCTCCAAGTCGAGCTAAAAAGCGGCACAGCCGTACTATCCTTTTCTCGAAGCAATTCAGACCATTTTCAACCCCCCATAACTTTGTTGTGGTTAAAGCAAGAAGCCTGAATTTTCAGTTACTAATTAGGCATTGTGTAAACACGGTATATTTAAAATTTCATTCAATTTGAACCAGTAGTTTAAGAATTATAACTTGTCAAACTTTCGCAATTTTTTTCACTCACTGACTGACTGACCGATCATCAAAAGTCTAAGGCACTTCTAGCAGACATAGAACCTTCAAATTTAGAATATAATTAGTGTTTAGTGTCTAAAGTAAGGAAAAAATCAAACATTTCATAATTTCTGTCTAGTTTTCTAGATACACCAACTGCGTGAATAACTTTGTAATCTCATATAAATGTATAGGCGTACAAAGATACATTTGCAGTTAATGATTCGTTGTACCCGTATATAATGGAATGATAGTTGTAGATTGGTATCTATATATATTATATATGAGGCATAACAGGAGGGGGGTATAAAGAGGGAAAGGGTGTATTCAGCCCTTTAAACTGTACAACATTCCTCTAGAAAAACATGACAAAGATAACCTTGCAAATAATTAGACTAAATAGCTCGAAAACAATCACCATGAAAGATAGAACACTAATAATCAAATCCGCTATATTTGTAATAAATTGATACCTACAAAAATAAGAAAAAACCATAAGACAGAGGCTTTAAGAAAAATCATTATATATATTCTAGAAATAAAAAGTACCGAAAAGGAATAAAGTAGGACTCTACAAAAAGACGTGAGATCCCATCAAAAACATCCTGTAAAAAAATTCCAAGTCTCGCAGCTCAGTTTATCTACCGCAAAAAGTTGTGAGATCCATGTAATACCAAGTCGATTAATTTATTTAGTCCTTGATTAAGGGACGTTCTGTATAAAGTTATTACGTAAGTTATTATCATATCAATATTAAAAATTCTTTACGTTTTAAATAAATAGATCGACTTGGCCAGTAGCATTATGCATAAATTGTACGATACATTATGTTTTCATGCGATGGCCAATTCGATCTATTTATTTAAAACGTAAAGAATTTTTAATATTGATATTTTTTATTTTTATTTTATTAATCTTTGGGAAACAAACAGAACAATAGTAACTATAAACACGTTTAAAATATTAATACTTAATCCAGCGAAGTTTCCACTAATTACTTAAACATAAACAAAGTAAGTGTACGTATAAGAATTAAAGAAAGACAATTAAATTATGCTAGTGCTGTGCTTCAGTAACAAAAAATCCTTAATACTAATTCAAAAAACTAATTAAGTACAAAAACATATCATACAAACAAAAAAGATTTAAGTAATGTACTACATTATCACAGTAGATAAGAATATTTTAAGCTCATAGACAAATTATTAAAAAAAAAACAATAACAAAAAATACTTCTACAACGTAATAATTCTGGAGACTCACTAATGTAAGTATCATTCAAAATTCAATGTGCTTAAAAGTAAACGTTTAAATTTATGGCATGATAAATAGAACATGTCGAGTTCGGAAAAACTGAGATTATAAGCATTACAGGCTCTGCGAATGAATGTTTTGTAACCGTACTTAGTGCGAGCTGTGGAAGTTTGGAATACAAATCTACTTCGTGAACTTGTGCGAGGACACTTAAATATTACGCTACTTAATAAATAGGGAGAGTCAATAAGATTATTGATAATTTTAAATAGAAAAACTTGGTCACGCATATTTCTTCGAGCCTCTAATGTCAATCTAGAAGATTCTGGGAGAGTAGGGCTATTAAAACGGTAATTCAAATGCTTTAAAAATTTCTTTTGTATATACTCAATTTCATCTATATAAACCTTATAGTATGGGCTCCAGATAACAGAGGCATATTCCAAAATGGAACGAACGAAACAATTATACAAAAGTAGCATTGTGGAAGATCTCTTAAAATCTTTACTTACTCTTAGAACAAATTCTAACATGCGATAAGCTTTAGTAACCATATTATTGATATGTGCATTAAACATTAATTTAGAGTCCAAGTAAACACCCAGATCTCTGACTATTGAAACTCTATCGAGCAATATGCCGTCAAGAGTATATCCAAAATTAATATCTACCTTTTTGCGAGAATAAGTTATAACATTACACTTACCAATATTAAGGAAAAGTTTATTGACCTCACAATACTCAGATAAATTATTTAGTTCCTTTTGTAAAATTAAACAATCTTCAGTGGATTTAATAACCCTGTATATCTTCAAATCGTCGGCATATAATAAGAAAGAACTATAAAAAATATTGGAGATATCATTAACATATATATTAAAAAGTCCCCTACTTTTGTACCACCCAGATGCGAACCTTGTGGGACACCAGAAGGTACAGGTGTAAACGAGGAACTAAACCCCTTAACCGTAACTGCCTGACTGCGTTGCCTTAGGTAAGAATCGAGCCATCGAAGCAAGTCACCATGAATACCGAAATTACACAATTTGGATATCAGAATGTCATGATTGATTTTGTCAAATGCTTTAGAGTAATCCGTATATATTACATCTACTTGGTAACGGTCTTCCATAGCTTTAGTGATATAATCGACAAACTCACAAAGATTGGTTTCAGTAGATTTTTTACTTAGAAACCCATGTTGTTCAATTATGTAAGGTCTTACGAGTGGAGCTATATAGTCATAAATTATACGCTCAAACATTAATGATATGATAATAACTTACGTAATAACTTTATACAGAACGTCCCTTAATCAAGGACTAAATAAATTAATCGACTTGGTATTACATGGATCCACAACTTTTTGCGGTAGATAAACTGAGCTGCGAGACTTGGAATTTTTTTACAGGATGTTTTTGATGGGATACTATTATGCTGACACTATTTCGTGTAAAATTTTATGATCATCAAACGTAGATTTGATTTTGAAGTCAAATAGGTTAAAAATCACAATTTTGAAAACATGAGAGGACTATCTGTTCCGTTGATTCTAAGGATTAGAACAAACATCGCTAAAAAAAACGTCAAATGTAACCCATCATAAATTTTAAGTATTTACATAACAATTCTTACCAAAAAATAAATAAAATATTTTTTGAATCATCCATTATATACCTTTTATTGAACACACACTACAAAAGAATAAAAATTAGTTGCATTGATACATATTTAATAAGTTTTGATTTAAAATACTTAATTTACATCCATATTTAGTTGTATAAATAACTTTTACTTGATATTAAAAATGCAGAAGTAACACACATACATCAAATTATTTATTAATTAAATTTGTACAATTTTTCTTTTACTACAACCATTTAAAATATTAAAAAACTAAATTAATACCAGTATGTTGACAGCTGAGCATGAGTATACAACCGAGAGTTTGATAGAGCTAATTATTTTACACCACACTGATATGGCACGGTCAGTCAACTTTACCTTCCTTATAATATCTTGTAAAAGTTGATAAGTTGGTTCGTCGCAGTATTTCTTTCATAATCAGAGTGCCTGGCAATCGGCAACAACATACAGTCCGACTGATACTATGATATAAGTCTTGTGCCATAAGCATCAAAAACTTCGAGAGACTTTTCGGTTTCACAAATACCGACACACACAATTCTCTTAAAATGAGGGTTTTCGTGTCACAGCCGATGAGTTATCAAACTTCGCCACGGAAAAGGCCAAACTTATCGGTAGAAGCAATTCATTTATATTGTACTTTAGTATGAAACTGTTTAAAAAATATAATTATATATTAATCTAGTACTTAAAAACTACGGGTGAGTGTGACTATCTTTTGTTTTCATAATGGTATTTTCTACGGTATAGAGGTAGGCTCGGCAGCGATATTTGGAGCACCATTTGACACATCGCCAATACTTCTTCACGTCTCCAACACTGGAGGCCAGGTTGTACCGTATTCCCCTGTACACCAACGTCGGCTTACCGTAGCGGGATGTTGTCAACTCCACATCTTAAATACAGAACAAATGTTTAAGAAGCAAGTCTAACAGTATAATGATATGATCAAATAATATATTATCAAAAAAAATAAAGCAAAATTGAATTGAAGATACAAGTAACAATAGATTTATGATTTATTTTACACTCGTAAAATATTTCTACAACAAATCTTAATTAAGTAAGTAGAAAACATTACTACAACAAATTAAAAAAAACCGTCAAACAGCAGTTTAAATGCACTGTTGTGTTTCGGATTGAAGGACATTGTAGCCAGAGAAACTACTGGACATATTGAGACTTAATATCTTATGTCTCAGGATGGCGAGCGCAGTGGAATGCTAAGCATTGCTTTGTAACTCAAGGTGTTGTTTGGTTGTACTACTGTTCATGAGCGGTCGTATCGCTTACCATCAGGCGAACGGCATGCTCGTCTCGCCATTCACTGCAATAAAAAAAAAAACTTTTAGAAAGGAAACAAAAATTACCATACGGATAAAAAACCGTAGCGAAATTTGGTAAGAACCCCTAAAATATTTTTAAGCTTAACGGTAAATTTCTTGCAATCGGTTAGATAAACGATGAGACAAGGTCATACAAAAGTCTGTACGAAAAAGGGTACCAGGTTACCAGGTATTGTGTTCTATTTAAATATCCATTTCACATAATATAAATTGCAAAAAAATATCCTCAATAAAAATAGGGAAACTCACATTACACAGCTAACAACTGCATTCGTAACAAGTAATTTCCGGCGCGACGTTTCAGAATTGCCAGAATGTGCGTTGTTGTTGTCAGGACTTAAAACTTTGCTAAATTTTAAATATTTATACGAAAATGTTTAGTATAACTTACGATAATTATGTTATCCTTTATTATAATTATATTTTCATATTTTTTAAATACTACCATTGAGATACCCAAATGCGTGGCCTCGATCGGTCAGTTTTTTTTTTGTCATACTACATACAAAATTTTGTCCTAGGGACGCAATGAGATTTTTACTTAGGATTATTACTATCAACTTATGCTGTGACCGCCGTATAATTTGCTTCAGATATTTAAATATTTTTAATACTTGTGCGGTTTGTTGTTGTCCTATATTGTCTCGGCCAGCCTATCAAGTGGCAGTGATCGTTGTGGGTGGCGACCACCCTGTCTTCAATAGTGGTCACCGTGACCCTGCAGCCTCGCGCCCAGCTGCTGCACCGGAACACCTGCTTGCCTTTATAGTCGGAGGCGAAATCATTCCCTTGTTTCTTGTGACTCGAGTAATACTTCAAACCTTTATACACGAGACATCTGTTGCCATGAGAAGTCCAGCCAAATATTACACCTAGCAGATACAAAACACATTAATACTGATAACATGTTCACCGATAGTCGCAATTCTTATGTTGTAGTGGTTATCAAAAGTTAAGACACGTTTTACGAAACGAATAACATTTTTGCTGGTCACATACATTCTTTGAGTGCGATTCTTTTTAATCATATCTGAATGAAAGGGAAAAAATCTTATTGAGAAAAAATATATTTTATTAAAAGTCATCACGTACAAAAACTAATTGCTATACATAAACAGATATACTGTTATTATACTGGTACTGTTCACGCAAATTTAATTTTTATGATAAATACAACTAAGCCTACAATACAATGTGATAGATTTTTTGATGGCGTGCTAGATTTTAGAAACTACTCTATGTTGACTCTTGAGCTCCAAGGTTGCTTTTTTAATCAGTCTATATAACTGCTGGGCATGGCCTGTCTACCGCATTATACCAGATCTTTGAAACGTGGCATATTTCACGATATCTAGGACATACTATCATCACTTTCTATACTAAAATACTGAAATAATTTTGTTATATTCAAAATATAATCTCTTTTAGCCCACAACACTGATTACAATGGCCCATAGATATTCGGATCACTCGACAATTTTTTCACGTATTATGGATACATCACGACTGCCACAGCATGTCACCTCGTCTATACGCCCAGAATCAAATTTGACCAAATAATCTAGTCGTCGCCCCTTTAATACTTCTTATAATCGATGCTTAATCCGAACATGAACGAGTGAATTTTATTAAGGTTACCAATAAGTATCTAAAACCATCAGAAATTTCAACCCGCCTATACAGTTGCTCACACCATTTTACCGATATCTTCCGTGGTTACATAACCGAGGAACTTGACACACTGGTGACAGTTAAAAAATCTGTTAGGTCTACTCCTTGGGTCTTGACCCAATATAGAATAAACCTATGTCATTTATAGAACTACAAACTAACTCCACAGTTGTTCTCACCTTCGTATTTAAAAAGGCTACTCAAAAATGCCAGAGCCATATTTTATCAATATGCCGTAATACTATAAGGTGAAAACACGTATGAACTCAAATATTAAAGTATTATTATATTTTTGGTTATTTTAATGCATATGGATACAGAACATTAGCGGTGATAAGAAAAGACCAAAATGAAACGCAAATTTTGCTCGCATAAACTAACAACCTATAAAAGCAACCACTAGATAAATTAATAATCTATCACTTTTTTGCATATACTACATATTACAAACTAGCACAAAGAAGAAATGGCTTCATGAATACTGATTGCAACGCAAATCCATTTCGTCACGTTTCCATACATCTCATACAATTTTGCCACTTCCCACATAACTACATATATTTTTTTTAAATCTCTGCTACGAATCACGAAATACTTAGATAAGTAAGTGTATCTGCTACCCAATAAATAAATAAACGTATTACTAGCTAATCACATTTTTCCAGCTCAATTGATATTTTATGTATTGATAACAATTAGGTCTATATTGCCACATTCACACATGCATTCATATTTCTGTACCTATTTCGACTAATATTGTTAGTAACTATATTCAGCACAAGTTTATAATTGGTATTCTTGCGCATGCAACAGTCATTCGGGGTTGTTCCGCACTATTCGCACTCAAAAACCCTAATTGCAACGATCCAGGGAAACGTAAATGGAGTTGAAAACATGTAGTCACAACCTTAAACGTTAAATTCATACATTCCACGCATTGTTAGTCACAGTGCAAGGATGTGTGTGTTCGTTTGTGTGTTTGATTATAACATCCTCCAAGGTGAAGACGGCGGCCCGACATCCGAGAGACCATTTGCTGCAAACCCAGCGTTTCTTGGCCCCACTGCTACCATGCTTGTATAGGCTGAATTTGTTCCCGCGGTGCAAGATCATGGGATTACCCAATTTCGACATTATAAACACTGGAGCGTCTGGAAACAAGTGATAATTCAGCAATATTATCATGATTACCAAAATGAAAGAAAAAAGCAATGAAATATAATATTTACAAACCAAGACCTAATAGTTTAAAATATGTTTGAAATGACGCAAGTTTACCTGTAATGCATTTTTATGATAGAAGAACTTAAATGTTGTGAAATGCCGTGACAAAATTAATTATCCCATTTTAGAATAAAATGTAGAAAAATAAACTGATTATATGAAACATTAAATAAATCCCTTCGAAGACTGAAAATGAAAAAAGGCTTACGCAAATCGAGAACTCACCAATTAAATTAACATTTAATTATAAATTTATATACTTATGAGATTGATGTGAAGAGAAACTTTTCTTATAAGAACAAATGCATTAGGCGCTATTTACAAAAAACACTATTGACGGAGTTATTTAAGGTTTCTATGATATCAATTCGGTCACTACAACGCAACAAAATTGAATATTTTTGGATTGAATAATTATTTATTTAAATATCCACATACGATTAAAATGCATAATTTTACGAACGAACATCGATTTTGATATATACCAAATACACTTCTAAAATCTAAGTAACACTAATATTCCACGAATGGTTTATTTTATACTTCGATTAGAGTTATAATACAATGATTGGGTTATAAATGTTTACATCTTATTTATTTTATTTATCATTATAATTTATGGAACAGATAGAAAATAACTCCTACAGCTGCTAATAATGGTCAATAGCACGCTACTCAAATGTGGATGCTTAATTTAAAGCAGAATATATTATTATATATTATATATCTATACATATAAATAAAATTGAAGTGTCTGTTTGTAGAGTAAAAATAAAAAAAAATGTCCAACTACATATCGTTATATACACGATACCTATAACGAACGCGACCTTAGAATTTTTTTGTCTGTCTGTCTGTCCGTCTGTCTGTCTGTTTGTTCCGGCAAATCTCTGAAATGGCTGGACCGATTTTGACGGGACTTTAATTGTCAGGTAGCTGATAGAATAAGGAGTAACTTAGGCTACATTTATTTTAGAAAAATTTTTTTGTTTTAGAAAAGTAAAGTTATTCTTAAATTCCACGCGGACGAAGACGCGGGCACAGCTATTATTTTATATATTATGTTTTAGATGGATGTGAAAAGCCAAGGATAGTAATCAGTGGTGTGCAACAGACTATCCAGCAGTAACCTAGTATGAACTAGCTATGACATTAAAATTCGTTTTCTTTAATATTATATTACATTGGAGCAATAAAATTAAACATTGTCTGTGTGTTTGTGAGACCGAAAAGTCTCTCGTAGCTTGTGATACCCGCGACACAAGACTCGATCTTAGTGCGGGACTCTGTATGTAACTGTTGAGTGGTTTATTTATTCATTGTGTATCGATTTACAAAGTCGGAATGATTATATATCTGAACGTATAGGTTGTTGCTTCAAGTTTCAATATTCACTGATAACTTTAAATTGATTGTATATTTGGAGTTGCAAAAAGATGGCCGTTAAAATCACGCTATAGTCAATGTTAACTTAATTTAATGGATTTCGTCTAAATGGTAATAAGAATTGTTGTTTTTACGTTATTATTATTTTTTTCATAAAACAAGGAAACATTTTCAAAATGCTTGCGAGCGATGACTAATTTCAGTATCCACCCTGCCTATATAATCTATGTCAATGCCGAAAGGTTTATAAAATCAATTTCTATAAGGTATGATCATTTGATCCAGGCTAATGACTTGTGAAATTTAATGGTTGTGACTATTCATACGTCTTACAATGAGGCCGTTAAATGTGATGATGACAGCGTTGCAGCCCTGCTGACTGCATGTCCAATGCTTCTTCGGAGTATGATGAGGATGTTTGCGGGTGAAGAACTTATGTGGGCCCACAACAAGCACATCTGAATTCACAACACACATTTACTCCCAGTTATAAAAGAAGAAATATAAATATTATTTACTCTTAAATTATACGTAGATTGAGCTAATGACGCCAGCATAAATGATATTTCCATCGCTAAGCAGAATTATAAGATTATTACCTTTTTTGGATAAGTTTAAAGGCAGTGAATTCACTTTTAGTGGCTGAATTCGCCTAATCCTTTTAAAGAAATAAATTCCATGGAGTAGGTACTCATAGAACCATACGAAATATTTTTGCAACCAAATGAATAGGTATCTCAAACGTTTGTTTAAAAAAGGACGAAAAGACAAATTCGAGAAAAATAACTTTTATTTTGTGGCATTATTTGAAATCAAAAATCAACCCTAAAATTAATTAACAAAAAAATCTTGACTATTTAAACAAACAGTTTCATTTTTCTACAAATCTTCAATTCAAAATATTTGTTTTCAATAATCATCATATGATCATTATCGCTCTGACCTTGATAGAATATTTCTACTGAATTTTCGAGTTAATGATTATGTTCGTTTTTGTGCTGCAGAATCTCATCGTATATGGTAAGAATGTAGGCCTTACAACCCGTAGCGATCTGGGAACATCTCCACCTGCACCTAGCTCCTTTGTATTTGGAATCCTTGTTGAACCTGTACGTGCCGAACAGTATCACTGGTTTCCCGAACCGCGACGTGGTAAAGATAGCTGTAAATGAAATACTTTAGTTGTTATATTTCTCAAGTTTTTGAGCAATTGATAGCAAGACGAGGTTATCATTCGCCTGCTGGTTAGCGATATGACTTCTCATGGACTTTCTTACTTGGCATTCCACTGCGCTAACCATCCTAAGACATAAGATGTTAAGTCTCAATGTTTCCCGTAGTTACTAACTAAAATATCCTTCAAACCGGAACGCAACAGTGCATTTACATCACTGTATGGGGGGAGCAATAGACATTGCAGTGGTACCTGTTTCGCGTAGCGAATTCAATTTCCTACAGCTAATTGATGTTTGGAACAGCGTGTATGGTTAAAAACTGCTGGCCTAGTAAAAAAAACATAATCGGATAACCAGCACAATATAGACAAAATATAATACATAAATCTTGCAGTGGAATTTGTGATCAGCGTGAACGGCGATAGCCCCGCTGTCTTTCACATCTTGGGTAAAAAATAAGCCTGGTGAACTGTTGGTATTACGATTGGCAAATCCACCCTTGTAAAAAAGATAATTGGGTCTTCAATTCGTTCTTCATTAATAAATAAAATAAGGTTTAAAAATACCAAGCCTAAATATTTTATTCTATTATATCACTATTTATTTATTTGATTATGTATGAGAATGTTCGCCTCTAAAAGAAATGATTTCCCCGTCAATGGTGAATACGGCCGCCCTGCACCCCATGCTGTGCTTGGTGCAAGACCAGCGCGTCTTAGGACCTTTGCACCTAAGGTTTTTGTTGAACCTGTAGTGTCCCACTTGCAAAACAGGCTTCCCATACCGTGACTGCAAAAACATCACTTGGGAATCTGAAAATATACAAAACATTCAATTAAGAATTAGGTACCAATGGTTCCTTAGATTTACGCGAATGTTACACATTGAAATAAAACTGTCAGACCTCAAGACACTGTGAGCTCCTTCTGCGTAGATCGGATCGCAAATACAGACTATTTAAATAACTTTTTTAATTTAATAATTGTAAATTAAGGGTAGTTGAATTGTAACAGTCACAGAGCAGACGTCTAATACCTCAGTCCGCCCCGTGACCACGAAAGCTGTAAAGTAATCGAAATGTCGGGAACTCAAAAGATGTAATAATTAAACCAAATCCGCGATAAAATCCGTAAATAATGGTTTTATTTCATTTAGGTACGAATTTCTTTTTTCGCAAGAATTTTGTGGCTTAAATTAATTTCAATATAGAAAGAAAATACATTTAATGAACACCAAAAAGATACATTTTTATACATTATTATATACATTGTTATATAGATTACAATACCAAAATAGTGAATTTCACTACAATGAACCTGATTGAAGAAGAATTTATTACAAACTTTAATGATTTCATACAATTTATAGACAATAGTAGTGGTTGATTACATAAGCATTAATTACATTAATGTTTATATATTTTAATATAATATAAGTTACTAAAAACATTGCTGAAATCGTCTACATCTATCATATTATATGTATGTATATTATAATTTCACAGTGTATGGTATCTCTTCACCACAGTTAAAACCTACAGAAATTCTAATTACTAAAGCTGTAAATATTATACTGAAGCTCGAAGACTAATATGTGTATTATGTGGACTACTTTTAGTATG
Source organism: Hyles vespertilio (assembly GCA_009982885.2). Classification (NCBI taxonomy): domain Eukaryota; kingdom Metazoa; phylum Arthropoda; class Insecta; order Lepidoptera; family Sphingidae; genus Hyles; species Hyles vespertilio. The sequence goes on along the minus strand of CM042809.1, from coordinate 17,236,781 downwards.
AAAGCGGTAAGTACTAATAGCTTATAAGCCAACATAGTTTAAGAGTATTTCATCTCACAACGCGTTCTATATGACGCGATAAATTTAAATTAGCAATATTATAGAAATAGCTTTTCTGATAAAATAAATACAAACCCGTATTTGTATACCTACATGTATTTAAATTATCTATTTATTTAAGTATATATTTTAAACATAAACTTAGGCGGTAAGACGCCGCCTATGAATCGAGAGGCAGCGGGTTCGATCCCCGCACCGAGAGAAATGTTTTTGCGGCCCACAAATATTTCTCTCGGGTCTGGGTGTTTGTGAGACCGAAAAGTCTCTCGTAGTTCCTGATACCCACGACACAAGACTCGATCTTAATGTGGGGTCAGGACTATGTATGTGACTGTTGGGTGTTATTTATTATTTATTTATTATTATTATTTATTTACATTTCAACCAATGCATTTGTTTTGTTAACAGCAAATGTATTAAGCTTACTATTAGGTATGTAAAATAAAACAAAATAAATATTTTTGTACAATTTAACAATCGAGATAAAAACAAAAGTAAAAATAATCTAAAATAACGACAAACAATAAACATTCATTATACACGACATAAATACTACTTAGTACTTACAATCAAAGTAATATAGTAATATAGCAGCTTTGTGAAAATCACCTAAAATAAAGATTTAAATGTTCAAAAGATCTAATTGAATACATATATATTACTATTTATACAGGTACGTAACAGTGCTTCTTATTTTATGTAGTACAAAGGAATGTACATAAACACATTAATGAACAAATAAACATACATACAATGACAATACTGAATACAGAATACAGTACTACCTTTTGATTACCACGAAATTATAATTTGTTTATTCTCTTTCATCAGCTTTTTTAATGACGGCTCTCTCATACTGCTAATTTGCTATTAATCTAATCAATTCTATGCGGACGACAATTTAAACAGCGTGATAATATATCATCTAATGAATCTAATGAATAAGCTCGTACCAAATAGAAGAATATTAATGAATAATGAATATATTATAATGGTATTGAGTAAAATTGTATTTATCGAACAGTTGTATACATATACTTATCCCATACAGCCATAAAAGTGTAGTATCTTGAGTATTAGACGCGAGAACTTTTGGTCTTACAATCCCGAAACAAATATTTGTCAATCACACAAACATTTGCAACCCGAACGAAAAACCCGAAAGATTTCACAGTCAACATTTAAAGCCACTCCGCTACAAAAGTTATCAACTTAATGATTATGATTGTTGTCAATATGGATGATTTGGTTGTGAGCGGTGACAACCCTGGCCTTGCAGCGTCCAGGGCTTGACCTGGTGCAGTACCACTGCGCCTTGACGCCCTTATACTTGTGATAGCGGTTGAATCGGTATTTGCCAATCTGAACCACTGGGTTACCGTAGCGAGTCATCGAGAACACTGCTTTCACTGCAAAAGATAAATATTCAGTAAAGGGGAAAATATAATAACTAGCTATTTGGATGTAAAATATACGAACTATTTAAAGCTATAAAAGTCAATCAGCGATGCTTTCGTCAACCATTTTTATACTTACACAGCGAATTGACAACACAATCAGATTCCATGTACATTATAGTATAAAGCATTAGATAATAACATGTATACGTAGACATGCTTACATTTACTGAACTTCGATGGCTGAAGCGACAGTTGATTTTTGGGTAGATTAATGAAGCAAAATACAACAATATTTTCAGTTGAACCAAGTATTTATTACGTAGACGAAATATTCAAAAAAAGAAATCATTAAAAATTAAAATTAATACTTGGACCTATACAAGGCACAGCACAGACAGTTTCATACAATGCTCTTCAGTCACAGTAATTAAACGTAAAAATATTTTTAATTGTTATGAAATCATCATAATCACAAGTAATAGCTACATAAAAGTAAAAATACATAAAACGATTTTTTATTTTTTTTTATTGTATTGAATGGCGAGACGAGCAAGCCGTTCGCCTGATGGTAAGCGATACGACCGCTCATGAACAGTAGCAACATTCCACTGCGCTCGCCATCCTGAGACATAAGATGTTAAGTCTCAATATATGTCCAGTAGTTGCTCTGGCTACAATGTCCTTCAATCCGAAACACAACAGTGCATTTAAGCTGTGTTGTTTCACAGGAGAAATAGACATTGCGGTGGTACCTACTCAGATGGCCTCTCACATATGAGAGACCTACCACCAGTATTTTCAAACAGAATAATTAATGTGAAATGCATGAGATAAACATAATGACGATGAGATGGTCATCTCTCGCCGGTCTTGCTAGCTTATCTTTAAGACGCACCGAAATTAAAAATAATATTAATATCAGTTTAAGATACATACAAGTGGTATTTAATTACGACAGTCTCCATGGCGCAGACACACGCTGACTGTTAAGCTAGAAGCTGCTACGACTCTCAAACCGAGACTGGGGTCTAGTTGAACCATAAGTATTAGAATAATCTTTGACACCGATAAGCCTCCAATGAATCTGTCCAATGAGTTTGTGGTACCCACAACCCACGTTGTGTCTTTTATTGTATACTAGCGGCCCGACCCAGCTTCGCCTGGGTGCATATATTTTTTGATTCCACTCCACACCAAATACATGTTATTTTTCGTATTAATCTCTTGTATACCTAAACTTACATACCTATCCTACTGTCTGGCTCAATCCCGTCTCATCCGTCTGTTCAGTCTCTTCCCGATCCGTTCCGTCCTTTTTCTTTTATTATCCATCCCGTCTTATAACGTGCATTTACATTTCGTCCTATCAAATCTGTCAGCTATCCCAGCCCTCTCCCGTACCTTCCACTCTATTATATCCCGTCTCTCCATATACATGTACATATAAAGATTGCCTTATGAAATTTTGACATTAAAAACTTTAGCGTTTTTTATTGTCCATCCAATATTCCGTCCCTTATTTCAGCACCAAAATGCTGTTTTTCTTAATAATATTGCACGCCATTACTTTTTGTAAGTAATAAAGTAATAATAACAATTTAAAAAAAGAATTGGCCAAATTGGTCCAGGCGTTGTTGAGTTATGCGCTTACCAACACATTTTGCGATTCATTTTTATATTATAGAAGAAGATATTATAGTCCACCCTGCTGGCTTAGTGCGGGTTGGCGGATTTTATTTCACGTAGAATTTAATCCGAAAAGTCAGAGGTGTGCCCTGGGATTTGAACCCGTGACCATCGTTAACTTGTTGGCAGTCGCGTCTAGTACGTTACCATATACAAATAAATAAAACCTTCATACTGCCTTACCAGGTGACGTAAGTAATAGAACAAATATTTAAAAATATAAAACTGCATATCGTTTCGTTATAATGTCTAGATACGGCATCAACGTACCAATATTCTTTTTATTCTTGAGTCTAAAAACAATATTAATGCGAAATTTAAATATGTCCCCCAGCGCATCTAAAAGTATCAATTCAAAAACAATGTCGTTTATGAAAACGAAAAATTATAATTAGATATATTTTGGTGTACTCCGGCAAAACGCTTCGATAGAGTATACCTTGTTTAAAACTGTTGCAATAATCTCAAAAAACAATGGGCGATTTTGGTAGATATGGACATGATTTCAATTTACATTTCACAAAATTATGCGCAAGACGCCGTATCTAGATAATATTATATGCACGATATACACGATGTACACATTTTTTGAATTTTGTTCTATTTCGTCAGCCGTCAATGAAAGACAATGGAAAGATAGATCATTTTACGTTGGATGGTAGTTGAAGCTGGACCGTCTTTTACGTCTCCCGTCAAATAAACAAAGATCATCCTATATTGGCTGGACGCATCACGCTTAAACGATACCCAAAAAAAAGGTTTTTAGTATCTTCATCAGAAATTTTCCTATTTTTCTCACCCCTAAAACCTTCCCAGGACTTCTACGAATATTTCAAGACTAAAATCAGCCAAATTGGTCCAGGCGTTGTTGAATTATGCGGTTACCAACACATTTTGCGATTCATTTTTATATATAAGATTTTGATGTATTTATTATTATAATCGTTAATACTGAGATTATACAAACACGAATGAGAATATACAAACTTCCACTTTTAGAATTATAGTGACCTATCCAAAAGAATTAGATGTTGGCTTTTAATCATATTTTGACTCAAAATGACCTACCGACCCGTTATCAAAGAAGTACCTATTGATGTATGAAAGGCAGAAACATGTATTATTCGGTCTTCTAAAATCTTCCATAAGTATAAAATTTCTTATGTTACAAATCTTCAATGAACGTTTCCCAAAAAATAAAATTTAGTTAGGTCTCCATAATTCTAAAGGTACACTATATTTATTTTAAGGATATATGACTGTTATCTAATGGTTGTGTTTATTATTAAAGAGGACAACTTCGTCGAGTACAGTGAGGACAGAGGCCTTACAGCCGCCGCCGTTGGAGCAGTACCACCGGCCGCGAGGCCCTTTGCTTTTTGCGTTCTTGTTGTATCTATACCCGTTGATCAAAATCACAGGCTTGCCGTACCGAGAACGTGTGATCTCGACCTTCGTATCTGAAATTGAGTAATTATTTTTAACATGATACAGTTTAAATCGTCATTGAGTTTTATTTACCTTACCGCTTCGATCAAATATATACTAGATACAGGATGCGGAACAAAATCACACGCCTAAAGTGGCCGAGGTTGCTTGTACTCGTACTTATACGTTTGAACTACGAGATGTAGCAAAAATAAACCTTATTCCTATAAATTAAGATTTATTATGGATTAGACCATACTAAAATAAAATAAGAGCACACGCTCATTTTTTCTCTTATTTCTCCGCCGTTTTTTAGGCCGTTACTTAAAATCCAGTGTATATTTGATCGAAGCCTTACCTAGCTAAAGAAATTGTTCTATAAATAAAAATTCAATCCGCGATAAAATCTGTAAATAATTGTTTTATTTCAACAATAAATAATGAGAATTAAAACTGCAGTTAATTTTAAAATACTTTATACTTCAATTGTAAATAGATCAATAGATCCCCATAAATAGATCCCCTCAATGGCGACACAAAAATTGACCAGGCCCCTAGTCCCCGGCAGCCCCACTATTCCTGGCGATGGTAGCAGCTATGGTTACGGTGGGGCAGGGGGTGCTAAGAATCCTCGGGTTGGCCCCGGCTACCACCCCCGACGACGACTGGCCCTGGTAACATATAACATACGCACTTTGAGGACAGACGATAAGATTGTCGAACTGGAAGAAGAATTGAGCGGGTTACACTGGGATATTCTGGGGTTATCGGAAGTCCGAAGAATCGGGGAGGATACGATAACCCTGAAGTCTGGTAACCTGCTCTTCTACCGGGGGGACGACCAACAGTCCCGAGGAGGTGTCGGATTTCTCGTCCACAGGTCTCTCATCAACAACATCGTATCCATCGAAAGTGTGTCGAGCAGGGTAGTATACCTTATACTCAGAATATCCAAAAGATATTCGTTGAAGGTCATACAGGTATACGCGCCGACCTCGACACACCCAGATGAAGAAGTAGAGGAGATGTATGAGGACATTAGTCGGGCCATACATACTTCCAAAACCTACTTCAATGTTGTTATGGGGGACTTCAACGCAAAGTTGGGAAAGAGAAGCGATGCAGAGTTGAAAGTGGGGCAATTTGGACATGGGCAACGGAACCTCAGGGGTCAGAGGCTGGCCGACTTTCTGGAAAAAGAGGGACTCTTCGCGATGAACTCTTTTTTCCAGAAGCCGCCTCACAGGAAATGGACCTGGTTGAGTCCTGACGGTTCTACGAGAAATGAGATAGATTTCATCTTGACGACGAATAGACGGATGTTCAGTGATTTCACTGTGATCAACAGGGTGAAAACCGATAGTGATTACCGAATGGTTAGGGGCACATTGAATATCAACGTCCAATTAGAAAGGCGCCGCTTGATGAAGTCTACGCTCCGACCTACTCGCGCCCATATCCAAAACCTCGAGAGCTTTCAACTCGAGTTGACAAATCGCTTTGATTGTCTAAAAGAAAACCTTGCAGTGGACGAGTTAAACAGCGGTTTGGTAGAAGCTGTCCATACGGTGGGATCTAAGTATTTTAGACCTCGCCGTGGAGATAGACCACAAAAACTCTCGATCCACACTCTTGACCTCATGGCTGAACGTCGATCTTTGACGCTGCAGTCTTCCGTTGACGCCGAAGCATATCGGCGGCTCAATAGACGGATCTGGAAGTCCTTGCGACACGATGTCCGTGCTCACAATACTGTGAGCATTAAGGAGACAATTGAGCGGAACGGAGGCTTCAAAGTGTTTGCAAGAGACTTGTCTATTGGGCAAAGCCAGTTGTCTAGGCTGAAGACGGAAGACGGCCGCGTGGTATCGACGAGGGCAGAGGTATTAAGGGAGATCGAGAGGTTCTACGGACAGCTTTACACCTCGGTTGCCGAACCTACTGTTAGCTCGGCCGAAGACCCGAGAGCCGAGTTAATCCGACACTTTAGCGATGATATCCCGGACATCAGCTTGTTTGAGATTGAGATGGCCCTCAAACAACTTAAAAACAACAAGGCGCCGGGTGAGGACGGAATCACTTCAGAGCTTCTGAAAGCGGGCGGAACGCCGGTACTGAAAGTCCTTCAGAGGCTCTTCAATTCCGTTCTCCTCGAGGGCTCAACGCCGGAGGCATGGAGCAGGAGCGTGGTGGTACTGTTCTTCAAAAAAGGTGATAACACTTTGCTGAAGAATTACAGGCCCATCTCGCTCCTGAGCCATGTCTATAAGTTGTTTTCAAGGGTCATCACAAATCGTCTCGAAGGCAGGTTTGATGACTTCCAGCCTCCCGAACAAGCCGGTTTCCGAAAAGGCTTTAGTACCATAGACCATATTCATACGCTACGGCAGGTTATACAAAAAACCGAGGAGTATAACTTGCCGCTTTGTTTAGCGTTTGTGGACTATGAGAAAGCCTTTGATTCGAACGAGACCTGGGCTGCGCTACAGTCTCTTCAGCGGTGCCACATAGACTATCGGTACATCGAAGTGTTGAGGTGTATATACAACAACGCCACCATGTCGGTCCGAGTACAGGATCAGAGCACGAAGGCTATTCCACTACAGAGAGGCGTGAGACAGGGAGATGTCATATCTCCGAAACTGTTCACTGCCGCGCTGGAAAATGCCTTCAAGCTCTTGCAGTGGAAAGGATTCGGCATCAACATCAACGGCGAGTATATTACTCACCTTCGATTTGCCGACGATATTGTAGTCTTGGCAGAATCGCTGGAAGACCTTAGCACTATGCTCGAAGACCTTAATCGAGTTTCCCAACAGGTGGGTCTTAAAATGAACATGGATAAAACGAAGATCATGTCGAATATCCATGTTGTGCCCACCCCCATTGGAGTTGGGGGCTCGACTCTCGAAGTTGTAGACGAATATGTCTATTTAGGACAAGTGGTCCGGTTAGGCAGGTCCAACTTCGAGAGAGAGGTCAATCGGCGAATCCAACTCGGTTGGGCAGCGTTCGGGAAACTTCGCGACGTCTTTCGTCCAAAATACCTCAGTGCCTAAAATCGAAAGTCTTCGATAGTTGTGTGTTACCAGTGATGACATACGGCACCGAGACGTGGCCTCTCACTGTGGGCCTCATTAAAAGGCTCAAAGTCACTCAACGAGCCATGGAGCGGGCTATGCTCGGTGTTTCCCTACGAGATCGAATCAGAAATGAGGAGATCCGTAGGAGAACCAAGGTTACCGACATAGCCCATAGGATTGGCAAGTTGAAGTGGCAGTGGGCCGGGCACATAGCTCGTAGAACCGATGGCCGTTGGGGCCGAAAGGTTCTCGAGTGGAGGCCACGTACAGGCAAGCGAAGTGTCGGACGCCCGCCTACAAGGTGGACGGACGATCTGACTAAGGTCGCAGGAAGTCGCTGGATGCAGGCCGCTTCCAACAGGTCATTGTGGAGATCATTGGGGGAGGCCTATGTTCAGCAGTGGACTTCCTGTGGCTGATATGATGATGATGATGATGATGTAAATAGAAACACATCATAACAGTCAAAAAGAGCTTTATAAAATTTAATAAAATATTTTATAGTATATATTTAACAAAATTAATACATTAAATGTTAATTACGACAATAGATCATTTTACTCGTTAAAATACTAAAATCTAATATTTAGTAAAATATAATGAACATTAACTTTCTAAAATAATATCTGCCTTTAATAAAGTGTGTTAAAATATACTCCAATATACTTTTAACCGATTTTAGCGATATCTTTTTCATCGGAAAGAACATATTTCTTGTGTTACCTTTCCGTCATTTACATGCATATGAACACTCAAAAGATATAAATAAAACTAAATTTTCAATAAAAAAAACCGCTTCAAAACAAAGAAACACTATAAAGTAAAAAATAATAAAAAAATACCACTGCAAATCAAAAAATATTATTTATATCATTGTACTTGTACATCTTGTTTTAGTTTTGAAGTCGATTCTTATTTTTGTTCCTTTCGAACGGTTTTTATATTTAATTCCTATATAACAACGTACTCTGTGATATTTAATTTGACAGAAGAAACAAAATATTCGTTAACTAAAACAGGTGTATACATTATATAGTACTAAGGCTGATATTAAATATAAAAAATGTGCAACCCTCACATTATTTTTTATTCCTTATAGATTCATAGCAGCCATATTTTCCTGCCCCTATTATCATTCAGTCGACACGACATAGGGATTTATTTTTAATCTGTATCAGCCTTCGGTATCAGCCCATATAGTCTAAAATCGACAATACGATTGAGAGGGGTTATGCCATATACTCCACCGCTGGCTAATCCGCACTAGCTTGCTTGCTAATTTATAGCAGCCAATATTTACATTACATGACTTTTATTGCAACGAACTGACACATTGTATATTGCATTTAAATAATGCACTTGTTTTATTCAATAAAAATACTAATTGTAGCATATTGTTACTAGTAAAAATAATCATTTTTCATCACAAAAATCATTTCATCCATCTTAAATCTTGGATTTAGAGCACTTGTTTCGTGTATATTGAATTGTAATTATGTACGTATTACAAAAAAAAATATATTATATTAACGATTTTAACAACAAATTTCAGCTATAACTTTGCATAAATCATTGTTTATATATGTATATCATACAACTTAACCAAAATAATTATTTTCCATCACCTAAGTAATAATACAACAATGACTAATTATTATCTTAAAATATCAGATTTTTAACGTAAAAGATCTTAATAAAAATAATATTCCAGTAATGTTACTTACGACTGAAAACATTTTTTTCACTTTAAAGATATCATGTCATTCACATTAACAGAGAATAAAAAATAAAAAAACAATTTACACGTACACAAACCACACGTTATAAAGATGTTACAATTTTATAGAAAGGTACAATGTTGGTCACGGCTACGATTTAGGAGTGAGGAGGAAGCCATAATACTAATTTTACATTTTACATTTTTATCCACAAGTTATTTAAAGTAACATTTGCATTCAACTTTCTATCTAAACTAATTCCAAACTTATTAAACGACTGCATAATTTTAAATAATCTATATTTTTCAAGCTTATAATAAAGTAACCAGTCGATGTCTGTACATTGAAGATAAATGAGAAAAACTTTTCTTTCTTTTTTTTCTTTCTTTTTCTTTCTTTCTTTCAAACTAAGAACTGGGGCCCTACTATATTCATCCGAAACGAAGTTCGAAACTTCGGATGATCGAAGTTTATATACGATACCAATGTACTTACATATACTTATGGTCGTTATTTAATTACGGTGTAACCTTAGACTTATAGTTAAGATGTACGTTATACAAATTCGAACTTTTATAGAGTAGATACATTCGTATCGTATAAAAAACTTCGATCGTCCGAAGTTTCGAACTTCGTTTCGGATGAATATAGCAGGGCCCCTGTATTAACGTAATAGAACCAAAAACAATGATTTGTAGTTTTTTTTTGTCGGTGTGCGCTATGATCTCAGAAACGGTTACGGATTTCGATGAAATTTGTTATGGAGGTAACGGATATCCTGGATTAAACTTAGGCCACTTTTTATCCCGAAAAATGTAGTGTTCCCTTGGAATGAGCAAGGATTTCCAATATATTAGTCGCTTTTTTAAAACTCGAAAGGAATGTGATGGGACAGTATTACAGGCCTCGAATGAGAATCAAACTCATCCCTGTTGAGACAGGGCGGGATATAACGGCAGGGGAAAGGAAAAGCAGCACAGAAAGAGAGACGACATTAAGTTTGAATATAAATAAAACAGTACGGGAAATAATATGCTGCTAATGCCGACTGGATTCGAAAAGTACTTTTTTGCACCCGGGCGGAACCGGGTGACCCATAGTAAAAAATTGATCATCATAATATCTTCACACATCTTGGACTGGAACCGGCGCGGCAGTGTAAAATGTAAGTGTAAGTATTAAAAAATCATCCATAAATCAATCGACCACACCCATTACTTTCATATTCCTTGCAATAAAAATACGAGTACATAAAACGAAAAAAGAAGTAACTGCTAACTCAAAATGTCACCGCGGCAAATGGTTATGACTATTATTATTGACGAATATGACGTTGTCTCCGATGGTGACCAGGCCCGCCTTGCAGCCCGAGCTTGATTTGCTGCACTTCCACCTCGCCTTGCTGCCCTTGCAGTGACTGTACTTGTTGAACCTATAGTCGTCCACCACGATCACCGGCCGACCGAAACGGGAGCTGGTGTAACGCACCTTGTATACTACAAAAATATTTAAATTTTTTCTTTATTTTTTGCAAAAAACAATAGATTCTAATATAAAGAAAAAGACTGAGAGTAATGCAACAAAAATAAAAACATAGAAAAGCAAATTTAATTCAAGTAAATCATCGTTTATTACACATTTAATTCTTACCTAATTCACAATTAAAATCAGTGTTATGAGTAAACAATTTTACGCATTTATGGAAATCTAATCGAAAAGGTCCAACAGTACTGTTGTGTTCTGGTTAAAAGGATTTACAGCCAACTAAACTACTGGACATATTGAGACTTAAAATATTATGTCTCATGATGACGAGTGCAGTGTAATGCTAAGCATTGTTTTTTAATTCATGTTGCTTGGTTTTGTTTTGTCCATGAGCGATCGCATCACTTTTCCTCAGGCGAATGGTATGCTCTTCTCGCCAATCATGATATATATAAAAAAAAAACAAATAATGAGAGGTAGAAAACCGCCTAACTATTTTGTACATGTGATGTTGAAGTTAACGATGACGTCATTACTCCTCAAATCGACGTCACACTAGTGATTATGGTTGTTGTTAATACAGATGATGGTGTCATCCACGGTGAAGAGGCTGGCCGGGCAGCGCCGATTCGTCATGGTGCAGGACCACCGCGCCTTGGGTCCTTTGCTCAAGCGAGACCGCTTGTTGAACCGGTACCTTCCAATCAACACCACCGGCCTGCCGTAGCGAGACACCGTGAACACTGGCGCATCTTGAAACAATAAATTAATTTGCCTTGATTATCTGGTGGTGTTGCAGTTCTTGAAAATGTGTCATTTTCGTAACCTACAGGCACTCAAAAATTCAAAACATGATGTGTGGCTATAATTATTCAATATCATGTCTTATTATAATTTTTTTTAAACTGTTTGTTAAAATAAAAAATAACGTAACGTATACGTTATTCTATGAATATATACAGGGTGATATTGACATATTGTATTTAATTTAAACCACAAGTTCCTAACCCCCATAGGTAATATTGTACAAAGTTTGATCAAAAACTGCCTAATAGTTTTGTCAAAAATCGCGATTTTATGTTCCAAGACTTTTGATCAACCCCTATAGATAGCGAGTTTTTTTACGACTCAAGTAAGTTCCCGAACCGAACTGAAGTTCAGCAACCCGGTAAAATACTCGTATCTATATGGGAAGTTTTTTTTTTATTGCATTGAATGGCGAGGCGAGCATGCCGTTCACCTGATGGTAAGCGATGCGACCGCTCATGAACAATAGCAAAACCAAACAACACCTTGAATTAATGGTTTCTTAGATTTACGCGAATGTTACACATTGAAATAAAACTATTATTTACGGATTTTATCGCGAATTTAGTTTAATTTTTTACATTTTTGACTTCCCGACGTTTCGATTACTTTACAGCTTTCGTGGTCACGGGGCGGACTGGGGTATTGGTCGTCCGCTCCGTGACTGTTACAATTCAACTACCCTTATTTTACAATTATTAAATTAAAAAGTTAATTTAAATAGTTAATCGGATCACATCCGATGTTTCCTGCCCAGGATGTTTCGCGAAGCTATTGAAATTAAAAAACATCCAAACTTCAATAGATAAGATGGCTTGAAGCTTGCACAAGCATGGGATCCAATACTACACTTAATTAAATCGGAACCCAAAAGACCAACTGCCAGACCTCAAGACACTGTGAGTTCCTTCTGCGTAGATCGGATCACAAATACAGATTAACTATTTAAATTAACTTTTTAATTTAATAATTGTAAAATAAGGGTAGTTGAATTGTAACAGTCACGGAGCGGACGACCAATACCTCAGTCCGCCCCGTGACCACGAAAGCTGTAAAGTAATCGAAACGTCGGGAAGTCAAAAATGTAAAAAATTAAATTAAATTCGCGATAAAATCCGTAAATAATAGTTTTATTTCAACACCTTGAATTGTAAAGCAATGCTTGGCATTCTACTGCGCTCGCCATCCTGAGACACAAGATGTTAAGTCTCAATATGTCCAGTAGTTACTCTGGCTACAATGTCCTTTAATCCGAAACACAACAGTGCATTTAAACTGCTGATTGACGGGAGAAATAGACATTGCTGTGGTACCCACCCAGGCAGCCTCTCACATATGACAGACCTACCACCAGTGATGTCCAAAAATTGTAAAAACAAAAATAAAAATTTTTGACAAAAATGAACGTGAACACTGGCGCATCTTGAAACAAAATTAATTCAATAGCCTTGATTTTCTAGTGGAAATGTAATATAGCTGTTAAAAAAGTGTAAGGTTTGAAATGTAGTTTATTCAAATTACCTATAGACAATAATAAATTGAACTTAATATTTTTATTAAGTGTCGCTGTAAAAAAATATCAATAAAGAAAATGATTCGTATTCATGTTTTTGTGAAAAAAAAACCTGAATATATATTTTTCTCTCGTGGTAGGTCAATAATACATGAGAGGTCGTCTGGGTGGGAACCACTATAATGTATTTTTCTCCCATCAAACACCAGTGTAAATGCACTATTGTGTTCCAGTTATAAGGAATTTGTAGCCAGAGTAACAACTGGACTTATTGAGACTTAACATCTTGTGTCTCAGTGTGGCGAGGCACTGGAATTCCAAACCGTGATTTGTAATTCTTGGTGTTGTTTGGTTTTCTACGGTCCAAGAGCGGTTGTATTGATTAGCACTGATGCTGAGCCTGAGCCTGAGCGAATGGCCGTTTTGTCTCGCCTTTTATAGCAATAAAAAAATGACACAATATCTGTGTTTATTTATTTAATGTGATAGGAAATCTGTCATAAATTAAAATACGCTTAAATCACAGAAATTTTAATTTGCCCTCATACAACTCCATTTCTTCTCTAGTGAACTGTCCCCAAGTAATTAATGATTATGGTCGTTGTTCATGGAGATAATGGTGTCATTGACGGTGAAGAGGCAGGCCCGGCAGCGCCGGTTCTTCACGGTGCAGGTCCAGCGAGCCTTGGGTCCCTTGGTCTGACGGGCCTCCTTGTTGAACCGGTACCTCCCTATCACCACCACCGGATTGCCAAAGCGGGATACCGTGAACACTGGCGCATCTTGAAACAAAATTAATTCAACAGCCTTGATTATCAAGTGGAAGTGTAGTATAGTTCTTTAAACAAGTGTCGATTGTAATGTCGTTTTTTTATACATTAGTCGGACAAACTAGCCAACAGCTCACCTGATGATAAATGGTGATCACTGCCGTATATTAACACCCACAACTTTTGATTCATAGATGGGTTACCAGCCAACGAAATTAGGAGGAAGCGAGAAAAAAAAGATGAGAAGAGGAAAGGGGTTTTGGGTTTCGCAACCTAACTCACCGAACGAATCGCGACGGTAAAGCTGTTATTTCATGCCGATCTTCTGTGAAACATTAGTACCGACTCGGACGAGCCTGCCCATTCATGGCAAGTCATGGCTGAAAAAGGCGGGGCTTTACCACTTTTTACTTGAATTTTAGTATCAGTCACAGGAATGGCACAGCTGAACAAAGGCTTCCAAATGATTTTCATCTTCATATTACCTTTAGTTAACATAAACTACCCCCAGACACTTAAAAATCAAATAATTAGACGTCGCTATAAAAAATATCTATAGAAGAAATTATGAAATTCCACGTGCAAACGTGAAAACAAAAAAAATATCTAGGGAAGTAAAAAATACTGTCATAATAGATATCTAGTTTTATTTATTTAAGTGATAGGAAATCATAATATAAAATACACTAAATCTCTGAAATTGTAATGTAGGGATACAACTTAATTTGTCCTGCAAATAAACTGTCGCTTTGTTAATGATTATGGTGGTTAAGCATGGCGATGATGGTGTCATTGATGGTGATCAGCACGGCCTTGCACTGGCGCGCCTTCATGGTGCAGGACCAGCGAGCCTTCGGACCCTTATTCTGGTAGGAGTGCTTGTTAAACCGGTACCTGCCTATTATCACCACAGGCTTGCCAAAGCGGGACACCGAAAACATCGGCACATCTGGAAAACAATCAATTTGATAGACCCTGAGGAAGTATTAATGGAAATTATTGCTATTTTAAATTAACATCACCACCTTGTTATTTTTGAAGCCTTAGCATGCTCTATATTTCTGCTGTTGCTAATTGCCCTCACCAGAATTTGTAAAAAAAATTGGCCATATATTAATACTATTTAGTTACAAAATTGACTGTTTGGTTTCTTCTTTAAATGGGTTTGTAAAAAAAACTCAAATTTTCATGGATTGCACGAGATCGTATAAATTATTAGCTGATCGGCTTTGTGAATCACAATCGCAAAACGCAAAATTTCGCTTATTTATATAATGTGCGAAATGTGATTACCGACTTCACTTGCTATTTTTGATTGAACACTATGAGAGATAAACTAGAGGGAGGACTCATGGTCACCAACGTTGTAATTATAGCTTATGCAGGCGTCATGGTTTTACTGGTGGTGGGTCTCTCATATATGAGAGGCCGCCTGGGTAGGTATCATCGGAATGTCTATTTCTCCCGTTAAACATCAGTAGTAAATACACTGTTGTGTCCCAATTTGAAGGACACTAAAGCCAGAGGAGCTACTCGACATATTGAGACTTTACATCTTATATCTCAGAATGGCGAGCGCAGTGAAATGACAAGCATTTTTATTTCATGGTATTGCTTAGTTTTACTACTGTCCATAAGCACTCGTTTAACATCGGGTGAATGGCCTGTTGGTCTCGTCATTTATTGAAATTAAAAAAATCAACAATGTTCAAACCAGTGAATACTCGGCAATACCGCTAGACTCACTAGTGGTTAGTACGTAACAAAACTCATTTGTAACTTCACAAGTTTAATAACAAATACACGATTTTGGTAGAACATAAACCTAAAAATTTTTTATTAGCTGAGGGAAACCCAAAAATATTTATTTTCATTAAATGAAGACATTTTTAAAACGCATTTCGCAACTTAATTATCTTGATATAATTGGATAATAATTTGTCGCATGAACTGTTCAAACTTAAAAGACTTTATTTTGCTCCACATAATAAGTATCAAGCACAAAGCGAACAAAAAATGTCTACCTTTTACGTAATATTATTTTCGTAGAATACAATACAATATCACTATTGACTTAAGTAAAAAATAAACTACATAACTCGTGGGGAAATCATAATACTTTAGCGGCAAAATAACTTATAATTTATATTGAATCTGCCAATCAATTGTTGACAGGATATGTCCTTAAATATAATAGTATTCTGTATTTACGGTTTTGTTATAATCTACAATCAAACTCTTAGAATATTATTCGCATATTTACAGCATATCTTCAGTATTTAATTTGACACCACTGTATACGAAGCCATACAGACTGCCAACAGTCGAGATTGATGGCGTGACATTATACCACGGAAGTCGGTGAGAGGAGATCATGAACCTCAGAATTGAGGAGAACGACGCAAGGAGAACGGTATTTGCTTTAAAACATCATTTTCAACCGGATCTGATAATATATTATGACGTCATCAAAAAATTCTTTAAACAGAGTATTTTCTGAAAAGGAGACATTAAAATCCTTGCCCACCGCAATAGACAAACAAAATTTTAATTCGCTACACACTAAAAATGAAATGAAATTAATCACTGATAAAGTAATGTAATAATACAACATAATCGAATGCTTTATTTTGAAAATCAGGTATGACATTATTCAGGTAAATTTAAAAAAAAACTTGCCATGTCGATTATTTCTTATAAGTATTACAAAGATAATATCATGAGACGCTGTACAACTCTTTTTAAATAAAACTCTAATTTTAATGTCTCCTTAAAACAACGTCATTTACCCTCCAAAAAGCGTTGCAAAATTAATGATTATGGTTGTTATTCATAAAAACAATGGTGTCATTCATGGTGATGAGCAAGGCTTTGCACTGCCTCGCGATCTTCGTGCAGGTCCACCGGGCCTTGGGCCCTTTGCTCTGCCGGGAATACTTGTTGAATCTGTACCTTCCGATCATCAGCACTGGGTTGCCGTACCGAGAGACCGTGAATATTGGCTCATCTTGAAACAAAATGCATAGCTATAAATATCGTTTTTTTTAGACATCTTGAACAAAATCTTTACGCGTACAAAACACACGCGTATTTGTGTAGCCAGAGAAGAAATATTATGACTGTGTAGAAGTATCAGAGATTGAAACATTTAAATTAAAAAGTGACTGTACAAGATCGCTCTCTTTTGTGTTCTAATGATTTGTTCGCTGGTGTCCACTCTAGTCTAATATCTCAATGAGTCATAAACAACAATCAAATTGACATTTTACGCCTATCGTTTTACCCGTATACAGCAGCCGAAATAACAAAATAAAACATTGATAAAGCCCGTGTACTTTATATTGTGGTTAATCATCAATCATTATTATTTTTATAAAAAAATATCTAAACTGACTGCACCATCGGAAATATAAACACATAGATAAATCAGTTAGGAGAGTAGAAAAATAACTATTCTTAAACGGCAAAATAAAATCATTTACTTAAGTTTTAACAAAGCACATCAAAACATACAAGATAATAGTAAATTAATAATATTACGCCCAAATACTAGAACGCAACTTAAATATAAATGGCGCTTAACTAACTTAATCCCGATTAAATGTACTGGGTAAGTGGGCCATGCGCTATTAAGAGCAACTTATTATTTGAATGGCGTTCCGGTATTCGGGCGTTAATATCCACAATTTCTTTACAACCTAAACTAAACAAGATACATCCTAGAAAATGTTTTACAATGCTGATTCATGCCAGATCTAATGATTTTGAAGTTTTCAGAGATTTTTTCACACCAACTTAATGGAGAAAGTTTTACGAAAATTATAAGTACTTTTCTTGGCCGTGATAAGTTCGATATTTTTAGAAAGAAAGAACAGAAAGAAAGAATATTTATTTCTACTTAATATAAAATATAATATACTATATATAGAATATTTTTTACGTCTGGATGAAAGTCTAGCGTTACTCAATTGGGATTCATAAAAATAACAGCACCAATTTAAAAGATAATATAGTATCTCCATTGAATATAACTCCCTGTAGAACGGGGCAAAAACTGTTAATGTTACGTTATTGTTCTATAAAATGAAGACGATGGCATCGTCCAAACATTATATGTACATAAACTCATACCGCTTTCCCATAAGTGGTAGGCAGAGGTGCCAGGACATTTTGCTATGTAAGTACCGTCCCACGATGTGATAGGAGGCGAGCTTACCGCCATATCGAGTTTAAATTCCTGACTATCCTGAATGACCTGACGCCCCGGGATTTGAACCCGAGACGTCAGCTATGTAACAGAACCACAATATAACTACGCCACAGAGGCAGTATGAAAGGTGCCAAAATTTATTAGAAAAATATCGTATCTTTTGTTGTTAGTTCCCTGTAAAGCTATATTGTTAATGATTATGATTATTGTTCATATGAATGATGGTGTCTTCCAAAGTGACGAGGACTGCCTTGCATTGCCTTGCTATCATGGTACAATTCCACCGAGCCTTGGGTCCCGTACAACGGTAGTACTTGTTGAACCGATACTTGCCTATCTGCACCACTGGCTTGCCGTAGCGAGACACCGTGAACACCGGCTCATCTTGAAACAAAATTAATTCAATAGCCTTATACATCAGCTTATAGATAGGGTTATAGATTTTTAAGAATGTCTATCTTATGTAAAGTCCGCCAAGCCACACTAGGTCAGCATGTTAGTACGGCCTAACCTCTCTCAATCGTACTCAGGATTGCAAATAAAATAAAAATGAAAACAAAACTGCAATTACTGCATGTAATTTTTTTAATCTACTCATAACAATATAATTGACATAAACAAATTTCTGTCAATTATAATTTATCGGATGTTCCAATTGGGATGACTTCCATCGCATAACGTTAAACATAAAGTTTTCTTAAAGTAAAAAAACAACAAATTAATTTGAGCATTCCATTACCAGTAATCATGTTAAACTAAACAGGCAGCTTCAAACTAAATAGGAACGTAAATTGTATAAAACACAGATTTTAAACTTCACTGACAATTTGTTAAATAAAAAGTCTAACATATTTGAAAATAATAAAATTAAACATAACATTATACATAACATAATTGCCTAAACTTTTAAAAATGTCTTTCAATCGTACGAAATTCACCTCTACAGATCTTTTGGAAGGAGTACACAGCTATTTTTGCCAACGGCCTAAAACCATCGGCTTCCCACCAATGGGATGGTGGATTTCCCACCACAGGTCATCAGACTATCAAATGAGCATCAGATGCTTTTTTTACAAATGCTATTAACATACTTTCGATATTCCGAGGGAAGCCCCAAATATGTTAGTGTCTAGCCCGGCACGCTGTGTATGTACGGCCGAGCCGTCCCATAACAAACCTACGAGGGCATCAAATACTTTATTTTCTAATCTTCATGATTATGATCCCTTCTAATGCTGACTACTCGGTTGTTAATAGTAGTAACAGTCGCCTTGCATCCAGTAGAAGTTTTGTTGCATATCCATCTCGCCTGAACGCCTTTGCTCTTACAGTACTTGTAAAACCTATGGGGTCCGAGTTGCATCACGGGATTTCCGTACCGAGATGACGAGTAAATTGGCTCCGGGTTCTCTGAAACTTTTATATACATAGTTAGTAATAAATTGTGCTATAATTAATATTTGGAAGTGTGCTAATCATGTGCGGGATGTTCATTATACAAAATTGAAAATGTAATTGAGGTAATGAAAAACATATTTTATTGTTATTTTTTTTTATAAACAATAACATACGCGAGTAGAACAAATTATTAATTTTTTTAATATTGCTTTGCTAATAATTGCATTTTAAAAAAATATTTTAATTAATATTCGGGGAAATGAATATAATATTCAGTATATTATGTATAATCATTGAATCCACTATCACTATTATACCACGGAGGTTAAAGAATTTTAATAAATACTATGATATTAAACCTAATTCTACACCTTATTACTTAAAAATTAAATTAAATACATCAAATTAAATAACTCTGTTCAACAGTGGACCAACTTTATGATATCTTTAGTGAA
The DNA here is from genome assembly GCA_009982885.2 of Hyles vespertilio. Lineage (NCBI taxonomy): Eukaryota > Metazoa > Arthropoda > Insecta > Lepidoptera > Sphingidae > Hyles > Hyles vespertilio. Next base: position 17,216,768 of record CM042809.1, on the reverse strand, counting down.
TTTTATTTTAAAAATTCATATTTTTATAACAAAATAAAAAACTTATCATTAATTTTATAAATATAAAAGTACAAAAGCGTATCACATAGGTGAAGGAATAATAATATTATATTAGTACTAATGGTCACTGTAAACGCACTGTTATGTTCCGGTTTGAATGACATTGTATTCTCAACATGTCCAGAGTAATTACTGGACATATTGAGACTAACCATCTTATGTCTCAGGATGCCGAGCGTAGTGGAATGCCAAGCATTGCTTGAGCTTGCACCTATGAGCGGTCATATCGCTTACCATCAGGCAAATAGTATGCTGGTCTCGGCATTCATTGCAATAACAAAAGAGATAAAAACACCCTTTATTTATTTACATTTAGTTACTATATTAACATAACATATAGCCAAACCAGTCAATCGAGTGGGTTATCGATGGCTAGATAGAAATTCCGTCAAATGGTCGTGACTAAAAGGTTAAGAACTGCCGGACTAGAGCCTATTAACTAAAGGCTTGATGTATTTTTAATGTATAATATATTTGATGTTGGGTGTATTTAATGATCATGAACGGCCAATTTACTTAACAAATTATCTTCATAAGTGATGAGTCCTGCCTTACACCCGATAGATTTTCTCGTGCATATCCAGCGGATCCGGCCGTCACCACTGCGACATTTCATATTATACCTGTACCCAGACAGCATCAGCACTGGTGTGCCATACCGCGTCTTAGAATACACTGGTTTGAAATCTGAAATCGTACAAATATAACATTTTTTTTTATTATTTATATACCTAGTCAGGTCATAAATTCTGTCACATGTTTAATATAAAATAATTGAAACAAGTTTATTCATTATGTAACCATTTATATACCAAAATGAACTTAATAAAACATAGATTCTTATGACACTAAAGTTTATTCAAAATGACCTCCGTGATTTTGAATACAGGCCTTCAATCTGCGCGGCCAGTTGTCTATCGCAGCACGAACGAGGTCCATGTCAATATCGGCGGCTGCCTTAATCAAGGATGTCTTGAGTGACTCCAAATTGGGATGAGGCTTTGAGCACGCCTTTTCCTCCAAGTGTTGCCATATCTTGTAATCTAACGGATTCAAATCTTGACTGGAGGAGAGCCAGTCTTCGTGCCGGATGAAGTCGATTTCACGCGCCGCCAGCCAGTCTTGTGTGCTCTTCGCTCTATGAGCTGGTGCTGAATCTTGTTGGAATACCCAGTGCCTGTTATTGAACATGGTATGAGAAACAGGTTCCACAAGGTTCGTCAGGACTGTATTTTGATACACATCTGCATTCGTTTTTACACCTTTCTCACAAAAATGTACCTCTGTTAAGCCCTAATAAGAAACTCCCAACCATACCATGAGCGAGGATGAAAAATGACCTCGTTGGACACGCGGAATACGGTTGCTTGCTTCTTCACTACTGTGGGCGTACACCTTATCATTTTGTTTGTTGTACCTCTCTTCTACGGTAATTTTTTTTTTCATCTGAAAAAAGAATTTCCCGATATTTTTTTCCCGCGTACCGCTTCAACAAAGCGCGGCATCTCTTCAGTCTCAAGTCCATTAGACGAGCATTCAAACGATGTCCTGTTTTTCTTCGATATGCCCGAAGCCCTAAGTCTTCATTTAACACCCTTTTCACGTTCCGTGGTTCTGCTTAACCCCATCTGAAGGGCCAACAGTTTCTGCTTACGTTTGGGATTTCTTTGAATTCGCGCCCTCATAGCTTTTATCACTGCTGGAGTCCTAAATGACCGAGGGCGACCACTTCTTGACCTGTCATCTACACTAGAGTCTTCATTGTATCGTTTGATGGTACGATAAACGAATCTTTTGGTTATATTCAAATTTTTCAGTATGTCAATAATTTGAATTGGCGCGTAGCCGCAACGATGCAACGCAATAACTGCAACACGGTCTTCTTTAAGCGTCCACTCCATATTTAAAAATGAGTAAAATTCTAAAAAGTATACATTTTTACTTTCATGAACAATTCAAAATTCTAATTCAATAAACTTTTTTGTGGCCTGCATTCTAAAAGAAAAGTTTTTACTGTGTGACAATACTTATGACCTGACTGTGTATTAACATTTAAAAAAGGAATTACAAAAAGCCTTGAGAAACCAATTAATTGGTTTGACTGTGAATACTTAGTAAAATAATAAAATAAAATTTTAATAGCCACCGAATTATACATTACTAGCGGCCCGACCCAGCTTCGCCTGGGTGCATATATTTTTTGATTCCACTCCACACCAAATACATGTTATTTTTCGTATTAATCTCTTGTATACCTAAACTTGACATAGCTATCCTACTGTCTGGCTCAATCCCGTCTCATCCGTCTGTTCAGTCTCTTCCCGATCCGTCCCGTCCTTTTTCTTTTATTATCCATCCCGTCTTATAACGTGCATTTACATTTCGTCCTATCAAATCTGTCAGCTATCCCAGCCCTCTCCCGTACCTTCCACTCTATTATATCCCGTCTCTCCATATACATGTACATATAAAGATTGCCTTATGAAATTTTGACATTAAAAACTTTAGGGTTTTTTATTGTCCATCCAATATTCCGTCCCTTATTTCAGCACCAAAATGCTGTTTTTCCTAATAATATTGCACGCCATTACTTTTTGTTAGTAATAAAGTAATAATAACAATTTAAAAAAAGAATTGGCCAAATTGGTCCAGGCGTTGTTGAGTTATGCGCTTACCAACACATTTTGCGATTCATTTTTATATTATAGAAGAAGATATTATAGTCCACCCTGCTGGCTTAGTGCGGGTTGGCGGATTTTATTTCACGTAGAATTTAATCCGAAAAGTCAGAGGTGTGCCCTGGGATTTGAACCCGTGACCATCGTTAACTTGTTGGCAGTCGCGTCTAGTACGTTACCATATACAAATTAATTAAACCTTCATACAGCCTTACCAGGTGACGTAAGTAATAGAACAAATATTTAAAAATATAAAACTGCATATCGTTTCGTTATAATGTCTAGATACGGCATCAACGTACCAATATTCTTTTTATTCTTGAGTATAAAAACAATATTAATGCGAAATTTAAATATGTCCCCCAGCGCATCTAAAAGTATCAATTCAAAAACAATGTCGTTTATAAAAACGAAAAATTATAATTAGATATATTTTGGTGTACTCCGGCAAAACGCTTCGATAGAGTATACCTTGTTTAAAACTGTTGCAATAATCTCAAAAAACAATGGGCGATTTTGGTAGATATGGACATGATTTCAATTTACATTTCACAAAATTATGCGCAAGACGCCGTATCTAGATAATATTATATACACGATATACACGATGTACACATTTTTTTGAATTTTGTTCTATTTCGTCAGCCGTCAATGAAAGACAATGGAAAGATAGATCATTTTACGTTGGATGGTAGTTGAAGCTGGACCGTCTTTTACGTCTCCCGTCAAATAAACAAAGATCATCCTATATTGGCTGGACGCATCACGCTTAAACGATACCCAAAAAAAAGGTTTTTATAAAGGTTAAGGTATCTTCCTCAGAAATTTTCCTATTTTTCTCACCCCTAAAACCTTCCCAGGACTTCCACGAATATTTCAAGACCAAAATCAGCCAAATTGGTCCAGGCGTTGTTGAATTATGCGGTTACCAACACATTTTGCGATTCATTTTTATATATAAGATTAATGTTTACATATATGTGCCTATCTAAGTATAAACTCACGCTTTTTTTTCCAAAATGGGTAGGCAGAGGTGTTGCCACGACACCCATATTTCACCTTGTGTATTCCCACGAAGTGATAGCGAACCAAGGGGGCGAGCCTAGTGCCATATCGAGCAAAAATAAATAATAAATAGAAAAATCCAATATCATATTTTGCCCGACCCGATATTAAAATCCGGAACCACAACTTTGTAAAAGTACCGCAGAACAACTCCACCATTGAGGCAGTCAAACGTAGTACGTAGAGTCAAAATGCAATCCATTAGAAATAATTCTCGATGAACTGCCACAACCCCTGTTACATTAACTTAATAAATAATAATAAATAACACCCAACAGCCACATACATACATAGTCCTAATTACACACTAAGATCGAGTCTTGTGTCGTGGGTATCAGGAACTACGAGAGACTATTCGGTCTCACAAACACCCAGACCCGGAAAAAATATTTGTGGGCCACACAAACATTCCTCTCGGTGCGGGGATCAAACCAACCGTCTAACCAACTGTGCCACGGAGGTTGTCAAACGTAAATATGATCTACTCGTTGCTTATAAAAAATTTGGACATTATTGAGATAACCAGAGACAATTTTCAGAGCATGATTATATTCAGCACATTTACAAAGTACTAGACAACTACTTTTTTGTTCAGCAAAGCGACATAACTGCTGTTGATAATATGTGCCTCACCGACCAGAATCAGATAGATAAATTAGTATTTATTTTATTTTATGTTTATTGGAAAACCAACAGCTTACAAACATCACAATAATAAATGTATTTATTAGAAATAGATGGCCATTTACAGGTTTTCACGAATACTCAATGGCAATAGTCAATTATATCTTGTTTTTTTTTTAAATATCATAATTTTTATTGCGACGAATGGCGATAAGCGTGACTTTCGCGTGATTATAAGCGATACGATAGCTCACGTGCAGTAGCAAAACTAACCAACACAATGATTTATAACGCAATGCTTGGCATTTCACTGCGCTCGCCATCTGTGTCATAATACGCTTAATCACAATATATCCAGTAGTTACTCTGGCTACAATGTCTTTCAAACCGGACAACAACAGCGCATTTACACTGCTGTTAAGCGGGATAAATATTTATTATTCAGGACTATACAATAGGATCGTCAGTGGATATGGGAATGGCAATGAGCAATAATTGTATTATCGTAAGTGACCACAGTAGCTCGGCATCCTTGGTTCTTCTTCACGCAAATCCAGCGCATGCTACCACCGGATTTATTTCGATTCTGGTTGTACCGGTACCCAGCTATCAATAGAACTGGCTTCCCATATCGTGACGTGGTGAATACAGGCTGGCAATCTGCAATTAGAATATCTTGAATGAGTTCACAGTACTTTCGCTTGACTTGATTTCTAAAAAGGTAACATAAGCTGAAAATTAAAAAAAAACAACGCACGTACTATCCTGGTAAAATTAAATGCTTTACTTATCCGTTATTATTCGTTTTGTTACCTTTATATATGCAGAAAATACACTGATTCGTCTATTATGGCGGGGCCGTGAAACTGCATTCAAATCCATGGTACTGTTAACTATAAATGTCTCCTGTTCAGTTTTATGACCTTTAAAGTAAAAATAGTTTCGCGTCAACACTTATATATGTTTTTTATTCCATATTTCCTTTATATGTCGGTGTTTTTGTTATATCGGCACCAACAAAAGCAGAATCAATGGCTTCCCGAATCTATATTCTCCGAATCGATGCTGTAGCTTCGTCAAAAAAATTTCTCAGTAAATATTATATCCAACATGCTTTACGTAAAATGAAACAGGAAGAACACAGTTTTTACTTAAATTTACCTTATTTTCATGTGTTGCTAAAATAATATCACAATATGCACCGTCACCATTGAGGCCGAAAGGTTCTCGAGTGGAGGCCACGTACAGGCAAGCGAAGTGTCGGACGCCCGCCTACAAGGTGGACGGACGATCTGACTAAGGTCGCAAGAAGTCGCTGGATGCAGGCCGCTTCCAACAGGTCATTGTGGAGATCATTGGGGGAGGCCTATGTTCAGCAGTGGACTTCCTGTGGCTGATATGATGATGATGATGATGATGCACCGTCAATCAGTTATTGGAGTTAAATCTGTTACCAAAAATTTGTATCTAACTACAAAGAGAAAAAATCAAAAACCAATTCCAAAAATTTATTCGCACTAAAACAGCCATACTGTAAATAAGTTATTCACATCATCAAACACATACTATTTACAAATGATATTATTTGCATTGCAAATATCACGACACCTATCCATCCAAACTAATAAGAAAAATATGATGTTTCATACTTTTCAACTTTGTATAGTTCAACCAAAATTAGATGGTTTTACGAATAGTTTTATTGAAATTGTGTGACTTACGCCTGTACAAAGATGTTTCGACTTGAAAAGTATAAAAAGTCAAATGTTTCCTATTAATTTAGATACATAGTAAACATGAAATTTTAAAGGACTCTACCAACATCTGCTATATAGATAATCTTTTAATAGAATAAATTATAATAGTTGGAGACTGTCCCGACCTGATACCAGCAACTGCAGCTCCTGCATGCCAGGATCAACAGAAGCACTGATATGAATCACACCGTGTCTCCGGCAATCTCAACTAAGAACCAACAAAACTAATAGGTACCGTTTGACGTTGGATTATAGTATTTAACCCACAACAATATGAATGATATAAAGAGCTAATGATTATGTTCATTGTTGTGCTTGACGATGACGTCATCGAAGGTGGTGATGGTAGCCCGGCAGCCCTTGAACACCTTGCCGCAGACCCAGCGAGCCCTGGGACCCTTGCTGCCCGTCCACTTATTGTATCTATATTCTCCGATCATTATCACCGGCTTGCCATAGCGAGATGTAGAAAATATTGGCTGCATATGTATTGTATCTGTAAATACCAAGCGTTATAAGTGATAGCGAAATATTTTCGTTAAGGTCCTTTACTAAAAGCAAAACATTAAACACAACATTGATTATAAATTCCTAGTCATATATACAATAGCTACAATTTTTAAATACACCTGGACTTTCTCACAACAATCGTAGACAAATTAAGTTTATTTATTTGTAGTAAAATTAGGCAAATAAAATTCTAACGTGTATATTGCCTATGTATATGTAAATAAATAAATAAAATAAATAAATAAAATAAATAAATAACAATATCAAGAACGTATGAAAAGAATAAAATCGCTTCGCGAAGAAACAACAAAATATTACAATTAATTTTATAATTTTCAACTCATATAAATCATTACAAATGTCAGTTCTAAAATTCGCCTTTGAAATATTTTTCTCTTGATAAATAAAACAATCCCAAATTCAAAATAATTGCCTGATGGTTTATTAAAGTAAAATATTAAATGAAATTCTTAATACTCCAAACTCTGACTAGGATAACATCTAATTTACATAAGGCTTCACAATGTTACTGCTTTGTAAACAGGCGATGGTACAACACAAGCTGAATACAACGGCGATATAATATTATTTGCTTATTCAAGCAGACGTTTTACATATCTTACACATATATCCTAAATAAATGGAACAAAATATTTTACACATAATTTTATTGCTGTAGGGGGGAATTAGCAATCGTCGAAGTTGTCTCATATTTCCTCTTTATATTATTTCAGGTCATAACGTATTTGACCGATATTTTTTTAAAACTTATTATTGAAAAATCATACCTTAATGAATCATTACAGTAAATCACAGGCCAAATCAAATCCCCACTAAATTAAAATGTTTATTATTCTAAATACTATAGTTAACGGAAGCTATATCTTGGTCTGTCTGATTACAATTATTGAAACTGACAATGTAAAAATATGTTACGTAAAAATATATTCTGTTATTGCATAGTGTAAGGCTGTTATGGTTATTTATATTACAAGCGTAACATTTATATTTGGGACTCATACACAAAACTCCGTACGATGCGAATTGCGAATTCGCATCGCAGAATATTGCGACGCGAATTGCTGCAATGCGATTTTTGCGGCAAGGCATCTCCCTTGGATGACGCTAAATTGCTAAGGAAATACGGGTAAAATAAACAAAGAAGCATAAATGCGCGATTGGAATCCAATGGTGAGTTCTTGCAACACCTCGTAATAGCTCTTAGAAATTTTCGATGCGAAGCCGTATCGTCGTTTTGTGCGTGAGCCATACATTAACAACATTTGCATTCTACATTTACTTATAATAGATCTAAGATAATAACACGAATGACATTCCTAATATTCCAAGAGACGATTAAAGGCAAGCCAGCCCAAAATACCGGCCAATTATAATTACATACATAGATAACCTCACGCCTTTTCCAGAAGGGGTAACTAGGAAACTGACTTTCGCCTTGTCTGTTTCGTCGTAATTATAATTATTATCATATATCATTAGATAATAATATAATATATCATTAGATAATGGCCTCAATTAAAAAAAAAACATAATATCGTACATGTTATCAATTAATTTCGAAATAAAAAGGTTATTCCTTGAATAAAATTCATCAACATATTAAATTTTAGCTAAATGGCGAACTAGTCTGAGCTCCATCATACAAAATGGGAAACAATCGCAACGTTCAAAAGTTACATACAAAGAAATAAGCTGCAATTACGTGCTGAAAATGCACGCATAAGCTATACAAACATTAAATCTACCAAAAGCAACCCTAAAATACTTAGTACTAAATAAGTGTCAGATTATCCATAGATCAAAGTTCACCAAATTTAAGTTCGTAGACACGTGGGAAAGATGTCCTGTCTTTGACAAATTTGGACAGGGTGGAAATTATATGTCTATATTTAATGCACGGCACTAAGCATTTAAATTGAAGACAATTTTAATAATTCGCAGTTTAATGTATGTGAAGATTCTTCGTCTTGAGGATCATATTGTCGTAGGTGGTGATGGTTGCGCGACAGCCCTGCTGGTTCTTGATGCATATCCAGCGCACTTGAGGTCCCTTACTGCCGCTCCACTTGTTGTACCGGTATTTACCCACCACGATCACAGGGTTGCCATAACGAGTTTTCTCAAATCTTATTTCTGAAAGAAGGTTTCGTATTTTATTGTATTAACTGAAGTTATTGTAAAAAATGCGTGTCTGGTTGAACTATTGGCATTTTAAATATTTGCTTTGGTGTATGTAATAAATACTCTGCGAGTTGCGAAGCATTTTTAATTGCATTTAATTTTAATACTGATGCAAAATGCGGTAAAATTTGATGTAATCTTAATACTGAGACTAATAAGTTTTAATTAAAAATACTTGTTGTAAGTTTATTTATTTAGAGAACAATTATTTATATTAAAATACAACGTAGAATATATTCGTTTATTCAGTAAATTTAAAGAATGGAAAATGTAATCATTTAATTTAACACAAAAAGTTCTGACAACCATCTTCGTGTTTCTACATTTAAAATGAAACAACAAATATTTGTAATACACATTACAGCTAAAGGTTTCATAACTTTACAACCTGATCTCACTGTAATACAAAAATACTCAAGTCAGAATAACCCATATTAAAAATAGCTGATGTAATACTTCGGCCTCCTCCGTGTTACTGAAAGGGAAGTTTAACAGTTTTTCTCTCGGCACCTCACATATTCTTAATTTCGAAACCCCATATTAAGATTACACCCCATATTTAAGTAAGTAATTCTTTATTTTTTACACTGCCCGCTCTCTCTCCTTCTTTTAAATCCATCCCATGGTTGTCTGTAAGACATTGCAATAGAGTGTCATTTGTACTTTTTTTTTTGCTTTGTAGTATTAATAATAATACCGAGTATTCATATTCTTTAAATTCCAGATTTATCTACAAATGATTCAGTGGTTATGTGTTTCATGTATGTTGATAATCTCGTCGTCGTAGGTGATCAGTTTAGCCTTACAGCCACAAGCGACCTTCACGCAGGTCCAGATCCCTCGCGCCCCTTTGCTGTAAGACCTTCTGTTGTACCTGTACCCATGAAACTCTATCACCGGCTTCCCATATCTTGATAGTAAGTACTTGGGGCCTAGAAACACAATGCAATGGATTATTTGAAAATTATTTTTACTCGTATTTGGTAACACTCCACAATCCTCATTGCAATCCTTTAATTCGAAATCCCTAATCCCAATGTAGGGTAGTGGTTATAATGTAAACTCTGCCATTGTGATGTATATATACCGAGATGCAGAATTAACCAGTATTCGTTGGTTTCACCAGACATATCCGTGTCGACGTCAATACATCTCGACAGCCTCAGTGGTGCACTTTGTTAGACGCCGGCTGTGAAACGAGAGGCCGCGGATTCGATACCCGCTCCGAGAGAAATGTTTGCGCGGCCCACAAATATTTATTTTGAGTTTGGTTGTTTGTGAGATCGAAAAGTCTCTCGTAGTGTCTGATGCTGACGACACAAGACTTAATTGACCTTAATGTTTGGTCAGTACTATGTATGTGAATATAGGATGTATTTATTTACTTATCTCTCAGAAACTCGCAATTGTACACAATAAGATAAAAATCACTATCATATTAGAAAATTATAAAAAACTAAATATTGAATTAATATTATTTTATTGCTTTTTTACTTGCATTATTTCAAAAATATAAAAATGCTGAAAATGTACCAATCAATGGTTATGATCATTTTTGAGTTTGACTATAGTATTTTCATACATAACGATTGTAGCTCGACAGCCATGCTTGGCCCTGATGCAGATCCATCGTGTCTTCAGACCCTTGCTGCTGCTGTGCTTGTTGAACCTGTAGTCGTTGACACACAACGCCTTGCTGCCACCCGGCAGGTCCACGAAATACAGATCTATAACACAACCCAAGTATATGTTATATTTTTTGCATTCAATTACAACCATAAACGTTCATCCGTTGAACAAAAGTACCGATTAGTGTTTAGCAGAACACTCCAGATTTGACTGGTGTTAGGTCTCTCATATGTGAGAGGCCGCCTGGGTAGGTACCACCGCAATGTCTATGTCTCCCGCCAAACAGCAGTGTGAATGTCCAGTTCTATTTCGGTTAGAAGGACATTGGAGCCAAAGTAACCACTGGACATATTGTGACTTAACATCTTAAGTCTCAGGCTGGCGAACTTTAAATATCAAGCATTGCTTTGTAACTCCTTGTGTCATTTGGTTTTGCTACTGTCCAAGAACTGTCGCGTCGCTTACCACCAGGCGAAAGACATGCTCGTGTCGCCATTAATTGAAAAAAAAAAGATATAATAGCAGATGGGGCTGAAAGGTTCTCAAGTGGAGGGCACGTACCGGCAAGAGTAGCGTACGCTCCATTAAATAGACGTTGAAAGAAATCGCTGAAAAAAACACCTTATGATAAATGAAATTGTTGTATCAATCGCGATAAGTAGATAACCCAGCTCAACAAGAATCCCGTCGCACTTGTTTAAAGTCACACAGTATTCTTTTTCTATCTGGCGCCAAGCCTGCCAGCTTAAATAAAAGTAATGGTATATCGTTATTTAAGCCCAAATTAGTACATGTTGCTATTATGTCCCATATAATACATAATATAATATAGAAAATAGATGGACAGATGTGTCCCCATGCCAGTGTATAACTTGACAAAAAAGTGTACGATGCGGTGACAACTGGCATTAGACAAAAACAATTCCGGCAACACTATTAAAATGTCATTGTGTAAGTTGAATAATTATGTACGCAGGTATTTCTATACATTGCCGTGCGGTTCTGTTTGTTAGGCGATTTAAAAGAAACAAAGAGACTTCCAACAATAATTTAGCCTGTGACTGTCTCGGAAGTCGTGTTGTGGCTTTTCAAGTAATAAAGCAGCCTAATGTCATTGAAATCCCATCAAAAACATCCTGTAAAAAAATTCCAAGTCTCGCAGCTCAGGTTTTCTACCGCAAAAAGTTGTGAGATGCATGTAATACCAAGTCGATTAATTTATTTAGTCCTTAAGGGACCTTCTATAGAAAGTTATTACGTTAGTTATTACCATATCAATATTAAAAATTCTTTACGTTTTAAATAAATGGATCGACTTGGCCATCGCATGAAAACATAATGTATCGTACAATTTATACATAATGCTACTGGCCAAGTCGATCTATTTATTTAAAACGTAAAGAATTTTTAATATTGATATGGTAATAACTAACGTAATAACTTTCTATAGAAGGTCCCTTAAGGACTAAATAAATTAATCGACTTGGTATTACATGCATCTCACAACTTTTTGCGGTAGAAAACCTGAGCTGCGAGACTTGGAATTTTTTTACAGGATGTTTTTGATGGGATCTCACGTCTTTTTGTAGAATCCTACTTTTTTTCCTTTTCGGTACTTCTTACTTCTAGAATATCGATACTAACGATTTTTCTTAAAGCCTCTGTCTTATGGATTTTTCTTATTTTTGTAGGTATCAATTTATCACAAATATAGCGGATTTGATTATTAATGTTCTTTCTTTCATTGTAATTGATATTTTCGAGTAATTTAATCTATTTATTTGCAAGTTTTTCTTCGTCATGTTTTTCTAGAGAAATGTTGTACAGTTTCATGGGCTGAATACACCATTTCTCTCTCTATATCCCCTCCTATTATGCCTCATGTATATAGATATCTATCTACAACTATTATTCCATTATATACGGGTACAATGATTCATTAACTGCAAATGTAACTTTGTAATCCTATACATTTATATGGGATTACAAAGTTATTCACGCAGTTGGTCTATCTAGAAAACTAGACACAAATTATGAAATGTTTGAATTTTCCCTTACTTTAGACACTAAACACTAATTATATTCTAAATTTGAAGGTTCTATGTCTGCTAGAAGTGCCTTAGACTTTTGATGATCGGTCAGTCAGTCAGTGAGTGACAAAATTACGAAAGTTTGACACATTATAATTCTTAAACTACTGGTTCAAATTGAATGAAATTTTAAATATACCGTGTTTACACAATGCCTACTTAGTAACTGAAAATTCAGGCTTCTTGCTTTAGCCACAACGAAGTTATGGGGGGTTGAAAATGGTCTGAATTGCTTCGAGAAAAGGATGTTACGGCCTATAGCTCGACTTGGAGGGGGCTCGGCCGCGCCCCCAGATAGGGCCTATTTTAAATCAATACCACAATATGACGCTTATGACAGTCGAGGGGATAATAAATTTACAACTATTTAAAAAAAATCTGTCGTATTATATCGGGTTGCCATGTTAATACTAAAATCGATCTTAACGCCCTTAAACGATACTACTACTTCTGTGTTAGCACACAAATGGATCATGTGCTCCCACACACAGAGAAAGAACACAAAATACTCACCATGTTTGTCCAGCATCACCGAAATTAAAATCCACGGTATTCCAAAACATATATGTATTATTCTAACGATTGCTCTTACAATACTCTAACTCTTATTTTTGTACATAATATCGTACAGATAGTAATCAAATTCATGTAACTGTTCATTGCGTCGACCGTCAGAGTATCATATCTTATATATTTAAACATAAAGTCAATAAATGGTACATTGATATAAAAATAATCAACAAAATACAAAAAAACCATTGGAAGTTTGGTGGTTATAAGTGTAGGCAGAGGCGGCTCATCCGAAAGAGCGCTGGTGCAGTGCACTCCCACGAAAATTACATACTTAGCTAATTTAATAATTTATATATATTTATAAAACATAAATCCTTACATTACATTCTTTATATTTTACTACGCCTATAATAAGTCTATTATATTACCTATATAGGTACATGTAGCGTCAATTTGTAACGAGTGGAGCGCCAGCGATTGTGCTCCTATGAAACGAAGTTTAGTACGACTCTTAGTACTGTATTCAATGAGTGCGAAAGAGAGCTACGTCTCGCGCTGACGCGTGAAACAAAAGATATCGTATGAGAAATTTGCGTAATCTGGAGCGCCGCTCACGCGTCACTCAGTTAATTCGCAGTTTTTTTAAAAATAAGTATTAAAAAATAGTTTGTACGCTTAATCAATTCCATTTCTGATTTTCACAAGAAAGAAATAGATATCTTCGCACGCCAAAAAGACCAGCGAATGGATTTTGTATACAAATATAATAAATAGTAAGCTCTAGTTTTTTAATTAGTATTGTTGTGAACCCCCATCAAAAAATATTACGAGCCGCCTCTGAGTGTAGGTATTAGAATAAGCACTCACTTCCAGGAACTAACTATTGTATATTTTGTAAATTAACACTTAATACATTCACAGACAGAGTAAAATTATAACTATGCGATTCGGAGCGAGATGTGCTCGTGACGAGAGATGGCAGACTGTCTTCCTTCATCCAAATAAACCGACCCTTTTATAGGACTACCCGAATGAGGATCGGTGGGGATAAATCTTCCAGAAAATATATTTAAGCCATAAAATAGGGTCTATCCTTTCAACTAAAAATTAAGGTCGGCCCAAACATCTGGGCTATTGTCCAAACAGAAAGGTTTACCCAAACATGTGTACTATTGTCTAAAAAACATAAATTTCTTGCAAAAGATTACCGCCACTAAAGAACTTAACTATATAATACAGTTTTATTGCCCCGGCATGAACGGGCCATTACAAATAGGAAACAATAATTTAGAACAGCATCTTTTTAACTAATATTATACAATAGGGTACACAAAAATTCTTATTTTAGTAAAACGACTCGCAGATGTTTTATGGTTAAACATCTGCAGTCATATCTTAAAATGAAATGCGTGTTTAAATAATGTTCAAATTACAAATAATAAGCGTGTTATTTTAAAAGCTAAATATAAGTTGGCGTATTGCAACCCGCACTAGGCCAGCGTGGTGAACTATATGGCCTAACCACTCTCAATCGTACTTACGATTGTAGAGTAGGCCCGTGCCCTGCAGTGGGACGTATATGGGCTGATACAGATTGCAACCGCTTTAAAAGCTATATCTAAGTTGGCGTATTGCAACCGCCACAGAAGCACCAACAAGGTACAAAAGGAAGCAAATGGTTGCAAATGACAGAGGGATCAAAATTAATTAATTAAAAAAACCTAATGACACAATTTGATCTTCATAAGTATATATTTTTACAATACAATAAACAAAAATGTGACAACTTAAGGTAATACAACTATACTCGTATACGTTTGAATGAGATTGGTAGAACATTCATTTTAGTACGTACATAATAAACTCAACAAATTATAGGTAGTCTAGTTAAGATTTTTCTCTAATTCTGATTTATAGAGAAACCAAATCTTGAATACCAAAAATACGAACAGTGAGTATACTATTTATGTCTTTATGTATAATGTCTTTATCAAACTACTTTT
Organism: Hyles vespertilio; assembly: GCA_009982885.2. NCBI lineage: Eukaryota > Metazoa > Arthropoda > Insecta > Lepidoptera > Sphingidae > Hyles > Hyles vespertilio. The sequence continues at coordinate 17,201,637 of CM042809.1, read as the reverse complement.
TATCATTCTATCAATATTTTCAGAAATAAATTGCATATTTAATTCAACATACATATATGGTTAAAACAAAAAATATAGTGATGAGTATGAAGGAACTTCATTACAAGGACATTTTTTAAGACTAACTTAACAAAAAAGATAACTATTGTACAAAATAACACCTTATTATGCTCGTACTGAGTAGTCTAATCCCTCTCAATCGTACTCTTGATTGTAAAGGAGACCCGTGCCCTAAAATGGGACGTATATACATGGGCTGATACAATTTTTTTTTCTTTTTTTAGTGATTATGCTCATGAAGTACTTTCATAATAGTATTGTTGACCGTGACGACGGTGGCTCGACAGCCGCGGGACCCGCGAGTGCAACTCCATCTGATCTTTCCACCCCTAGTGCAACTATGCCTGTTGAAGCGATACTGGCCGACGCACAACGCTTTGTTCCCTGTTTTCAGGTCCTCGAAATACACATCTAGACAAAATATTGCACATTTTACTAAGGTTAAATGTATTTTGTGTGTAATGAAATGGGATGCAAAATGAAACACCTTGTATATGGAATGATTTTAATCGTTTCAGTCGTCGTGTTTTCATCTCCTTTTTTTAAAGTTTAAACTATAATTTTCGTAGCAATGTTCATGCCGAGACTAATAAATTAAATGTAGTGCCCAATGAATAAAAAAGGAAGACTGTTGGATATTCTTGGTAACACAAAAAAAATAGATACCAGTTATCAACCAGTTTATGTCTTTAAATTGACTTACACTAAGCTATATAACAATAATGTTATTAACTACATAACAAGACAACAACAATACTCTACTAAGGAGAATATGGATCAAAGATTTTTAACTGCATGTGAACTCTTAAAAGTCGACAGATTATTTAAACCGCTTCCTATGGTATATAGCGAACTATTAGATGAATGGCAAAATAGATGGGAGGTATCTTTGAAGGGACGGCATTTATACCAATATTTTCCTTGCGTGCGTGATCGTTTGACGAAGACATGGCTAGATGTCGATTATTGCGTATCACAGTTCCTCACGGGCCATGGTAACTTTAAGTCTAAACTATACTCTTTTAAGCTTGTGGAATCGCCTGCGTGCCCATGTTCAACAGCAAATTGCGAATATGAACAATCCGCGCATCATATACTTTGGGAGTGTAGTCTTTGGCAGAATGAGCGTAAAACCATGCTGGATAGTATGCAAATATCATCTGGAGTTGTATACTACACGGACCTTGTAGAGACTAGGACGAATTTCCGTGCTTTCCGGCGTTTTTGCCATACCTATTACTGGAATCAAGTGTAACAGCTCACATATTAGGTCCCATTTAAATGTAATAAGGATTTGATCCGTGGTGCTTTACAGCTGGCTTCTCCGGCTGTAAAAGTCTTTTTGCGAGGTTATTTACCTCTTTATTTCATCGTTTTGTCACCCGCTTTGCACGGAGGGAAGTGGACAATAATTTATTTCCAACTCCTCCTATTAATTTAACTTTCTGATTGATTTCGTTGCGGGTTAAAGACAAGTTAGACATTCCCGGAGACTCGCCGAGCTTCAATGCTCGGTGTCATTACATTGCGTGCCACTGTTGATCCTGAATTACAGGAGTTGCAGTGGTGGGTGTGAGGGCGGGACAGTCTCCAGCAAACAAACTACATAACAAGTCATAAAAAAACAAATATTTATTTATACTTAATAACTACTTAAATGTTTTAAAATTAATTTAAGGACAAACTCACAAAGAGGTATTTATTTTCTATTAAAGACAAAATAAAATAACTGATTTCTAATCTTTAATATTTTAAATCTGAGAGCTCTTATACCGTTGGTCCTTAAAGTAAATTTTTAGTAATAGTCCATGATGATTGAATAGACGACTCCGGCATTTCAATCTAACCTAAAGCCAGTGCCCATCAATGGTCTGTGTGTACAGATATCTAGAAAACTTACACATATACCAATAACAGTATTTAAATTTTACTATAAGCAGTCATTTTATGAATAGGCACAGATCACAACAACCTTTATAAATCGTTATAACCTAAACCTAATTTTAGATTCAACTATTCTAAAGTATACTATAAATCACAAAAACATAAATAAAAAAACATAATATTCTAAACTAAAGACAATCTAACTATAATAACTATTAATAGTATAACATATATTTATTATTTATAGTTATTAAGGCACAAGAATTTGGACTCTTCTTTGGAGTTTCGGTCTTCATTGAATACATATAATGTTAATACTATATGCATGCACATTATTAGTGCTGCAAACTTATAATACGCATCTTTATCTACCATCTTAAGTATAATACAGTAACGCCCGAACTACTGGAACGCCATTCAAATAATAAGTTGCTCTTAACAGCGCACGGCCCACTTAGCCAGTACATTTAATCGGGATTAACGTAGTTAAGGGCAATTTATATTTAAGTGGCGTTCCAGTATTTGTGCGTAAGACTTTTTTGTTGCATAGTGCCGGCAAACAAGCATACAGGTGATCGTAAGTGGTCATTGCCTTTATTTTATTTTATCCTCGATTTTGTCTGAATTTTTATTTAAATGTTAATTTATATCTATGTTATTCAACTTTTGTAAAACTTTACTTGTAATTCTTAATGTTTGATGTATTTGTGTATGTATAACTATGAGATTTCACTTGGTGTATATTAAGACACGGATGCTTTGGGGTCTCCTGTCACAAGCATTTCAAGCTTAAAAGGTGCCCTAAACCCTCTTCAAAAATTGTAAACTTTATTGTTACTGAATAAATAATTTATTATTTTTTATTATTGCCGCCCATGCAATGATTGGATGATGCATGTGTTGCCAGCCTATCAAATCTGGAGGGGAGCGGAAAGGAGAAAGGACGGGAAGAAGGAAGTGGTATTAGGTAGCCAGCAATCTCACTCATCGAACGAAACGCGATTGCTAAGTTGTCGCTTCAGCATGTCGTAACAGCGTGGCTATACCACGTTTAAGACTGTTATGTTTTTAAAATAGCATCGGTTGGTTTAATCAAATTCTTATTTCTTTTTTCTTAGCAAGAACCTATTAAGATCTAAATTAATATTACTTATTATGTTTCTAATTTTAAGGTATTTGAGATATAACGCTTCTTTGGGACCAAATTATAAAAACTTTACAGCATGTTTAATAACCAAAAACCAACCCGCACTAGGCCAGCGTGCTGGACTCTATAGCCTAAACACTCTTAATCGTACTCTCGATTGTAGAGGAGTCCCGTGCCTTGCAGTGGGACAGTATATGGGCTGATACAGAATAACCAAAAAATAATAACCTAACAGGGAAGCTAATAATTTTAGCAATGCAGCCACCAAGTAGTCGTGTAAATATCACTATAATTTCTTATAGCTATTTCTTTGATACTAATATGTAACAAGTATGTCAAGTATTATAACAAAGTTATTTAATAATTTAAAACTAAATAGAAACTTCGCACCGTTACATCTAAATTGGTAAAACTTTAAGAAAATAGGAATGTTTTCATAAACACAACACTAGTTTAAATTTTCCTTAGAATATCAAGCCATTAAGAAAACCTTCAAGATTAATTATTATTACTTGGATTACAAAAGTATCGTTATTTCGGAAATCAAAGGGCTTCATGCCTCTTGCATTGAAATATGCAAAAATTCCATGATTCATATTTTTACCGCACCAGGCTGTAGAATAGTTTAACGCGTTGTAGCGTAAAAAGCAAATGTTTAGACGCACATAATTTAACCGATTTGCTAAAGATAGTTTCCTGTTACCGATGAACATATTAATATCTGGATGCCATTGTAGGCAAATCACCCGATGGTATACAATTAGTCTGCCAAACCAAAGAAATCTTTGTTATTTTCTTTGAGTTCCGAAATATCGATAATACCCTGAGTACTTAAACATGCCTCTATTATACGCAGACTGGGTGATATGTATATTTTTCTGTATTTATTGTCCTAAGACATAATATTTAATGATTATGTTCTTCTTTAGTGTCCACTATGACGTCATCTTTGGTGATGAGAACAGCCTTGCAATGTCTAACACTGCAGACCCAGCGCACCCCGAACTTCGTAGGTTTGCCACTCGCCCAGAACTTGTGCCCGCCCACCAAGATAGTTGGATTGCCATAACGAGTCTTACCAAACACTGGCGCTGAAATAAAACGCAACCAAACCATGCTGTCACTATAAATATTTGTATATACGAGTATAAAGCAAAAACTGGACTGAAAAACTTAAAATGGTTAACAAGAAACTATGGTCTGGTAAGCTTTTATTTGCCAAAAAATAATTTACATGCACTAGGTACTTGGCATTTTGAATAATTTTAATTAGGCATCGAAAATAAATTAAAATGTTTGTATTTAAGCGCATCACGATATATTTACAGGAAAACGTCTATATAATATTTTACTTGCCATATATCTGGGAAATAAAACAAAATAAAAACAATAAATTAAACTTCATTTTCTAATAAATGAATAAACAATATGTAAAAATTTGAAAAATAACATAACCAATTTTAAACATTTATATAAAAAAATAACAATTATGGTCAACTTGGGTAAACTTAAACAAGGGTAGAAAACGGGATAGAAAATCAAATAATTTCTAAATCATTATGACGCTGATTATGGTCTTTTGCCCACGTGTCATCAATCTTAAACTAAAATAGTGTTCCGTTTTACGTAATTCACAATTGACTTTATAATATAACAAAATAAGACATATTTCCATCTACACTAGTTTACTTTCACCGTGGTTGACTTTTTTTGTATTATAAATAATGTATTTTTTGGAAACAATCTAAGCACATGGGCGGTTGAAACGCGCAGCCTACACAGAAAGTGCTGACTAGTTTGGTTCGTATTCCCGCTATTTTAGAATTCTGGTATATCAAGTACTGTCGCTCGTAACAGCCCACACATCGCCTTCTTTTCTTTCTGTTGTCTTTGGTTCGCTCACTGAACACTTCCAGAATATGTTGGGATTTTACTAAAAGCAAATCGTTTGTTATTGGACTTGGTTTTATTAGTAGTAGATCTTTCATACGTGAGAGGCCGCCTGGGTTGGTACCGCAATGTCTATTTCTCCAGCCAAACAAGCAGAATGTAAATTAACTATTGTGTTCCGGTTGGAAAGACATTGTAATGAGAGCAATTAAGGGACATTAATATTTAATGTCTCAGGATGGCGAACTTAGTGGAATGCCAAGCATTGCTTTGTAAATTCATCGTATTATTTGGTTTTGCTACTTACATATTTCTTACCATCAGGCAAATGGTATACTCAATATAAATAAAAAAAAGGAAATATTTGATAGACATAAACATATACATGTTATAAGCGTCGAATGTTCCATAGACTTCGATAAGTTACAAATAACCAACAAAGACTTCAGAAAGTAGCTCTATTTGCCATGTCTCCGCTTTTCTAAACTTGTACATCTGAGAGTGGAAATCTTTCCTAAATAGCTATAAACCTAATCTATGAGTTCCTGAATATCTATTTGGAGTTCGTTTCTATCAACAAGACCCTCACAGTAGTGACATTAAGGAATTATGTATATGTCGGAAATAGAACCATGTGTTAATTATTTTGAACCAGACCGGTGATAACGTCACCGGTCTATATTCGTTTATTAATTAATTATTGATATCACGACCCGTTATAATGAACGGATTAATGATTTATCCGAATATCTGCGATAACTTGTTACTTTTATAGTAAACACGCGTTTATCAATGTTTCACTGCCGACTGCTGGATGTTGAATGTCTTGTCTGCGGTCCGGATGCGCTTTATATTGCAAACTGTCATGCTCCCACCTTTACTCTGACTGTGGGTAGTGAAATAGAATCACAATCGGGTTTTCTTTAATAAAATTACTTCTACAACTACCTATAGATTGCTTAAAGCTTGTTTACCATTGTTTTAACAATCTTTTTGTTTAACATTTTGGCTTTACATAAAATCGCTCCGACATATATGTATTTGGGCATGGGAAATAACAGGTTGTCTCACATTAATTCATAACGAATAAAATCATTTATCGCTTACCTGTTGATTTATTTTTATTGTTACCAAATATATTATTCTGAACAACTCAAATATTATTTCTTATCAGTCTAGTAAAAATATTAAAAAAAATATTAATTCATTATGAACGGATTCACTGCCTGTATCTTTTAGTGCTGGCGATATAAATTACTCGTGGAATATCGACGGGAAATCGGCTGCATAATAGAGCAATCTTTCTTCTCGATCATCGTAGGATGATAAATTTATCATCCTACTCTTTAGGGGCATTCTTTATGGGTCTGTATGGTCAAACAACATTCCGCATAATTCGGGTATAGTAAGAAGTACTACGCATGCGTTCTGTGTGCCAAAGCTTTAAATACGAGTAATCCTCCTTGACAACCTATAAACTAACAAATTATGTTAAAAAAATATCCAAATTCGTATTTAAATTACACAATTATAAAATACTTACGTGAGCTTATCGAAAGGCATTTCTCGATGCCGCACTAAGCTCCATACAAAGTAAATGCCACGAAGAAATCAAAAGGCATTGACAAATGCCTTAAAACATTGGAATTTATGTCGTATTCCAACCAGGTAAGTTTGAATAACCAACCCGCACTAGGCCAGCGTGGTGAACTATATGGCCTAACCACTCTCAATCGTACTCTCGATTGTAGAGGAGGCCCGTGCCCTGCAGTGGGACATATATGGGCTGATAAAGAAGAAGAAGTTTGAATATCTTTTGGTAAAAAAACAAATCCTTTGGCATGCCGGCTATGGTAACTGGTACACGGATTTTGGGTGGCTGACAAGAAATTTCCATTGAGTTGAATAAAGAATATTTGGCGCGCTGTTCAATAGACTCATGCCTAATCGAAGTCGTTTGCGTCTGCAAAAGTTGATGTGACTTGGTTGCAGAATTATTCACAGTTTGATGTTATAATTTCGGGTGTAAAGAGTTATAAGTTTCACAGGTGGTAGGTCTCTCATATGTGAGAGGCCATCTGGGTAGGTACCACCGCAATGTCTATTTTTTTTTTTTTTTTTTTTATTGCATTGAATGGCGAGACGAGCATGCCGTTCGCCTGATGGTAAGCGATGCGACCGCTCATGAACAGTAGCAAAACCAAACAACACCTTGAATTACAAAGCAATGCTTGGCATTCCACTGCGCTCGCCATCCTGAGACACAAGATGTTAAGTCTCAATATGTCCAGTAGTTACTCTGGCTACAATGTCCTTCAATCCGAAACACAACAGTGCATTGAAACTGCTGTTTGACGGGAGAAATAGACATTGGGGTGGTACCCACCCAGGCAGCCTCTCACATATAAGAGACCTACCACCAGTAGACCAGTAGCGGTCGTATCGCTTACCATCAGGCGAACGGCTTGCTCGTCTCGTCATTCATTGCAATAAAAAAAATAAGTGGTCATATATGTGTTTCGATTATAGAGATATATAGAGTAATGGAGAAAATAAAACAGGAATTACCTGGGATTAGGCACGGTAAAAGGAAAATAAATAAAAACATTATAAACTTTTTAATAGAATGATTTTATCATGTATGTCCTTTATGTTTGTCATCACATCGACTGATGAGTTATGAACTTCATCTCTCATTATTCGTCGTCTTTAAATAAATACAACCAAATCATAAAAATATATTTAATAATGAAATTAGGAACATTAACTTTTAAGGAAACTAAGTGAAACATTTCATATGTTTTTACCTCAAAAAAAATAAAATTATACTTAACACAAAAATCTAAACGAAAACAGCATTAAAATATTGTAATACATGTGCACTTACAATAAGAATTACAAAAAATACATTAATAAAATCACGTTTTTAACATGAAGCTTTGGAATAAACTGGGCAGTCATAAAGACTATTTCGTCCAACTAATGAGCTAAATTAATATAAAAATGCGGAAAAAACAGTCCATTTAAATTAGTTTTTTTGAATTCAATCAAATACTATAAAATGCTGAATACTGTTATGTATACGGATTTCAAATATTTTTTTAGAAGTTGCTATTTTAATACTTAATCTTATCAATTACTTTATCATTATACATCCGGTATTATTTATAATAAAGGCTTCCGAATATCCGTTGCAAAAATTTTATAATAATGCGTAAGAAATAGAAATAAATTTATAATATAATGGTTTAAAAAAAGTATCAGTTAATAAGCAATATTTTATGGCAGCTGCATGTTGAACCCAATTTATAAAAATAATCCCCATATTTAGTAAAAAAGCTGCTTTTTACAATACTGATTAGAAATTAGAATAGTAGGGACATAGGCTACAAAGTACAAACCATTTAATCGTCTATTTCTGATATGACTGGACCTACGTGAAAAGGACGAAATATGTTTTCCACAAATTTGATTCCAATTTAATGAAGAAATAAACTTTCAAGACAAACTATAAACTTTATCGCTCCAACATATCCAATCAATTATAATAATACTAACGTAGGAAACGACATCTAAAGCATCAAATTCCAACACTAGTTAGCAACATCGAAAAGTTAATGTTTTTCAGTCCAGGGCTAGGCTATTATTAACATTTCCCATTCCACATTCATAAAAAGTGCAACTCATTGATATAAAAAGAAATTTCAAATATTACAAACTTAGTACTAACGTGACCGAATTTAAATCGATTATTGAGTGATTTTGACACGTGTAATATAGGTTATTACAATCCAATGTGGCATCTGAGATATTACTCTTCTTGAATTTGAATTTAAAAAAATTGTCTATGGTTTATGGAAAAATAAATGGCAAATTATTTAAAACATATTTAAAACATTACTTGTGAACTGCAATAAATATGAGCACGTTGATACTAAGCGTGTAATATTTTAACTTATAAAATTAATATGTTAACAAAAAAATATCTCTAATTCTAAATGATAAAACGGTAAAAATAGATAGTAATTTCGACGTATCAATGTGTATGTTCATTCAACGTCTTCACTATAACTTTATCAAGAGTAACTATAGGTCGCACGACATCCGGAATCACTCTTGCTACATAACCATCTACTGAGTCTCCCATTTACCGACATAAAAATGTGCAGGAACCGATACGTTCCTAGGTCTATCACCGGCTTGCCGAGCTGAGTTTTGCTGAATGTTGGCACTGCAAAACAACCAAAAACAAAATTGAAATAACTTAACAAATGCAAAAGTAATCCCATAATATACCCAAAAAAAAGTATCACTAAATCTTAAGTGTTGATAAAACTAAGATAAAAATATACATATTACTAAGGAGTTTCCAACTTTATTTTAGCATATAAAAAAACAAAAACATTAGAAAAACTTTAATAGAAAAAAAATATACAAACATACAAAATATTTTGTTCTGAACACAAATTATTTCTGCAACATAGAAAATGTACAACATTTTATATTTACAAATGAATAGATGCCCAATGAGCATGATAGATATATATTTGTAAATAACACCTTTAAAAAATAACGGTGAAAAATTAAACTATTACTTATTTATACACAAACAAGTTTTGAAGGTTAAATACTGGAATGAATTTTCTGATCCCCTAGCGTCTTTAAGGGACAAATCTTAGGTAGGAACAATAAAATTATCTTCAGCCAGTTGCACGGAAATTATAACTAAGCATAATCTCGATCAAACTTTTGCTAAATAAGCTGCACTACAAACGGTTTGAAAAGCATAACACCCTTTGTGTGCGCGAGGAACGCACGCAAAGGTATACACATAAATATATGAAAAACATTTAACAAAATAAATATCAATTATGTCTACTTTGCTTTACCACATTATCATAATGATACATTTTACCATCACCATCTCAGCTACAGGAAGTCCACTGCTGAACATAGGCCTCCCCCAAGGATCTCCACATCGACCTGTTGGAAACGGCCTGCTTCCAGCACTGGTCATTACATTTTACGCGTGGGGCAAATTTTCAGATACATATAAAAGTATGGAGGCCTATTTTCCGCAGTTGACTTATGACTGAAGATAAGGAGGAGAAAATAAAACACAACCAAAAGGTTTTTACACTACAATACCGAGTTTAAAATGCACCGTATTTAAGAACTCGATGTGTAGGTCTATGTACCTATTATTTCTGAGCAACAAGAAATCGCAGACACGATTTCTACACCAAAGTTCCCACCAGTATTATATACATAGTACATATACGTATGTAGTGCAGACCATCCTGATGGGAAATGGTGTTTTCTCATTTTACTTATGTAACGTCTGAGGTGGCTCTGGTCCAAATTATTGTTCCAATCCAATAATTAATTTTGTTTCAAAATAAAAATTATCGCGTATACTTTATTGCTTGCCTTTAAATTCTGTTTTAAATTAAAATACATCATACCAACACCACCCTTTTATATTAAGTTAGCTGCCTAGAAACAAGATCATTAAATGTGAAACGTGCTTTCAGTTTAAAATGTATCATGTTTATAAAAAAAAAACAAGCTGATACTGAAAGCCCAGCCCTAAATATTGATAAAAAAAATATGAGTCGTTTCGCAAACAAGGCTTACTTCAATAGTGCTATATTTGAAATCTTTCGGCCTTGATCAATGTTTGTGAAAATTCATTTCCGTAACAACGACATCATTGTAAGTGATAAGGGAAGCTCTACACCCGTACGGATACTTGATGCACGTCCAGCGAACCTTGGGCCCCTTGCACTTGCCCACCTTGTTGTACCTATACGGGCCCATGTTTATCACCGGGTTGCCTGCATGGGTTACCCCGAATACCGGGCCTGAAATACCAAACCGATGCGTTGAATTTTAGTAAGTTAAAATTTAAATGAAACACCCTGTAGCATTTTTGGTATTAATGAAACATACTTTATACTTCACGACGAGTAGGTGTATATAGTCGAACTATTCTCTCGGCCACAGTTGGCGCTGGGCAGCCGAATGCCCGCTTACCTAGTGCGTACGTATACTACAAATACAAGATAATATTTTGGGATTGTATTGGAAATCTCACTGATATTGTGATTGCTACAGCAGCCCGTCAACTGATTAGGCAAGCGTAAAATACTTAATAAACAGGTAAATAAATTAATTCAGTTCTTCAAGGGCTTCTTTCCCACTAAATGTAACATTTTTAAAATACTTACAAATTTGCTTCTTTTCTAGTTGGGTATCAAATAAACACAAAATCACCATATATTTGACAATACTCCACATTGGCATTACGGAGGTAATTAGTACAAAAAAAATACCCACGTTTGCTAGTACCTTCTGCATAAGAATCAAAAACAGCTCATGCAGTTCTTAAATGGCATTTTAATGCTACCCTCGGTTAAACCAGAAGAAGCCTAGGATAACTAGGATTTAAGATTTTGCTTAATTTTACTAACAATATTTTCGACAGTCAATAAGTAATTATTAGTATTCGTATAAGGGAAATAAAAGGAAAATAAAACAATAGCACCATTACATTTTAACACAGAATATAAAAAAACTTTTAAGCTACCAATAATTACAAATTATAAAACACATTAATGAAACAATGTAAACAGAAAACGTTGTTCCAACGTAATAAATATACATGTAACATAGAATAAAAAGTACATGTTTAATTAACAAATCCATCATACAATTATGTATATGTCGATAAACACCATGATCTTAACAAATATATTTGTAAATGTAAAAAATATATTTTAAATACTCGTATAAATTATTCTGTACTATGAACACTAACAATATTTTACCGTTTATATGAACTATTGACTCCATTTACAGTTTATACATAATGATACAAAGAAATAAACCTAAATATTCAAAGCACAAACGACACTGCATGGCCCAAATCTTTGTGTTTGTGAATCGCGACACAATGTTTCATTTTCAATTTCTCTAATTTTTGGTCATTACCAGATTTACCTAATTTAATTCAATTGGCTGCTATAGATTTAATAAACGTATTTTCTCTTTATTATGGTAATTATTAAAATCACCTTAAAAAGTAATTAACATCTTGGCCTTAAGTCCGCGTTCTATACTTTTGTATAAGAAGCTTAGTAAATAAATAAATAAACAATTTGTCGTGGGAAACTGCTAGACTTTCCTAAAAACACTAACCACAAAGAAATACTTTTGGATCACAAAAAAAAGTTTGTCTATGCGAGAATCGAACCCACAGCGTCTAGTTTTAAGCCAACGCGACGCTGAACCTACTGCGCCGGGTACAATTATTTGTTCCTACCTCCTATTTGTTCTTTCCTTTGACAATTTGCGATGCGGGCTAAAGATAAGCTAGTGTCTCTACAAGACTCGCCATACTCCGGCACTCGGTGCCAATTTTTTGCGAGCCGCTATTGATCCATACTGACAGGAGTGTAGACATGGGTATGGCCGGAAACACTCTCTATTGTCTTGGAGGCTGTGAAGCGATAGCATCATCGTCGTTTATTCCGCTATACCGCACCGTTTTGCGTATTTGTGTATTGACCATTTATTCACACCAATTAGCACGTTTTACAGCGCTACTTTATTTCTTGCGAATATACCCAATTAACCTTAAATGGAATCAGTAGTTTAGTGTATTAAAGTGACCATTAAAGTGGCGAAAAAAAACATGAATGTAATTCATAGTTTACTATTTAAGAATATAGTAGCACTCTCAATCGTATTCTCGATTGTAGAGTAGGCCCGTGCCCTGCAGTGGGACGTATATGGGCTGATACAGAAACAGATGCGTAATGAATATATGTCTTTCTAAATAATCAATACATCCCTGCAAGATGAGTTAAGAATTAACATTATTTATTAAAATAACATATCTACGTATTAATTATATTAACAGATAAATAATAATTGACGATACTGTACATAAAAACTGATTAAAACACTGATCATCATAATCACATTATATAAAAATGGGCACATGAATTGGTAACTAAATTTTCATTTGATACGAGTACGATCGATATTTACTCTCGTACAAACCAAGTGTATTTTGTTTCTGTATATTGTATTTCTTTGTAGGTACAATAAAGATTGATATAAATAATGTGTAATAATGTGTAATCATGTGTAATAATGTGTTTCATCGTAAGTAGTACTATTAGGATTACGAGTAGTATTAGTGACTGCTAACATGTTTACTGCGGTCGGGGGTTCAAATCCCAGTGCGCACCCGTGTGGACTTATGTCCACCAAAGCGCAATAAGACAGAGTGGTGGATTATGTGACAAAAAACATCTCAATCATACTCTCAATTGTAGCGGAAACGCGTGCGCTGCAGTAGTGCATATATATGAACCGGTACTGACAAATACAGATAATTCGTAAATCATGGTATCATTAAGTTTTCTATTGTATGTATAAACCTGAACATTAATAATTTTTAGTTAATAAACACTTCAAAAAATAATTCTGTTAAATTTTACGAACAATCGGGGCTATTCGAAAGCTCTGGATTAAAGTCATTCCCTTGCATCCGAGTTCATTATTAAATCCCATGGTGATTTCAGAATATTATTCTAAATATTTCCATACGACAATAAAACCGCTAATCATGATTGTGGGTCAGACTACCGCGGACGACCATGCCATCCAGTGTAGTGATGAAAGCCTTGCATTTAGTTCGGGTCTTGGTAGTGCACTGCCATCTCACTTTCCCATTGAGTCCAGTCGCACCAGACCGACTGAACCGGTGCTTCCCAATCAGATACATCATGGCGCCTCTACTCGAATACATACATCTCACTGCAACGTAAAAAAACCACACACAACATATGAAGTTAACTGTCAGTTATAAATAAATAAATATATGCCATAAAGTTCTGACCTCATAATCAGATACATCAGTTTATTTCGTGAGTATATTTCTACTGAAAATACTCATTTCCAGCGATAACCGTGTGTAAAAGTATCTTCAAATGATTTCTGTACAAAATAAAATTAAACGAAATAATCAAAATGACAAAACAATTTATTTAAACATTTCTTAAACTCAATCAAAATAACAATCAAACACTCGTTTCGAAGAAAATCAGATATTTCAATATACATACTACATTTTCAAAATACATACTACACAATTATCACGTAATTGACATACATTATAACAATTTTCATCATGTAGAAAAACATGTATACAAAATATATTTTTCTAAATCTGATAAAAATTTACCATTTATGCTTATCATCCACTGGTCACTAGCCAAATTATTACTCCATAACATTTTTATCGATGTTTTCTAGATTTTATGATAGCACAAAACGGATATCGAATTGAGTAGTCTTTCACAAGATCTTTCGTATCGGTATAATATGAAACTACAACCGCTGTGGAGACTTACATTAGTATAATATCTAATAGACCATGATTCATAACATAATTTTCAAACTAGATACATAAGTATAGATTAGTTGTTAGCAGAACAGTGCTTTTGGACAAAATCAATCATATCACGTGACAGAGGCTTCACATTATCCAATTATAAATCAATAATATAGAGATAAGAGTTCCTAAAGACTACTCGACAACGAATAAAAAGGATTAATGTTTCACATCATTTTATTAGATACAATTATTTTAACAAAGAATCTAACATAACCAGATAATAAATGTAACAAAAAACACAGAATATGGTCCACACGGAGCTGTTTTCTACAATACGATATTATTTAATAATAGTCCCCTCTATTATTTTAGGTATCCTAAATATAGACATCTAAAAACATTGTTTATATATAATATTTAACAATATTAAATACAATATGTAAAAATCTTCAATTTTCACAACAAAAAGAAAACTAAAAGTAATGTGCATTAAGCACGGAATCCGTAAGCTTTGGATTAATTGATGAATATATCTAAGGGAGTGGGGAAGTTTAACTTCAAACATAAACTTTAAAAGTTGACTCATAGCGATAAAATACAATTTTGTGTTTCCCAAACCTCATATTTCTACCATCTCGTTCATTATCAAGTTTAAATTTAATAAATTTAGGAACACAAAATACAGTTACAATAAAAAAGACATTGGTAGTGAACATTTGAGTAATACCAGAGCGGATATCGGTAACAAAGTATTTTTGACAAAAAAGTGAGCCGTACACCTCAATTTCTTTACCCATTTCTTTCCCTCCCGCTCCACTTACGAGTACTTCCAGAGTCTACACGCGCCTGTTTTCTTTGCAATGTCCGCTCTGATAATCTTCAGTGGTTATGAGTGAGGCCTTTGCGTATGACTGTCCCGTTAAGCGTGGTGACGAAAGCTTTGCATCTCGTCCTAGTTTTCAGGGAACATTGCCAGCGAATCCTACGATTCGGTCCTATTTTCCCCGATCTTGTGAAGCGGTACTTTCCAGCCACATAGTATTCGCAGCCCGTGCTCAAAGAAAACATTCGTAGCACTGGAAATATATACCAATAAAAGAATACCAATAGAAAAACTCATTCAAAGAGCTGGAAAGTAGAATACGACGCGTATTGAAAGGTCCAGTTGTGTCTCGTATGTTTAATAAAACTAAAATATTTTACACAAGATTTATTTTTCGTTTTATAATAAAACAAATACATATGTTGGTGGGTAGGTAGGTAGGTTTTAACTGTGGTGAAGAGATACCATACACTGTGAAATTATAATATACATACATATAATATGATAGATGTAGACGATTTCAGCAATGTTTTTAGTAACTTATATTACATTAAAATCTGTATCTGTATCAGCCCATACACGTCCCACTGCAGGGCACGGGCCTCCTCTACAATCGACAGTACGATTGAGAGTGGTTAGGCCATATAGTCCACCACGCTGGCCTAGTGCGGGTTGGCGGACTTACATACCATAGAATTTTTTTTAAAATCGCTATGGTATGCAGGTTTCCTCACGATGTTTTCCTTCACCGTTTAAGTGCGTGGTGGCCTGTTGGTAAACGGACTAGACGCGACTGCCAACATGTTCACGGTGGTCGCGGGTTCGAATCCCAGGGCACACCTCTGACTTTTCGGAGTCATGTGTGTATTGATAGTCAATCACCACGCACTAAAACGGTGAAGGAAAACATCGTGAGGAAACCTGCATACCATAGCGATTTATAAGAATTTCTATGGTATGTAAGTCCGCCAACCCGCACTAGGCCAGCGTGGTGGACTATATGGCCTAACCACTCTCAATCGTACTGTCGATTGTAGAGGAGGCCCGTGCCCTGCAGTGGGTCGTATATGGGCTGATACAGATATGTTGGTGGAAAACTGTAATTATTGCCAGTTCTTCACAAAAATATTATGTTGTGATGAAAATCAATGATATTGGATTTATATCGCGAACTCTTACTCGTTGCACATACAGGTAAAATTCTCATAAAACGCTGTAAATCATAAATAGTAGAGGTATCACTTCAAATAAGAACTTTCCATAAATAACACAAAATACATATACTGTGGTAAACGTCTTTCTTTTTTATTTATGTACAACTTAGGACAAGTATCCTTATTATTCTTTATGTCCTACATAATTATAGTAGTCCAAGCTGTCTACATTTAAATGAATCCTTTTGGATATTCTGAAATCATTTATTTATGTAATAAAAATGCATTTAACAAAATCAAGCCACACATTTAATATATCTTAAGATAAGCCTGTGTTCCACAATGAATTCTCTGTGGCTAAGTCTTAGTGATGGTGACGAATATACTACATCTATAACTACATCAAAAAAATAATATTGATCAAATACGACTTTTGTCTTTTATTTTCAGTGCATATTTAAATAAAAATCTCCGTCGAATACTTTCTTGGTTTCAGTGATTATGCTGCAGATTGCTCCTGATGACTTTAGAGTCGAAGGTGATGATGTAAGCGGTGCACTTGGTGCGAGTCCTGGTGGTGCACCGCCACCTGACCTTCCTCCCGGTGCCGTAGGACTTGGAGAACCGGTAGCCGTCCGACAACAGCATCTGAGGTCCCCTCGATGTGATCAACTCTGTAATTAAACCATCAGATCAACGTCAACTCAGTTAGCGATAAAGCTATTAGTCATGGTCGTATTATAATCGTATATAAGCCGCATGAAGTCGACAACTAAACATAGGTGTTCAAAGATTAAACAAATAAACCCAACAGTCACATACATCGTTCTGAACCCAGATTTAAATAATTAAGTCTTTTGTCCTGAGTATAAAAAACTACCAGAGACTTTGCGGTCTCACAAACGACCAGATCTAACAAAAATATTTGTGGCCCACACAAAAATTTGTATCGGTGCGAGGATCGAACCCGCGACCTTTCGTTTGACAGTCGGCGGTTAACCAACTGCGCCACGGAAGCTGTCAAAGATTTCCGCAACAACCTATAGGAAACAGGCTGCAAACAATGACTTCCTACAATTTATAGTCTTTGTGGGGATATTCAACGATATGTGTGTCGGAACCTTGAATATTTTTCTTCAATTTGTATGCATTAAGATTATGACTGTTATGCAAACAGATCATAACTGTTTATATATGTATGCATTTTCCACTACTTGATATAGCCGATATATACATAATTATAGTAGTCGAAGCTGTCTACATTTAATCATGTAACAAAACCCTTTTAAAAGCTTGACGGCATATGAAATTTATTAAAGTAGTAATAAAACAACAAATATAAATTGTGGGAAAATAATCAGCTATATTTAGCAGCAATATTGCTATTTACAAGTATACATTCAGATCTTAAACATAAAAAATAAAACAAGTTTGTATACTGTTACTTTACTCCACGTATTATGAAAACATAATCAAGAGTGTTAAAACGAAATTTCTAGCATACTATCAATTATTTTTCCATTAAACAATAGCTTTATCACAACTAGATCATCAAGATTCGAGATCGTAACAATGAGCAACTGTTAAGTAAGTAAATCCTTTTTTATTTCTTGGATATTCTGAAATCACTTATTTATGTAATAAAAATGCATTTAACAAAATAAAGCCACACATTCAATATATCTTAAGATAGGCCTGTGTTCCACAATGAATTCTCTGTGGCTAAGGCTTAGTGATTGTGACGAATATATTTGATTACATTTCTGGTTGGCGTTTTGTTTTTATTACATTACACAATCCATTAACATATTACGCATTCATTTTCATTAAAACGTTCTAACTAAATAAAAAAAATTCTGTATCAGCCCATATACGTCCCACTGCAGGGCACGGGCCTCCTCTACAATCGAGAGTACGATTGAGAGTGGTTAGGCCATATAGTCCACCACGCTGGCCTAGTGCGGGTTGGCAAAAATAAAAAAAATACTATTTACCAAACACGACTTTTGTCTTGTCTTTTATTTTCAGTGCATACAAATCAAAATCTCCGTCTAATACTTTCTTGGTTTCAGTGATTATGCCGTAGATTGCTCCTAATGACTTCAGCGTCGAAGGTAATGATGTAAGCCGTGCACTTGGTGCGAGACCTGGTGGTGCACTGCCACCTGACCTTACTCCCGGTGCCATAGGACTTGGAGAACCGGTAGCCGTCCGACATCAGCATCTGAGTTCCCCTCGACGTGATCAACTCTGTAACTAAACCATCAGATCAACGTCAATTTAATTTGCGATAAAGTGATTAGTCATTGTCGTATTATATAATCATATTTTAGCCGCATGAAGTCAACTTTTAAACATAGGTCTTCAAAGATTAAATAAATGCACCCAAAAGTCACATACGTAGTTCTGATCCCAATTTAAGATCAACAAAGTCTTGTGTCGGGGGTACCAAAAACCACGACAGACTTTGCCTCAAAAATACCTAGGCCCGTCACAAATTTCTGTGGCTCACACAAACATTTGTGTCAGTGCGGGGATCGAACCTGCGATCTTTCGTTTCACATTCGGCGTCTAGCCAACTGCGCTACGGAGGCTGTAAATGATTTCCGCAGCAACGGGTAGCAAACAGCCTGCATTCAGTGTCTTCCTACAATTTATAATCTTTGTGAGTGAATCTGCATGCCTTTGGAGGAACCTTGAATATTTTTCTTAAATTTTTAGTCATTATTATTATTACTGTCATGCATTATTACTTCTAAAATACCCTTTACTTATACTTTTGAAAGTGATTTTCAGACGAACTTTGCGTATAAGCCTGACCACATACATATAAACAGTAAACAGATCATGACTGTTTGTATAAATGTGTAGTTTCCACTACTTGATATAGCCGTCAAAACACTGTTATATAGGTACCTAAAGACTTTTGGATCTTACTGTTTTGTAAGAGGCTGATGGGAAACGAGGGTTCAAGCAAGGGGTTCAAACTAAACCTCAATGAAAACTGAAAATACCAAATGGGATCAAGATATTATGTGATTCTATAGTATTACGTGAGACCAAACCTATGGTTAGGTAGATATAAAGATACATACAAACCTTTCTATTCTATTATTACCTTTATGCGTGTCGTGTACCTGTTCTGTTTTAAATTTCCACGTGATGACCAGAAAATGCATCTTTTCACGGTGAAGAAAGAATATCCAGAATAAATCATCCAATGTCAGCCAAACACGATGGTTATAAAAACACATCACTAGAGATAGTTAATTAATAAAAGTTTTAAAAGTGTATAATCTTTAATGTAAAAATATACCTAGTATATACATACATTTTTCTACGCACAATAGCCTAAATAAGTTTTCGCAAGAACGAGACTATTATTTTTAACAATCTATACTTCTACAATATATTTACAGAAAAAGCAAAAATCCTATAGATTTCACAATTTCAATACATAAAACTAAATAATATACACACTTCAAACATCAAAATAACTTTAAACTTACGTTTAAGAGGACGGAATATCATAATAATTTTAACACAGTTATATCATTGAGCTGTAATATCAATTCGGAACTTTGAAATTACTAGATTAAATAAAAAATAAGTGTAGTCGCTTGGAAAATATTATTATATAAAATATCGTTACTTCAAATAAATTAATCATAATTGAAATATTGAAAATAAATGTTAGATGTCATACATTACATTTTGAAAATTTTACAAAGCATAGTTGAGACACAAATCTAACTGGATGGTGTCATGAGTAGTATAAGCAAGTGTATTTATCTACTAGTAAATTAAAACTATTTTAATGAATTTTCAATGTTTTGTACCAAGTACTATACAAACCTACGCAATTACCATAGAAAAATAAACACTACGTTATAGCTATTACCTTGTTTGTCGTTTTTTGATACTTAAATTGACATTTAAACATCACAGTCAATATTATTATTATCTTTCAACCATAGCTTACACTAAAGCTACATCTACTAATATCAATAGTAGTCACATTCTTCGGATACTATCAATATAAAGGTTGTCTGGAAGTGATCGCTTTAAGCGATAAGGCCGCCCATTATAATACCATAAGTCTTATATTTAATTTGTCTGATTTTGTGTTTGTTTTTGTAATTGCTTTACAGTAAAGAGTATTGTATTGTAGTCAGCATTTTCCATTATGGTTATGAACCAAGTAACTTTTCAAAATTCGTCCTTCCAATGTCGTGATGAACGCTTTGCATCTAGTCCTGGACCGCACTGAGCACTGCCATCTGGTCTTCAAGCCTATAGTCTTCTCCCTGGAGAACCGATGACCTCCCACCAGCAACATCATGGTACCACGACTCGTCATGAATTCCACCACTGAAAATATATACCAGCAGTAGTTGAACATCGATAGATTTCCTAATACGGTGTGTAAACAATTTTTCAGTAATCTTTATTATAGAGCTATAATTATTTCATAAGTCAGATTATTGCTATACTAAGAATGACTTTGACAGACCGACAGTTTCTCAATAGAAATCATTTTTTGGTTGTTTCTTGAACTTTATTCATCGAATAGCAATTATCTGACCGCTGAAAAATCAGCCCTAAGTTAAATAACTGTCAAGCAACAAAAAATAAATCCTTATATTTTGACATCGAAAAATGTATTTACTATTTTGCCAGAGGTCGTCTTGTTCAATTTATATCTTGTCTAAAGTGATCAACTGGAACCCTTAATAATCACTACAGGGCATCGCAAAGTGTACATCATATCCAATTTGGACCGGAATATATTATTGCGTCTTGTTATAATGTTCTTGAATAGTAAAAAATCGTCTCACCTGCTCAAAACAGCGGATTAAATTGTAGTCCGGTACAAAGCACTAGAGGTACATTTGTACTCTGTTGTTATTTTTCCTCCTAACAAGGGTTGAAAAGCAGTTACAATTTAATCTATAAAAATAATTTAGTTCAGATAGGTTTAAAATGATTATTTCAAAAAAATTTTTCGTGCATACTGTAATAATAATGAAAGTATTCAAATACTACATTGATTATATATCAATGGAAGAGGTATGGAGGTAATGATACAGGCGTAGTTATAGCAATAAAATGTTTTCCATAATATATTATTAGGGAAAATGCCTATTCTTGACACAAAAGATTGTATTTTGAAGACTACGGGAATGGACACGTCAGTAATACAAAAACTACTGAAAAAAAAACAAATATCAAGCGAATGGCAGGCCAGACTTATTTTAATTATAATCAATCAATTTAATAACCGGAAAAAATATATAAAATGCCTTTTAAAATGTAGTAACTTTAATTTCTTCGCTTAATTATATTATAACATTTGACAGATTTGTATTTGGATACAGAAAGCACATCTTTAGAATTAGACAATACATCTGTATGGTGTGTTTCACGTACAAAATGTTCTATATCTAAATTTTATTCAGTATTTTCATTTGGAAACGTTACAGTATTGTATTCCATACATTAAAAAAGAAACTGCGTAATATTTTGTGATACAAAACCCATATCTTTTAGTGCACATTATTTTGATATGTTAGAAAGTGACGCTGTTCGGGGTGTTTATATATATATTAAACGTGTTAATAAAATTAATTATTATGCATTTTTTAACAACTACAGACATCGAACAAACTAATAATTAAGTATACGACAGTTGCACACGCTATTATCCGTACAGATACATCACAAAATAAACTACTTAATTTTTAAATTTACAGATCTGGCGTGAACAGCGTCACGATTTGAAAACGTGAGGGATCCAGGACGGGTGAAATAAAACAACATTTAAAAATCATAAATACACTGATTTGAATCTAATAAGTATTAAAATATTGAAGATAAACATTACTCATGATTAAATACTGAATAAAAGCTCCACTATTTTATCCACCACCAAAACCCAAGTAATATTTATGTTAGTAACGAACCGCGTACGGGAACTATGTGCTACTCGCTTGTTAGTCGCTAGTGAGTTACACTTAACGTAACGTAACACTTACCCTAAACCCTCCCTCATAATAATTATCACTTAAACCTAATATACTTTTTTATCATAATTTCAAATCTTCCACCAAAACAATGAAGCCTCAATGTGTAAACTCTTGCAATAAGCAACATTATGGGAAAATCAGCACCGATTTGTCATGTTTGGAGATTCGCTTCAATTTATGCCGTTTTAGAAAATATTTCTTAAAGCGATTTGATTCCCTTCAACGATATAGTGATCACGTTTGTGAAGTCAATTAAAAACTGTAGGAAATATTTGCTATAATAATTGATCCTTAACATATGAATTAGATTAGAAGGAATTTGCCTTTCCGGGCGTCCACGCAATGACTCGATATCTGGAATGTGCCAGCCCTCAGCGTGAAATGTATATTATTTTAAATAAAAACATTACATAATGTAAAACAAAAATAATACATTCAATTACGAAACCGTTTGAAACGACCTTGCATTGAAAAAAGAATCGGGAACAAAATAACTCTAACAATTAACATATACAAATGAACACTCCTTTAATATGTACAAGAAATGTATATCTTTAAATGTATGATATATAAACATTTGAAGAAAAATAAAGAATGCTCCTTTCATGACGTGCTGATTCTTAGAAAAAAGTAGTTGGGTTATGTACTGTAATTATGAAAATCTATTTGGAAAACCAATATTTCCTGTAAAGCCTATTGTAGGCATTTCGTCATTTCAAAACAATGTTAGTAAAATATAAGCTACCTATATGTAAAAAAACCATTAGGATAACATTAATTTATACTGATTAATTAATTATTTGATCTCAAAGTACTGCAAGTAAGGCAATAAATAATTAGTTATGTACATGGAAATTAAATATCGATCATTACATTAGTAATATGTAAGTACTGCAACATCCAAAACTCGAATCTATACTAAAAATACGTGATATAATTAATTAAAAATACAAATATTAGAGGTCGTTAAAAACGGTTTCGGTTATTTAATTGACACATTAAATAACATTGAACAGTGCACAAACGTGTCGTAAACATAACATCTAGCTTTGTATTGCGTATCATAAGAATTCATTTCTAAAATTTACAAAATATTTTACAATATTTATTTAGTTAAACATTCAACACGTAAATCATTGATTAAACATAAAAAAATGTCCAACACGTGAACTAAAATACATTATAACTTTTTAATATACACGCCGCTGCTTTTCGAAAATGGTGATGCTAATTGATCTCATGGCGTTTGGCCAAATATTTTTGATAATACAATAATTTATTATGTTAACCTAATTTATTGCTCATTTCTAGACGTAGTACATTTTTTTATCGTCAAAGCTTCGTAAACTAGAAACTTAAATAGCAGTGAAAACTAATCAATTTAATGTTGAAATGGAGTGGATGTAAAATCAATGGAAGTGCATTGCAATTAAACAAAGTGACTTTATTTTATATCTTAACACAAAAAGTGCCTACAATAAACCTATAACTTTATATCTTAAAATGAAATTATGCTATCTCAAAAATTGTACTTCAGAGTCAATCATACACAAATTCATTCTTCAGATTCGGAAATAAATATCAAAGCATTAATTTTACAACTATATATAAACACTTTATTATTAATAAAATAAAAATTAATCACCATTTTTGAAAAGCATCGACACCGAGCTGCTGAATAAGGCCATTTGTCTATCTATACATGTGATAGTTTAACCCACACCTATCTAGAAGCGGTTGGCGCTGAGATGCGCCGAGGGGTCGTGGAAGCCCCACACGCGCACGATTGCGTTGTCCATCGTATGCAGCGACGCTCGACAACCCGCCTTCGCCTTCACGCAGACCCACCGCGTCCTGCTGCCTCGCTTGTTAACCCGGTTGAAGCGGTACTGGCCGATCATGATCACTGGGTTCCCCCGCTGGGACTGCGCAAACACCGGGTTAAGATCTGCAAGGAATTCTATAGTCAATGTCGTATCGGGTGATTTTATATTTAAACAAAATATTTACAGATGTAATAAAACGCATTATATACAAAAAAAAGATTTAATTAAAGGAACTGAAACAATACAGAGCTACATGTTTATATTCTATGATTACATTAGTGTTAGTAAATTAAATTAGATTAATGTATAAGCTAAAGCTTTACTCACAAATTATTTACTTATACATAATTGTTTTCATTTTCAATCAAATAACATTAAAATAAACGAAAAGGAACTGAAATGCTTTTACAACAGTAGCTTTTTTAAACCCTACCGTATCGCCATGGGTTAAAAGAATTGTCGCTGTCCGCACATTTAGTCGATCCTAGAACCATTAACCTCTATAGCCATTGGGCGAATTCACCCCTAAAAACCATCCAAACATATCACCAAATGGAATAGGCAAAATAATTACATTAGCGCATGGCCGATTAATTATTCCAATACTCACTTATCGTGCTATATTCTACAATTGGCTCCTATATTCGACAATGGCATAAGCCTAAGGAAGGTTTTAGATGCCAATTCATTAGATATTCATTACTTGACAAATTAATTACACTCGTCTTTTAAAGTCCAAAGGCCTTATTCACAGGCAGTTTTCAATATTCCTATTTTGTATATCGAATATTTTGTCCCCTTCAAACGATTATTGAATTCAGTTTGAGCGAAGAAAACAAAACATTTCTTAACTAAAATAGGTTTTCAAACTGATAATGAATAAGGACTATACATTATTAATGAAGTGTTCTGATTTAAAACAATTTTTGCTTTTGTAATAATTCACAAATTATAAACTGGTTTTGAAAAGAGCAACACTAGAGTTTCTTGCCCTTTCTTTTCTAGTGCAAACCGCTTTCCGAAGCGGGTTGTAGATAAAAAATACTATCAATAAATTATTTTAATTTCATTACATTTTCATGTCCTTAAGCACATCAATGAAAAAGGTAATAAATACATAAACATGCATACGCATCAAGACTCATTTACCTCACACAAATTACTAATTTGTCAATAAATACATTGAATCGGTACTGATAAATGATTTTTTAAAATCATTTTCCACGTTTCACTTTACAGGTTTTTTATGAACATTCACAACGCTCGCTGCTTGTGTCATGGATGTGTTGGCGGTCAATCTGATCGCAAGGAGAGCGAGATGCAAGGATGGGATCAATAAAGGTGTATTGAGCATTCAGCAATCTCACTCACCGAAAAGCTGTCACAGACAAGCTTGCTCATTCATAGTGAGTCATGACCGACCACAGCATGTCTCTAACACTTTAAAAATGCTATATTTATACAGGGTATATCAAGACTACTACCGAAAACGAAGCTGGGTGGTACTTTAAGCGATTTCAGACACAATGCAACAGATTTTTTTTTTTTCAAAAAAAAGCGACAATTTTTTTTTGTTATTTTTTTCCTATGGCCATATTTGGGTAGTAAATACATTTGTTTCCTAAAATAATAGTGTATACCCTTTTATTTATAAATACTCTAAGGCATAAAACAGTTTAAATTATTATTTTAGCAAAAACTATGGATTTACCACCCAAAAATGACGATATTTAAAAAATCATTAAAAATTAATGTCACATTTCTTTGCGAAATTTTTAGTTGCATTGTGTTTGTAGCCACTAAAACTACCACCCGGCTTCGTTTGCGGTAGCAGTCTTGATATACCCGGTATATCAAAGGTAAGGTTTACGAGTAGATTATCAATAATAGCATAACCGATAAGCGTCGAATATAGAAACCTAATATATAACATTGTCTACACATCAAACTGCTACGTATTCAACATGCATTATTGCATAGAATTAATAATTATTAAATACCTAATATAATTGTAATTTTATGTTCCATACAAAACCATTCATTTGGATACAACCAATAAGTCACTAGCTTAATATTAACTTATACAACTGTAACTAGACTTATTACTTAAATGTTATCCATTATTGCTATAAGCTTATAAAGTCAGATCAAGAAAATTAAAACTAAACCAGAAATCAGTCAAATTATTAATTAATTTCAAAATATATATATATATATATATATATATATATATATATATATATAATTAAATATGCCCACGAGAATTGATCTAAAGTATTAAATATTTAGGGATGGTGTACTACATATTACTTATTTAAAAAAATGATTATACAACCAATTATAAATACTGAGACGCTGAAGCAGTTATTAAATATATTAATCTTATTATCATCACTATCATAAGAAGTTTATGGCTGAAAAAAGGCAAACATCTCCAAACCGACCTATTGAATTCAGCCTGCATCCAGCGACTTCCTACAACCTCCACAATTACGACTATTAAATATAACACAATAACATAAACATAATCAGCTTCAAATATTCATTATTAAGTAGTTTGAAACGATTAATCCACACAATCATTAGATCCATTGATCAATTCTTTATCAATATACGGCAGTTTGACAGTTTTAAAACCTATTTTAGTTATCAATCTAGTTTTTGTCTTCTTCACAGTCATCTTTATTCAAAATTCGTTAGAAAGAAACACATCATTTAATGACTAAAGGTTTAAAAACTGTCCATGAACTCCGTCTTTGTCTTTTACTAAACATTCGATTATGCTAGAAACATATGAACTATAATCTGACCTTGCGTTAGTATTATTAATCAGGTATTCTATGACACGTCCATTGTTAGAGAAATTTTGTACGATTATCTGCACAGCAATATTGATATAAGAAGATATTATTAAGGCTTTTGTCGACAGCTTAGTACCATCTACTGATGAAGTGATCATCATCATCATCATCATCATATCAGCCACAGGAAGTCCACTGCTGGACATAGGCCTCCCCCAAGGATCTCCACAATGACCTGTTGGAAGCGGCCTGCATCCAGCGACTTATAATAGGATTTATAATAGGTCGCAATAATGTGATTACAAGTATAACCTCAAATATGAAACTTATCCGAACATACGGATTAAAATATTAAAACTTTCAAGCCACATAAAAAGATGTTAGAATTTTAAACCGAAATTGTTTTTACGTCATTCCAACATGTAGTAAAATATATTTTACATGTTTTGTGTAACTATTAAATGTCAGTAAAAATTCAAATTATCTATACTTATATACAGGGTATATCAAGACTGCTACCGAAAACGAAGCCGGGTGGTAGTTTAAGCGACTTCAGACACAATGCAACAGAAAAAGTTGCAAAAAAAAGCGACAAATTTTTTTTTGTAATTTTTTTCCTATTGCCATATTTTGGTGGTAAATACATTTTTTCCTAAAATAATAGTGTATACCCTTTAATTTATAAATACTCTAAGATATAAGAGAGTTTAAATTATTATTTTAGCAAAATCTATGGATTTACCACCCAAAAATGACGATATTTAAAAAATCATAAAAAATAATTGTCGCGTTTCTAAGCGAAATTTTTAATTGCATTGTGTTTGTAGCCACTAAAACTACCACCCGGCTTCGTTTTCGGTAGCAGTCTTGAGATACCCGGTAGATTAATACTAGTTACAAATAAATTAAATAAAAACTATCAGGATCAGTAGTTAAACATGGGAAACATAGATATTAAAATGTTGAAAGAGATGATAGATCCCCATGGCATTAAAATCGAACGATAAGCTAAAATATAAAATAATCACTAACACACATACACGCAAAATTAAATATTGGCAGTATACATCACATAATTATCTAAAAAAAGGATCAAATTTATATTCATACCAGATTCAACATGAACTTATAACAATTTATCATTATCAAAACGCGACACTATATAAAACATGTTTAGAATGTAGAACCTAAACAGCAAACCAAATCGCATGCACCTTTAAATCTTGGCCGTCCCTAATCAAATGCTTTGAATAAATGAGAAGTTAATGATTATGTTTCCCAAGAGTCTTCACAATAACATTGTCGACGGTGGTTATCGCCGCGGTGCAACCGTTCTTCTTCTTGATGCAAGTCCATCGAACCTTGGACCCCCAGCAAGCGTGCTTGTTGAACCGCCACTCGCCTATCTGCACCACGAGGTTGCCGCGTTGTGATAGATCGAATTTCGGCTCTGTAATATAATTAGATTGGTCATAATATGCCCTTGAAAACAAATGTCTTAAACTAGAATTATTAGTAACACTAGATAATTTTCTTAATATTTTCTAAAGATATGTATTGTGTTATGTGATTCTGTGTATAATTAAGTCAGGACTTAATTATTTGCTGTACGTAATTACACAAATAATAATTAGTTATGTTAAAAGCGTAAATGTAAATGGGTAGGGTTCTTAAAATAGAGCACCGAAGTGCTATTTAAATCAGAAACATATATTTTTAAACAGATGCGTTTATTGCAAGCAAGCTTATTTCTATATTGGTACACATTACTGAATCTATGTTACAGCTGTAGCACTCATGCCGTGATCATATGCTCTTTGAAACGTCTCCTCTGGGAATGTTCTTTTATTTTGTTTATGTTAGATTAACTCTAAACAGATTCTTCTATTGAAAGTATAATATTTAGAAAATATCATATCCCGCGTGGGATTTAAATTCATAATTAATTGCCGATGCCGAATATTAATCCACAAAATAAAATCAATGAAAATATAAAAAAATGTTAGCACAAAAACTTGTCAAATATAAAAAAAAACGATTTCTTTTATCTGGATAGTAACGTATAAAAGTTATATTCCCTTATTAATTTACACTGTTATGAAATTTGAAAATATAGGTTTTTTTAAACCGATAGCGAAATACTGACAAATCAATATCAAAAAGACGTTGTGTCAAAAACACAAAACAATAAACACCATCAATAAAACTTCTAAAACAGTTAGAATTTTTTATTTAACAACTTCCCATGATCAACTTTACGCTACCTGATCAAGTCATGTATGCTGCAAAACTTATATTACAACTATCATAGAAATATAAATAAATACACATTGCATACATCTATAAACATATTACTTTGAATATACGTCGGTGGAAACCAACTTAAATTACATAATACAGGCTACAATAAAGTGAAAGACAAACATTGATTAAACGGCTATATTACACCAACTATTTTTATATTACACAAAGAACCTGCCTATAACAAGTATAAAATTACATTTCTAACATTAATAATTTTAGCTGACTTTTACGTGATCACTATATTCTAATAAATAAACCAAATCGTAAAGGAATCAACGGACTAGGAGGAACGAATGAACTTGAGAGACAATAAGGATCAAATCTGCGGTATTGTTTTCATTCTCTATTCTTCAACACGTAGTTCGACTGTTCGTACCTTGTAGGTAAAACTGTACGAACATGCCTATCGTACGTCGTAATCATGGACTAAGTTCGGAGTGAATGATAGATATTATAGAATAATATTGATTTGTCGACTTGGAAAACCTATAAATTATTTCAGAGGTGGAGGTGGTAGTAGGCACAATGCTATCCAAACAGAAAATAGACTAGTATAACAATGTACCAGTACGAGTACTCTTACTGTTTAGTTAACCCCGGAGCAGACTAAAATTCAGCTGAGCGGTAGAAAATTTCGTAACTATACAGCTTTATCAAATATCAATATGACAAAATCACAGGACATAGTATAATTTCTGAAGTCGACACATAAATCCCAAATACATTAAAACAGATTCAATAGATTATTCTTCATTGAATTTAGCTGTGACGTTGTTTGCATACAAATATTATAAAATGCGAGCAAACATTTGAAACGAGTTCTGCAACTAGCAGACCAACCAACATCTAAGAACCATGGCTTCTATTATTTATATCTTAATATCTCAATGAAAATAGCTGATCCCTCAAAGTTCATCCCTAGTGTTACCAACAGACACGCCGTCAATATGGCAGCATTTGTATAAACATACGCACTATCTACCTCTTATTTCACACAATTAGAGCTACATTTATTTCTATGTACATATCTATTTACTCTATAAACAATGAATATATCAATATATGAACTAATTCGACTATTTCAAAAACGCTTTGCTGCCTGGTTGAAGATACAATGCAAATAAACGTATTTGATCATACATTTGCTTTGTATTGTAATACGCTTTATTTCCATTGTATCGGTTGGAAAAGCAGCCCTAATGTGATAATATTATTCAACTATAAAAACTAATTTGATCCAGTATGTCAACTTTTGGCCCGCAAAAAAATATCCACTCACAATTTCTATAAAATTTTTCATTTTTACTATTTGTCTTATGCTTACGGATTATTTAGTGAATTATTTATACGATTATCGTACACAACATGATTACAAAAGGTACTAATAATTTTGACCTGGCTAAACCAATTTATCCATTGACTATCATTGATCTGATACAAAACTATGATTTATTAAATCATAGTTTTGTATCAATTGCAATTTGTCAACAAATTCAATAATCTACATAAATATGACAGAAACTACGGAAATCATAAAGGGAAAAAACAATAATGCACTAATTGGCACAGGTCTCGATTCTAAACAGAACTATAGATTAACACAAATTATACTAAATTTTGAATTGATCCAGGTGAGACTTCTATTATACATTTAACTGGTGGTAGGTCTCTCATATGTGAGAGGCCATCTGGGTAGGTACCACCGCAATGTCTATTTCTCCCGTGAAACAACACTGCTTAAATGCACTGTTGTGTTTCGGATTGAAGGACATTGTAGCCAGAGCAACTACTGGACATATTGAGACTTAACATCTTATGTCTCAGGATGGCGAGCGCAGTGGAATATTGCTACTGTTCATGAGCGGTCGTATCGCTTACCATCAGACGAACGGCTTGCTCGTCTCGCCATTCAATGCAATAAAAAAAAAATACATTTTCATTAATTGACTGCGATGCATACATCAATACAGAATTAGCTGTCCAAAATAGGATAGAATAGATTTGTTCGTTCTTATCGTAACAACTCATTATAAATTTAACAAATCAGGTTGGATATTGTAACTAATAAATAATGAAGCTTTTCGACAGAAGTTACACAACAACTAAGACTACACATTCATGTGATTTCACATCTCTACTTCAACTAAGGGAATTGAAAGGTTTCCAAGTCAAAAACAAACTACTACCAACAATGTTTCTTAGATGCCGTAATTAGGCATCTACTTAAACTTTATGATTATGCCATCCGTTCAGCTTCACCAAGCGGTCATTGACGGTAACAGCAAGACATCGGCACCCACTGCTCTTCCTTGAGTTACACTCCCACCACGTCTTATCCCGACGAGTTAGCTTCTTGATAAACCGATAATTGCCCCAAGTTATGATGGGATTGCCGAATCTGGTCATTTCAAATCTGAGAGCGCCTGGGCTGGAGACACCTGAAAATTCCAAGAGCTGTATACCGGAATGAAGAAAGAGAAGTATTCAATATAGGTTTCATAATTCTAATAATCTCTTAATTACAAATCAAAAGAAGAGGATTTAGGAAATAATGATGATTTACTAATAAGTTAGAAGGTTACCATAAACTTTCTGACAGATGTTTTAACCATGCCGTTAATACTAAACTTCTGACTTTAATAACTTTTAATGTCTCATATAGGAATTCCTGTTGTAATTGAAAACAAAGCACAAACCTCTCAAAATACTTTAATAAAATATAATACAAATATAACCTGTAATGTATTTATGATACAAAAAAATATTTACATATTTCGTAATTGAATTTCATGTAGCGATGAGATTCGTCAACTTAATCATAGTGATATGGCTTATGTCACAAGTCACTAACCCTATAAGCACCCGATAAACATAAATGAAAAACCCGATAAACATGAGTCACATTCTTTTTTTAACAATAATACAGATCACAATATGTGATTTGTCGTTTGGTATACGTGTTCATTTTTTCAATTTCTTTTTCAAGAGCCATATTTGTCTTAATTGATAGTCGTAGAAGTACATGTGATTGGTGTAAACCGAATCATTAATAAATTAGTACTGCATTTGATAAATCAGAACGATAAGCTTCTTCTGCATCTCTATTACAGTTATGCAAAAACAATTTAAAATACCAGCAAAAATAGCCGGTTATACCATTAAAATATAAAAAAATAACGTAATGTATTGTAATTAAATACATCAAAACAACTTTGACCTAAAATTATTTTTGTAAAACTGATTCATTTATATTTGGTCTTTTTCTTTTCCTATTCGGCGTCACAATATCATGTTCTTCCCAAAACTATTTTCTTATATTCCATAAAATAAATTATATTCACAACGTTATTTGATTTTGCCACGAAAAAAGTGCAGACTATACATAGCTAATGTGTATGGGTGTAACTCATCTTCACCACATTAGAATTCTCTGTGACAACAAACGCATTGCACCGCTCTCTCGTCTTAATACATATCCACCTCTCCTTTTCACCGTCCTTCTTCATCAATTTGTATCGGTAGCCACCCAGTACCAACACGGGGTTTCCTCTCTTACTCTTGACGAAAAAATAATCAAGTGATGCTTCAGATTCTGAACCTAAAAGTTTCGTACAATATCAATGTCAAATATAAATACTATCTATATATATAAAAATGAAACCCGTTTCGCGTTGTCACGGCATCACGTGTGAACGGCTGAACCGATTTGGATTATTTTGGTCTTGAAATATTCGTGAAAGTCCTGGGAAGGTTTTAGGAGTGAGAAAAATTGGAAAATTTCTAAGGAAGATACTAAAAACCTTTTTTTTTGGGTATCGTTCAAGCGTGATGCGTCCAGCCAATACAGGTGATCTTTGTTCATTTGACGGGAGACGTAAAAGACGGTCAAGCTTCAACTACCATCCAACGTAAAATGATCTACCTTTCCATTGTCTTTCATTGACGGTTGACGAAATAGAACAAAATTCAAAAAATGTGTACATTGTACGTATATATATAATATCTAGATACGGCGTCTTTCGCGTAATTTGTTAAATGTAAAATAAAACGATGTCCATATCTACAAAAATAGCCCATAGTTTTTTGAGATTATTGCAACAGTCATATCTAATTGAAGAAACACAATGTTTAAACTGCAATAGTACATTACAAGGTATACTCTATCGAAGCGTTTTGCCGGAGTACACCAAAATATATCGAATTATAATTTTTCGTTTTCATAAAGGACATTGTTTTTTGAATTGATACTTTTAGATGCGCTGGGGGACAAATTATAATTCCGCATTAGTATTATTTTCAGACTCAAGAATAAAAAAAATATTGGTACGTTGATGCCGTATCTGGACATTATAATGAAACGATATGCAGTTTTATATTTTTAAATATTTGTTCTATTACTTACGTCACCTGGTAAGGCTGTATGAAGGTTTTATTAATTTGTATATGGTAACGTACGTACGTAAGACGCGACTGCCAACAAGTTAACGATGGTCACGGGCTCAAATCCCAGGGCACACCTCTGACTTTTCGGATTAATTTCTACGTGAAATAAAGTCGGCCAACCCGCACTAAGTCAGCGGGGTGGACTATATCTTCTTCTATAATATAAAAATGAATCGCAAAATGTGTTGGTCAGCGCATAACTCAACAACGCCTGGACCAATTTGGTCAAATTTTTTTATGTTTATTATTACTTTATTACTAACAAAAAGTAATGGCGTGCAATATTATTTGGAAAACCAGCATTTTGGTGCTGAAATAAGGGAAGGAATATTGGATGGACAATAAAAAACGCTAAAGTTTTTAATGTCAAAATTTCATAAGGCAGTCTTTATATGTGTCGTTACATGTATATGAAGAGACGGGATATAATAGAGTGGAAGGTACGGGAGAGGGCTGGGATAGCTGACAGATTTGATAGGACGAAATGTAAATGCACGTTATAAGACGGGATGGATAATAAAGAGAAAGGACAGGACGGAACGGGAAGAGACTGAACAGACGGATGAGACGGGATTGAGCCGGACAGTAGGACAGCTACGTCAAGTTTAGGTATACAAGAGTTTATACGAAAAATAACATGTATTTGGTGTGGAGTGGAATCAAAAAAGATATGCACCCAGGCGAAGCTGGGCCGGGCCGCTAGTTGCTATATAAAGAAAGGTTAGTAATCGATTGAACAAAGAATTGTTAGTTGTATTTTATTTTAATTCCCACATTTCGTTGTAGAGGTACATTTAAGTATTCTTAATTTAGGAACTAAACTTAAATCAATGTGATTGACGCCGACTTTGTTAAACATAACTGAGATCATGTTATTTAAACTAACTATGTATATAAATTTTAGTACACGTAAATTAAGATCCATCAATATAGTTTTCATCGAAACTTAATAATAAAACTACAAAAGCAAAAAATCTTTGGTATGAAAATCACAAAACGTTAAAAATCACACATTGGAAAAATACCACCATACTTATAAATAATGACTTAGAAATTTTATGTACTATCCGAGTACAGTTCGCTAAAACTACTTTATCGCTCAGACATAGAACAGAAATACTAGTCATCTCAAGGTTTATGGTTGTGGATACCGGAAGCCCTGACAATTCTGTGTTCCAATGTGGTGACAGACGCTTTGCAGCCGTAGTGCACTTGAGAACAGATCCACCTGATTTTATATCCTTTATGCCGCTGTCTCTTGTAGCGATGAGGCCCTAGTAACATCACCAGGTTACCGCGACCTGACTCCGCGTACGTAGGAGCGTAGGCTGCGAAGTAAATTCAAAACAGACATTAAAGAAATTAGAAAATTTTCAACAATAAAAATATTTTTATTAACCCATGCATTGAAACAAACTACATTCTTATGAAGTAATATTTATTTTGAAACCAGCGGCGGGATATATTCTGGATGATGGGTTTCAATCATAAGATGTTTTAAATTTACATGTTTTATTTTTTTCATAATTTTGTCTAACGATCAGATTTTCATCAGTTCAGAAAAGATTTTCTAAGATGTGTATTATTTACGGCTCTCGTCTTATAACTAGCTTGATTAATAAACATGAACAGCTGTAATTCTTAAAATTTTAATGCATTACTTTCGGAAAACGAAATACACTTACAATTGGTAATTTTGTTGTAAAAACTTTTTATACGCATTTTGACTATAAGTTCTCAGTATGCCAATAAATAATATCTTATGTCAATAACATATATAATTTTATGCAAGGTGTTGAAGACATGACAGTATACCACATTAGAAAGCGCAAACACAGGGTATCGCTTTAATATATTCGATGATATGACCACTGTTTGTTAGATAGTTATCATAATCATGGGACACATTCTTTTTTTTAAATTTAATTTAGTTGAATTTTATTTTTTTTATTTTACAGTACCAATCGAGCTCTCTTTTAACATCATTTCTCTACTCTGTATATTAATTGTTAGCTATAGGGAGTTTAAATTAGTGGTTATGCTCGTTATTCTGATTGATGACCTGCTCTTCGACCGTGATGATCCTGGCGCGGCACCCTCGTGCTTGCTTCGTGCATCTCCATATGGTCTTCAACCCGTGTTCCGATGCCTTGCAATAGCGGTACTGGCCCATCCGTATTTGTGGGTTTCCAAACATTGACTGGCAAAAGATTGGCGCGTCTTCTGCAAAACACTTTTAATTATATTACACGTTGCCTATTTTATCATAGTCGAAACCCCGTAATTTGTTCAGAAAATTATGCCCTCTTGTAATAATTTGTTGAGGTAAAAGGTTCAGATGTATAGTATGATTCAGCCTAAATTCTTCAACTTTCGTGATATGTAAATGAGTAAGGTCTAAGAGCCATTAACCGTCCAATGTGAGTCTTAGTTAATGCGTTTTGGTTACTAATAAACTTGATTCCCACCCGAACTTAAATCGTTTTTTATCGGATTACGCGTTATAATATGACAAGGCAGCTGGTTCAATTTTGATATTAATATTAAAAAATATTTAGCGTGACACAAATAATAATAATGCATAAAAATATTAAGGTTATTTAATTAAGTTTACTAGTCCACTCATATGCAAATATAATACAATTTATATTACAATAAGAACTAATACAGTAAAGAGGTATATGTCATTTCTATAAGGCTATATGCATCCAGATATCATCATCCAGAAAGTTCGATCGAGTAGTTGCTACTTACTGCCAATGAATATGTTGTAATAAATAAATATATTTACATACATAATCGTCACGCCTGTATCCTATAGGGGTAGGCAGAGACTATAGAGCGCCACTTTGCTCGATCCTGACATACTACTTTCGCTTCATCCACTTTCATCAACGTCTTCATGCATTCTCGTCGGTTCAGGGTACTTTTAACCTGACCCTTGTTGAGAGTATCACCGATTTGGATGGTGTATGTTCCGTGAGGTCGACCCCTACCGACTCTTCCATCCACACTCGCATTATGTATTTGTTTCGTAATTCTCTTTTCATCCATCCTCTCTACATGACCAAACCATCGTAACATTCCTTTCTCAATTCTCGTCACTACATCCTCTTTCACTCCACAAGTTTTCATCACCACGCTATTTCGCACTCTGTCACACAAGCTTAAACCACATATTCCCCTTAACGATCTCATCTCAATAGCCCTAATTTTACTTTCATGCTTCTTCTGCCATACCCAACTTTCACTACCATACATAAGGGTTGGAATTAACACTCCTCCATAGACAGCCAGTCGTGCCTTTTTGGAGACCTTTCGACTACCCATAAAGGAGTGTATGTATATGGAGTGTAAATAATATTTGCTATTAAATAAGTCAATGAGCGCGAAATTTATAAATAAATTTACTTCAAATTTTTTTATTATTATAAATACATAATAGATGTAATTATATTGAGACACGATATACAAATATAAGATCGCTATGACAAAATAAAAATATGCTATTAGCTGCATAATAAATACCGGGTATATCAAGACTGCTGCCGAAAATGAAGCCGGGTGGTAGTTTTAGTGACTACAAACACAATGCAACTAAAAATTTCGCAAGGAAACGCGACATTAATTTTCATGATTTTTTAAATATCGTCATTTTTGGGTGGTAAATCCATAGTTTTTGCTAAAATAATAATTTAAACTGTTTTATACCTTAGAGTATTTATAAATAAAAGCGTATACACTATTGTTTTAGGAAAAAAATGTATTTACCACCCAAATATGGCCATAAGAAAAAAAACTACTAAAAAAATTGTCGCTTTTTTTTATATATATTATTGCATTGTGTCTGAAGTCGTTTAAACAACCACCCGGCTTCGTTTTCGGTAGCAGTCTTGATATACCCTGTATAATTATGTTTCTACATTTACACTTCGACAATATTCACGAATACTAAGTTCTTTACTTTACAATATGTAAATTAACTAGATTATGGATATGTCACTAGAATTTTGAATGAGATCCTTTATAAGCTTACTATTAGACTAGATATGATATTTAATTTCCTTGGCCGAATGTTACATGATGATGGAAATTCTTTGTGGCAAGCACGGTATTCTTAAAGGTAGTAATACGAGCATTGCATCCCGATTTATTGCACTTCCACGACACCTTGTCCCCATTCTTGTAGTTCCTCGAATACTTCTTTCCCTTATAGATCAACATCGTGTTGCCTTTCGCAGTTATTACGAATTGCGGTACTGTAAAAACAAAGATCATCTTTGTTATCTCTTACTGTATATTTACTACACACAAAAGAGATTGCATGCAAAAAAATAACACTAACAGAGTCTCACCTTATGGATGTCTTCTAAATACTTATATCCCTTCATAAACAACACGATAAATTACAAGTCTCTATATTTAATTATATATTATGACAAGACGTTATAGACTTAACACCGTCAAACTAACCAAATTAGATTCCGAATTGCAGTATTTATGAGAGAAATACGACTTTCAATAAACAAGCGTATTCCTTAAAAGCCGGTTATGCATCTCTATGCTCTATGATGTTGCAAATTTTCAGGCCATCGGGTGAACCGTATGCTTGTGTGAATAATATTTAAAAAAAAACATAAGGAAATTCATTATTTGTATCTGTTGCCTGATCAAAATTTTAAATTCCGTATAAGAGATTTCAACAGCTTTCACTCTTAAATAAGTCTCTATTTATGACTTCTTTACATAATAAGCGGTTGAAATGTATTCATGACGATAGGTCGTAACCAAAACATATAACAAATCACTTTTAAAAAATAAAGCCTACATTCACGTTGAACAAATTCATAATTACCTTTAAACACGTCAACCCCACCGAACCACACTAATAGCGTAACAATAGAAATGAAATGAGGATTCATTAAAGCGCAATATAATTCATAAAGAGAAGTTTCTATATTAAAAAATAAGATTTTATATACAAACTTAATATAGTAATAACATCTATAAGTAGAACATTAACGTAGAATATAATAATAAGGCTCATAATCATTAACCTAGAAAATATCACCGAATTACGTATCGCGTTTAGAATATCACTGAGAAGCGAAGCTTAGTCTTACTTATCCAAATATAGATAATTTTTAGAGATCAACAAATTCAAGTAACTTTCTTTCTTTCCTAATAACAATAAAATAGCTAAATCTAGACTATGTCATACTATTGCTCTGTATCGGAGATCTCGGGCCTGACGAAACCGCGCTAGATTCTTCAAGGATCTTTTTTGACTTCAGGGTTGGGAGGCCGCAACCATAAGTCTGTTTTGGGCAGTATTCTAGGGAAGCTCAGGGCGTGGAGTGCGAGTGCCGCGGCAGTGGGAGAGGCTATAGGTGAGGGAAGGATTGTGGACGCTGATGATGTTAAAGAAGATAGTCCCGGTATCTGGCTTCTGGGTCGAAGTTGGACGAAAGCGCCGTTGCCGCAGCGCGCGTGTGAGGGCGGCGCGTGGTTGTGCGCGTCTCCCGAGGCCACCAGCTTGCCGGACATCATGCGCACCCTGGCGCGGCAGCCCATGTGCTTGGAGGAGCAGTAGAAGAACCGCCCACCGACCTGCGAGTACGTGTACCCGCGCAGCACTAGGATGTACTTCCCCTTCTCCGTGGGAATGAACTGCACGTCTGGAATATTCGTGGTGTTTAGTAAGCATCCCAAATAGTACCATATTAACCGACCCTTACATTCTTAGAAAACGCATATTTACAATTTATCGAAAATAAATGAAAGGAAAGATCTGTTTCAGGATAGGTAGTTTATTACATATCAAGATTAGGATCGTGGTTAAGTTTAAAAGTAAAGATTTCCGTAAGCACTGGATACATATATTTTAGAGTTTAACATATCGTCCATTACGCAGGTAGTATTTGGGTGGTGGGTGGACATGCTCCACGTTGACGCGCAGGATCTGTCCGTTGTCGAAGCGGCGCACCCTGGCGGGGCAGTTCTGGGCCCTGGCGGAGGAGCACACCCAATGGCGGCCGTAGTTGATCTGGGAATACGTGTAGCCATCCAACATTAGTATGAACTTCTTGCTGCTAGTCCTCGCTGACGGTATCAACACTCCTTCGCCGTATTCTACAATAGTTGTTCGAATGTTAATACCTAATTCAACTTTAATTTACAATTTTTATATACGGTGATTAACACAAATAATATATACTATTATTTGTGTTAATCACCGTATTAAAGTCTTATTTTTTTTATTACTATGAATGAGACCAGCACGCTGTTCGCCTGGTGGTAAGTGTTACGACTGCACATGAGCAGTAGCAACGCTTGACATTCATCCAGCCATATTACATGAAATGTTAAGTCTCAATATGCCCTCTTACTCTGGGTACAATATGAATCAGTACATACTACTGTATCAGCCCATATACGTCCCACTGCAGGGCACGGGCCTACTCTACAATCGACAGTACGATTGAGAGTGGTTAGGCCATATAGTCCACCACGCTGGCCTAGTGCGGGTTGGCGGACTTACATACCATAGAATTTTTTATAAATCGCTATGGTATGCAGATTTCCTCACGATGTTTTCCTTCACCGTTTTAGTGCGTGGTGATTGACTATTAATACACACATGACTCCGAAAAGTCAGAGGTGTGCCCTGGGATT
Source organism: Hyles vespertilio (assembly GCA_009982885.2). Lineage (NCBI taxonomy): Eukaryota > Metazoa > Arthropoda > Insecta > Lepidoptera > Sphingidae > Hyles > Hyles vespertilio. The sequence continues at coordinate 17,161,195 of CM042809.1, read as the reverse complement.
CGAACCCGCAACCACCGTGACCATGTTCGCAGTCGCGTCTAGTCCGTTTACCAACAGGCCACCACGCACTTTTGAATCAGTACAAATGTTAACTTTGAGAGAAAAATATATTTAAGAAAAAGATTATTTTTTTACGAACCTATAATGTCCCTCTGCTGGGCAAATTATATTTTAATAAAAAGTAAAATTTACGGTATTTAATACCAGCTAATATATCTTTCTTTTATGTATGAAAATCGAAAGTACATTGGATTGGTTTTACCTTTACCTCATTTGATCAAGTAGGTGTGATTTCTTCCATTTCAAAAGTGTCATAATATGGATTGCCAATAACGGAAATTTGTTCTATCACATCCTGGGACATCTTGTATTGGTGGCTCCTACGCCCACACTTTCGAAGACGCAAGTGTAGGCTTATGTATAAGAAAATTGAAACTAGGAAATTCTTCTAGTTTGTAAATGGGAAAATGGAAATATAAACGAAATTTCTTCAATTATGAAATTTTATTTCACATTTGTATACAAGCTAATTTCACTGGAAATAGATAAATAAATGTATATATCAATTCATACTAATAAAAACATTACACACTAATTCATCATATTGACTCGCAAATATATTTTATTGTTCATAATTACAGCCGCTTTGCTTTATATAATACTTAAAATGTATAAAAATATTATTAAAGTCATACATACAATAATTATACTGTGTATTTTAATAGTCAGACATTTATTAATGAAACATTACGCACGTGTAAATATGGCAAGTTAGGAACAAAAATCACACTATAGAGGGTGTAAGGAGATTGCCCCAGTTATACTAGTAATAATAAAATAATAATAATGTATAATTAAAATAACTAATAATGCTACTACTAAAAGTCGATAAGACTATGAAAGAGCTCTATGTTTTATGCAGCACCATCTTTTGATGGATAAAATTACTATGTAATTAAATTTTAATACCCGATTTATGAATACGTTATATGACCCTTATAAAGTCAGCTAATGATATTGGTCATCGACCACATGCGATATATTTCAATAGAGTAGGCAATGATACTACATTTTCAATTTGAAGTACCTAGAGGATTTTGGTTTGGGACTATATGGCCTAACCACTCTCAATCGGTAGTCGATTGTAGAGGAGGCCCGTGCCCTGCAGTGGGACGTATATGGGCTGATACAGAGGATTTTGTAAATCTTCACATTTTATAGATTAATAAACATTGTAATATCCGTTGATAGCTATTAAGTGCGCCTGATTTAAAGGTACTTAGGATTGGGTAGTATTTTATACATTTTTTTAAGGCAGATGGTGTCTATTTTTCTCTAAGGAATGTATGCCACTGATCAAGGAAGTGCGCATTGCATTATGGCTATAATTTTTATATTGGAAGTAAATATCTAACTCATACTATTTTAACTTATTATACCCGTTCTGTATCGGAAGCGTCCCCGTTACACCCTTTTCTATAACTAAATATTGAAGCATTGATAAAATAAGTATAGTAGTCACAACACGTCATTCATGCATCGATTGTTCTTGCTAATCGTTTCAATAAGTTCTTCGATCTGCAAAACTTTTTAATTTCTTCACGAGTAAGGCACTCGGCTCATAAATAATTTCAATTTAGCTGCCAAATGATACTAAGCAGCATTGATGTGATTGACTACTTCTAGACGGGTAAACCCAACAAATAATGAGCTGCCTTATGAGGTATTTTTATTGCACAAGTCCGGAAAACGAATAAACAGGTCACCCAATGGTAAGTGGTCATCGCCACCCATGAAAGTTCACAACGCTTGCATCAGGATACATGCCGGCTCATCAAACCGGGAGGAACGCGGGGAGGAAAAAAGATGGGAAGAAGAAAAAGGGTGTGGGGTATTCGGTAATCTCAACGTATCTCTACTAGTGGTAGAGATACGTGGTAGTATGTTGTATGGACTGAAGAAACACTAATCGTTGGAGCAATTGTGCAGAGCTATCTCAAGATCGTAAAACGAGTACAATCTGTTACGATACGGTTCCTTCGGGTGCTCTGAAATGTAAAGAAACGTTTCATAAAAAAATTATTAAAACTAAAAGTGCGCCAGCCGTACTGGGAAATATTAAAAAAAAAAAAACAAAGTTTTATATAAGTAGTTACATTTATCTAATAATTATTTTTGATCAAATCTTTCAACATTAAATTTTCATTAATATATCTTTGAAGTATATGTACATATATGTATTTACATCATCATTCAATATAATCTATCATTTATGATGATAACATTTAATAAACATGGAAATATTGGACTTCGTTTTTACGATATAAAATATAGTTTATAGAAAATATGTTTAACTTTTGTATATTTAAATCTCTTCAATCTAAGACACTGGTACTTAATACTGGTACTTATCGAGTCCCTGGTTTAACATGAATTATGCTATAATAAACTTATATGTAAATACATAAGGTAACTTGTATGCTTTACGTATATAATTTTCCTTATTAAGGCACCTTATCAGACTATGGAACAATTGTTGCACAGGCCACATACAAATCTTATTGAATTTGAGTCATTCAACATTATATAAACAACATTTATCAAAATAGATAAAACATCCACATATTAAAGACATACGAACGAGGTAGTGTGTCGAATATGTACATACGTAAAGTTTTTTTTATACATTATTATATTTACTATATTATACTACTACCACCGATTGAAAAATACCGTAAAATGGTAGGAATACAGGCTCAATAAACCACTATCAACAGTGTTGTTACCACTATATCCTCAAAAAAAATCACGTCACATTCATATTTATTATAAGAGATTTTTTTTAATTAAAAATACCAAGTATATTCAGACTGTGACCGAAAACGAAGCCAGACGGTAGATTTAATGAGTATAGACACAATAAAACTATTTTTTTTTATTTCATGCCATTCGCCTGATGCTAAGCGATTTGATCACTCATGGCAATAGCAATACCAAACAACACTATGAATTACAAAGCAAGGCGTGGTATTCTACTGCGCTCGCTATCCTGAGACGCGAGATGTTAAGTCCCAATATGTCCAGTAGTTACTCTGGCTACAATGTCCTTTAAAACGGAAAACAAATTTCCCAAAAACAAAGTGTTTGTGTGATCAATACAAATTTAAAAACACTTTAAAATCAAAAGGATTGATGTGTTTTTCCAGGATCCTGTCGCCGTTTGGAATTATTGGTCTACATAAGAGTGACAATATAATATCTTTATCAGCTTATATACGGCCCATTGCAGGGCACGGGCATCTTTTACCATCAAGAGTACGATTAAGCATAGTTAGGAAATATAGTGAACCACGATCGCCTAATGCGGGTTAACAGACTTTACATACCATAGGAATGCATAAAAATCGCTAGGGTATGCATGCAGGTTTCCTCAAGATATTTTCTTTCACCGTTGCGAGGTGATAGACTATCAATACACACATGACTCCGTGACTCCTCAGAGGTACCCTGGGATTCGAACCCGCGACCACCGTGAACATATTGGCAACCGCGTCAAGTGCGTTTACCAACAGACCACCACGCACATAATGTACTAAATTCTATATTATTCAAAGCTAACCTGCTGCTGGGCTGTACAATGATTTGCCTCTGTTCCTTATAACATGTATAGCACTGTATGTATACACATAGCGAATAATTAACGTAATAATTTAACAATTTGAACGTTACTCTTTTAAAAAAAAACCTATGTACATATGTATTAACCACCTAAACACGACGGAAAATAAAACAATTATAAAAAAATCGTCGTTCTTTGCAACATTTTTAGTTGCATTGTGTGTGTAATCACTAGAACCACCTGGCTTCGTGTTCGGTTGCAGTTTGGATACATCCGTATAAGTAATATTTTATAACAACATCAATTAAAAAACATTAAAACAATAGCATTCTTTACAAAGTTTTCGAGTGATTTGGCACCTTGACGCGTGCGAGATGTGTCTTGCAATAATTGGCAAAGAGACCATTAATACCCCTGTGTATTCTCTCCATTGTACAATACTTTCCAAATAAACATTTAGCTAGCTATGGTTATGGTGTCCGTATTTCTTTACTACTTGATGGTCGAAAGTGGTAAGTGAAGCAATGCACTGCATCCTTCTTTTGCGTCCGCAAACCCATCTTGTTTTATGCCCTCGGGATCTCTCCTTGATGAAATTCATTCCTTCGTAAATTATCATCGGATTCCCACGGCGTGACGTCACGAACACTACACCTGCAAAGTGACTGATGACGTTGAAATGAACAATAAAAAATATTAAAAGAAAAAATATTTGACAACTTTTTTAAGTATTACAAAATGTCTTTTTTAATTACTACAAAATAAATCAAATAATAGCAATGTCGATTATCTGTATCAATTAAAATATTTCTGTAAATGAAATAATAATGTAACATTTTCAGGGTTCAAAATTATTAATTTAAAGACTTTTAATTTATTTTCTTTTCCACAAACTCTAAATTCTATGATTTAACATGACATAAAACAAGCTAATTAAAAACACGTGTAGAATATGTTTTGCGGGCATCTCCGTTGCTGTAATGTTCTACTTTTGTACATAAATAGCATCGTGGCGCCATCTCTTATTACATTAAATAATAAAACTTTCCGCTAGAGTGAATTTTTCCATCTGGGGGCGCGGCCGAGCCCCCTCCAAGTCGAGCTATAGGCCGTAACATCCTTTTCTCGAAGCAATTCAGACCATTTTCAACCCCCTATAACTTCGTTGTGGCTAAAGCATGAAGCCTAAATTTTCAGTTACTAAGCAGGCATTGTGTAAACACGGTATATTTAAAATTTCATCCAATTTGAACCAGTAGTTTAAGAATTATAACTAGTCAAACTTTCTTAATTTTGTCACTCACTGACTGACTGACCGATCATCAAAAGTCTAAGGCACTTCTAGCAGACATAGAACCTTCAAATTTTGAATATAATTAGTGTTTAGTGTCTAAAGTAAGGAAAAATTCAAGCATTTCATAATTTGTGTCTAGTTTTCTAGATAGACCAACTGCGTGAATAACTTTGTAATCCCATATAAATGTATAGGATTACAAAGTTACATTTGCAGTTAATGAATCATTGTACCCGTATATAATGGAATAATAGTTGTAGATAGATATCTATATACATGAGGCATAACAGGAAGGGATATAGAGAGGGAAATGGTGTATTCAACCCATGAAACTGTACAACATTCCTCTAGAAAAACATGACGAAGAAAAACTTGCAAATAAATAGATTAAATTACTCGAAAATATCAATTACAATGAAAGAAAGAACATTAATAATCAAATCCGCTATATTTGTGATAAATTGATACCTACAAAAATAAGAAAAATCCATAAGACAGAGGCTTTAAGAAAAATCGTTAGTGATATTCTAGAAGTAAGAAGTACCGAAAAGGAAAAAAGTAGGACTCTACAAAAAGACGTGAGATCCCATCAAAAACATCCTGTAAAAAAATTCCAAGTCTCGCAGCTCAGGTTTTCTACCGCAAAAAGTTGTGAGATGCATGTAATACCAAGTCGATTAATTTATTTAGTCCTTAAGGGACCTTCTATATAAAGTTATTACGTTAGTTATTACCATATCAATATTAAAAATTCCTTACGTTTTAAATAAATAGATCGACTTGGCCAGCAGCATTATGTATAAATTGTACGATACATTATGTTTTCATGCGATGGCTAACTAACGTAATAACTTTATATAGAAGGTCCCTTAAGGACTAAATAAATTAATCGACTTGGTATTACATGCATCTCACAACTTTTTGCGGTAGAAAACCTGAGCTGCGAGACTTGGAATTTTTTTACAGGATGTTTTTGATGGGATCACACATTATTTCATATCATCAAACAAAAGAAAATATTTTATTTATTTATTTATTTTATTTATATAAGCTTTATTGTACACCATAAATAAATACAAAAGGAAACAATACAAACTAGAAAAAAAAAAGTACAATTGGCGGTCTTATCGCACAAGGCAATTTCTGACAGACAACCATTAAAATATTATATTTTACAATCAAAATTCAAATCAAAATAATAAAAAATTGTGGTAAACTTAAAATGCAATTCTAATGCACGTGCACGTGTTTTACTAGATATAAATGTACTGATTTTACAAATTGTATATGTATATAATTGTATATGTATTATGTTATTAATCTTTTGTTTTCTTTTTTTTTTGAAAATATTTGTTTATTTTAGTTGCAATTTAGTAACTCGTATTCAAAATTTAATAATATTGTAACTCCAATAGCACTATGCTTCCAAATATAACGCACCTAAACGAGATTCAGTGCAAGATTACAATACTTATTTCTAAAACGAACAAGTTACATTTCTTATTATTTCAATAGGCTCACGACTTTCTCCCCCGTCTACTACCGCCATCTGTAGATTAATATCAAAAAATATTTCATGACCAAGAGCAGCATCGTCTTGTGACCCATAAAAGGCGCGGCTTACTACGTCACCGCGCGCGAGGGCGCTGTGTGTTCATTTTTATTTTTTTACCAGTAATATTATATGTAGACCTCCCATTGTATGTACAAACATGGTTTCGATAGGTCGCCTTATAATTGCGACGCACGTGAGCTGCGTTATCGATTCGAACTCGCTCGGCCCCAGATGTGAGAACTTGGGAGCGATGTCAAAAATGCAGTATACCGTTAAACAGATTTACATCGCGGCCGATGTACTTTAATATTTGTAATAGTGAAACTTTTTAGTACTTATTATGAATAATATTTGATGAACGCTAAGTAATAGAGCATTGAATATACGTAAATGAATGTTGGCGTTTGATGATATTTCTACTTAGGCGTTAACCATTGGAATGCAATAAATTATATATGTAGTACATTGAATATTATGGTTTGTACAAACAATATACCTACTATGTTTCAGATTTTATAGTGCAAGGGTATTGCAACTTATTTTACTTTTATAGTTAGTTATCAACGAAAAATAGATAACTCCAAAGTCTTAAATATTTCAAATGATTGTAATTATCACACAATAACAACATTAATTAAATCACTTACACCCAAGTCACTTCCTTTAGGTTTTAATTATTTTGATGTAAATAACAAGACTTCCGAAATGAACCTTGATCTGTAACGTGACCTAAAAAACCTATTTATATTCGTAGAAAAAAACCAATGAAAACGAATAAACAAGTACACACTAGTGAACCTGTATTCATCACAGACCTTACGAAGGTATAACCTGACGAATTTTAATAGTGTTACAACAAAAAAGTTAATGATCGCAACCAGGTACCAACAATAACTAACGGATTCTACGATGTGAATGAGGTATACAACTATAATAGCTCGCCGGCATTCTCACGGAACGATACACACACTACGTGTTACATTCGACGAATATTCTAAGAATTCTATGATATCTCCATACGTAGAAATCAACGACGGGGGCCAGGCGCGGAGAAAATACTATCGCTCTTACAACATCTCACACGATCCAAACTGATTTATAGTGAAACACCAGAATTCATTAGTAGGACAGCAAATTTCGAATACTAATGTCCAAAGCGTAGATTAAAACTTCATTTGAAAAGCAGGTCGGGCCGCATTCCACCAAAATTACTGGTAGTACTACTAGTGCTACCTACGATTGCCACAAATATACAAAATGCGTAAATTGATTTGATAAAACAGCTATAAAATATGACCTCAAGTAAAAAACTATAAAGAATCATAAATGATATGAAATTTGAAGAAGTAACTCGATTAATATTAATGACGTTAAAAGGGCATACTAATGAAATATAATTCTTTATGAATTGCCAGTAAGTTCATGTTTATAAAGAAACACAAATATTCATTATTCTTCGTTTAAAATGACATTACACGATTGAATAAAACAACAGTCAAATAAAACAATAGACAATAAGTATGCCAGAGCAGAAATCCACCCACCAACCCTTGACTACAAAAAAATATTAACTACAAAATGTAGCTTGTAAATTTCAAGTAAGATATTCATTTATAAGAGCTAGTTCTTAATGTTAGACTGGCTGGTGAATATAGTTTTAATGTGAACGGTCTAATATTTAAACAAATACATTCACTTTTCAAATATCCCAACCCGTAAGGAAATTGGCACAGTTGAATATCTAAAGAAATTGATATTATTATTTCCATGTTTTCTTTCTTATTCTAGTGCAATCAATAATACAGTAACATCGTTGTCATCTTGATGCAATAAAGTAACGTCTTAATAATAATATACAAGGCGAATAAAAGACAGTTTTTTCTTTTACTATATTATATTTATGTAATAAGTTGGGTCAATAAATTAATATTTACAATCAGGTTATATTGCTTTAAAAGGGAATTAAAGGTACGTTACTTATTAAATACTTCTATCCTTAGCCCGTCCAAACATGGCATATTAAAATTCCATTGTTATTATGGCATAATTTAATATACATCATGAAAATATCTTATAGCTTGAACTCACAATAGCCCAATATCAGCATCTATGCACAATGACCGCTGGTCGGCTATCTTCGCCGATATCGGTGACTCTGTTAAAGGACATCGTATTCATCATTTGTCGGTATTTGTCAGCAGATACTGGTAAATTAGAGGCCGAAAACCCATCATTTATATTGGATAAAGCAATGACGACTCTAGTATGTTATGGTGCGGAAAGTGTAATTGAACGCACGTGTAAAACACGTTTCCTAGGCACGCTCGTCTAGAAAAATTCAATAATTGTGTCGAAGTTCGCCGAACGCATCGTGGCCAGTCATCGGCGGTAGTGTGGAAGCGCCATAAGAATGATATCTTGACGAACTTTCTGTTTTATTATTCTGTTTAATTTACACTTTACTCTTCTCACAACTTAAATATCATTTCAATGTTTGCGTGTTTGGTCGACAGCCTTGCGTTACGTCTTCCTTAATGCTTCTTTTAGATGCAGCCTTATTAATTCACCTAGATAATCCGCATGATAATTGCGATCTTATAAAGGTGAATTCATTCGCAAAGGTCATTTACTATTGCAAACCCGCACTAGGCCAGCGTGGTGGACTATGTGGCCTATCCACTCTCAATTGTAGAGTAGGCCCGTGCCCTGCGGTGGGACGTATATGGGCTGATACAAACTATTGAAAAATCTTTACGAGATGATAAAATTGGTGCTATTTCAAGATTACCTTAAGGACTTATAGTAGAACTATAAATAACTAAACCGTCTAGACTAATATAAAAGAAAGAAAGATTTATTAAAACAGTTGCAAAAAGCAAAAAAATCAAATAAAACGTCATCACAATAAAATAGAAAATATTTCATTAAAATCATGTTAACAATAACAAATAATATTTACGGTAATAAGTTTGATAATGATATTTTCTCTCACTAATATCTAGCTAAAAATTGAAATCAACAAAACACTCATTTTTACTTTTTTTTCTGTCCGATAAAGACTATGGAATGCCCAATATTTGAAAATCATTTGGTTCTGATTTGATTATACTAATAGAACATTCGGAATTATTAGAAGAGTTTGATCCACAAATATTATCATCAATATGCTTTGATGAAGATGGATCCCCTGTACCGGCGGTGTACATTAGTTTAGCTCGAGGATTTTCAGGTGAAGTATCGAGAGTGAATAATTCACCTTCATTTGACAAATCTCTGCCTGATGCTGCAGAACACATCAAGTCTTCTTTAAATATATCAAGATTAAATGGATGAATACCAGTAGTCTTGAAACCACCAACAATTGTTTTCCGGCTAAAAAAATGTGACATCATTGACTTTATAAATCCCGGAATGTTAGTAACTGTTACTGTCTTCAAAGAATTTTTTGTCATCCACTTGCCCATTTCAATTTCGTATCTTGAATTAAAAGAAGAATAAACAGCAACGTCTAACGGCTGCAATTTGTTACTATAATGCGAAGGAATTGTTACCATTGTTATGCCATTGTCTTTAGCAAACTTAACTACCTCTTTGCTAACATGGCTCTCGTGATTATCAAGTATTAGCAAGACAGGATTCGTGTTTGATGCACAGGAATATTTTTTAAAATGCCGTAAATATTTTACAAAGCTGTTTGAAGTCATCCTACCAGTAGAGTTTGCATCACCGTCTGATCCTTTTGGCCCATTAGCCACAAACTCGGGCCGATATTTTGCACGTGGGAATATAAAAAAGGTGGTATTAAATTACCGATTGCATTTACAGCAAAACAGGTTGATACCAAACTTCTTCCCACAACAGGAGCTATGTGTCTAGCTCGTTTCGATTTCCTGCTTACCAAAACTTTAGGGGAGCTGATGTTGCAATCAAATTCGTCACAATTGTAAATGTTTTGCAATCTAAACTTATATTTTTCTCGCACGAGTCTTAAAGTTTCAAAATAGTCGCTTACATTTCTTTTATTAAAGTTTGTCTTTTTCAATATACTTGACAATTTACCAGTCATCACACTTGTTTCAGAATTTCTGCTAAGAAAGCCTCTGAACCAGTATTCACCAACTGAACTATTTTCCGACCAACTCTTTGGAATTTTTTTAGAGTTGGATAAAGCAAAATCAAATGCTATTTTCATTGCTTCTGAACGAGACAATCCGTTATTCATTTTTCTGTAATTTAGTAAATATTCAGCCAAAATTTTCTCTTCTTTCATCGTAAAAACCTGAGCAGCTTTACCTGCAATACCCATTACGTCACATTTTTTCCACTTATTTTTATTGTACAGATACCGATGTAATGTGGTCTTACTGATCCCAAATTTAATGGCTGTTTTTCGAAGAGATTCGCCAGATATCACTTCTCTAAGAGCTTCTTCTATTTTTTGCTTGGTCTTCTTTTTGCCGGTAGAGTCATCTATTCGCCTATACTCATATAGCATGTAGTCACCGGTATCTACAAGTATATAAACACAACATTACATTATCTTTCTATAAACGAATACAATAAACACACGAATAAACGCAAGGTACGACTCGGATGACGCTTATTGCTAAGGAAATACAGGAAATAAAAACGAAGAAGCAGAATTTCGCGATGCGAATCAATTTGCAAGTTCTTACGATGCGACATCGTATCGTAGTTTTGTGTACGAGCCCAATGTCTCCCGGGTTTCCCCTACATTATAGATCAATAAAATACAACCATTTATTGTCCGATGAGAGGTAAAGAAAATATCGAAGCGGAAAGACGTGGGTATCTAAGAGCTCTTTGTAACCAGCTCGGGTGTAGCGCAGGTAACCGTTGCCATGGCACTCATATTAGATATCACATCGCCCTTCAGTTGGTTTTGCTCCAAACTGACAATTTGTACTTTTCCGAGGTCAATACCTTTTATTCATGATATTACACAAAATAGATTCTGAACATTTACGTCATACCTTGAGTAATGGTAATTTAAATGGTACATTAATACAAACACAAACGACTAATTCATAGCTCGTGGAGTTTAACATCCGTATTGTATAGTATTGTATTGAGGCCACGTACAGGCAAGCGAAGTGTTGGACGCCCGCCTACAAGGTGGACGGACGATCTGACTAAGGTCGCAGGAAGTCGCTGGATGCAGGCCGCTTCCAACAGGTCATTGTGGAGATCATTGGGGGAGGCCTATGTTCAGCAGTGGACTTCCTGTGGCTGATATGATGATGATGATGATGATGATTGTATAGTACAAGAAAAAATATGAACCGTAAGATCTTGCACGTTACGTGCTGGTAGAGCGTTCTCAGTGCAGGTGTCGTCATCAAAGCGCTTAGTAATCGAATTAATATTTTAATCTCAGTGAAGTCAGCGAGTAGTTACCTCGGTTCCAGTTTGTCCGCCCTAACGGTACATAGAATACCTGAGTAACGCCGTCCACCTGTTGTTTACTGCTATGCGCGCAATAGGGCCGCGCCGAACCATCGCCCTTCCTCCCACGGTTTTACTTAAATATCCGTACGAGATATCTTTACTTTCCTTAGTAAACAGTAAAAGAGAAATCAATGTTTAAGAAAGCATGACTTAAAGCAAACAAACGCACCGTATTTATTAATGTATATGCAATCATGACGATAGAAGAAATAAAAATGTATCGTAAAATAAAGTGATGTTCTGAATATTTTATTACCCTTCTATTTTCAATAACTGCTAAACGAAACGAGATGCCGACCATGCCCATAGCAACATGGATTGGAACACCCCAAAAAAACTAAACATTGACGAGGGCTAGCCCCCAGTTTACTGTTTAGAGCTGTGCGCATAATGTTTATAAATATCTTTGTGTTACGTGAAGCGTTAGTTGAATGCAACTCTACCTGCACCTGGCCTGACTAGACCGATGAAAGCGATCAGACCCCATAAAAACGTTTCAAATACAAAAACCACCGAAAAGCAGGACGTCTAGACACGGTTTTTTTTTTAGTTCGCAGAACTCGCAGGTAGAAATCTGTACAATGCAGACACCCCATTTGATGGCAGATAACGTTAAGAACTAGAAAACATTGTTCGGTGTTTGAATGTATTTTATTTTTTACAAGAATTGGGAACAATTTTTGGCACAAATGTTTCATAGACAAGTCAACGAATACAGAGCTGTATCACCACTAAAGCCATTTGCAGTTTACAACATACGCAGCATTATGAAGCCAACGGATTAATTAACATGTCTCGTTTTGTACTCTTACATGGCATATAAAGGCGGCCTATTTAAAACGCCATGGCTTAAATTTATGGCGCGATAAAACAATTATTCCAAGATTGTATTGCTTTCAAATATAACTACGACACCTACGAGAAAATCTATTCTACTGTAACAATGTTTGATAAAGCCTAAATTCTAATATAGACTACAACATTATTTGCCTGGATATGATACGACTTATCATCACTTCTAAACATTAATAGACTAGAACGTTTTCGAATAACTTACAAAAGAACACTAGAGATTCAATTTTTTTCTCACATTTTTTTCAGTATTTTGGCACATTACTTTCACATTGATACTAGATCTTATTAAACATAACGTACATAACAAAGAATATATGTAGTATATTACAGGTCGTTTTAATATTTCATGAATTTTTACAATATTTAAATATATAGAGATAGCGTTGGTATAGTGTTAATATTCGTCCCACTCTTGTTTCAGTTTGTAGGTGCTGGACATCTTGGGCGGGTGCGTGTGAACGGGCGCCTGTCCGAGGACTCTGTCATGTATGGTGAGGATGGAGGCGGGGCAGGCGCGGGACTTGCGCGACGAGCAGTACCACAGCAGCCGAGGCTTGTACTGATTCTTCCGAGAGTTGATGAAGTACGTGTTGCCCTGGTACAGCAGCAGTCTCGCGCCACGCGACGTCGCGATGTAACGCGCTACGAACACAAAGGATACATTAAAACAATAGCTGAGCTGAACAATGAGAACACTGTACACAGCTTCAAACAAAACACCTACTATCTCTTGTACCTACTCACGGTTACTATTTTGCGCAAAATAAAAAACAAAGATAGCTTTAGTATATTATGATAAACAAGCCCATTAAATAATAAACATTAATTGCTAAATGTTCTGTCCTCGTAGATATCGTGCGTCTTTTAGATTGTTTTTAGTAAACCTTGTCAGTTCGTGATTACTATTTGGAGTTTAAATACATGTTTCAGAGAACCTTGGTTTAGCCCTTTACGAAATATTTTGATAGCGTTTAGTTAAAAAGAAACAAATATCTTGGCTTACGTAACCCCTGTATTAAAATATATGTAAATACATTAGGGCAGATAAGTTCTCCGAAGTCCTTCACAAATATGTAATTGAGTTAACGCCAAAAAAACAGATATTAAACATGGAATAACTTTATTTATATGTAAATCAAAAACACTAAAGAAACCGTAAATCAACATAACAAACATTGTTCTAAATATTATACCAATACATGATACAATGTGCTCTATTTAACCACACTTATATAATATATGGATAAATAAAACATCGTGGGAATGCCTTATTATGAATATATCACAAATATTTCACTATAGTCTCAGGTCACTGGAAAAGTAACAACTTTGCTTAACAAGTAAAGTAAAATAGTAGAATAGGTAGTAGTACACTTTATTACTTAATATTGATTTAAATAATACATAGGTTTTGTATCACAATAATAACATCAATAATATATTTTAAATGCACATTATAAATAACAATAACATGAGGATATATTTTTTAAGCATTCGTAACCAAATTATCACATTCCAATTTGTTGGAACTGCAAGTGATTTTTACTTTTATACATAGAAGATACAGTGTAGTCAAATGCCTAGTTTTGCGCATAATGCACTGCGAAAACAAAACGTTATTTACCAGCAGTAAATGCATAGTTTTGATGTTTTTATATGTTTAATATGCAATGCTTTCACTTTTGTACTTAATATAAATGGCTCAAGACACGCGTGTTTGTCACTAATAATACATTTTTATCGAGGCGCGTTACTATTATTGCTCCCCAGATAAACTCTCCGTACGTATCGCCTCTAGTTACACTAACCTGTGAAATAGGTCACTAAATAACTAAGTAGAAGCGTGCTCCACCGTCCCTACATTGAGATAAATGTGTATTTGAATAACATTACGTATCGTGCTTTCACCTCCACACTTCCTATAAACAGACAGTCTTCTTACCAAGGCAACAAATTCTTATTTTATAAATAGTTTAAGCGGTTCTTAACCCGCTACGTTAAGTGTTTTGTGCTCGTGTTTTACGAAGGAAAAGTGGTATTACAAATGCACTAAAACATCAATTTGAGTTTTGAAAATCGGGTTAAAAACCACTCGAATAACAACCTTGCTGGACGTGATTAATCTCATTTTATCTTGCAATAAATATACTTAATACTGCATTAGTAACATTTTACGACCAAATTATGCTCTCTCAACAGATCGAACTGCATATGTTTGTATGTGTATGCGGAATGTAAGAACCAGCGAGACACATACATATCATTTTACGCTGGCGTCTATATTTTTCCAAACGATGAGTCCTGAATATATGACGGTTCTCAGACTATGGCAAGTTTCTTAGAGGCGGTTTTTGAGTAAACAATCGCAGAGGTGTCGTGCGTGAACACTGACCAAGCAGGAAGGCGCGTGGGTACTCGACACTGTCTTGTACTTCCACACCAGCCATCGAACCCGCAGCCGCCACGTCGTCTCCTCCCAGCAGGCAGCTACAACCAACAACAAACTTACTACACCTAGTAACATTTACATAACAGCCGGACAAACACATTCTATTGAAAAGGTACAGGTTATTTGCGTAGAATAACTATATTTAGATTTTCCGGGAAAGCTGTGAGTGGGTGAAACCAAACTACTTGTGTCGGTAATTTTAGGGGTTATTGATGAATAGTCTGCGCGAATAGAGTTGTTCACTATCTATTCGTGTTAATTACACACGTATTATATTTCCGATACGTATTGTTTAACTTAAATTGTGATCATTGTACTAATGAGAGTAAAAATCGATATAAAT
Source organism: Hyles vespertilio (assembly GCA_009982885.2). NCBI lineage: Eukaryota > Metazoa > Arthropoda > Insecta > Lepidoptera > Sphingidae > Hyles > Hyles vespertilio. The sequence goes on along the minus strand of CM042809.1, from coordinate 17,145,611 downwards.
TTGTTGTCCAAACCGCAATTTATGTTAGCTTATCCAACTGCTACCAGCTGCTGAAATTCATTGCCGTAGTTTGCGAACTTAAAATAATAGGAATTACAAAAATATATTGTAACACCATTATTAACTTTAACCATAATATTTGAGATCATAACTAAATTTTTTGTATAGACATACATATGTACGTGATCACTAATCTGACTCTACAATCTTATTTATTCATACAGTTACAATCGTAAAAGACAGCTAGCTCAACGAACTATCCCTCTCTTGAAGACACAAGATTGCTCACATTTGGAGTTGTTTAATAGTATTTAAATACAAACTAAGTTTATCATGGCTCATGAGCTGCATTAAAGTATTCCGCCTGTTAGCAAATGGTTATCGTCGATGTGGAAATTAGCAACACACAAAACATTCGCTCCACGTGGCTGGCTCTTAATCTTCTTAACCTGCTTAGCAAACTCAAGGCTATGCTCTTCCTGCTATGTTTTGATAGTCTTTGACAAAACACTTTCTGATAAGAAACAGCTAAAATTTGCTATGAACGTCAAAATAATAAACATTTTTATGCCAAAGCTCTAACGGACAAATTTATTGTTTAAGGAAGGTTCATCCCCTTACATTTACTTTTATTACTTAGAGTATCATGTTTCAGTGTATGTTGGTAGGTACCAAGTCTATTGTGCTTAAAAATAGTTCACCCTTATTCTGCTTTTCATAGTGAAGCAAGATCTGAAGTAGCTTGGTTATATGTCTGCTTTTCAGCACTGAATTAAAATATAATAACTGTACATCATAACCGAATTAACCTGAAGTAAAGTATCATACAAACGGTCATCTTCAAACAGCAAAATGCATTTGTTCTAGCTGAGTAGCTTTAATTGCTGGTAACTGGTATAAATTGTTTGATTTGGTAATAGTAAGTATCATCAACAATGGTATCTGTCGTTTTAGAAGTATATGTATGAATTTCAAAGTAAAATATTTAGAAAAAAGAGACAATTTGTATAATATCATAATGGATATTTCGCTTCAAAAACCGTATCTGAATACCAAATAGTATTATTGTAACAACCCATATACATACGTCACAATGCAGAGCAGGGACCTCCCCTATAACCAAGGGTAAAATTGAGAGGGGTTAGAGCTGAAATATTATTACAGTTTAATAATTAGGCGTCCACGCCACATCGTCCAGTACAAACAAATATAAATGTGATTCAATCACATCTGCACATCGAACTGTATCGACAGTAATACATACAAGTTACAAGAATATCATAAGCACACAGTTAGCTTACAACATATCATAAAATATGTACACGTTTACTTCCATGTTCTTGACGTTCCTAAGTGCGTTCATTTGATATAAAAATATCACAACAGTGTATTTTAGTTTTCTACGTCATAATAAATATTTCATACCCACGCCTTTTATACCAAGCCGTTGAAACAACACAAAACTGCGTTGTAAGTGTACAAATCGATGGTTCCTTATAAATTATTAATTAAAATAAAAAATCCATTAAACCTATAAAGAAAAGCGATGGCCCTAAAACCCACACAGACACAAGTGCCTAGTGTAGCACAAAGAAATACTCAGCATCAAAAGATTTTTATAGCGGCCATTAAGCATAACGGAAATATTTGCGGAAGTGGGATTGTAAAAACGACCTTATTACTACAATGGGATGTTATAATTTGACAGGCATGGAAGTTAGGGCATCGGGAGAGGAGAGAGGGGCATTTGGGAGATTCTGGGGCATTATCGATTGTAGGCAGGCCCCATCACCAGGATGCGAGTGGCGCCACGCGCATGTCCCCCGTGGCGTGGCGCGGGGCTCGCTCGGCGCGTGCCACTGCCGCCCTCTCTGGCCTACTGTTCAACCACCACCTTACGTTTAATCTTATGATATCAACCGCTCTTCTCTACTTACCATTATGTTTCAAACATTTAGGGAAATGAATATTGCGTTTAACATATTCTTCCATAATAAGTAAGGTAACGACGCAGATCTCTTTAACGTTGTTTGTAATTCTAATAAGCTGAAAGTTTTTTGATGACTTTTAGTCTGAAGTACTTTCGTTCTGGTTTCGACTTTTTATATTAATGTCATGCTACAAAAAGAAAATATTTTGAAGTGAAATTATTTAAATTATTTTGATAACTTAAATAAAATAGTCAAGTTACCTTCTTAGATAGATGCTCTACATTTATTTCCGTAATGAACACATCGCTGATTTCTTGAGCTATTAAAGCGTGTATGTACTTTATTAACTGCCGTACCAGAGGCATTTAATATCAATTAAATCATTACATAGTGTAGATTTAACGAAGATAATCTATACTAAGGAACAATTTAATTGATATTAACCGTCCCTAAGTGTGGTCGTAAGAGCATTCGTGGCGGCCGATTTAATTAATAAACACCCTTGCAGAGTAATTTTATTTCAGACACGTCCCGTTCGAACAGAAATGCCACGAGTAACAATTCGCCTGAAAAATAAAGCTGCGTAAGTTAAGTAAATAAAAGAAATACTATTGTAAAATATGTTGTTTAATCAATTCAATCACGTCAACATGCGCTTATAATAAAAACAATCAAACATAATATTTCTCTGATCCAAAACAAAATATCTACAAATATATCTCAGTTATACGAGTACGTAAAATCGCTAACGCAAAGTATATTCATCGATACATAAACATCAATAAGAGATAGTTGTTTACCGAGCCTTACTACGAGGAAAACGTGGATCCGATATTGACATTATGTATTCCTGTATAAACACGAAAAGCTTAGAAATCAAGATAAACAAGTAGTACGTCACAGGGCTGTTGCGTACGCAACTACGCAGTGGTGGCACGCACACAGCGCCCCCCGACCCACAAAGAAAGGGCCAAACGTACTACGTCAAAATTAGGGCATACAGGGCGTAACTAGGCTATAGCGGGATAGCAGGGCACGCCCACACGATTCCCCGTGCCCTGCCGAACTTTCTTCTTTCATAACTTTGTAGGTTGTATTGATCCGGCACAACTGCGCAATTCATGTCCTCACAAAACATTCGATTCAATATTGCAACGTTATATCTGCCGCGCGCGACGCCTTGTAATACATTTCTATATTTAACACTGGGTTCTTGATAAGGTTTAGGGTTTAAAATTAATTATAGTGTATATTATACATTGGTATTACTGGTATAGTAGTAATGTTTATATTCACGTATTAGTTAATCAATTACAATTATTGGTTTACAACCAAATCAATTATTTTCTACTTAAAATCTAACTGCTTACGTTTTAAATCTCTATGGCGAAGTACTCAAATAGACTGCAGTTTTGTTTGTCCGGTACGCCGGTCAGGTGCGTTTATAGACATAGCCTAGGTCCAGCTCTCCATCTATACACGTTTACAAACAATTAGTCAGTACCATGTTGCTGTTTAAATCTCAGTTATTGTATACATATAGGATTCGTTTGCGTTTGCAAACAAATGTGGTAAGGTTATTGAGAAATTGAGTTTAATTAACAGCTCGTGCACAAGTTCAAACGCGCTCGCACACGTGATCGCGAACAAAATCGCCGAAAAGTTAGAGTTTGACGTCACACATTACGAAGCAACTTACTTTGATCTTTAATTCACCTTGTATATCTAGAAAAAGTGATGTACATTTTTCAAAAGATGCTAAAAATCTGTTCTTACAATTTGAGCAATCAATTTCATATTTCCTATAATGTTGTTTATTTCATATTATTTTTTTGAATATTGCTTATATGAGCTTAATACTAATATTACCTCAAAATAACGTGGGTATTGCAATAATTTGAAAAATTCCAGAAAATCATAGTTATGGGAAAATAGAGAGATGTTACAATAAAGACACCATTGTAAATATCAAGAGCGGAATAGCCACAGACTAGTGGTCATTACTGACAGTTCAAACCAGATTCAACCGCACAATCAATCTCCACAATATGTTTGGGTACATTCACAAACTGATACTCGAGGCGCTGGCCATCCATCTTAGCGAGGATGCCAGTCTTGTAGTACGAGCGGAGGGCGCGGCTCATAGACTGGTAGTTCATAGCTGGTTTGTTCTTATGCTGTCCCCAGAGCTGAGACACCGCCTTCGCATCCACCAGCTTGAAGATCCCCTTCTCCCGGTTTGTCCACTTGATAAGCCGCGGGCAGTACTCCCGGTCTTGTAACAGCTTCAGTAAGAATTCCCATAAATACTTGGCTCGGCACTCGCACCGGTTGCACTGGACGTCGGGCGCGGAAGACCCCAGATTATGGTGTCGCTGGTATTCGCTCGACAGGAAGAACGCGTGAAACGGGGCTGTAGCCAAAAAATGTATATTTTTTTTTAAAGAAAGATTTTATTAATTGTGTGTATGATAATGAAATCAGTAACGAGTGTATTTTTCCACATTGGTATTTTTGTTGATTCAAAATTTCCATAATCGTTAAAATTTATCAATGTTTATTGTTTAGAATCTTGACCGACTGTTTTAAAATAATACATATTGATTAAGAGAACATAAAGATACGTCATTTAAATTGTATGTAATATTTATAAAACCAAATATTACATACATGTACAATAAAATAAAAGGTAAGGAACACAAAAATAATACCCGATTTCATTGTTATCATAGTTGTAAAGAAGCACTATATCAGTGTACACCGCATTTCTAAAACCTTTCATGAAAAGAAAAGGATACGAGATGGTCATAACTTGTGTAGAGTTTGTACGGGGACACCATTCCACTGTCTACCCTCACCCCCCAGCCCTAAGCCAGGAGGGGGTGAGGCAGCCTCACGGCCCTACGACGCAGTACGTTTGACGTAGTTGTTTACGTAACGAGTGCGGCCCACGCGCCTCTCACGCTCCTTACTACTGCGTAGCATTTCTGTTACGCGTTTGTGAACAGGGAAACACCAGCCGTTCATTCATACTCTTTAATATACAATTACAGAGTACTCGGCCGCTCTATTTCAGCGGTCTTACATTATCAATTACAAATGTATTTATTAACAATTCGATAAAATCAAAGTAACCTTAGGATAAAACTTATAGTATTCGTTTAAGTACAGACAATCAATGAGTAATAAGAATTTTCCAATTCAGTTAAAAACTACATTATGTTTTAGGAACTTTTGTTTTATACTATACAATATAAATTTCATCGATGAGTATAGTAACGATTAAAAAAATAAACAAATATAAAATAAAGGTTTAAAAAGTTTCGATTGTCAAATAAAAAAAATAAAAAATAAACAATGATTGCCGATTGAAGTGGTCGCTTGCGCAGGGCATTTTGTATCGTGATCACTACCTATACCTATGATAGACGTCCTTCTTGCGGACGTACTTTCCGTCTGAGGTGAAGTAGTAGCTGGGCGGCGCGTGGATGTGTCGGCCGCGCACGAGGAACAAGATATCTCCGTCGCCGCGGCGCGCGGGCGCGGTGATGACGTCGGCGCGACAGCCCGCCATGTCCCTCGACGAGCAGTACCACTGCTTTCTGCCGTGCGCCTGCAGGTTCTTCAAGTAGAACGTGTAGCCGTCATGCAGCAGCAGCGACTTGCCCGTCCGCGACGGCACGTACACCGCTGGCGCTGTGTCAGAAACCCATATAATAACTGTCTACACCGTAATCACACCGACAACACATCGCACCTTATCTTAAACTTCCGATTGATCAATTGAAACTCAGTCAGCTATAAACATTATTTTTTGCATGGTCAAGCGGAACTTTGATCTAAATTCTAATCAACGTGTTAGTAAAAACATCTAATTGATTACAAATACTACTTGAATCACAGCAAGTATTATGAAATGAAACAACATTTTCGTTCAAATATTAGTATTGCATACACGTACACAAATATCTTTCTATAGTTCATACTTTTTTATAAACCTAGAAATAGTTTAATAAAATTACTATAAAAATTATACAATGTAAAGTTGATGAGTTTATTTATACATTTAGTCCTAACATATGAATAACGACATAATTGAATTGCTGATTATATGTTTTTTGTTTTTAAAACGCCATCTAATAAAACGTATTAATTCAACTGATCATTTTTTATAAACTACACTTACACTTTGCCGCGCAATTTTCACCGAATCTTTTTAATTAAGGAACTATTAATTTTCCTTATATGACGAGTAACCATAGTCGTAAATATAAAGCGAAATTTGTTCAATATAAAAGCATTTGAAAAAAATTTTTTTTCTGTAAGATAAACTTACCTAATACTTTATTTTAAACTCACACATGCCTAGTCTCTATATACGTTGTAATCACTAATATACGAGACGAATAACAATAAAGATAACATTATATACAAAAGCTAATGAATCTATGAATCTGAAAGACATGCTCACAAAAACGTTCTGATAACACATCGTCTACTAATTATCGTCTATTTTGCCGTGTAACAGAACATACCTAACAAGTTTATTAAAATAATCTAAAACAAAGTAAATAAAAGTTAGAGTTTAACCATATAAAAATTAATTGACTATACTCCATCGGTTTAGGTACCTACTTAACTAAATGTAAACAAACCGTAAAAAAGGTTATTTAATATTGCCATTTGTCATTTCTAAATTAATTGAAGACAAAAAAATGTTTACGTAAATGTAAAACTACATTCCATGTTCAAATTTATTATAAAGGTTATAATTATGAATGTATGAGCTTGGAAACAATTAAATTATGTAAGATCATCATTAAATTATCAAAATGAAATTACCTAATTTTTAAAAAAAATAATAAAAGACCCAAACAATCAGGCATCCAAAACATTTTCATAAAAGTTACAAGAAATATTATGCTACAAAATCGAGAAGTACAACTATACTGTAATGCAACCATTTAAATGAAAGATAATGCGTTAGGGCGGATAACTAAGCATCATCATATGTTATCTATGGCAGCCATATATTATTCCTTGCGCTAATGTAATTACTGTTTTCGTGAAGTGGTGAAGTGTTTGGAAGTGTTCACCGTTGTTCTTTACTCTGTTTTAGTTATTAATTGTTATAAGCTGCGGTTAATTGTTGTTAATACTGTTACTTGGTTAACTAAGAAAATATTCGTAAATTGGACATTGCAATAAAATGTTGACCAACCATGCGTCACGTGATCTGGTTTGTTTACATTTAGTTAAGTACCTAAACCGATGGAATTTTTTTTATACATCACATGCTAATGACTATTATAATGTTTTGACCAGACAAACCCAGACAAAAATATTTCCAATTACAAAACAAAATTAACGAAGTAGTACAGTTGATTTTCACATATAACCAAAAAACAAACACATTTTAACTAAGCATCATGAAACAAACCTATCTATACATATAATGTTACAAATGTATCAATGCGGATTTATTAAATTATCTATACTGATTTTTACTCAAATATACAGCCACAATTTAATATAATTTCACTCAGAGCTTATCTATAGAATACATAATAAACGTAATCATATATAATACAGAGAAACAAGTGTACATATATACATAAACGGTAATATTTTCTTCATCTAGATCATATCGTAGCTACGGAGCATATTCTAAAACCGATTTATTTAACAATCAAAACGCTACCCAATTTCTCTATAACCGCAGAACCGTTGTAGGAAATGTCAAGTGAAAACCACTTCACTAAACAGTTCTCTAACTCGAAACATCGCGGCTATGTGCTAATGATTACCAAGTACTTTGTGTGTTGATGAAAAATGAAAAGAAGTTACAGAAAAGACCGCGTCATTACCGTTCATCACAAATTGTCTCAATTGAATGGTACTCTATGGCGTGTAATTCACGACATCATGGGTTTGAATACGTCGTCAGGTAAACAGGGTTTCCAACCACGATAAGTGCCCGCAAAATTACTGATTTCTTTAAGAAATAGATCATGGTAATTGGGGGAAAACATAACAAAAGCTCTTTGAACGATGTAATGATTGAGTTTACTTACGTTCCCTTGCACCTTGTAAGTAATTTATATTTGTTTCGCATACAGGCCAACGAGGAAATTGAAATTAAATATTAATGAAAATTGAAAGTGAAAGAATTTTTTTCCTTTCATTCAAGATGATGAAAATTTGTAAATTTGTGTTGTAATAAAGTGTATTTAATATTTCAGCTGCTACAATCCAGCTGGTCTTGTGGAATTACCATATCAGACACATGAGTTAGATGCGGGTAATATAGCATAAACAAAATATCTTATCCGCCTACAAAAATAAGTTCGATTGAATACTACGGAAAATTCCAATATTAGGGACAGGATATTTGGAACTTTAATCCAGCAAATAGACGCGAAAAATATACTTGTTAGAAATACATTATTTACATAGGCAAGAAGTAACCATAGAGAGCGATTTACATTTTGAATAATACAGTATTATACTTTAAAAATAATCCATTATCCAACGTATTAGGACGACGATAGTTCGAATATTTTAATTCTCACGTTCTAAAATTCATAACCTTTTGATAAAAGGTATCCGTTCCACTTCGGTAGTCATATTTCTTAATATTTTTCAAAATGTTAAGCAATTTAACTCTAGACGACTTTAAATTAGATGATTAATATTTTTCGATAGTTAATATTATTCAAGCATGAATCATCATCGCAAATGGGAAACGACGTTTAAATGAATAAGAAAAACCTATTTTTTACGTTGCTACGGAAAAAACTGGAATTTTGATATTTGTAAGCCTCGAACCAATCGTAACTCGTTTCAAGTCAAGATTATTAATCATTTTCCAATAAAACATTTGTGGAACTAAACGAATACATTTTAGTAAAATATTTTCCTTTTGGGGAATGAGCTTATACAAAACCTGCTCACATATTCTTGTGGTATCTAACAGACTTTATAATTTTAATGGCTTGCTTCCATCTACAGAGATATTTAGTAACACTTGGAAGATTTACTAATGAGGCCAATTCCATGTTACTTTAATCACTGAAAATAATAAAATTTGATGAAAGCACTGAAAAATTCCATTCTTTAACACAAACTTTTAAGTCTGTTAAACGATAACCATTTAATTAGTATTACTAAAACGATCAACGTTTTATGTGGCAATTACTCCGCGTCTTATTCATTAGGCATACAACTCAATATTTGCAACATGTAATGAACAAGACTACCGTACCATATTTTAATCCAAAACATGCTTTTTTGAAAAACAAATACCGATCCAAATCCAAAACGATATACATTTTTAGCAATTTTTTCCCACTATATTTACAATTAATCACACTTAGATCTAATATCTATAGTATTTACATGTGCAACACAATAATATATAAATGATTTAGATAAATTGTTTGTTCCACAAAGTACATTTTACATACTGTTTGATCACTTATTTACAATTTATGACACAAATAATATTCCAAATGAACAAAAAATATAAGATCTACGTTAAATCTAACCCGAGATGTATATAAAGATGTTTATGGTGTATTAGCTCTAGAATGTATATGATTTCTATATCTAAGCTACAACTGGTTTTTCTGCAGATATGAACCTTTAAACAATACTATCAATATTTCTCTACAAATTAGATTGGATCATAATATTTCGTTACAAATGAAAAGCTAAAAAGAAATAAGACTGCCCAGGAATGTAATGTCCATTCCTAACAAATTAGGCTAAGATACAGCGGTGTGTTAAAAAATAAACGGTGTCAACTGCGTGTGTTAAAAACTAATAAATAATATTTGTTAGCTTTTTAATGTCTCCGCAGGGTTGTCACTCGACGCAATGTCAACGATGATGGTTGTGTGACCCGGATACCGCCACCAACTCCTGGTTATAAGTCCTGAGGGTGGCATTACACTGATACTTGTTTCTGGACGCGCAGTACCACAGGACCTTAGGCTGGTTCCTGTAGGCATTGTGAGGCCTGTAGTAGTAACCATTCAGCGTGAGCTTCGGGTAACCGTTCGTATTGAGGATCATATGGACTGAAAAATCGCAATGTGTCAGAGAGAACATCGACAAACATATTAAATAGGGATATTTAATTGGACTTAAAAAATAAAAACATGTTAAAAAATAATTATTTTATCAATACAGACTTGCTACAAAAAATACGTTTAATATACGGTGGGATTATTACATGATTGATAGAAAGTACTTAAAATATCAATAACAATGCTTATACTATAATGGCACTTATGTTTATACATTGTTTAAGTACTCGACAACACAACATTAATTATACAAAATAATTAAAAATAAGATCACAATTTTTTGCGTTCCTAATATTAGTGCGTAAATTGTATGAATGACTCCAACATAGTGTACAAAATGTGTGGAGCACTCTCAGCCCGCAGACGATCAAATAGTGTTATTGCAGATGTTTCTACACCTATGCCTGGTCTCGGAGAAGACGACTTTCTTCCCTGCGGTGTGCAGTCTCGCACCGCAGCCGCGTGCGCACAGCCACCGCCGTTTCTTGCGGTAACAAGCGTCCAGCTTGTACCAGAACCCACTGATTTTCAGCAGCTGCCCACCACAGCTCTCACTCGGCACACACCGCTCCGCTGCTGTCCAAAACCATTGCAAACCATATTACAACATACCATTCAACATTCCTTTTATTCCAACCGCATGGCAACAAATCATTGATTTGCTCTGAATCACTTATCACCAACCCTTTGACCTGTATGACGTCTTGAGGTAATAAAATAAAATAACATACTGGGTATATTTGTTTTTTTTAAATATGCTATAAATCAAATACTGCCACAATACAGTCTCGTAAATAAAACATTAACAACTTTGGAATACAAAACTACCAACTAAACATTAAACACTAATAAACAGGATCTACAATAATATAATAAATATATCGGAAATTTGAGTATTTGGAGTCGTATAAACACATAAAATAACAATAGTCGATAACAAAACAAATCTTAATATAAGTATAGTATACATTTGCGATATACTCGTAATAATGAATACTCAAACCGGTTACAGAGCCCTACCATAGTGTCGGTGTACGTCACCGTCCGCTGCCCTCGCCACTGTATACGGCATCGTCTCTACACGTATAGTAATATATAGTATATTTGTAGTATATGTGTCTAATGTAAAAACTATCGCTCGTATTATGTTGGTTCATAAGCTGTAAGTGTACGTTACGGCTACACAGTCCTACGCTAACTCTACGGCTAGATACAAATTATAAATATTGGAGTATCTCGTAACATGGTCTATCAGTCGGTCCGCTCGCTACGGCGCAGTCAATAAATAGAATTTTATAAAAAAGCATCAACAAGACGGCTACTCTATCTTTAAAGCTATACAGTTTGTATACATAATTTCTAAACATTTTCGGTACGAGAATATTGCACATTTACGTTTTACAAATGTATTTATTTATCTAATCATATGGGCCGCTGGGGCCGTACAAGGCGTCCGTAAAGCGTTACTTGGTGCCACCGGTGTACTGATGCTCATACAATACAAAACTAAAGCATCCGATCCGGCTGCCAGCGCGAGCTCAGTTTGATATCACACGAGTCTCGCGGGATCGCTCCGTGACCTACATCTATGTATTTAAATGGAAGATTAATAAGCGCCGAGTCGGCATCAACTAATCAATACAACGCTACTCAGAGCCGACAGCTCGGATGCTTCCCGAATCTCGACAGAGACGAGCCTCCGGCACTAACTAGGAGCGGCGGTACTCCTAATAATTCGTATCGTACGATGTCAACTCGGTACAGAGAAGACGATAAACTTTCTATAAAAGTTAATAAACAAAACATACCTTTGGCATAACTAGTTACAACTAAAGATTACATATTTGCATTTGGAAAAAAAACGGTTATGAAAAAACGAACGGCTTATTGCGTTGAATATTGAGAGCAGTCACCGTGGCTTGTTCCTTCATAAACCGGATAGTAGCACGCTATGAATACGTGTGGTGAAGTAGCGGCGACGCTCCAGGTGCGCGGTCAGTGCCTGCCGTCCAGTAGGCCGCGCACGAGGAGGTCGCGCCAGGCCTACAGGAACAGAGCGGCAGGCGGTGCGGGCGGCATCAGCCCCGCGGGCGCTGACATCGCCTCCATCGACCGCGGCGCCGCGCTCGCCACTATCTTGTACTTGCCCATCGGGTCCACTTGGAACTTCCTGGACTCATGCTTAGCGGGATTGTACGTGGCCGGATGGTTATGAGATCCGCGGAAATAGACTAACCGACCGTCCCTTAGACACAAGGCGACTTGACACCGTTCCGCTTTCTGGTAGGATCTGGCGCATCTCCAGGTGACTCGGCGAGGGTGGGAGCCTCCGTCCTCGTAGAATATGTGTCCGTCCGCCACCAAGTGTAGTCCTCCACGCGCCGACCGAATGTAGAACCAGCCTGCAAATACGTTACCGTCAGAACCATTTTATATCATACCAAGTAAACTTATCTTACAACAACAGCAATTAATTACTTACGATTGTAGAGAAAAATGGGGCACTCAGATATAATATATTATAAAACAACTACTTATGCGTTTTCTAGAATTAATCGTCAATCTAGGTAGCCGGATTGCTAGATAAAGCATTTCTAGATGGCTGCCGCAATAAAACACATCATTCTGGCTGCTTTAGTAATACATTCTCTTTTATAGAAATTTATATTATTTATCTATAGGAGTCTATCAGCGTAGTATTACTTAGGCACCCGCACTGAAACAGTAACATGCGCATTTCACAATGCCGCGAGCGTATTGTTTGAATTAACTAAATAATATGGGAGAATCTAAGTAGGTAAAGATTAGATAGGGTAAATAAAATTCGATTATTAGTTCAGCGCAATATAATCATTTCTTTGTACCTATACACGAGGGGGGCACCCCCCACTACCGTACTCACTACAGCGTATACATTCTCAGACCGACTGCCGTTATAGCTACCTTTACTTCCATATACATTCGATACTAAACATAAGTATAGCAATAAAATATCTTATCACAATTAAATAATACTTTAAAAATAATACTTGTGAGATTAACATATGCGTAATCATAATCGTATACATGTTGTGTGGTAATAGAATATGTGTAAACATGGTAATCATATCGATTCGGTTAACATGACTACGGCGGCTTGGCTCTGCACGCTCCACTCTCGTGCTTCCTGCGATAATACTTTCATTCCAAAAAGAAATACAAACACAGTATGAGATTTCGCAGTATTTGCTTCATTTTAGGACTTGTAAAGTAAAAATTGCAGATAGCCCAAAATGTCCTATCAAACACTTATGTATTTTGTTATGTTTGATATGGAAGAACTCTCTAATACTCTATTATGACCAAATGCAATGTGCACGTGGTATTTGTAGATGTTTTTAATGTAATAATAAGCATGAAAAATAATTATTATTATCGCCATGATAAATGGAAAAATAACAAAATCTCGTATACAATATGAGAATAGCTGAAACGACGCCTATAGAATATTTCTTTGCTAAAAAATATATGTATTTCGAGATAGAAATATCTTAATAGCATCAATGATAGTTACAAACAGATACGTAACCAATGCAAGAAAACACTCCGAATATTATATTGTTTGTTGAACACTCAATCATCGAATAATCAACAAGTTATTTTGAGCGTAGGCAAAGCAGATCAGATGAACATAATTTATTTTTAATAAATAATTAGCATCGTTGAAAATAACATCAAGCCCACATTATATGGCAGAAATATCGTAACCTTTTTACAGAAATATCTGTTTCGTCACTGTGATATTTTCAAATAATAATAATAATAACGCCCAACAGTCACATACATAGTCCTGACCCCACACTAAGATCGAGTCTTGTGTCGTGGGTATCAGAAACTAAGAGAGACTTTTCGTACTCACAAACACCCAGACCCGAAAGAAATATTTGTGGGCCGCACAAACATTTCTCTCGGTGCGGGGATCGAACCCGCGGCCTCTCGTTTCACAGGCGGGGTCCAACCGCCTGCGCCACGGAGGTTGTCAAATTATATTTTAAGTATAAATAAAATGCCTTTAATAAATATATTTTGAGCATGCCAAATTACAAAGCCCTTGCCATTTTATATTATTTACGAATGAGAGATGCCCACAACAGATATGATTCGTGTACACTCAATGGGAATTTATCACAAGAATCACGAGGCAAAATAAACCTTTCAACAGTTTCACCCTCTTCGAACTTGAAACGCTAAGCCGCCGCTATTGTGACATATCTTTGTGTAAGTACAGCCTAAGCAAAATAAACATCTAACATAGTAAAATTAAGTACTCAAAGTAAATAGAAAAATAATATCAAAATGTAAAAAAATATATAAAGTAAGGTCTCACTAAACAAAAATAGTCTTATAACTACAACGTACACATGAGTATTATAATAAGTTGCTCAATAAATGCGAACACCTACATTAACAAGTTGTTAACATTACACACTAATCGTATACATGACATGACTTCGTTTAAAGCATCCCTTCTACCCTAAGCGTAGCTGACAACATAACCGTATCAATCCATTGACCGCAACCCAAAACCAACCGTGCCGGGGCCGAGACCCCGCGTCCAACAACTTTCAACGTTATGTACAAATTTCACCAATAAAATTGTTAAAAAAATAATGTAAAAATAATGTATAAAAATACTCAGTATCATAAGAGAACTATCACTTTGTACAATAAACTACTTTGGGCCGTTGCGTTCGGAACATCTATGGTGAGGCACATAGTGATGTGTCCTGCAAGCTGCGAGCTTCAGACTACCGTGAATATCTTAAGCGTGTCTTATACAAAAATAATTTTACTCTCAACAGTCATCTGCTCAAACGATTAACAACTCACCCCCAAAACAATAAGGGAGGCCACTGTCTCAGAACACTATCATGAATTCTATGTTAAATATAACAGTAAATAAAAGTAAAGCTATTAACATTTTATTCATGATTTTATTTAGTTCTGATATTGCCAGCAATAATAACCTATTTTCGATATACTTTTATGTTTTTATTTAAAAAAAAAACATGTTTCATATTTGAAAACACTTTACGGTACACTGACAGAATTGTCTTATTTCCGCGCAATCATATAACCGAATTTCTCAGAACGTAGCCTCCCTCCCTATACCTAGTAGGTATTTTATAAGGGCTGCGGAGCCCGAGTTCCGAAAACCGTTCAATACAAAGACGGCGAATTGCCTTTTGAATACTCGAGGGGTTTTTGTGAATACTAACAAACTCTCGTGACAAGTTCAAAAATATGAGATTCAAGTCGCAACCGGCCACTAACTACGTATAAGTATATAATAAGTCCTATATAATATTCGTATACTTTACACAGCGCCAAAAATATCTACCAATAAATGCATCTACTCAATACAATATACGGTATACATTATAATCTCTTTGGGGAACAAGATTATAACAGAACAAGTAGACTAAGTTTGCCTAACCTCATTCGTTCAAATACTTTAGTAAAAAGCGTATACATTTTAGAGTATTTTATTACAGACCACCGGCAGAAAGGCACAAGAGCAAGATATAACATCCCTTGATAATCGATATCCATCTAAATTGTAGTTTCTCTTCGCGTTCGAACAATTAATACTGAAATTGAGATCAACATATGTGCCGAAATCCAACAACTTTTCGTGAGCCGATGGTCCGTTTAATGATATTCGAATTGACTTATAGGCCCGCGGGCCACATCATAAGTTAGTTGATGAGTGATATTTAGAACATGGGTCTGAGGGGCGTGGCGCGTACGCCGCATGTATGCGCGCTGTTCATTTGCACAACCCTGAGGCCGAAGGTGTGCACGGCGGCCCGGCAGCGCGGGTTCCGCGAGCAGCGCCACCACACCTTGCCGCTGGCCGCGCGCCCATTGAAGCAGAACCGGTGCGCACCCACCTCGATGGCCGGTTTGCCCCTCTTGCTCAGACAATAGCGAAACTGACCCGGGAAGCATGGAAACGGGAACGGCAAACCCAGCGTCGGCGTCGCTTCAGGAGGGTTGCCGGCACCTGCAACTGTAAACATTGGTTAATACCTGCTCATGAGCGAATTACCTATTTTCTAAAATCATTAGTGCACTTATACCCGTCATCTCAGTATAATGAAAATATAAATATACATTAAAATGTTTAATAAAACCATAAAGATTCTTTACACTTTAATGAATAACTAAATGAAATACCACAGTTGATTTAGATTTTTTATATGTATGATTTTGTAACAATTTGTATAATAAAAAAATGAAACAAACGAAATTAGATTTCGTAATAACGCTCTAAGCGCGATCCCTTGACTTATTGCAGACACAGCACGCAGGGTCACATGACTACCGACTACTAGTAAAGTCTCATACTCATACTCATTCCAGTTCCTTGTTCGTGGCGTTATTAAAAGGGTTAATGTATTGTTTAATAGTTTTCTTCTTGATCTGTCGCTTTCTCCTCCTATTGTGGTGCTCGTGTGAGAAACCCATAGACACGATGCGGTCGTGCATGGTGATCGCATAGCACTTGCAGCCGCCGTCCGACTTGATGCAGAGCCATCTGTACCGAGGCCCCATATTCTTGCCACACTTCCTGAATCGGTAACCGCCCACCACCAGAATGGGATTGCCAAAACGAGACACGCTCCAGTACACTGCAAACACAATTTTACTACTACTCTAGTCGCTTCACAAGAAACTAACTTCTGTGACATAGCGGGGTCATGATTAAAAGTAATATATCCACTTATGGATCGTTTCAACAATTACACTCAACATTAATCGAACACGTAAAACGCGTAAATATTGTGTACCTAGTAAAATAGTATTCAATAAACACACTTTAACTATGGCAGGTATGAGTTAGTTACAAATCCATTTGTCTCCGGAGATACGCTAATAACATGCATGTTTATGTTTTTAAGAGTCGATTATTTGTTCTTACCTTTTAAAACAATTGAAAAGTATACAAATATTTTCAGCAATTTATAAACTACATTTGGTGAAGTAAGTAAATTATTTTTGGGATGAAAAATTCTCGAGGCCATCTACAAGATGTAAGAACGTCCTTTAAGTTTTCTTTTTGTCCCTTAAAGTTGCAGGAAATTGCTAGATGCGACCATTTTCATCAGGACATTGGAAACTGTATGCAAGACAATGGCTGAAGATAATGGACAAACAGTTTTGGCAAAGATAATTACGTATCGAAGATATTTTATTGAAACTATGCGATGGAATGTCTTGTATCTTCTGTATCCATCGAGTTTTAATTAGATTATATAGTTTTGATACAAATTATATAAAATAGATTATACTATCCATCTTCTTCTGATACCATCCATATAAAGGTTGTCTGGAAGATATCGCTCTAAGCGATAAGGCCGCCCATTGTAATACCATGACTCTTATATTTAATTTGTCTGATTTTGTGTGTTTTTGTATTTGGTTTACAATAAAGAGTTTTGTATTGTATTGTATAAGTATATAAAACCAATTACATTCAAAAACACTTATATTCATTAAAATATAGTACACAGTCACACATTTTGAGCGCACTGAGCATGCAAGTTAATATGTTGACATGTAAGGCATGTCTCAATTGTAAAATGGAAAATGTGTATAGGTATTCCCTGATTCAAAATATTTCATACCGTAGTCTCAGTACAAAATTATACATTTTTGACTTAAGCTAAACCTAGTCTAAATTATTGACGTCATTATAGCTATTATCACAAATTGTCTTTATCCTGGCGTAAAGTAGCATAGTGATAAAATACAAGATATAAAAAAATATATAAACATTACTTCACCCTGACTTGGTGAACTTTTCAAAGCCTACAGGAATGTTTAATTCCAATAAAGAATACAAAAATATAACATGCAACATGAAACCTTTAGTAACAAATTTAAGGCCACTTTTCTAAAAGATGGTTGAATTTACTTCAGTCAGTGCTCAAAACTTCTTCAACAGAAACGTTCCCGTTAATTTTAATTTCAGTTCATTTGCATCAACATTTCAATTTGATTTTAATTGTTTTCTACGGAATTGAACATGTTATCACATAGTTAAGAGTATGGTACAGATTCCACCTCAAATTCGCAATGCTATACCAATATCATAGTAGTGTCTGAAACTTGCATAGAAACTCTAAGAATATCAATCGCAAGAAAGCATTATGAACACAGAGCGTATTTTATTGTCGCTGTCAAACAAGAGTTGACTGGTCTTTTCTTAAAATGTAAATAGGAATACGTAGACTAAACTGTCCATGTGTTTCCCATGGCCACTGAGGAATTCCATTCCTTAAACTTGTCTTTCGGTTTGTGATGGAAGGTAGTCTTAGCATAGTTAGGTGCGTGGTTGTGTCCGCCTTTGGAATGCACGAAGCGTCCTCCAGCCGTGGTCTGAACCCTGCAGCGGCAGCCCACCGTATCCTTGTCCTTACAAGCCCAGTTTAATTTGCCACGGTACTGATTGTTCACCCAAAACTTATTGTTTTGAAATATCAATACAGATTTACCGGCTCTGGACGGCAAGAAAAAAGCTTCTGAAAAGATTACCTATTCGTTAGAAACAATCTAAATACTTTCCAATATTTGGACATTACTATTATGTTAAATTACACAAGAGTTCCCGGAAAACTATAACTTTTTGAAATCATAAAATAAAAGAACATAATAAAATCAAAACATCAATGTTTATTAAGGCCTACGCAAAATTAACATTTTCTAAAAGATGGTTGAAGCCAACAATCAAAACTGTGAATACAATATCAGCAGATAATATATCTGGGAATTTAGTATTTGGTATAATTGATAGACAATTTACTCCAACCAACAATATATCATAAAATACATACATTGATAACCAAATACATAACCTACAATATAAGTTTTTATAAGTGGAAACAATTCAAAATTCACCTTGGATTCTGTTTAATTTAAACGAGATATTTATTATGATGTATTTTTCGTCATTATCTCAACTAAATAACCGTAAACATTAATAGCAGTATCCATCACAAACTACAAAAAAAGATGAACTTCGGCCATATTAGACGTTTAAAATTATCGCCTCTGTTAGGAAATCTCACTAAATATATATTGGCCTTATAGACTTTGTAAACCGATATCAGGTATCGCTATTTTGTCTTCTTTGCTCAAACTCAATTCAAAAGTTGTTCGAAAGGGACAACACTGTTACGATAACTAAAATAGGTTTATAAACTGTTTATGAATAAGGCTGTTTGTGTCGGGATATTCTCTTATTTCGTACAGAGCTCTTTAAACATATTTTGAATAGCATTTTTATTCCAGAAACTGATCAATTATACTTCCCGCGCCCAATTCTACCGGATTTCACTAATTGTAGGAACTGTGTAGCAGTTACAGTTGTATCATTTTCTGCGTGGTTTTTCTATAGAACTTCTGTTTCTCGTGGTTGTGGTGGTTTTCATACTGCGTCACCTCGCCCCGCTTGTTGGTTCGCGCTGAGGCCGAACATTTCTTGCTCTTACGCTTCGAACACATCCAATATGTCTTCGCCACTTCATTGAACGTGTATCCGTCGAGCACTAAAATTCGTTTACCTTTCCCCGTAGGTATATAGGCGGCAAAATATTTACCTATAAATAAAATTTTCCGTCAAACTTCATAGTATCTCATACCTTCTGCGTTAGAAGGAAAATAATGTGGCGATTCCCTTGGCGACAGATTATAAGGCAACAGGCTATTCAAAATTTACGTATATTCTATAGTCTCTATGGACTATATGGCCTAACCACTCTCAATCGTACTCTCGATTGTAGAATAGGCCCGTGCCCTACAGTGGGACGTATATGGGCTGATACAGATATACAGATAGTCTCTATAAATGAATGACATTTCAGTCTACTAACTTACCTTTATAGCTACAAAATCAAATGGTAGTTGATAGCCATAACACATTAGAATACAAGACACAAATAATGAATTCTTCAGAGGTACCGGTACCTTCATTAACATAATTTGTTACGGTATAAGCTCGACACACACAAGTTGCATACACATTTACTGGTAGATTACAAAGTTAGTACAATTAATCTAAATTATGTTAATAAAACAAATTATTCTTCTAAAGACTTTATTGTATTTTATTTCACCGATTGTATAATTTAGCAATGTTTAATTTGACGTTTCTAATGGAGTCTAAGAACCTGGCTGAAATAATTTATTTTAAAAGTATGTAATTTATTCAAATTTCGATGACTCGTTTAGATCATGAAAATCGCTCTATGTAAATATTCGTATGTGTAATTATATATTTTTTTTATAAAATACGATAACTTGATTCAATTTCATGTCTTTAAATAAACAGATAAAATAAAATATTCATAAAAATATCAGATATAGTCTTAATTTAAAAAGTTATAATATTTTTAATGAAATAATATTGTTTTATAATGGTCTGTGCCCTGGAATCTTAAACTTCACATTGCCCACAAGTTGATAAAAGAATACATAGGTTGTAGGTATTTATTAAGAATTTAAATATAAAACACAATTCAATAAACATAATCTTTAATTAAACCTTATAGAGTTAATACTCGAGATAAATGTAACTATGTCTTTCATATTGATACCTATTTATAAAAATATATGTCAAAAATTACAAAACAGTAAAGCCGATTTTATAATACGGAATGTTCAGTACATCAATTAACAATTGACAGATTGGACCCATTGTCTCACATAAGGCACTTTTATACTTAATTGACACATAAAAAGTCATTTCAACGTGGAATAAATATACTAGTTGATTTACAACATTAATATCATAATTCATAAGTACATTATAAAAACTAACTATAAAAAATTATATATAAAAATACTAAAACTAGCTAATGATCATATCTTATCACAAGTTGGTATCGAATGCGGTGCGTTTGATTTGCTTTCACTGTCGCCGCTAATCGAATTTAAGAACTGAGCAAGTTTTAATGAAAATCAGACCCAGCCATGTCCATTTCAAATGCATACTAAATACAATAAAAAGAAGCTTCATTACCTCAAAAGCTCATTATCATGGTAATTTTAATTCATTTAATAAGTGTTAGTTTTTTTTTTAAGAAATAATAGCAAAAAGATTTGACGTTTATTGACGGGGAGCCGCAATTAGTCTAAGATTACCCTAGGAATAGCTTGAATCTTGTCACCTTGGTCTGACAAATTTAATATCATTCATCCGTCATCCGTAACATTACCATCTGACATATCTGTCATTATGATTTACCAATATTCACCAGGAAGCTACATTCAAAAATAGAGTAATACAATCAGCTATACCTTCACCAATATATAAAATGTAACCTTAAATCAGCCTATGAGAGTATTTTTATTTCAAGCCAGCTAAATATTGCCTCACTTGTGACAGCTGTCATTACCAAATGACAATAATTTGGATATTGATCTCTTATAAACAGAGGGGCCAAATTATTAGATTTTATCAAATGCCCCAAGTTTTGGTCTTAAGCATATTATGGTCATCAGGAGCATTAATTATTTATCCAAATGAATTGGTTTGTTACGCTGTTATTTATAACAAGTTGCCAACAGTCATTTCCAACGCATAAACACCGATATTAACAAAACTTGTTAGTGCCAAAATGGACAGTCTGGTTTGATTATAATCATAAAAATCTGTAATCAACGTTCATAACTTCACTATACATTTCAACAACAGATATTTTTTTCCATATAAATCTCTAACTCCAACCAAAAGCACCAGAACAAGCAAAAAATACTCAGCGGCTACACGTAGTCACTAAAGGAATGAGTCATAGAATTTTTCCACCTTAATATAAAATGTTTTTGTGCGGGCAGTGTCGCCATTGAATTATAAATATATACAAACTACAGCGTATTGTCTACATTGCTTCCTAAACTTAACTAACGGAAAGTTAACAGTAAAATGAAAATAATGCTGTTTTAAAATAAGTGTGCGATATGGTGGTCATTCGAGCTTGGGCGCCTGCATGGCGAGCGCGTCGAGGTCGGCGCTGGTGGTGAGTGGCGCGCCCACGGGCGCCACTACGTCGGGCTGCTTGCGCGCCCCCTGCCGCCGCGTGGGCAGACACAGCGCCCGCGGGGGATGGTTGTGCATGCCCTTCACCGCCACCACGCTCTGCCCCAGCATGTGGATCCTCGCCTTGCAGTTGGTCTTTTTCGACGTGCAACGCCAGATCACTTTGTCCCTCAACTTGGACTCCTCGCAGAAAGGGAACGTGTTCACCATCATTATCACTTTGCCACGCCGCGACTTCAAAAACTTTATACCTGCGAGAAAAACTACCGTCAGAGAACTGCACACAGTACCGAAACCTCACACCGACACTTAACATACAGGTATTGTGCGTTGGAGAAAGAAATGAAACTAGCGGTTATTGATAAGTACAATTTAATAATATGATTTCACAAAACGTATCGCGTACATGAAATAAAAACCCTTATATATAAAATTACACTATCAATTAATATAAGAATTGAATGAGTAGTTAACAGTAAATGAGGTAGACAATCGAGCGAGCGTGGGTACAATGAAACCGTGGCGGTAGCGCTCAGTGCATGACATACGAATTACGGACTTTCCCTACCTACGAGATTCGCCAGTCACCGTCAGCACTACTACAAACGACCGTCATACAAACAAATTATTCTGCAATATAATCAGGTGCGAACAGTTATACTTTTACTGCGCGAATATATGTATACTGAAACCAATATTTACATAGAAACTGTGTAAACTGTAAATGTCCTAAACTATTTATTCCAGCTCATAAATCGTGTCTTATATAATTGACTTATATTGTCAGCGCTCTAAAATTATATATCATATACAGATAGACCCAGACGTAACTTATAATTACAACGAGCTATCGCCACGGATCCACACGATGCACACAATGCGTATGTACCGGTCTCGTTTCGTTCAGTGATACTCGTCAGGTACAATAGAGCGTGCCAAATGGTTCACTACATTGATAAGAGATGTGCTGAGAGTGGACACGCCACGTGCGAGTGGGGTGGGCTTCAGATCAAACGGTCCCGGCACAAACCACACAAAACCATAGCAAACCAGCGCGGCCGGGACGCGTCCAATCTGAAACCACCCGGCATTACATACAATGAACGCTGCAGTACAAAACACCAATAGTAAAAACCAACGCCGCGAACTTGACACGGCCTATAAACACACCTAAACACAACATATAGTACATACACGTGCTGAGACCCGATACAGCTAAGTGATCTAAATAACAATAAAATTAGTAATAATTTGTACTTAAATCAGAGTCGTACATACAAAGCGGTCCCTCGACACCGCTGCAACAGGTAGCCGCGTCGAGAAACAACGAAGCCAAAAACAATTCATAAAATATATCCAGACAACAGTCTCAAAAAGGGCCTACGTATAAGTATGTTTATATTAATTAATTAATTAAAGTCGTCAACAGCGAAGTATCGCACACAGTTAAAACTAAGTAAAGAGGTAGTTGAGTTTCGATACTAACTAGACGTAGTGAGTGGCGCGCCGGACCCTGCGCGGCGAGCCGCCCGGCGCGCGCGCCTTACACGCTACCTTACGCTAACTTACGCTACGACACCTTACTCGAGTAAAGCTTCTGAGTATTCATTCTTGTATATTATAAAATTGTATAATTTAAACTAATCTGTAAAACCCGTATAAAAGTGAAAGAGGTAGATGATTGAGCTTAAGTACTTAAAACCGATGGTAAAGAGCACAATGTGCATGGAGAGCGCGAGCGGCCCTCGCCCGCCCACCGCGCCGGGCCGCGCCGCACGCCACACACTGTCGCGTTTTTCGTAACTAGTGTAAATTCTTAGATTAAAGAGGCGGACATCGAATTGTCTAAATCGCAATAAGTTTCTGAAAATTGTAAAGTATAAAATTCTCAAAATAAATTAAGTATTTCTAAGTACAGTCCAGGGGACATCGTATTGCTTTGTTTCGAACGAGTTTCTCCTTCAGTCACCGACGCGTCGTCGACGGCGGGCCGCCGACCTGTCCACACTCCGGGCCGACTGTCGATAGTTCACGTTCGACCGCGTGTTCTTGATCCAATCATGTCGCCTGCCTAGCTGACCAGCCTGATTCCTGTGCCTGTGTCCTGTTGTCCGCCTAGCGTCACCTTATCTGTCCGATGTTGCGCGGCTTGATTACACGAAACCAAACGCTAAAAGCGGCCTTTATCCGAATAACAACCAACTGCCTAAATCTGACACCGATACGAGCTGACACCGTTTTACATTCAGAAGGGTCTTACACATTTAACGTCCTTAATATTCCTATTCGATTCGAAAAGTAGCCCACACCTATACGGATAACGTTTAAGGATCTCGAAGAGACCGCCTAACCTACACACGAAATATTTATTCGCATTACATACTTAACTGGTCGTCTCCCGTGTTCCCTTCGCTTCACTTGCTTCACTGGTCGCCGTAACATCCAAAACACAACACCAATAATATAATGTTGACATACACTCACATTACCGATACTGAATAACCAACAATAGCCATCGCAGAACCTTACCTAACGATACCTTATCCCCTCATACCTTACATTACCAATTAACCTAAATAAATTATGCTACATTTCGGGTGCCAATAGGCGATTAGAAAATATCGATAGTCGACCGTTATATCATTGTCATAATCAATCGATCGCTCATTGTAAATCGTGAAAGCTCTCGTTCAAAATCGATTTTAGCATAGAAGAAAATAAATATGTCGTCCGTGGATGGTGTTCGGTTTAGTTCTCCTCGTTGCAGGGCGTGTCGACGAGCAGAGGTTTGGCGGCGTTGGTGTGCGGGGCAGGCGGCGGCAGCGAGTTGGGCGAGGGCTGCGGCGCGGCGCCGGCGTTGGGTGTGGTTGTGGCGGAGGCGTTGGCGGTGGCGGTGGCGTGCGCCGTGGCGGCGTACAGCGCCAGCGCGTGCTGCAGCTGTAGCAGCTGATGGTGCGGGTCGAGCGCGGGCGCGGGCGCGCGGTGCCCGCTCTGGTGCGGCGTGCGCACCACGTAGCGCCCGTCCGCGAAGCGACGCACGTTGGGCGGCGCGTGGTTGTGCGAGTAGCGGGAGCGCACGATGCGCTCGTGTCCCTCGGGGCCCTCCGTGTTCACGTCGGCGAGGCAGCGCGAGGTGAGCCGCGACGAGCAATACCACTGCTTGCGCCCGTGAGCCAAGTTGTTCTTTAGCCGAAACGTGTAGCCGCGATGCAGCAAAAGTCTGCCCTTGCCCGCGCGAATGAACCGAGCTGCATCAGAAAACACCATAGTTATTAAATGTCCCTGAGGAATGTGTAGGAAAACAATAGTTCTACTTAAAACTGTTGTTGGAAACATTTACGTTTTAATCGAATGATTTATTCCAAATGTTTTCCAAATTATATTTTAAGTAGAACGACAACAACATGCCTTAAACTATATTTACTACATAAATGTAATCTATAAAATTATAATGAATGAGAGGGTGCAATAAAACATTAGTTCGGGAACATTATTTAATTCAATCAGTATACTATAATAAATAAAAACACTACAAGATTCCAAATTTTATATTTCCACATTTACACGTAACACCTCTATGACACATTCCAGCAACCACACCTACAACATACATCACATATGGCACAATTTACAATCATAAAGACGAGCTTATCTCCAGGAGAACACATGAGCAAAACGTTTGGCACGTAACATGACTTATTCGGCGACAAAGAATGCATTTGGCAATTGAGCACGTCTTACACATTAAACAATACGAAATAAACAAACTTCTTCCAATGTTAGAAGTGAAACAGATGTATATAAATAAAAATATAAGGAAGACCACACGACCCAATGCTACATTTACGCACTTTTAATCTTAAACATTCTAACCTTAACATTATAAAGATGTTTATTTGGCACTTACACTAGAAACAAGATATTAATTTACTTAACTAGGTACATGAGCTTCATATCACAAATTGAGGAAGGTAACTAAAATATTGTACTTTATTATATCGGCGCTAGAGTAAACAGTACACATAAATCTATCAAATAAGGAAAAATACGTAAACAACTCTATAAAGACTTTTGTACAAAATTCACGATTCAACAAAACGCATCAAAAATTACAAAGCTACCTATATCCTAATTTTGACTTCTGTCGTTGAACAGAACTAAAAACTGTGAGATCTATAAATATTTAGTTAAATTTATTAACTATCATGACTAATAGCGAACCATCCATGCGTTCGGATCGAAGCTGTCGAAATCCGAACGCGGGAGTCTGGGTAGAAGGACTGGCGTAGGCGGAGACACGGCGCCAGGATGAAACACTTGTTTAAGTATTTTCTTTCCACAGCGATTGGCATGGTTGTGTTCGCCAACCAGCTTGTGCAAGGTTCCTTTTTGCGTGTAAGCTTTGCAGCCACAGCCACCCATGGTGCAGCGCCAACGCACCACGCCCGAGCGCATGGTGTGCGCGGCGTAGAAGCTTCGCCCGCGCACCCACAGCCGCGGCCGCCCGCCCGGGCCCACCGACAGGCACACCAGCTTGTCTACCGAACAAACAACATCGCATCATTACAATAACAACGAGCGCCAGCCGCAGCATGCAAACGCTACCAAGCACTGGTTAGTAAATGCACTCAAGCGTCTTTTGGTATAAGTGAAACAACTAAGCGTTTTGTATTTGTTAGTATGTAACAATAAAAAATACATATATGTAATTTGTAAAACAAATTATACATTATTGAACTATGTCACATTTACATTAAATCAGACTAGAAAAATTAAAATTATATCTATTGCTGTTAGTTAAGTTTACTCAACTTGCAAAAATCTCTCAAATACAACTTCACGTGGATTAAACGAATTTATACATAATACAAATTGAAAATAAAATAAAAATTATTGCTATGTGTTCATGTATGAGCATCTTATCATGTTTAAAATATTTGTATAAATAAATTATATCTACTTTAATACGTCGGTTACGAACATTATTTCGAGTACTCCCACTGTAGGCAATGAATCACCGGTGACATGTAGAATCAATGGATACAGGTACTACAATACTTCATGTTTTGGAAGAATGCACATATAAATGTTAATACATTTATAGATGTAGATTAATATCTACATCTTTAGATTTGTATTGTACATATAATATATATACTGATTAATGGCTGTTCATGGAATATAAACTAATTTGCAAAAAAAACGGGCACCTAAGCAATGAACCATTTCAAATGTTACTATTGGTTTGTTTGATAATTATAGGTAGTTTTACTTTCACAATTTTGTAAATTAATAAGCAAATAATCGTTTTCGTCAGTATTATCATAAAATTTTGATAAAATTTATGTGTTTTAATGCTAAAGTTCACTAGTAGTGTATGCTCGCTAGTAGTGCATATGCTTGTGAAGAAAAAGTTAACAAAGATTTTTGTTTGTTTTTTCTTTAATAAAGTAAAAGCAGATAAATGTTTAGTATCGAGTGTGACCCCCTCTAGCTGAAATCACAGCTTGAATTCGTCTGGGTATGCTAGCGAGGATATCCGGGATACTTGCTTGCGGAATACGTTCCCACTCCGCGGTAATCACATTCTTCAGCTCTCTGATGGTCTGCGGAGCCGGTTGTACTGATCTCACGCGTCGTTTCAGAACGTCCCAGACATGCTCTATAGGATTGAGGTCGGAACTTCGAGCTGGCCAATCCAAACAACGAATGCCGACCTCTTGCACATACGCTTCCACATCGCCAGACCGGTGGGCGCGAGCGTTGTCGTCCATAAAAATTGAGTCTTCGCCTAAAGCGGCCAATGCGGGTTGTGCATGAGGAATTAGGACTTCCGTTATGTATCGATGTCCAGTCAGTGAGCCGTTTTCAATGAAGACTAACTCTGTACGATCCATTGAATTTATTCCTGCCCAAAACATAACAGAGCCCCCACCATAAGGTGTGATTTCTTCAAAACAAGCCTCTGCAAAGCGTTCTCCTCGTCTTCGTAGCACTCGCCGACGTCGATCTTCACCGAACAGAGATATCCTGGCTTCATCGGAGAATAATACCCTATTCCAGTCTTCTTGAGTCCATGACTCACAATTTCGAGCAAACCTAAGCCTGGCAACTCTGTGCTCACGGAGTAACTTAGGGCCGCGGGCCGGGCGATGACTGCGTATATTGGCCGCGAGAAGCCTCCTCCTGACCGTCCATAGACTAATATGCACATTTCTTAATTTTTCGAGGTTGTTCTTAAGGTCCACATACGAAGACTTGCGATTTCTCAATGCGCGACTCACAAGAAAACGATCATCCCGTGGTTGGGTACATGGTTTTCTTCCAGAACCAGGCTCAATCCTATAGAGCATGTCTGGGACGTTCTGAAACGACGCGTGAGATCAGTACAACCGGCTCCGCAGACCATCAGAGAGCTGAAGAATGTGATTACCGCGGAGTGGGAACGTATTCCGCAAGCAAGTATCCGGGATATCCTCGCTAGCATACCCAGACGAATTCAAGCTGTGATTTCAGCTAGAGGGGATCACACTCGATACTAAACATTTATGTGCTTTTACTTTATTAAAGAAAAAACAAACAAAAATCTTTGTAAACTTTTACTTCACGAGCATATGCACTACTAGCGAGCATACACTACTAGTGAACTTTAGCATTAAAACCCATAAATTTTACCAAAATTTTATGATAATACTGACGAAAACGATTATTTGCTTATTAATTTACAAAATTGTGAAAGTAAAACTACCTATAATTATCAAACAAACCAATAGTAACATTTGAAATGGTTCATTGCTTAGGTGCCCGTTTTTTTTGCAAATGAGTTTATGTACATATGAGACTACTATTATGGGGCGACTGAAACATGTTATGGAACCCAATATAATGACTGTTAGAATGAATGTCTGTCTGTTTGTCAGTGCCTTGTGCAGTATGAATGAACCTAATTCGCTTAAATTTAGTATGGATGTAGCTGAAACCCTATAATTAACTCGTGGGCTAAATGTATTCTGAAAAATATAGGGATCCTGTGGGATGTGCAAGGAATTAAAATATATTTGTTACTCTTTTAAACTTTAAAACGGTATGGGGCAGGAGAGAACAAGATTACATGCCGTTTCATGGAAGAGAGCACAGGACGGGCATAACGGGACAGGACGTTATGAGCGAAATAATATATTGCTAATGCGGATTGGACTCAAACATATCTGCACCCAGACTAGAACCGGGCCGGCCACTAGTTTAAAAATATATCAAACAGGGTATACATTACTTTACTGGTATAACAACAAAAAAGGAAACTTGAAATCGTGTCACTCACTACTACCTTATTCATACCACCGGTGATTCTCATCTCAGTAACCAACGCAATCTATATACACGCTGAGATCGTTGCAGCAATGCAATATAATGACTAGCTCAACACTTTAACACATACTGACGTTAGCGTCAAATCCACATAAATTATTTCGTTCAGTTACCATAATATCAGATTGTGCACATTCAATAATAAACCTTAAGGAAATAATTTCAACCATTCAAAATAAGGAATGTGTAATGTTTAAAAATATAAATAATTATACATATTTGTAAATATCTAGCACGTTGTATTAGTTGCCATCACCACGGTTAAACGGTTAATCATGCGTGGGTGATCGCTACGCACGCCGCACCCCAGCATCCTATACAACACCCAAGTCTCATATTGCTTATACAATTTATAACATATTTCACACATTTATCAGTCTCACGAGAGTATTCACTTACATTATATACAATACTATAAGCGGAATAATGGGGCGCGTCGGCGATCATTAGCGAGTTAAAAACAAGACACCAAATGCTTCCTCTTTGAACCCTTAAGTAGTGTAGTGAACATTGACTAGACAAATCAGTCCTTAGGACCATTTTAAAATTAGTACCAACGTTTCTCACAACAAATGTTGAAATTGCAACATAACATCATTGATAAAGTACATTAAAAATGTAATTAATGTTGGCGTATGCTACATTAATATATGTGAGTGGAGTTGCTACTGCATTACGTAAGGGTGGGTAATGTTAAGCGGTATTATTCATCGAGCACAGCTTTGGCGTGTGCGGCGAGGCCGGCCTGCGTGAGTGGGCGCTGCACGGTCGGCGGCAGGCCGGCGGGCGGCTCATGCGAGTGCACGTTGCTCAGCGCGAATATACGGTCGTGCAGCGTGTGAGCGTACGCGCGACACGTCCGACGCGTGCACCGCCACCGCACTTTGCTCTTCTCGGGGAACACCTTCTCAGCGTAAAACGAAAAGCCACCCAGCCTCATATGCCTCCGACCTCGGTTAGATATCACGAACTCCACTGCAAAACACCAGCCCATCAAAACACCATCCGTGAAGCGTACCAATTTGTATCATCCAAAGCTCCCGTCACCTAGTGAACCACCGTGCAACGCGATGTCAGTGCTAATGCTCATCAATGTAGTAACATATAGTCCGTGGAATCATTCAAGATTATACTTACGAGCCGTATAAGCTCATCAAATAGATTTAGATTTTTGAAATCTAATGATAACAATAAAATAACATGTTCAAAAAGTGTATATTAACAAATCAACAGTGATATAAAACAACAATTAGCAACTAGCGCACACGCAGTATGTTTCGCGCACAACCACGCATCACTCATTCTCTTCCAAAATCGGCGGCACCTCTTGAAAGCAAATAAACTCAGATGTCAGGGGCTCCTCTACGTTAATATCACACAGAGAATGTCTTTTCTTGAATCTATCTAACCACCCTTTGCTTGCCTTAAAATCGTTTTTGTTAATTTTATCACCGTGTTCCGATTCTTTTAACTGTTGATAAATTGTAAGAGCCTTTTGCCTTATTATAGTGCCGCTTAACGTAGAATGCTGCGAATGGCATCTGTTTATCCAGTTTATGAGATTATTCTCCATTTTAGGTAGTAGCATGTCGTTGAAGCGTGACGCTGTTTTGGAGCTCACGCCTTGCGACATTGTAGACATTAGTGTTCGTATTTTATCCTCGTTTTGTTTCACTGACCGTATGGTCGATTCGTTTAAATTGAGTTCTCTAGCAATAGAGACAATCCTTGCTCCCGATTTTAACATATCCAAAATTTTCACTTTGTCACCGATAGTTATTGGTTTTCTCGCTCTTCTTTTTCGCCCTTCCTTTATAATATCACAGTCGAATGCTAAAACATAAAGACTCTTATAATACGTGCTGAAACCTAAAAACATAGAATATATTCTGCACGAATAGCACACTGACCATATTTTACTAAAACCATTTTAAGTGTCATCAGCCATAAATAAAAATTTATACAGCTTCGCACGGTTTCTTTTCGCCCAGAATATCTGCCGCGTTGCACGGGGTTCACCATGTCATTATTCTAAGTATAAATCCAACAACTTATTTATTAGGTATGTATATTAGTATATTGATCATTTTATACCACGAAGACTTGCAGGAATTTGAAAATATACGGAAACTTTACTGTTTACGGCTAAAAACAAACTAAATTTAAATACTGAGAAGTATGACATGTAGAATGAATATAAAACTCTGTAATTATAAGTAATGTTTATTTGTCTCCAGGTATGGTCTCAATGAGACTCTCAATTCGCGCGTGTTGGTGTAGGAGAGGCGCGGGCGAGGGGTGCGTGTGGTGGGCAGCGCGTGCGATCAGCCGACCGTCTATGGTGAGCGCTCTGGCGGGACAGCCCTGCCAGCGACTCCTGCACGACCAGTACACCCGGGCGCCGCGCCTCTTGCGTGCCACGAACGCATGTCCGTCCAGCAGCAGCGAGGGCGCGCCGCGACGCGTCACTGTGTAACACACCGACGCCTCGGACGAACCTACAGGACACATCACCACATGACTCAATAAAACGCCGGCTCAAATCGAAAACTTTATTAGAACCTTACAATTATTATTATCTTAACATTACTGATCACAATGCTGTAACTGTAACTAGAAAATTGATGACATTGATTTAGATCGAAGAGAAACGAATTTTTTGGAAAAATTCATTGGAGAAATTATACTACTATCGGAAAAATTAATTTTAATTACATTCTGCGGTGTTTAACCGTTATGAAAAAGATTTACATGTAAGAACAAACTAAAATAACATAAAAAAAATAAGCATTCAACTCAATTCGAAGGCTATAATTATTATAATCATTAGGCCACAAATTTCATAGAACCACTTAACACACACAAAAGTTTTGAAATTATCTTATTGCTTTACTTAATTAACGAGTCCGATTCGGTTCTACACTGAGGGACAAGTGACAACTTCACCGAGTTCGTATTTGCGTGTTATTTTTTGCATATGATTCTCAAGGTGATTATGCACTGGATTGGTTATTCGCAGCACGTTATTTTTGGACGTGATCCTGGCTCGGCACCTCTTGCCGTACTCCATACACCTCCAGAACGTTCGTCCACTTCGCACGCTGTCCGTCACAAATATGTATGGTTCATAAATAAGTTGCAGATGACCACTTTTCGTTTGTATGAAGTGCAGTTCCCCCTTTGTATTGCTGCTTAACGCTCCTAGAACTAAATAAGAAAGCAGCATTAGTAAACATCCCTGTTAAATTGACTTCTGGGCTTAAAGCGGAAATAAAACAACATACTAGTGTTATATTTTTTATTCCTTTAAAATAAATAAGTATATACTTTATTAATAAATACTAAACTCAATAGAGAGAATTTAAAATTTTACTCAAGTACTCAACACAAATACATCATGATAATCAAAAAGTACTAAAATTATATTATTATATTACACTCTCAATCGTATTCTCGATTGTAGAGTAGGCTCGTGCCCTGCAGTGGGACGTATATGGGCTGATACAGATACTAAAATTATAGAAATGTGTCTTACATTCAAATTAATATAACAATTTTGAATTAAGTACTATTATTTTGTTTTTGAAGATGTAAACTCAAGACCAAATTCACATTTATTGAAGTGTTACAAGATGTTATTATTATTTACCCAATTTCATATTACTTAGGTGTTTACATATCTAACCATTTTATTTTTGACCGACTTCAAAAGAGGAGGTAATCAATTCGACTGATTTTTTTTTTGTATGTTAGTTACGCGATTACGCCCGCAATTGTGAACCGATTTTGAAAATTTCGTTTTTGTCGGAAAGCATGATATACAGGGTTGGTCCCATATAAAATTGGTGAAGACCTGATGAATATCTTAGGATCTGCCGACCAGAACTCCTCAAAATTAAACGGTCCAGCATTAATTCTTTTTGCGTTAGATTAAGTATAAGTATAATATTACAAATGGTGGGTAAAAATGGGAAAATAGTGGGAGTGGGGGGTGAGGGGGGTAGAAAATAGGTACAATTGTTAATACTCAATATCTCCAGCAGTTCTTAACCGACTTAAAAATAACTTTTTTGTCAAAGAGTATTAAATGATAGGTTAGACCAAAAAAAATATTGTGAAGACCTGATGAATATCTTTGGACGTGAAGGGCAGAACTCCTCAAAATTGAACAGAACAGCAATAATTCTTTTTACATTAGGTTCAGTACACGTTTATTACTACAAGGGGGGAGGGGATGGAAAGGGGCGTGGGAAGGGGGGGGATATATACAAATATGAATACTAAATATCTGCGACAATAAATAAATTATTTGAAATAACTTTTCTTCGGAACGAATTATATAATTAACATAATGTTGGTCACATAAAATATGGTGATGATCTGATGAATAGGTACATATCTGGAGAGCAGACCTCCACAAAACTTTGCAGAAACGCAATGATTTTTTTCATTTCATCCATCCATTAGGTTAAGTATATGTGTTTTATAACGGGTAACGAATGATTACCACGCATAAGTGTACTCAAGATCTCTCTAGCAGGTTGAGCCGATTTTAGTATTTTCTTTATCATAAAAACGAAATGACAGTGTAGCTTCCTTAAAAATCATAAAATTTCGTTTTTGAAATCATAAAGGATCACAGTGGTTCATTTTTTATATACATTGATTCCAGTTTTTCATTATATGATTACCTTTGGCATCATTGCAATGCTTATGAAAACTAAAAAGTAATAAATAAAATAATTTAACTAAAAATTAAAATACCAACTTCAATGTGCACTACAAATGTGACTACAAAGTAATAAATAATATATATTTCATTGTGCTAGTACACATTGATTAATTTTCTTATTGACTAGACTAGCCAACAAATCTTAAATACGTAACATTTTGAAGGCGGGTCGCCAAATGACGAACACGACGACCTACACTTAGATTTAATTTGTGTAAAACATCCTAGCGAAAAATACGCAATTTTACACGCAATATTAATTTGCCTTAATCTATATAAACTCACGCCATTTTCCCAGAAGGGGTATGCAGAGATTCTCCTGGTATCAACCAGGACACCCACGTTACGCCTTGCGTGTTTTGTCCCTCGGTGTGATTGGGGGCGAGAGTCTATAGTCATATCGGGTGCAAATTCCAGTCCGGTCCCTGTCCTGATAACTAATAAAAATCGCCCGTCCTTAATATATCAGCTCTTAATCAACATTGTTGAGCATCGGACTTATCTACAATCGAGCGAAACATACAAACTTAACAACCCTTCCCTTTCTTATACTTTCCTCACTATGATTCCTATCACTGTTAAAGTAAATGTATACACATATAAATATGCAAGTGACTCCAATAAGTCAATGGTGTACCCTGGAGTTGAAACCCTTGACCACTATATCTTTGATCATATGCAATAAATTAAAATTAGACCACACATATGACACATATTAATTCTATTAAAATTTCAACAAATGTACACGTAGGATCAATATGTTAAATTAATTTGTATCTTTTTACATATGGACCTAACTGAGCGCCAACGATACTTCAACAAGTAGGTAATATTCAACTGTGTTACATTACTTAAATTTGTTCTTGTTTGGCACTTGGCGACCCGCCTTCAAAGTATTACGTATTTAAGATTTGTTGGCTAGTCTAGTCAATAAGAAAATTAATCAATGTGTACTAGCACAATGAAATATATATTATTTATTACTTTGTAGTGCACATTGAAGTCGGTCTTTTAATTTTTAATCAAATTATTTTATTATATTACATACTTACATATAGGCTGTAAGACCTTTGCAATGTATTAGACACAGTCTAGCTGCTGGTGGTGATAACTCTGTTAAATACTTGTTTAGGAAAGCATTTAGGAGCAGAGTGAGTTAAAATATGTAAATCGATGGCATGAATCATGTTCATATAATTCACCACTTACTGGTAGTTGGTCTCTTATACATAAGAAGCCACTTGGGTCAGTACCACATCAATGTCTATTTCTCCTGCCAAAGAGAAGAGTAAGAGCACTTCTTATGTCTCAGGTTGGCGAGCGTAGTGGAATGCCTTATCCATGAGGTTTCGTATTGCTTACCATACGTTTATTGTATGGCCATCTCACCATTCAAATAATAATAATAATATAATAATAATAACACCCAACAGTCACATACATAGTCCTGACCCCACATTATAATGAAATATAATGAAACGGTAAAAAAAAAATTACTTAACTAGGTACATTCTTCATAAACAGTATACAGTTAGAAGATTAAGCTACTTAAATTGTCCAGCAAAATAGTGTGTATTATTGACAGATGCTTATTACAATGCCATAGATCAATTCTTTATAAAGGACAAATCCAGCCTCATTAAATACTGCATCCCGTCTGAGCTGATGTCCCAAAATACTAGCTAGACTTACTATACTCCTGTTACACTTGAATTGAGCTTCGTCCAAAATTCTCATGCTGAGGATCCTAATACTCTCAGGATCAATCAATAGATTTCTCCAATACAACATAGTCTACATGACTATTGCCAATAAACAATAAGAAATGTTGGTGGATGGAGTTATAGAAAAAAGATATACATACATGTAATTTTGTCATTCACAGTGTTGTATGCCAATTTACAAAACCAAATTATTCAGTTTAAGACTAAGATTAGACATAAATACTTAACTTACAATACTTTACATTTGGCGATACAATAATTTGACACAATAACAAAATAAGTAATAGGAATAGATCATTATAATAACAAACTTATTTAATTTAACCATTGTTAAGACAATACACATGAAACAAACCTGAAAACATTGGTTTAACACAAAGTTCTATACACATACATAGGTCAGTCATACTATGACTGTTCCTATCATAGTATAAGGTGATGACTAGGGATTGGACTATATAAACTACCCCATTATGAACAATCATTGCATATTTTGCCTAAAATCAAATGATCATGCATATTTTGAATATATTTACAATATTTTTCAGTAAGCTTCTTCACAATAAGTTGTTACAAAAAAATTGGATACTGAAACTAAAAATAAATTGCTTACATTATTGCCGGTCAAATCTATACCTATGTAAACTGCACATTTTTGTACAGTGCATACTCACACTCCTTATATTACTATACTATTTAATGGTCTATTAGGTTGTTCAATTTTAAATGAATATGTAATTTACTTACGTTTTACAATATGATATACAATCAAATCGGGAATATATAATTATAATTATATATTTTCTAAAAGAAACTTAATATTTATGTTGCCTAATTTTTTCCCAAATTTCATGTGTTTTAACTTAATTGTTATTGTTACATATAGTCTATTTCCTAATGACAATAGCTGCCCTTAGTCTTCCGAAAATTAATATCTTACTTGGGGTAATTAGTCAAGAAAAACACATTAAAATAGCAATGTTTTGATTTTAAACATTGCTATTTTAATGTAATAATATGATGTAAAAAACTATATTTAACAAAAATAAATATTATCTACATGAAAATATAAAAAATATACTAATTTTCAAACATATGTATCTTTTAAACCAAATGTTAGATACATGCAAATTATGAAGTCGTTATGACTGACTTATCAAGAATTTAGTCTTAAGAAATTGATAATGATGACACAATCAACACATTTCAAATTAAGTTTTTTTTGTTGTTGTATGTTCTGATTGAAGATATTATTTTAAATAATGATGGTTATATGGGTGTACCTAATAATTAAAATAAATAACACATCACTTTATTATTTATTATTATTTATTATATAAGTACATAATCTGTTTTTGCCCAATGTTCAATATTCATTAAAACCAATTTTACTGTATCAAATTTATCTTCAAAAACTCGACATACTTAAGACTAATTAATTGAAACTATAACTATTGGTAAATCGTAAATGCGGTTTGGTCACACTTGACTGGGAAGCATGGAGGCCTTTGCCCTGCAGTGGGACTCTTCAGACTCATAAAATAATAAATTAGTATTAGATTTAATTATTGTTAAACTGCCTCAGTGGCATATTTGTACTACAGTATGGTTACAAAGCTGAGGTCTCGGATTCAAATGCCAGGTCGGGTAAAGTGATACTGGATTTTTCCATTGATTATTAGCTAGGATAGGCTCTCTCCCATCACATCACATGATGGTACATACATAGCAAAATGTAGGTATCTTGGCACCTCAGGCTGCCACTTCTGTGACATAGATGTGTGTTTATGAATAACAACAAAATTATTTGCTATCACACAATTTTGTGTTAAAAAGTCAATCAAAGATGGTCTCGGCATTAAGTGAACGGTCCCAGTGTCTATAGAGATGATATTTTAAATAAACAAGGAATGGTCAGAAAGAGAAATTCAAAGTAAACAAAATGATTAAATTTTAGAGCTTAAATTATATGTTTTATTAAATTGTACAGTCTTCAGTCTGCGTATATGACCAAAAACAATGTTCTTTAAAGTAATTCAGGTTCATCTATATTAATAAATAGATCTATATTAATTATTTATCTATATTAATTAATAAATAGATGGATATCTACTTCCCGAATAAGATTTATTAGATAAACATGCAAAAAAGTTACCTAAACA
Source organism: Hyles vespertilio (assembly GCA_009982885.2). Taxonomy (NCBI): domain Eukaryota; kingdom Metazoa; phylum Arthropoda; class Insecta; order Lepidoptera; family Sphingidae; genus Hyles; species Hyles vespertilio. Next base: position 17,107,522 of record CM042809.1, on the reverse strand, counting down.
CTTTCTTACAAAATGTTGCCAATTTATAGAGAAACACCCATATATACATCAAGAAATAATTTGTCAAAAAAAAAATCATCAAATAACAAACTTTAATAAGATGCTGTTTGTTGTAAAAGATAATATGGGGCATACTGAAAATATAAATGTTTTTGCTGATACAGCATGAGTGGATCCATAAACAGTAAACTATTATGCTTTGACAATTAAGAAATTGATTACTTGCATTATGGGATTATGAAGAGAAAAATAGATATATTTGACACATAATGTTCACTTTGAAAATACAAATTAATATTTATAATAACATTAAAAACGTATATATTTCATTACTGTAAAAATAACCAACTGAAAGAAAACCTTTGCTTAGAAACAATTGTAGTGAATGCAACGAAAACAGTAGCGCGAATTTGTAGGTTATGTTTACAAGCTGCAAGTGTAAAACGTTCCTAACAAATCAATTTATAATATGTATTTAACTTCAACCATAACCAAGCGATTTTAGATAAGTAAAAAGTAATGTGCATAGAATTTAATACAGTTAAAATAAGATTATAGCGCGTAGCAAGTACTCTATGACAACCCATACACAATACTGTCGTGTTACTTTCCCTGATCATCAATCGCGGTGTAAATAAAACTGTACATACCAAATGAATATTCAGCAGGGTACCACTATTTGTATTCACAATTTTCTACAAAAAATATCACTTCAATCACTCGACACTGATACAAAACACTCACGTAAACACGTTCACTAATGTAACGATAACAAAGCCCTAAACTTTTAAGTATCCCAATTAGAACAACTTATATAACAGTTCACTGATAACAGTCTATTAATAAAATCGACACATAGTACATTTTAATCACAACAACTTTTAATATTTCTCAAAATAGTAAACAATCTTAGAGTGACACAATTGCAACCATAGATTCACGGCGTTAAGACGGACGACCACAAATAACGGAATACAGTTTCTATCTACGCAGAATGTTATGACATTGAATATATAATTATTATTTTAAACAACTATTAATATTAAAGTCTTGTATTTCCAAAACGTAAGATTATTACAGATTTGTGTTATAATAAATATATCACTTTTAAACTTCATACTTGTTTATGTATTTGTTATCGATGCCATCCACAAGATGGCGTTACACACGTACTTGCAACTAAAATACGTGTATTAAAATAAAAATAAGTCAAATTATTGGTAATATGACCCATTATTATCCATTTAAATTTAAAATAAACGAAATAATTCCATTGAATTGTTTTAACAATACTTAAAATCACAAAAAACTAATATAAAATACAGCTAGCGCCATCTATTAATTCGTAATCTCATACTCATAAAAACGCTGATTAAAATGTGTAGTTCCATGGCATTCTTATGATAAATGTTAATAGTGTAATAAAAATCTTATATGTAATATCTAGTGGTCTATTCTTTGTGTATTACATTCTCCCTCTTCAACCACGGCAAGTCTACTGCTGATCATAAGCCTCACCCAAGTATTTCCAGAAACTAAGTACACACTTACATGTTTGTTATTGTCAAACACTAGAAGGTACCAGCGCCGGATCTAGGTATTTTTCGAGGCGGGGCAAAAACTGAAAAATGCCGCCCCCCCCCCCCCCCCCGCCTATATTTTTATCTTAATCATCATCATCATTTTTAGCAACCAGACGCCCACTCAACACAGGCCTTCGGGAAAAAAACGTCATTTTACCACCATGTTAAGCATTTTACACGCTTTATATTAGCGTCACTTTTGAGGGTTAACGTCACACACGTCTGTAGGCTTTGACTCTAGTTTTCCTACACGTGATCCCTGGGTACTGCCAAATGAGTGACACAGTTCGTGCTGGTAGGACTTATGTGTCCGTCTGAGTAGCGATCACCGTCCACGGGGCGTAAAGACCGTCATAGTGATTTTGTACGTATTTTTGATCGCTCTTGAAGGGAGGAGTGTTGACCCGCCGGCCAAAGAGACAGTACAGTACAAGAGCCCAATCGTGGCTAACCACCACGAGGTGCTGCCTCACCATGTCGCACATAATCTTGGGTGGGTACGTCGTGCCGGTTGGTGACCGGATGTGGCCGACCTTTAGCGACATGCCGACCCTTTCATGCCGGTGCCCATTCGGCCTACTTAATGCCCGGACTTTGGCTTCTCGATGCCTCTTCATCAAACCCATCCCTTCAACCTCATGACAGCGCAATTAAACAAAGCAGGTCTTTCAGCGGTGCATAACCCCACCATAGCGTTCACTATGGAGTTCACCATTATCCAAACGACCTTAATGCCGTCCACCACCATCTCGAGACGGCCTAGTCTGCTTTGCTCTTCTTGATGGAGACGCGGATTCGTTGTCCGGCAGAATATTCCTACCTGCTGTACCCCGGTTATTCGATTGAAGAAAGTTTCAAGCCTAAAGCCGGGGTATGCTTGTATGTATGTTCGGTTGGACATGTACTGTCACCGTTTAAGCTGCATGGAGGGCCCTTCCTTCTCCGCTTTGTGTTTGCACGTTAATCTTGGTTGCCTGAGCCGTATCAACGTGTGCCTTTACAGGTCTCACAACGGGGACGATAAGACGACTCGGCTGTTTAGGTATCTCGGCCATGTGGCTGATGGCGGGCGGACGCAGTTCCCGTCGGCTGAAATGGTCTTGGGGGATTTCAATGCACATCACAAACTATCGCTGGGCTCCTCAAAGACTGGTTCAGTCGTACATTTATCCTGGGCTGTTTAAAAAAACAATGGTGGTTGTATCATTGAGATAAAACGACGTATGGCGATGGCTAGAGGGGCAATGGAGAAGCTCAGGAAAATATTGAGGAATCGTACTACTACAAAGGCTACTAAAGATCAGGCTTGTTCGAGCACTTTGTCGTATTTCTGTACGCCGCTGAAACATGGACGTTACGGGAGAAGAAAAATGTAGATTCCCTAGAGATGAGGTGTTGGAATGCTTGGAATATCAGGTCCGAATTCCACACAAATGTTTCAAGAACTCGGCATCAAGTAGCGTTTGGCATTGGCACAATAAAGATAAATTAAACTACGAGTTAACACTTTTTATGCCTAAAATATTGTGCCAACAATGAGCGACTCTTTCAGCTTGTATGCTGCGATATCACCTGAATAATACCGCAGCGCTGGTTTTCAAAGAGAAGCTCAAGTGACACACAGACGTCCAGTCGGTACAAAAACAAATATTATGGCGGATATTATAAGGATAGCCTTGTCAGGCCTCAAAACTTCCAGGTCTGATTCAAACTCAATTTCCTAAAAACGGGGTGAATACAATACCTTTTTTTTTATCGATATCTACGTGGAGATCATAAGGTGCATGTCGGGGTCTCCAGCCTTCCAATCTGGCGCACGGGGACAATTATTGTCCGTCTGTATCAGCCCATATACGTCCCACTGCAGGGCACGGGCCTCCTCTACAATCGACTACCGATTGAGAGTGGTTAGGCCATATAGTCGAACCCGCGACCACCGTGAACATGTTGGCAGTCGCGTCTAGTCCGTTTACCAACAGGCCACCACGCACGTTTGTCCGTACCGCATAGATTATTGTCCGTACCGCATAGATTTTGCAGCCAGGCTGGATTCCTGAAAAAATCTAAGAAGATTTTTTGCCGGCATACCGACTAAATCTCATGGTAACCATCGCAGGTATTACGGACGATAGGCGATGCGGATGAGCGAGTAGCACCTAGTTGAATCGCCGTGCTACCCGGCGCACTTCCTAATATGGCTCCTCACAACTTAGGTAGGCGTAGATTTTCTCTGCAACGGAAACCCTAACCGTGGGCGTCCGCTATGAAGCCACGAGTTCTGCCGCACATATTAGAGTTGGCCAGCTACCCCAATGACCCCTATTAATCGTCTCTTACGACAGGCAAAGGAAACCGTGGAGGAATTTTGCCACTTTACCACTGGGTACCAATTTACCACTGGGTGCGTGAAAACAATAAATAACCAATTAAAAAAAAAACAATATTCTTAGCAAGGAACTCTAAAGACTAAAATCAATGTTAATACGTGTTTTTTCACATTTAAGCAAGATTTTTTATAATGTATCACTATTGGAATATTTTATAATATCCAAGTATAGATATTTAATAAAGTGTTTATTATTAAATTGTCAACGTGGAGACGTGGGAACATATTACTGAAATATTTTAACTATTTTTAATTTTCAAACCCCATTTTTTCAGTGTGTAAAATATTGCATTTTATTATTTCAGTAAATCAAAACAAAAAAAATTGGCCCAGATTTGCCGCCCTAGGCTCCAGCCTACTCAGCCTACTAGTAAATTCACCACTGCCTGTACCACATAAAAGACGTTCGTTCTTCGTTCGGTTAATCAACTAAAACTAACTAGTAAACACAAATTGGGTATTTGAAACTAAACGTAATTGTTGAGATGGATAAATTACATTCCAAATATTTAGTTTTCATCTCTTTTTCACGCGCCCCTATCGCATAATCACAAATTCGCGCACGGCAAAAAAAAGTGGTGTTACGTTATTGATGACTTTTGTAGTTGTCTCCCAAGATTCAATTTGCCGCCCCCTGAACTTGCCGCCCGGAGCACAGACAGAATCCATGGGAAGCGACAGCTCAACTGTCGCGTTTCGTTCGGTAAGTGAGATTGACGGATTCTCAATAGGGTAGGGGTACCCTCTTCCCATTCTTTTTCCTTCCCGTTCCCCTCTCGACTCCTTACTTAATGCTCCGGCAACACATCCATGATCCAAGTGTTATGGATATTCATGGGGACAGTGATAACTTACAATCAGGTGACTTGTTTGCTCGTTTGCCGAAACTATACAGGGTATATCAAGACTGCTACCGAAAACGAAGCCGGGTGGTAGTTTAAGCGACTTCAGACACAATGCAACAGAAAAAGTTGCAAAAAAAAAGGGACAATTTTTTTTTGTTATTTTTTTCCTATGGCCATATTTGGGTGGTAAATACATTTTTTCCTAAAATAATATACCCTTTATATATACCCTTTTATTTATAAATACTCTAAGGTATAAAAGAGTTTAAATTATTATTTTAGCAAAAACTATGGATTTACCACCCAAAAATGACGATATTTAAAAAATCATAAAAAAAATTGTCGCGTTTCTAGGCGAAATTTTTAATTGCATTGTGTTTGTAGCCACTAAAACTACCACCCGGCTTCGTTTTCGGTAGCAGTCTTGAGATACCCGGTATAATAGGTAGGAACTGTAGATAATGAAGGTTTTGCTTGAAACATATATATATTTTTTACATTTACTGAGGTATTCTAAAAGTAGGTAGGTAGTAGGAATATATAGTAAATGAAACAAAATTAAATAAACTTGTTTATTTCAAGATAATTTGTACTTTATGCCATGATTACATAATGTTAAGCTAGCAGAACTTACGATAAACAATCAAAGGTGGCTTCGGTATGTTCCCGTTTAACAAGTGACAACTATTATGCTGCATATTGTGACCGGTGTTACGTGGCGAAATGAAACAGTGGTCTTAAAATTTTAGGTGGTACAGATGCCTCCAACTGACCGGACAGCTTCAGCAGCGCAGTTGGTTATGTGCTGGCTAGGAAACGTGAGACCCCCTGATCTGATCGATTCGTCGTTAACCAATGAGATAATATACTAGAGGGGACACTGCAAACAAAATGTTTGTAACAAAATGAAGGGTACATTGTATTTCTGTCTCCGTCACGCCTACGAAGTAACATATCTTTCCTCTCGCTTCAATGTGTACCCGTGTGCACGCACCATACGCACAGATTTTATTCCCGATGTCCGCTCTAGTATAATACCTCAATGTCGTTAACTGTTAAGGGGCCCTACTATATTCGTCCGGACGAACGAACGAACGAAGTTCGAAACTTCGGACAAACGAAGTTTTTTATACGATACGAATTTACCTACATAAATCTTATGGTCGGTATTGATTTATAGTTACGGTGTACGTTATACAAATTCCAACTTTTACAGAATAGATACATTCGTATCGTATAAAAAACTTCGTTTGTCCGAAGTTTCGTACTTCGTTCGTTCGTTCGTTCGGATGAATATAGTAGGGCCCAACATTCGATCTTAGTGTGGGATCAGGAATGTATGTATGACAGTCGAAATAAACTGCTTTTTTTATGTATTGTGAGAATATAATCAAAGGATTATTTATTCACTGGTGGTAGGTCTCTCATATATGTGAGGCCATCTGGGTAGGTACCACCGCAATGTCTATTTCTCCCGTGAAACAGCAGTGTCAATGCACTGTTGTATTTCGTATTGAAGGGGATTGTAGCCAGAGTAACTACTGGACATATTGACACTTAACATCTTATGTCTCAGGATGGCGAGCGCAGTGGAATTTTGCTACTGTTTTTGAGCGGTCGTATCGCTTACCATCAGGCGAACGGCTTGCTCGTCTCGCCATTCATTGCAATAAAAAAGGATTAAAAGGATATTCATGATCCAAACGTTGTGGGTGTGAGGAGCAGTGATCACTTACGATGAGTTGACCTGTTTGCTAGCTTGTCGGATGAACAATGACGAAAAACACAATCCTTATCAGTCTTCTGTGTCAGACCATATACATACATCCCGCTGCAGGGCACGGGCCTGTTCTACAATCGAGAGTTCGATTGAGTTTTCACCACGCTGAGCTAGTGCGGATTGGCGGACTTTACACACATGGTGTGTGTATGCGATGGCGCTATGGTATTTCTTCACGAGTTTTCCCTTAACCGATATAGTGCGTGGTAATTAACTATTAATACACACGTTATTCTATGGTATGCAAGTCCGCCAACCCGCACTAGGCCAGCGTGGTGGACTATATGGCCTAAATTATACTTTCGCTTGTAGAGTAGGCCCGTGCCCTGCGGTGGGACGTATATGGGCTGATACATTACAATACAATATACATGTAACTCCGCAGTCAGAGGTATGCACCAAGATTCGAAACCGCGACCGCCCTGAATATGTTGTTAGCCGAGTGTGGTCCGTTTACCAACTGTACCACATACTTCTTCACAATTATTATCTGTTTTACTCGACGTAAACAGAATCTGTATAAATTTGCATATTACTTAAGCCGCATGTCGACATCGCAAGGGCCCTAGCCGATTCGCTTTTAAATAGGTATGGATTTAAACACCCAACATATGAACGTTATGAGAATATTCGAAAATATTCATTTTATTGTCGTGATGCGTCATCTATCGATTTACGACAGAGTATATATACCTTTATGACAATGCCAATAGATGGCATTAAACTATGGAAATATTTAAGGTATTTAAATTATTATTCTACTTTACTAGCGGCCCGTCCCAGCGTTACCTGGATGTAGGAATTATCTGGTTCCATCAACACCATATTATATACTTATTATTTAGGGCATTTTCTTTTATAATATATACCAAAACTCGACGTCGGACTCGGCTATTCTAACATCTCAGTTTCTTCCCAGCATGAACTGGTCTGCATAATCCCGTTCCGTTCAGTCATTTCCATTTCTTCAGCTACTCAAGTAATTTCAGTTTATAATCTAGAAAATCTACACTATAAGACCCATAGCAATTCCCCTTATGCGTACATAGGGACCCTCAGATATTGATTTGATTTATAACGAATATAGCTTTTCGTAATAGCTCCCCTGAATTAATCAGGAAAGTAGGCCCGAAAGTTATTAAACAGTAGGCCCGAAAGTTATTAAACAGTAGGCCCGAAAGTTATTAACAGTAGGCCCGAAAGTTATTAAACAGTAGGCACGATAGTTTCGAGGTCGATCCTTGTTTCAGAATTTGAATTAGTCAATAATTGCGACCGAAATAGCCCCTGTACACAATGGCCAATGTTCATGTGAATGATGTCAACGCAACTACATGATCGCGACACTCATTAGTGATCACCTTCCAAGACAATTGTACGCATATGAGCCATTACACGCTACTAGTTTTTACCCGCCGCGCCGGCCGCAGAATGCAGATATATTACCTATATGATATATACATTATAAAAAAAAAAGCACATTTTCACGGAGCGGTTTATGCCCACTGTGCAAGTCATATGTATCAGCATTCTGCGGGCCCGCAACCAGTGGCCGCGTGTGCAATCGGCATCATGAGAACACTTGGTATGCTTGCACATGTAGATACCGATCTACAAACCAACCTAGGGCTAGGCTTTAGTTAATCAAGGACGAACTGTTTGAATAAGATTGCCCAACCGCCTCTAATTTTGAATTACTAGCACGAATTGTATGGCTTTTACAAAATTTTGTCAGTTTACCATTTATTTAGGATGAATCATGTAAATTAGAATTTTAGGCCAAACGAGTAGGCAGAGGTCTACTCCCCAATACAAAACCAGCGACTTATGAACTAGGCAGACAATTTCTATACCCAATTAAATCCTTCCAGGACTAAAATTCTTGGAACAGATCCCTGTATAGCGCCTATTTACCATCAATCTGGGCAACTGTATTAACGATATCATTAATTACCTCCATAAATTACCGTAGCATACTCTTCAGCTTCCGGAACCATACCATAGCCAGTTTACATCAAGATTACTATTACCTTCGACGCAATTCTTAGATTACCTTGAAAGTTACCTTCAAATTACCTTTAACCAATCTTATACCTTACAGAGCAACTTTACCAGGGAACCTTGTACCGTGTACCGCGTTTACCTTACCGTACCTTTCAATTACCTGTTTACCTTCAAAACCTTTACAATCTTACCTTCATAACTATACATTTTACCTTCATAACTATACCATTTTACCTTCATAACTATACCATTTTACCTCAGAACCAACCAATCAATCATTACCATGATCACAAATAAAAAACGATGCAAGACACCGAATTTTAATAAAGACCGCATTTCATCGAATGTAATCGAACGAAATGCTGCCTTGAGATGACATACATACCTGCAACAGGTAAACTGTTAACTATAGCTATCTACTTATTCTAACTTACAAATTTCATTCTAAACTACGGTACTTACATGACCACGCTACATTGTTGCAATAAAAAAAAGCGGATCATGTAAGTAAAATAAATCGAGAAGTTGACAGATTTTAAATCCATCTATCAACTACTCGTTACAAGGAATTGCGAACCTACCTTGTGCGTCGCCTACTGCTCCACCTTCACCACCTCCAGTTAAATTACCATCGCCAGTTGCAGAGCCATCAAAACCTGTGATCGAAAATTTCAAGTTAGTTTTGATTCAATACAAGGAAAACCCATTTGAAAATTGGTAAATGTATTTACCGGTCATTTCCATATTCGAGTCATCTTCACCGAAATTTGTTTCATCATTGTTCGTGCCATCGTCATCATCATCCCACATGCTTTCGTTAACGAATTCCGGTTCCATTTTGGGGGCCACAGCGTTATTTTCATCCTCGTCAGGTATCGTTACAAATTCCTCTTTAGCTGATCCAGATGGTCCGGCTTCTAATGGGTCCACACATTTTCGTTTCGCAGGTCCACTTTGTGAAGATGATGAATTATTCGATGCTATTGATGGCCTATTTGGTCTCTTAACGGCTACTGGAGTTGAGGAGGGCTTAGAATCTAAATCAGTCTCTAACTTAGTCATAACAGATTGCCTTTGTTGTGACGACCTCGGGCCTGGCCTCGACGTCGGCTTTGGTTTGGATGGCGTGGAACTTTCTTCATTTTGATTACCGGTTAAACCTTTCACTTGAAGCTGTTCCGCGGTACTAATAAACGATGCTAATTCTTCTTGCTTAACATTAACTTCACCTTGGTACATAAACTGTAATAAGTCTCTTAACGCTGAATGACTAACATCTTTTAAAAATACTGCAACAAAAGAACATATTTAGTTATTAACATGATAATAAAAAAGAAATTTTAAATTTACAGAATCAGACTTACCTATCGGATGTTGTGTTGGATTCATTTTGAACATTTCTTGGAAATAGGGAGAACATACTGATAAAACTAATTTGTGTGCCTGTAATAATCTGCCTTCGGCAGCCAATGTTACATCTACTAGATCTCCACGCGACAGCAGGCCGTGAAAGCCTGCCGACATATTTGCATGGAAATTGTTCCAACATAGTGAAAATTGTTCGTCCGACGCCATGATGGCGGCGACTTCTTGTTGAACCTGCAACAATAAATAGACGATAAGTAAACGTTACACAAGTTACAAATAATAAATTCATACATTTAAACCAATGCTAAATAAAAACACACCTATCCTAAACTTTGTACTTTATAATTCCGATATTAGAAACATTTGAAAAATAATAAAACAATGTTTCTAATGAAGCACTGCACACTGTTTCATCCCACGTCCTCCCCGTTTGAGCGCTGTTCACGATATGATGACGCAGGGCGACGTATGCTGTGTCGTCACAAGGACCAGCGTCAAACTACAAACTCCCCACAACTATTTAAATTCATTTTCTCTATACCACAACATTGAAAACAGACTTTAAATCATTTAACGCAAAGTTTTAGAAATTCTTTTGAATTTGTAGTGATATTTTCGTAATTATTATACATATCTGATCCAATATAAAAATACCCCGAACTGACAACTAATTCCATGTTGTATCCATGCAGCGCAATGTCGCAAGACTCGCAAGCATGCTGTACATATTTTTAATTCGACTACAACCAATGATGTTTTAATAAAGATGACGCATATCCATATTGCGTGATGTTTAAAAACTGTACTGCTATGCATATACATACTTATTTGTTAATACTTTATGACAATTTTAGTGAATAAAACAGATTATACAGAAAGTACGAGACGAAAAGAGATAGCATTGCGCTATCCAAACATAGAATCGAAGCGATAGAAACAGAAGGGTGACGATAAATAAAACAACCTATTTGGTTTTATAAGTATTTAATATATTAACTTTGAGGTTGCTACATGAGTCTACCTGAAATAAATATATTTTTATTTGCTTACAAACTTGATAAAATAAAAAAATAAATTGATTGCCGTTTTTTATATTAGTTTATGGTAAACATGCAGTGAAAAATGTCTCTTATTAATATTTTTTGTTGTTGTAATGATGACAAGTGATACGACCGCTCGTGGACATAAGCGAAACCAAGACACCTTAAATTACAAAGTAATGCTTGGCATTCACTGCGCTCGCCATCCCGAGACATAAGATCTTAAATATAAGTACAGCGATCACTCGGGAGAGAATGTCCTTTGAACCGGAACATAACATGGCATTTAAACTGCCGTGTGGCGGGGGAAATAGACATTGCGGTGGTACACATGGTGGTAACGTATGAGCAACCTGCCACTAGTAAACAACCGATACTACAACCGATGGTGCAGGTTTTTAGGTGGATATATATATATTTTCTTGGTTGTATATTTTTATTCATAATTAAATGTGCTAAACCAATATTAATCAGTTTTAAAGGCATCCAGTCACGATCCCCTCTTTTTGTCCGAGCTGTGCTTAGTGCATATCCATTTACGTCTCAAAAGCTCATCACGTGGAAATCTGGAAACATTCAATGATATATGTAAATATAGTTATTCAAAATATATGGGGAGGCTAATGTATTTTGTAATGTTCGTGGTTGGATTAAGTTATTTATTATGAAATAATTCATAAAAAATAACTTAATCGTTTTAAATATGATTGAATTAGAAACAAATATACAACTATCCAAATCCATTCAAACTTTCATCGTCAATTTTCTGTATGATCGGTTTCGCTTCTGACTTGTTAATCTATGACGTACGCTTTTTGTCCCTATCGCACTTCACAATCTTTGTATTAGGCGATCCTTCTTACACAATTGAAGGCGGTGTTTACTAATTTAAAATAAAAATTAAATTTTGTGTGGTTTTATATACTTACGTATGGTGTGTAGGTCCAATTTAGTTTCATATTTTTGCACCATTGTTTTAACACTTTTAAAACACACAATTCGACACTTTAGACAATATTTTCGAAATAAATTATGTTGACAGCACTGAGGTCTTCCCTCTGTCACCGTTGCTATGCGACTAGATGAAATTACACCAATTGCCCGAATTTGAACGCCTCACTTTTGAAGTGCTAGTGCGATATCTACGTCGTATTTGTATAATATATCATTGACTACAACGTATTATGGAGGTAATTGGTTGATGAATAGTGATTGATTGATCAATTAACTAGGCGCATTGAGGTGTGTATACTGTAGTGTATTGATAAATTCATACTCTTAGTGTTGTGTATTGATAAATTCATACTCTTAGCATCTGTCGTCTCGAACTATACACTACGCGAACCAAGGGTGAGTGAGATAGATATAGAAGGAGATAGATCATAGACGTGGAGGACGGAACGGGGTGTGAAGACGTGGTGTATAGCAAACGAGCCGATAAATATTAATAATTGTATTCTACTACAATGTTACACATATTAACCGTAAATAGTGATTATTACACTTAGCATCTGTCGTCTCGAACTATATGTAGTGTATTGATAAATTCATAATCTTAGCATCTGTCGTCTCGAACTATACACTACGCGAACCAAGGGTGAGTGAGATAGATATAGAAGGAGATAGATCATAGACGTGGAGGACGGAACGGGGTGTGAAGACGTGGTGTATAGCAAACGAGCCGATAAATATTAATAATTGTATTCTACTACAATGTTACATATATTAACCGAAAATAGTGACTATTACACTATACACTTTGCGAACCAAGGGTGAATGAGATAGATATAGAAGGAGATAGATCATAGACGTGGAGGACGGAACGGTGTGAAGACGTGGTGTGTAGCAAACGAGCCGATAAATATTAATAATTGTATTCTTCGATCAAATATATACTAGATACACAGTTCCCTGTAAAAGTTCTGTTAAAAAGTGGCACCGATGCTTGACATGAAAAAAAGTAAATAAAAAGATCACATATTCGAAATATATTAACACAAATTCCACCTTATTCCTGGAGCTTAAAGTAGCTTTTTACATAATATTGTCTAAAGTTCTGCGACGTTTTAGAAGCAACGGTCGGTGCGAGACTGAAGGCAAAAGAGTGCTTAAGCACTCTTTTTTGGTGCCATTTTCTAAGCGCTCATGTTGTATCTAGTGTATATTTGATCGAAGATTGTATTCTACTACAATGTTACACATATTAACCATAAATAGTGACTTTTACAGTCACTATTGAATATTTATGGTAAATATGTGTAATATTGAAGTAGAATACAATTATTAATATTTATCGGCTCCTTCCTTGAAACATTTTTCCTTTATTTACGTGAATAATTCATGGAAGTTGTAGTGTATTGATATATTCATACTCTTGGCATCTGTCGTCTAGAACTATACATAACGCGAACCAGGGGTGAATGAGAACAGATATAGATGTTGAGGGAGGCACGGTGTGAAGACGTGGTGTACCTATAGAAACGAGCCGATAAATATTAATAATTGTATTCTACTACAATGTGACACATCTAAACAATAAATAGTGACTATTACAGTAACCATATCAGTAGATAGTCTACAATAATAAATTGATAAATATAGTTTACCCTTAGGCCGTTTGTCCACCACTGCCGTCACCGGACCGCCACAAAAAACGAGATGACGGCGCTGATTTAGCGATACATATATTTACTATGGCCACGTGTCTACCGCACGCCCGTCACCCGAGAACCGTCATCCCGGCCGCCGATGTTTCGAGTACTTCGGCGTAACCGCTAGAACTTGGCACGATTTTATGACGGGCCAGTTTTGCCTATCATAAAATTTGTATAAAAATAAATAAAACGATATGTGTATATTTATACGTTCATTGAAGTTGTAAATAGTAAAGACTGTTTGTGTCCAAAGATTAAATTTAAAAAAATGCCTGGCGCGATGTCTGCGTCATTTTGGAGGCCAACTTTGAAAACATGGACACTCTATAGTAGTTAAAAACTTGTGTTCATACTGCCGCAACTTGTCGTGACGTACATAAAACGCTCCTGTGATGTATCGTTCACGTACTAACGGATGAATCCAAAATTTTTCATTGCCTACGCCTTTGTGAGTACAAAAGCAGAAGAAACAGTAGTCCCCAGTTGAAGCTAGCCATCCTCCTACTTTATTTTATTTATGCTAAAAAGGAAAAAGCGATTACCACGCACGGCAAAGTGAGCCACCGATATATCGTCGCGGTGGTCGCACGATTGCCGTCACGTCGCCTTAAACACGGCCAGAAATAATCTCGTTCTGGGTGACGGTCCGGTGACGACGGTGATGGACAAACGGCCTTAGAGTATTTATATATAGAAGGAGCGCTGTCATACATTTGCGACTTCAAAAGCGTAGATATTTTCTTGTTCGTAATGACTTTTCCACGGAAAATATATTAATAAATAAACGGAAATTAACTATTCCCGCTACATTGTTTTTAGTTATCATAATACAAAATATTATTAATGGGTGAAAGGAGAGTGTGAGTGAGGTGGATGAGGGTGAAAGGAATACCGAAAGCCTATGTGGACATTATCAGAGACATGTACCTCCGATCCGAGTCCTTCGTTCGGACCGCCGTTGGCGATACGAATCCTTTCCCGATTGATGTCGGTGTGCACCAAGGCTCGGCGCTGAGTCCATTCCTCTTTAGTGTTGTGCTCGACGCCAATACGTCTCACATCCAGGACCCTGCGCCCTGGTTGTTGATGTATGCCGATGACATTGCACTGGTAGAGGAGGACCGGCGACTTTTGGAGCGCAAGGTCAACCGGTGGAAGGAGACACTCGAGAGCGGTGGTCTGAAGTTAAATGTGGCGAAGACCGAGTACATGGCTTGCGGGAGTACGGACCCCCAAAGCATCGTGATAGGGAACGAACTTGCCGTGAAGACGGACAAGTTCAAGTACCTTGGGTCCGTACTGCATGAGTCCGGTGACATCGACCTTGACGTCAAAGCCCGTATAAGCGCTGCCTGGGCTAAGTGGAGGGAGGTCTCAGGCATACTCTGCGACCGCAGGATGCCGATGAGGCTCAAGGGTCTCATCTATAAAAGCATCGTGCGGCCGGTGCTCCTGTATGGTTCTGAGACGTGGCCTGCCCTCAAGCGGCACGTCCAGGAGGTTCACGTCGCGGAGATGAAGATGCTGCGGTGGATGTGCAACGTTACACGTTTGGACAAAATCCGTAACGAGCACATCCGTGGCAGTCTTGGTGTCCGCGATGTGGCTGATAAACTCCAGGAATCCCGCTTGAGATGGTATGGTCACGTCCTAAGGAAACCGCAGGAGTACGTCGGTAATGTGTGCCTGAGCCTCAATATTCCCGGACCTCGACCACGGGGTAGACCCAAGAAGCGCTGGCTCGATGTCGTCAAGGAAGATATGAGGGTCAATGGTCTTACTATTGAGGATGCCGAAGATCGGGCGAAATGGAGGAGAATTTGCCGGAAGGCGGACCCTGGCACCGGCCGGGATAACGCCAGGTAGAAGAAGAAGAAGAATACAAAATATTATTAATAAATGTAAAATAAAACTCACCCTTGCCTTATTATAATTTATTACGCTCCAAATTCAAATATATTATATTTTGTACTTAAAAAATATTCCGGAATGTTTTCGGAATTTCAACAATTGAATTGCTTGCAACATTGAATAAAAAGGCGTTCAAAAATTTAAAAATATGAATATTTTTCTGTAAAATGATGTATATTATTTATTGTTATTTAATAAGAAATCTGGGGGCACGGTAGTGCCCCCTCCAAGTCGAGCTAATAAGCGGCACAGTCGTACCATCATTTTCTCGATGCAATTCAGACCATCTTCAACCCCCCATAACATAACATAACTTCGTTGTGGTTAAGAGGCCTGAATTTTTTGGCCAATAGCATTATGTATAAATTGTACGATACATTTTGTTTTCATTAGATGGCCAAGTCGATCTATTTATTTACAACGTAAATAACTTTTAACATTGATATGATAATAAGTTACGTTATAACTTTATACAGAACTTCCCTTAATAAATAAATTAATCAAAGGAATAAATAAATTAATCGACGTGGTTGTAATAGTCTCTATTTACGGTTAATATGTGTAACATTGTAGTAGAATACAATTATTAATATTTATCGGCTCGTTTGCTATACACCACGTCTTCACACCCCGTTCCGTCCTCCACGTCTATGATCTATCTCCCTCTATATCTATCTCACTCATCCTTGGTTCGCGTAGTGTATAGTTCGAGACGACAGATGCTAAGAGTATGAATTTATCAATACACTACAGTGGTATTACATGGATCTCACAACTTTTTGCGGTAGAAAAACTGAGCTGCGAGACTTGGTATTTTTTTACAACATGTTTTTATGGGATTGGATTGATTGTCGGTGATAAACGAATACACAGTTAATAATTAACACCTAAAATAAATTTGGATGAAATTCGAATAGCGTTAAACTACATTTTTTGATTTTTCCTTTTCATGTAATTCATGCGTATTCCAAGCTGTCACAAGTCTCACTGTATATAGGGAAAGAAAAAGGTGGCCGCGGCACCACCATTTTTATCCACGTTTTTGAAGTACCAGCGCTCCCTCTATATTTATATACTCTAAGAGTTTACCCAAAAATCATGTCATTGTGGAAAACCGTAAATAGTAACATATCTCACATAAAACAATCAAATCCAAACGCAAAATATAGGAAAATCACAACACTAATGTACGCACATCCCAAGCTTTACAAAATAGAGCCATCAGAAAATAAGCAGGACGGCGATATAAGACCGCTCTAGAAAAGCTTGCCAAACAAAATAGAACTTTAAATCATTGGGACTGAATTCGCAGAGAGTTTACATGTTGTTACGGCAGTATTGCCAGAGCAATCAAAACTACCTCGTTTTGTGTGGTTTATTTAAATATAAAAATAAAAGCCTTATACATATTACATTTTTAATACTTTGGCTATTGGTAAAATGATAATGAAACAATTACGAGAAAAGGGTAAGAAACAAGAATGGATTGCAATTAATAAAAGGACAATGGCGAAATCGTATTTCCATGAACAACGCGTTTAGAAATATCATACTTGCTAATAATAATATTATTATTTTTCGTGACTTTTCAGCATACTCATTATAGTTGTGTAACGATGTTTAAGTTTCACAATAAAATAAAAAGCTTTATTGACTATTTTGTATGGGTGTGAGATTTTTTCAGCAATGGCGTAAGGTCTTTTAAGCCGCCAAAAAATTTTTTTCATTGAATCTCGCAAAATCTGTTATAAAAAATTGCTTTATTTGGTAAAACAAGTGCGGTAAAGATTTATATCATAGCCCTAGTTCACCAAATAACATTTTTAAGAAAATAATAGTATTTCAATTGAAAATGACAAATAGAACATAACCTCAATATCTATAAATTAAAAACGTTTAGTAAGTAATGTAGACTTTTTCATCAGTATTTCTCAACACATTATTGTTTAGGAACGGCAGCGGAATTCACTTATATTTTTTTCACCAATAAACGCTCTAAATTTACATCAACTAAAATCATGTATGGAAATCTGCCATTGTCCTTATTGTCTTTTAACGACTTCAATATGATTGATTCTTTGAGATACTTATATTGTTCTAAACATCGATATCAATGTTACACTAGATAAGACGTTCTTTGTAACAAACGTGTCCCACCCAAGTGCGGTGCATGCACCGCACACGAATCAGTCTGCCGCGTGACAGCTACGCAGCAGTACGCCTCTTTGTATAAACTTTTATGTAATTTATTTTGATGTTTCCCCGTCAAACCGACAGCAAAATTTTCTGAAGTTACAATAAAATTAAAGAATACAACGTAAGTGATATAATATTGTAGAATAATGTCGATAATACAGATCTTTTATTTATTAATGGATTAAATATATTTTAGAGCTCGTTAAAATACAAGGTTAGGTCCTTAATCGTATATCTCATTTCCGCGCATAAAAATTGCCCGTCGAGTGAGAGAGACGAACTATATAAGATATAGATTATTCAAGGGACATTCATATCAGAGGACCAAATAGGCATAAACTATTCGAATACATTACAAATACAAATATGTAGGAAAAATGTAGTTGCAAATTGATTTCAGTATTTTATTTTATTCATATCTTATTAATTAATAACTCAAAATATGTGTGTTGTATGTATGTTTTGAAACAGTGGATAGTATTTAGACTCCATTTCTTAATATGAATTTCTTAATGGACTATTCGAACCCATTGATTGTTATTGAAGACTTATATCATTTAAAATTGTTCTTACGCGTCGGTTACGAAAAAAGGAGATCGTTATAATATTTGTCCAGAATTATTGGAATGGATATAAGTGGCTACCATGAAAACATACCTATAATTGTTCAATTCATTTTCGACACGAAGATTTCAGATATTCCAAATGCGGTAGTCATTTTTGAAAACTTCTGTTGTACCATTCCTTTTGTCTATTAGTCTCGAAAAAAGTTTATCAGCTTGTTAAAAATTCATGAATGTTATTGTAATAAATGTCAGACTGATTGTACGCTGATTGACTGCTTGTCAGACTTGTACACTTGTTACGCCCAAATACTGGAACGCAACTTAAATATAACTTGCGCTTAACTACGTTAATCCCGATTAAATGTACTGGCTAAGTGGGTAGTGCGCTGTTAAGAGCAACTTATTATTTGATTGACGTTCCAGTATCCGGGCGTAAGAGTATTTAATTTCATTTACATCATTTCCATGAATTATTCACGTAAAAAAAACCATTAGAAATATATTATTTCTATGACGGTATTGATACTTAGGCAAAGCTATTATTGACATGAACTGTCTTGTCTGTCTAATAATCTTTGATCATAATTTGTAATATTCAAGTAAACGTCTAGATGTCGCTACTGAGCTTTTGACAAATACGGGACAAATAGTTTCTATGACGCGCCTCGTCTATCGGTAGAATTTAAGTCAATGGTTCTAAATCTGGGTTTCTTACACATTTTGCAGTCACGGACATTGATTTAAAAACTAAGGATAGGCCCTTCAGTACATTGGATACATCACAAAGATGCCTGTGAAAACCGCGCCATCTGCATACAATGATTAATTATAATTCTTTTATCATTGTCTGCATATGTCAGATTTTTACGTCAATGGCAGCCATGAAATAGTTTTTCGATAATCTATACATCTATACATATAAATAAAATTGAAGTGTCTGTTTTAAAAGTGAAAATAAAAAAAATGTCCAACTACATATCGTTATATACACGATACCTGTGCCGAAAATGATATTTTAAATTTTTTTGTCTGTCTGTCTGTTTGTTCCGGCTAATCTCTGAAATGGCTGGACCGATTTTGACGGGAATTCTTTTGTCAGGTAGCTGATATAACAAGGAGTAACTTAGGGTACATTTTTTTTTTTTTTTATTGCATTGAATGGCGAGACGAGCATGCCGTTCGCCTGATGGTAAGCGATGCGACCGCTCATGAACAGTAGCAAAACCAAACAACACCTTGATTTACAAAGCAATGCTTGGCATTCCACTGCGCTCGCCATCCTGAGACACAAGATGTTAAGTCTCAATATGTCCAGTAGTTACTCTGGCTACAATGTCCTTCAATCCGAAACACAAAAGTGCATTTAAACTGCTGTTTATTTATTAAAATATTTATTTTAGAAAAAATATTTTATTTTAGAAAAATAAATTCCACGGGGACGAAGTCGCGGGCACAGCTAGTGCTAAAATAATTGTTATATTGGCTCAAAGTAATATAATTTTTCCGACCGACTTCAATAAAAGGAGGAGGTTCTTAATTCGACTCTATGTTGCTTTTTTATGTTTGTAACCGCATTTCTCTGTACTGTGTGAACCGATTTTGACCATTATTTCTTTGATTAAAAGCTGGTGCTTGTCATTTGGTCCCATAAAATATGGCGAAGATCTGATGAATATCTTCGGACCTGGCGGGGAAGGTGCAGGAGGATAAGTAAAGGTTGTAAGCACCCCAAGCTTTGTAATAATTAAATGTATGCATTTTATTCCATTTTCGTATCTTAAATTCATCATCAATTATTTTTACTTTTTTAGCTGGATATCTTATTAGTGTGTATTTTTTAACTATTATTTATTTTACGTTATTTTAGTAAATATCAATACAATTGTTGTTCTTAAGGTTTGTTGTGTTGTATTGTCTTGCTTAGTACCACTTCAATTTGATAACCCTTTGGGCTAAGTCGGTAACCTGCGGCTCTTTGTATGTGACAAAGAGAGTAACGGCA
This sequence comes from Hyles vespertilio, assembly GCA_009982885.2. NCBI lineage: Eukaryota > Metazoa > Arthropoda > Insecta > Lepidoptera > Sphingidae > Hyles > Hyles vespertilio. Next base: position 17,087,187 of record CM042809.1, on the reverse strand, counting down.
CGACGCCTATACAAATTATTTAAAAAATAAATACCTACCTACTAAAAATCATTTTAAATAGATTAATGAGGATTGATTCACCATTTCTATGTCTCAGCCACATGTCCTCGCTTTTTATTGCACCTCTCAGCCGTGAAAGGCTAAGATGTTTATAAAGCATAGATGTGTTGTCCGAGCTTCATAATGGCAAGACGTTTGGAAGGTATTTGCCTCCCTTCACCCTTGCAATTAGTCACGTTTCAAGTTTCAACCAGTGTCGCGGATACACGTTTCTCTGACTATTTGTATTCTCGAAACCAAATGCGGAAAAATAGATTAGAGTGATTTAAAATAATGTACAAATGATTCTGAAACTGTGAAACAAAAAAAAATATTTTATTTAGTGCGCAAGTACACACTAATTTAATTTTTTATTAAATAAAATTAATAAATTCGCTCTCAAAGCGACGTTTGACAGCTCTCGCCACGTCATCCCGTACTTCATGCTTGGTGCTACGTCACACGCGCTTTGGCCAATAATCGTGCGGCACTTATTGTTACGTAACTACCGATGTCTATTCATCTTCTTCTAACATATGTTTCTTGCTTTTTTACTCTTTCTTCGAACCAATTTGAAATTACAATACGCATCGCGCCATTTTTTTGTGCCATTATGTTAGTGTATGACGTGTCTATTTGTAAAACGTCATTGGTGAAAGGTGTAAAAGTTATCAGAAAAACAATTGTTGTAAATTGTAATTATTGGCTCTTTCGATTCAAGGGATTGCCGAGCTCTGGGTTAGGTCAATAGCATTTGGTCTTCTACGGATCCCTTATTCCTGATACCATCTCATAGGCAAATACCGAGTGTAGTGTATTGATAAATGCATACTCTTAGCATCTGTCGTCTCGAACTATACACTACGCGAACCAAGGGTGAGTGAGATAGATATAGAAGGAAATAGATCATAGACGTGGAGGACGGAACGGGGTGTGAAGACGTGGTGTATAGCAAACGAGCCGATAAATATTAATAATTGTATTCTACTACAATGTTACACATATTAACCGTATATAGTGACTATTACACCGAGCATAGCGCGTTCCACAGTGAGTAACCTTGAGCCATCCTATGTAGCCCATTGTGAAAGGCCACGATTCGGTGCCGTATGTATCGCATCACTAGTAACCAGGCCCGGATCTAGGGGGGGGGGGGGGGGGGGGGGGCAAGTCGAGGTCTGTGCCCCGGGCGGCAAGTTCAGGGGGCGGCAAATAGAATCTTGGGAGACAACTACAAAACTCATAAATAAGGTAACACCACTTACACTTTTTTTTTCGCCGTGCGCGAATTAATGATTATGCGATAGGGGCGCGTGAAAAAGAGATGAAAACTAAATATTTGAAATGTAATTTATCTAACTGAACAATTACGTTTAGTTTCAAATATCCAATTTGTGTTTACTAGTTAGTTTTAGTTGATTAACCGAACGAAGAAGGAATGTCTTTTGGCGGCAATGGCGAATTTACTAGTAAGCTGAGTAGGTTGGAGCCTAGGGCGGCAGATTTTAAGGAGCGGTAAATCTGGGCCATTTTTTTTTGTTTTGATTTACTGAAATAGTAAATGGCAACATTATACACACTGAAAAAATGGGGGTTGAAAATTAAGAATAGTTAAAATATTTCAGTAATATGTTCCCACGTCTCCACGTTGACAATTTAATAATAAACACTTTATTAAATAACTATATTGGATATTATAAAATATTCCAATAGGTGTACATTAAAAAAAAATCTTGCTTAAATGTAAAAAAAACACCTATTAACATTGATTTTAGTCTTTACAGTTCCTTGTTAAGAATATTGTTTTTTTTTAATTGGTTATTTATTGTTTTTACGCACCCAGTGGTCAAGGGGCGGCAAAATTCCTCCACGGTTTCCTTTGCCTGTCGTAAGAGGCGATTAATAAGGGTCATTGTGGTCGCTGGCCAACTCTAAGATGTGCGGCAGAACTCGTGGCTTCATAGCGGACGGTTAGGGCGTCCGTTGCAGAGAAAATCTACGCCTACCTAAGTTGTGAGGAGCCATATTAGGAAGTGCGCCGGGTGGCACGGCGAGTCAACTAGGTGCTACTCGCTCATCCGCATCGCCTATCGTCCGTAATACCTGCGATGGTCACCATGAGATTTAGTCGGTATGCCGGCAAAAAAATCTTCTTAGATTTTTTCAGGGATCCAGCCTGGCTGCAAAATCTATGCGGTACGGACAATAATTGTCCCCGTGCGCTAGATTGGAAGGCTGGAGACCCCGACATGCACCTTATGATCTCCCCGTAGATATCGATTAAAAAAAAGGTATTGTATTCACCCCATTTTTAGGAAATTGAGTTTGAATCAGACCTGGAAGTTTTGAGGCCTGACAAGGCTATCCTTATAATATCCGCCATAATATCTGTGCCGCTGTACGTATGTATAATGTATATAAATGTACTCTGCCTTATTAACCATAAGACGTTCTATGGAGTCGTTAATTCGTCGTGAGACATGACTGAATATTCGAAGTATACGGGGCCATACTATCTCGGAAAAACGCTACTTGATGCCGAGTTCTTGAAACGTTTGTTGTGGAATTCGGACCTGATATTCCAAGCATTCCAACACCTCATCTCTAATCTACATTTTTCTTCTCCCGTAACGTCCATGTTTCAGCGGCGTACAGAAATACGAGAAAGTGCTCGGACAAGCCTGATCTTTAGTAGCCTTTGTAGTAGTAGTACGATCCCTCCATATTTTCCTGAGCTTCTTCATTGCCCCTCTATCTATCTATCGCCATACGTCGTTTTATCTCAATGATACAACCACCATTGTTTTTTTTAAACAGCCCAGGATAAATGTACGACTGAACCAGTCTTGGAGGAGCCCAGCAACAGTTTGTGATGTGCATTGAAATCCAAGACCATTTCAGCCGACGGGAACTGCGTCCGCCCGTCATCAGCCACATGGCTGAGATACCTGAACAGCCGAGTTGTTTCATCGTCCCCATTGTGAAACCTGTAAAGGCACACGTCGTTGCGGCTCAGGCAACCAAGATCCACGTGCAAACACAAAGCGGAGAAGGAGAGGCCCTCCATGCAGCTTAAACGGTGACAGTAGATGTCCAACTGAATATATACACAAGCATACCCCGGCTTTAGGTTTGAAGCTTTCTTCAAGCGAATAACCGGGGTACAGCAGGTAGGAATATTCGGCCGGACAATGAATCCGCGTCTCCATCAAGAAGAGCAAAGCCGACTAGGCCGTCTCGAGATGGTGGTGGACGGCATTAAGGTCATTTGGAGTTCGCAGATGTTAGTGAACTCCATAGTGAACGCGATGTTGAGGTTATGCACCGCTGAAAGACCTGCTTAGTTTAATTGCGCTGTCATGAGGTTGAAGGGATGGGTTTGATGAAGAGGCATCAAGAAGCCAAAGTCCGGGCATTAAGTAGGCCCAATGGGCACCGGCATGAAAGGGTCGGCATGTCGCTAAAGGTCGGCCACATCCGGTCACCAACCGGCACGACGTACCTACCCAAGATTATGTACGACATGGTGAGATAGTCCCTCGTGGTGGTTAGCCACGATTGGGCTCTTGTACTGTACTGTCTCTTTGGCCGGCGGGTGAACACTTCTCCTTTCGAGAGCGACCAAAAATACGTACAAAATCACTATCAGATCACTATGACGGTCTTTATGCCCCGTGGACGGTGATCGCTACCCAGACGGACACTTAAGTCCTACCACCACGAACTGTGTCACTCATTTGGCACTACCCAGGGGTCACGTGTAGGAAAACTAGAGTCAATGCCTACAGACGTGTGTGACGTTAACCCTCAAAAGTGACGCTAATATAAAGCGTGTAAAAATGCTTAACATGGTGGTAAAATGACGTTCTTTCCCGAAGGCCTGTGTTGAGTGGGCGTCTGGTTGCTAAAAATGATGATTAAAATAAAAATATAGACAGGGGGGGGGGGGGGGGGGCATTTTTCAGTTTTTGCCCCGCCTCGAAAAATACCTAGATCCGGCGCTGCTAGTAACACACAATAAATGAAAATAATTCGTCATTAACTTTTTAAATGGGTTCAATTTCGTTTTTAATACGTAAGTAGTATTTCGTAAAATAAAATCTGTTAAATAAAAGGCTTCATTTTAAACATTGACAAAAAGTTCCATCATCAATGATATTAAAATCTATCTGTGTTAAAATATATTATTAATTCTGGCAGAATATCGGTAATAATGCTATAGGTATTTAACTAATTTATTTCCAATGCCACCCTACTGTGTGTATTTTTTACTTCGGTTAAAGACTTCCCCCTATTAAATTTATGACTAAAGTATAGTCATTGCTCGGCGATTTGTAAATGTCATACCAATTTTTTCTGGAATCAATCAGGAACTCGATAAATCGATAGAGGCGAAACTGTGACTTATTAATTTTTGTAAAAAAGGATGCAATATACGAACATCAGGCACTGTTTGACTGCAAGTAGGTAACAATAGGTAAGATACCAGGAGTCGCTGTCAACGTCCCAAGATGAGATGAGATCTGCCAACACAGTGGGTTCCTCTTGTTGCTTATGGATCATCGATCCCTCAAAATAGCCTACCTATAGGTATTAGCGGTGGTGGCAAGGACTAACATAAGTTGTAATGGACCACATATTGGACTGATCCACAGAACAGATGAATATATTCAACTGTTCTGTGGACTGATCAGTTGCAGGCTGCTATGAGAGAATTAATTTTGGGATCCAACATTGCGTTACCTACCCCCGATTCAAACAAAATATGCTGTCAGCTCTTTGTGTATAATCCCCGACGCTAAAAGAGGGGTGTTATAGGTTTGACGTGCGGTGACTTGTGTGTCTGTTTGTGGCATTATACCTCCGGAATTCGATTGATTATTATGCTTTTTTTGTAAAGCTAACGTGCTTGAGATGGTTTTTGGCTTCAATTTAAGTAGATTTATTCCGGCGTTTTTTAATAATAAATTTAAATAACAAATAACACCAAACAGTCACATACATAGTCCTGACCCTATAGTAAGATTGAGTCTTGTGTCACAGGTATCAGGAACTACGAGAGTCTTAACGGTCTCACAAACACTCAAAGAAATATTTGTGGGCCGCACAAACATTTCTCTCGGTGCGGGAATCGAACCCGCGGCCTCTCGTTTCACAGGTGGCGTCTAACCGACTGCGCCATGGAGGCTGTCGAAAAAACTTTACGCACGCTTAACTTTAGATCTTGGGAGTAAACTGTTAAATGCGTGATGAGAACGTTACGAAAAGACGTGTGATCAGGCAAGACGAAAGAAGTGCGTTTATAGATTTAAGGTGAACTGTCGCTATGTATTATTTTTTATTCTTAGATATTTATTCATACTATGTCTCTAATAAACAAAAAAAAAACAATTTGACCAAAGAGAATGTACAAATACTTGTGTATGCGTGTGTCAAATGCATGCTGGATTGTGTAATGTTTTATATATTGATATAATGTACTTTTTATGCATTATTATTAAAATATTTTTTTATATTAAATGAGGCAAATAAAACTTTTTGTTTGATATGTCTATGTCAGAAAAACAAAATGAAAAAGAAAAGATACAATTTGACAACAGAGTATGTATGCGTCTACGGTATACGTGTACAAATACGTGTGTATGTATGTGTGTGTGAAATGCATGGTAGTGTGTGTAATGTTTTATTTTTTGATTTAATGTACTTTATAAGCATTATTATTGAAAAATATTAGCGTTCTGCACTTCCCCTACACATAAACTATAAGTGTGCCAAATTTTATGCTCCTGCGTCCGCGCAATTTTCGTAAAAAGGGGTCCAAAGGTTTTGCATCACGTATTAATATATACAGGGTATATCAAGACTGCTACCGAAAACGAAGCCGGGTGGTAGTTTAAGCGACTTCAGACACAATGCAACAGAAAAAGTTGCAAAAATAAGCGACAATTTTTTTTTGAAATTTTTTTCCTATTGCCATATTTTGGTGGTAAATAATTTTTTTCCTAAAATAATAGTGTATACCCTTTAATTTATAAATACTCTAAGATATAAGAGAGTTTAAATTATTATTTTAGCAAATACTATGGATTTACCACCCAAAAATGACGATATTTAAAAAATCATAAAAAATAATTGTCACGTTTCTATGCGAAAATTTTAGTTGCATTGTGTTTGTAGCCACTAAAACTACCACCCGGCTTCGTTTTCGGTAGCAGTCTTGAGATACCCGGTAGATGTATGTGAGAATTTCATATGAGGTGAAGGATATGCCATTGTAAAAATTCGTGATAAACGTACTTTTATCTGAAAAACAAGTAGGTATAACTACTTACATGTGTATACAAACGTTTTTTTAAATTGCCTTCTCAAACAAGTCTATATACGACCCGATTGATGGAAACGGTCACCGCGGCTCACGGATTTTCGCAGAACTAAGGCTCTAGTACAATCTTGTCCAGCGCCTACACGTATGTTACTGAAAACACATACATACATAAAATCACGCCTATATCCCAGAAGGGGTTGGCAGAGGTGCCAGAAAACCCATATTTCGCCTTGTATGTTCCGTCCCACAATGTGATAGGAGGCGAGCCTCCATATCGGGCACATATTCCTGACTCTGGGCTGATCATGAATAGAAAAATCCAATATCACTTTGCCCAACCCAGGATTCGAACCCGAGACCTCAGCTTTGTAACCGTACCTTAGTACAACTACACCGCACACACAGAAAACACCGCTGCAAACGCAATGCAAAAATGCAAAAATACCTTACGAGAACCTGCACCCACGTAGAACCGGGTGAAGTACCACTTGTGTCTGTCAAGGATCCAACTTTTTCCTGTTTGTAGAAAATACATTATACTTACAAGGATTAGAGTAGGTCTATAATAAAAATACCTTTTGTTTCGTAGGTTATACCTTGGCATATAATAAAATATAAAAATAAATTTTGGACTCAAAAAAAATCATGCCTAAATTCTTCTTTATATTTCCGCGACAGCATAGTAAACATTTTGTAACACACATTATAACCATATTTTGCTGCATAAGCTATGATGATGTTCTTTTTTCTTTTGATGAAACATTAACTTTATTTTGAATATTTGAAGAAAGTGTTCATGCAGTAAAGACTTTATGGGACCGAGCCCGACGCGGCCACCGAACATGAATGAAATGGTAGTGGTAAAAAAATTATAGTTTAAAAATCTAAAAAACACGCTTGCATAAAAGACTAAAAAATAATTAATGATTTTAAGATTCGAAAGAAAATGGAGGAACATACATACATTTTATGGTTACAAAGCGTGGGGTGTTTACAACAATTACTTATCCTGCAGCACCCAACGCTTTATAGCAAGAAAATGTATGTATTTTACTCCATTTTCTTTCGAATCTTAAACTCATTATCAATTATTTTTTAGTTGGATCTTTTATGCAAACGATTTTTTCTAGTTTTTCAAACTATAATTTAATTGCTTGCACTTAAAACATTATATATGGCTGTCTTATCAAAGAAAGGCAGCTGCGCTCAAATTACCAACTTTTAATTTATATTCATTACATTTTTTTGTAATATAATGTCATATACTTTTTAAATTATTGCGTTGTCATCAGTCCTGGATAAGTATGCAAGTATGTAAGTATATTAAATCTTTTCGTTCAAAGTAGAGCAAAATCGAGCTCAAAGGAGTTGGTTACATACACATACAACATACAGGTGAAGCTAATAAAAGCGTGTTAATGAATAATTTCAATAAAGTTTTTGTAGTACACACGCAGTGTAAAGTAGATGTAAAGGCAAGTAGGTATTGTACATACTAATGGCTACCTATATCCTCCGCCGAACAGCGGTGTTAATGCACTGTTGTGTTCCGGTTTGAAGGACGTTGCAGCTAGAGTAATTATTGGATATATGTATTGAAGCTTATCGTAATTATGTCCCAGGATGGCAAGCGAAGTGGAATACCACGCATTGTTTTCTAATTCATGTTGTTGCTTGGTTTCGCTACTGTCCATGACCGGTCGTATCGTTCACCATCAGGGGAATGGCATGCAAGTCTCACCAGACATTGCGATAAAAAAAAAATAGATAGAACAAAGCTCGATTATAGGTATTTTACCTGTACCGTGATCGAACCCGCAACCTCCATGGTAGAAAGTCGAAAGCCTATGCAGCCTGCACTACGTACCAAGTTACCAACTAGTGCGCCAACTCCCAGCGTATTTATTTCATTCACCACATAAATCTATTTTGTATAGGTACTCCTATACAAAATAGATTTATGTGGTGAATAGGTAGGTAGTGGCATTCATAATGGACCAGACACGGCTGCTAACATGATCACGGTGGTCGCGGATTCAAATCCAAGGGTCTAGCTCCTAAAAGTCAGAAGCGTGACTTTGTCAGAATTTCTATGGTATGCAAAATCCTCCGAACCGCACTAGGCCAGCGTGGTAGACTATAAGGCCTAACCACTCTCAATCGAACTCTCGATTGTAGAGTAGGCCCTCGCCCTACAGGGGGGCGTACATGGGCTAATACACATTTTTTAAAACCGTTTTCTATTAAATAAAGCTTGACAAAACATGTAAATTAGCACTTAGGAACAACTTCTATCTAATATTTTACTATAGTCGCCTCATTTCGCGTTCGTATAATTAAAATATCATGTTTATTTGTTCATTTATTTTATTTTATTTATTTGGAAACTCAACAGCTTATACAAAAACAGCTATTTCTAATTTTATATTTAAATAAATGTCTAAAGCCAATAAGAGAGTTCCACGACATTACAACAAACAAATACGAGGTGAACTATGTTACATTATTATAGATTATGTATATATAAAGAATATAACAATAATAGTAAAAGAGTACTTACGACAACAACAACAAAAAAGAGTACATGGAAAAACAAACAAAAATAATTACTAAGTGAAAATAAAATTCAGAACTCATGATATACACGAGAAGAACAGAACATGATGTTAGCTCTAAATATAAGTTTATATGCTCAAATTAAATTAGCATACTTATTAAATTGAGACTTATTAGCTAAGCAACGTTTTATTTAGAATTCGAATATATGAAATGAAGTTATTGTCTACTTCGTTTAAAACAAGGCACTACGCACTGAAACATTCATTGATATACCTACAAGTTATTGAAACCTACTCTCAGAATGAAGTGAAGTATGAATATTGCCGAGCCATATCGGGCCGAGTGATTAATTACAATCTAAACTCACCTATTTATCACATTGCCCGGGCATTATGAATATGGCTACATGATGATCGGGCAATGTGATTAATAGGTGATTTTTAACGTGGTGCGCTGCCGCCTTGTCGCATCTGCGATAGACCCATAAATTAGAAAGGTCGAGTTGATCTGCTTATGTTTAGTTGTTTTTTAACGTCCGAAACATTATCTTCAGAAGAAAATTAATGTACCCACTTTATGGATCAGTTAGGTCGACTGTGTCCCAAAACCGACTAGCAACACCCCGACTTCAAGTAGTCTTTTGGCTACCGACCCTAGAGTGTATATAAAAGCCGGTGGCGCGAAGGGAGAGCAGCCCCCGCCCGCTGTAACGAAGGATAGGCAACCGTGCGAGCTGTAGCGGTTGAGGTCGCCTGACACTATCAGCAAGCCGAAGCTACGGAGGTGAGCATGGGTGCCTATCTTTTGTTACGCAAGGGCGAAGGGGCTGAACTTCCCGTAGCGCCGGAGGCCAAGCAGAAGCTAATTTGTATTGACAAGAAGTATTTTAAGGGTTAGGTTGCTATAATAGATATTTCTCAGGAATAGTGCGTTACCTTTTCATGGGAGTGGTACCAGGGGAGGTGCGACACTCCCCCTCCCCCTCCACTCCTCCCAACCGACCCCCTCGTGCTGCTCTATTCTAAATTCTAGCACTTCGGCTCATTGTTTTGATTTTGATTCGCTTTACATCACTCTGCCCAATAGGCACTTAGCATTATTCATAATGCCCGGGCAATGTGATAAATTGATTGGTTATAATCACATTGCCCGCTCTTATTGGGCATTATTCATATTGCCCGGGCATTATGAATAATGCCCGATTAATCACTTGGCCCATAACATATACATTTATGCACCAAAAGAAAAACAAAAACAATTGTAGCTATATTTAACCTAATTACCATGGGCGGCCATATTGCACTATATAATCCCTTACAGGCAACCTTTGGATGGAGATAAAAGAAAGGATAGGGAATAATAGGTAGGTAGTCATTGGTGTATCTAGAGAAAAAAAATAAGTAGGTACATAACAATATTACAAATTACATTCGGTTTATATTTAACATATTTGTGTCCACTGATAAATAATTCAGGAAAGGGCTTAGCAACAGCATAGATTAGGATATCGCGTCGTGGAGTCGTGGGATGTTTGGGCGGGATAGTGTGAACTGTCACTGCTCGCTGGTTAGTGATGTTTGCGCCGTGGTGTTGTGTGGTGCTTCTGGTGACGTGGTCTGCGCCGGCGGCCGCGGTGGTCGGTGGAGCGCCGGCTTCGCCCCCTGAGCCGGATGCCGCCGTTGTCTTCGTGCAGCGGTACGGACGCAGCGCTAGGTTGGAAGGCGTCAAAGACGACCTTCTTGGATACTACAGTTTCTTTGGTATCAGGTAATTTCATAAACTCTGTTATTGTTTATATTTTGTGGTATTAACTCACAGATGACCGTTGTATTTCAAATTCGGATAGCTACGGCTTTATTCAAAGAGTTTTAACACCTATTTTATCCATCTAATGTTTTCTCTTCTTCACGCAAACTGAATTCATTCATTCATTTCAAAACTGTCCATGAATAAGGCTGTTTATGTTTATTGCGAATTTAATTCACAGGATACATACCTAGTAAAATAATTTAACATTAAATTAAGTTTTGTTTGATTCATGTAATTTGGAATAGTGATTGCTGCAACAGTTAACAAGGGGTTTGTTTATTATGTCGAGGGTTGCATGTTCGACCTAGATGGTACGTCCAATGCAAGGTACAGACCTCTTCTGTGATTGTTAATTGTTATGGATTATGCCTCAGTCCACACCAGTGGCATAGGCATAATCCATAACAATCCCTTTAAAATGACTGCGAAGGAATCTTGGGTATACAGGTTTCCCGAAGATGTTTTCCTTCAACGTTACAATGAACAGTAATTAAGTACGAATATGTACAGACGTAATTCCCATAAGACCAAATTGGCTTGATCTCCGTCTCGGCCGTCCGGTTTCCTGCAAGGCTATGACTCACATTTGTAGATATATGAAAATATATGTATTAAAGTTGTAGTATTCGATTAAGTACAGCTGTGAATTACTCTAGGACCCTGATTTACCTTACAAAAGCGATAGCATTATTTAGGTATTATCACTATCATCAGAGGTCTTAACGATTCATTCGTGAATAGATAGATACTCATTCAGCATTAGGTGTTACATTGTGCCATCAAGTTCATTTTACTTTATTTACCGTGTCATTTCAAAAATACAATGCCCTAACAATTATCTGCCAGAATTAGCTGAAGAATTAGCCATTAAGCGATAGTGTTGCTGGCGTCTTTCATTTGGAAATTCCCGCACTAGTTGCATTTCTTTTTTCGTACTTTCTTGCAAGTAATCCCTGCGTTCTTCAAGAACTTATTTCTCCATTTATTAGCAAAATCAGAAATGAATCCACTAAAGAATATTGAGTGTCTATTACTAGGTACCTAGTCGTTATTATTTACCGTTATGAGATTCCCTTAATGATCAAGCCTGTACAACAAAAATATACTCGTTGTCTGAGTACTAAGCCGGCAGTTTCCAGATGTTTTTTTATAGCTTAGGTCCAGCAAATGGCCAATATCTGCGATTATTCGGTCATAGAAGCGTCGAAGGAATTTACTTAAATTGATAGGGTAAGCAAAAATGACGGGCATAGGGAAAACATATTGGAGGCAGCAATCTCATTCACCGAACGAAACACGATATCTCAGCCATTGCTTTACGTCCGTTTACTTTGAGACAGCGAAAGAGATAGTGATAGCAAACCGGCGAGCCATTCCCATAGTTCAAGGTAACTACGGTGTGGTTTTTCCGTATATTCTACTAGCGGTCCGGCCCAGCTTCGCCCGGATACAAATAGATTTCTGTACAATAATATGTTCGTATTATACATACTAGTGGTCGCCCAGTGGTCGAAATTCGACCAAATCAAGAAGAGAAAAAGTTTTTACCTGTATGATGATGTTGTTATTATGATAATTCGTGCACATTTAAATGTACGTATCTCTCAAAATCACTTATTTATCCTGAAGTATATGCAATTACTGAAATCGTAAACTACAATAATTGCTTTGAACCAGCAATAGCAAATTATATTTTTTTGTACCTGAATGTTGTTATTGCAGATTGCTGCTACAGAACTTTCTTTATGCATATAATGATAGTCCGATGTATCTTACTGCTACACAATTTGTATAAGCGCTCAGTATTTCACGTAGTATTCGTCAAATAAAACTTTTCTGTTTGACATGCAACTATGTCTATAATAAACAAAAGAAACAATTTGACCAAAGAGTATGTATACGTGTACAAATTTTATACTGGTGGTAGGTCTGTCATATGTGAGAGGCTGCCTACCCAGGTACCACCGCAATGTCTATTTCTCCCGTCAAACAGCAGTTTAAATGCACTGTTGTGTTCCGGATTGAAGGACATTGTAGCCAGAGTAACTACTGGACATATTGAGACTTAACATCTTGTGTCTCAGGATGGCGAACGCAGTGGAATGCCAAACATTGCTTTGTAATTCAAGGTGTTGTTTGGTTTTGCTACTGTTTATGAGCGGTTATAAGCGTTATTATTTAAAAGTATTAGCGTTCTGCACTTCTCCTACACATAAACTATAAGTGTGCCAAATTTTATGCTCCTGCGTCCGCGCAATTTTCGTAAAAAGGGGTCCAAAGTTTTTGCATCACGTATTAATATACAGATAAACCTTCCTCTTGAATCACTCTATCTATTAAAAAAAACCGCATCAAAATCCGTTGCGTAGTTTTAAAGATTTAAGCATACAAAGGGACATAGGGACAGAGAAAGTATTGTATTCTTCTTTATTATTAGCCATATGGAACAGTTGTTTAAGGGCGCTGATGATGGACCGGAGTCCATTCCCGGATTTTTCGCAGCCACAATTTTTTTGTTCGTCCAGCGCGTTTCTTCCCTTCCACCTTGTCCATCAGTATTAATTGAAGCAGCTTATATCTATCATGCCGTGCACGTGGCCGAGATATTTTGACTTGCGCTTTTTGATGGTTTGCATCATTTTCCGGGACATTTTTTTACTGACACGCTGGAGCACGTAACGTTCCTTGCAAAATGCGTCCAACTGATGCGCAACATGCGACGGTAACACCACATTTGAATTGCTACTTGGCTCCTTGTAGTGTCGTCTTTGAAGGTCCATGCTCCGCATGCATAGATGACGTCAGGTGAGAAGTAGCGGAGAAATATCTTTACTCTGAGCTTTATGTTCAGTTAAAAGAGGCTCGGGCAAGTTCTATACGGGTTTTAATTTCGTGGTCGGAATCCCATGATACATTTACCCAAGCATCGAGATACTTCTATTGTCGTACCCGCTCTAGTTGTTTCCCACTAATCGATATATTAGGATTTATATCTGGATTTCTGGAGACTGCCATCAATATTGTCTTGTTTCTGTTTATCGACAGACCTGCTTTTTGGTTGCTCTCCCTATATCTAAGCGGTACGAAATAAACAATGATAAAAATTTCCAATATGGTACAAAATGTGCTCATTATATTTCGGAATGAAAACGCTAAAAATATATTTTTGCTGAAACAAGAGATATCAAATAAATTGGGAAATATAACAAAAAATAACAAAACGTTAAGAATGATAAAATAATGGCGGATGAATTTTGGCGGATGTTGATAATGAGTTCCGTTGTATATCGTACTAATCGCTAATATACCTAATGTGCTTTTAAATCTGCTAATATTTTTTGAATCATCACATCCAGAATTGCATCACAAATTATTATCATTACTCATACGAAATTGTCAATTGAAAAATCTGTTCATAAGAAAAGAAGTTCCGCATAGTATCCACTATCCAATAGTACCTATTAATCCTCCTCCTATTCTTTTGCCGGTTCTTTTCTCTTCCATTCTAAGACAATGCAAGAATGGTAGATGTTTATAATAGGTCGTCGTAATAATAATACCATCAGATAAGCCGCTTAGTTATTTACCAGAGTTATGTAATAATTAATACGAGTATAAACATTGTATATACGCAATTATAAGGACGAATTGAGAAGTCTCGGCCTTATAAATGGGCTGAACACTAATTGTGGAGGTTTGCGGGAAATAGAAGTGGTAATATAAAGGTGGCTCGCGGCATTAAGAAGACGATTCCTATGTTTCTTTCGAGGGAATAGAGATCAATTCTGTAAGAAGTTTGTATTATCTTATTAATTTTAGGTATCTATATAGTTTATTTCGCAGAAAGTGTTTGGGTTTCCATAAGATACTTTTGTAATGATAGGTTCGTTTACTCATGAATAACGAATCAGACGGTCAAAAAACGAATAAATGAATAATTAAAACCAGTAACTTGAATGTTCTATTTTCGTAGGTTCTATTTTTCAAGGGGTTATTTGCAGGTTCGTCCGCCGACGCGATGAAATCGATTTATATGAAATTCTCATCTTGTTTATCTATGTAGGTACCTAAGCACATCCCAGACATGTTTGTCGACAAACATGGTACAAATATGCAAGAAAGTTTAAACTAACACTGTCTATATTAAGGGCCTACTGTGAACAGTTTTTCAAATGGTACACACAAAATACTTTCCCGCTTAAATTAATTATTGGTTATGTGGGCCATATCACATATCCACTGACTGATATTATAAACAATTTAGTGGTACCTTCATAGCATTGGAGGAGAAGCACAGGGGAAAACTGCCACATTACATTTCTTTATTGTTTATTTTGTTATTTTTCTAGTTTACCATATGTATACTGGTGGTAGGTCTCTCATATGTGAGAGGCTGCCTGGGTGGGTACCACCGCAATGTCTATTTCTCCCGTCAAACAGCAGTTTAAATGTATTGTTGTGTTTCGGATTGAAGGACATTGTAGCCAGAGTAACTACTGGACATATTGAGACTTAACATCTTTTGTCTCAGGATGGCGAGCGCAGTGGAATGCCAAGCATTGCTTTGTAATTCAAGGTGTTGTTTGGTTTTGCTACTGTTCATGAGCGTTCGTATCGCTTACCATCAGGCGAACGGCATGCTCGTCTCGCCATTCAATGATATAAAAAAAATATAAAAAAAAATTTAAATCTTAGTCAGGTGGGCGCAACACAACTACATGACACATTTACATTAACATATTGTATTAATATTTAGCTCATCACTTTACAGCCAAAACCAACAGTGTCAGCAAGACTCTCGAGCGTGTCAATAAATAAACAAACTCGGCTAAATCTTATATTTCATGATTAAACTAACAACACAAGCCAGGGCTTCGCGGTTTACCTTTAAACTACGAAAACTTAATTTTTAATAATATTTTTTAATTTCAGATATGCATTCCCACCGGTTGGTCCGAGAAGGTTCCAACGTCCAGTGCGCCAGTATTTGGCTGGAGAGCTGAATGCGACGCGGCAATGCTTGCCCTGTCCCCAACGAGATCCTTACCAACCGAACCGTATCATTGGACATGAAGACTGCCTGTGTCTCAATGTTTATGCCCCGAAGATGCCTGGAGAAGAAAGAGGTATAGTTCCATAATTTATGGTTAGCGGCAAGCGTAGTATCGGAAGTTCAACTACGACAACGATAGACGATTTCTTTTTATTCCACTGAATGGCAATACGAGCATGCCGTTCGCCTGATGGTAAGCGATACGACCGCTCATAAACAGTAGCAGAACCAAACAATACCTTGAATTACAAAGCAATGCTTGGTATTCCACTGCGCTCGCCATCCTGAGATATAAGATGTTAAGTCTCAATATGTCCAGTTGTTACTCTGGCTATAATGTCCTTCAGTGCAAAAACAACAGTTCATTTACACTGCTGTTTGACGAGAGAAAAAGATAATGCGGTGGTACCTACCCAGGCGACCTCTTACATATGAGAAACATACCACCAGCCATGAAGATTGAAGGAAGAACCTACTGCCGAGATGCTGTGCGTTTCTTGGAGATCTATTTTCAGCAGTGGCAGTGGTCTATTTTATGGCTGACGATGATGACAGTTATATTAATATACTTTTGTACCTGTTTGTACGCGTATTTTTTCAAAAAGCTTACGAAAATTTCAATTGTCTTTCCTGTTCGATATAATATTGTTTCTAAATATCATGTCACATACATATGGCATTTATGTTTCAGGTTGTCCAGTAGTTTTCTTTATCCACGGCGGCAACTATAAGAGTGGTTCTACTGCGAGCTATGGGGTAAGCATCGGCGTACAAAAAATATGTCGTAAAGTAACTCTATCTATTGTTTTTTCGCGCTATATATCCAATTCCATTGAGTCATATGCATATGTCTGACTGAAAACAGTAATGGATACTCAAGTTTTGTATAAGCACCTGATTCAAGTGAATATGTTATGGGCCAAGTGATTAATGCGGGCAGTATTCATAATGCCCGGGCAGTATGAATATTGCCGAGTCATATCGGACCAAGTGATTAATTATAATCTAAACTCACCTATTTATCACATAGCCCGGGCATTATGAATACGGCTACGTGATGATCGGGCAATGTGATCAATAGGTGATTTTTTACGTGGTGGGCTGCCGCATTGTCGCATCTGCGATAGACCCATAAATAAGACAGGTTGAATTGACCTGCTTATGTTTAGTTGTTTTTTAACGTCCAAAACATTATCTTCAGAAGGAAATTAGTGTACCCACTTTATGGATCAGTTAGGTCGACTGTGCCCCAAAACCGACTCGGGGCACCCCGACTTCAAGTAGTCTTTTGGCTACCGACCCTAGAGTGTATATAAAAAGCCGGAGGCGCGGAGGGAGAGCAGCGCCCGCCCGCTGTAACGAAGGATCGGCAACCGTGCGAGCCGAAGCGGCTGAGGCTGTAGCTTTCGCTAGCTGTAGATTCGCTTTACATCATTCTGCCCAATAGGCACTTGGCTTTATTCATAATGCCCGGGCAATGTGATAAATTGATTGGTTATAATCACATTGCCCGCTCTTATTGGGCATTATTCATATTGCCCGGGCATTATGAATAATGCCCGATTAATCACTTGGCCCATAACAAATATACCATGTCTAGGATCCATTTCTTCGAAAAATAAGGCCAGACATATGTCGCTATATCTCGACGGATCTTAAAATATTGATAAGTAAATAAATCTAAGACGACCACGCAGGTCGACTGTTAGTAAACGGACCAGACGCGGCTGCCAAGATGCTCACGGTGGTCCCAGGTTTAAATCTCAGGGCACACCTCTGACCACTCTTCGGACTTATGTTTGTGTTGATAGTCAATCATCATGCTCTATAACGGCAAAGGAAAACATCGAAATACCATATCGAATTTGTAAGAATTTCTGCGGTACCTATGTAAAATCCGCCAAACCGCACTAGGCTAGCGGTGGGCGAAATGGCCTAACCATCCTCAATCGTACTCTATATTGTAGAAGAGGCTCGTGCCCTGCCGCGGGACGTATAATGGGCTGTTACAATACAAAATAAATCTTTGAACAATAATATCCTTGAGGCCTTCAAAACCGACATTTTGTTACTAAAATAATAACAATTATTAAGTACAAAATATGATTTTGACTTCTTCGAATCACTAGTTACTAGGTATTTTGTAGATATTCTTATGCTTAGTTATAAATGCACTGGTGGTAGGTCTCTCATATGTGAGAGGCCATCTGGGTAGGTACCACCGCAATGTCTATTTCTCCCGTGAAACAACACTGCTTAAATGCACTGTTGTGTTTCGGATTGAAGGACATTGTAGCCAGAGCAACTACTGGACATATTGAGACTTAACATCTTATGTCTCAGGATGGCGAGCGCAGTGGAATATTGCTACTGTTCATGAGCGGTCGTATCGCTTACCATCAGGCGAACGGCTTGCTCGTCTCGCCATTCAATGCAATAAAAAAAATAAATAAATAAATAAATTATAACATATAGCTTTTTGTTTTTAGGGTCAGCATCTAACACAAAAAGATACCATCCTAGTGACCGCGCAATACCGCTTGGGATCTCTCGGCTACCTGAGTACAGGACAAAGGGACGCCGCTGGGAATGTGGGACTTTTTGATCTCCACGCTGCTTTGGCTTGGGTAATTCCAATGATATTTATTATTATTTTGTAAGGACTGTGATTGTATTATGGCGTATGCAATGCCAGCAGCATTATGTATAAATTGTACGATACATTATGTTCATGTGATGGCCAAGTCGATCTATTTATTTAAAACGTAAATAATTTTTAATATTGATATGACAATAACTTACGTAATAACTTTATACAGAAGGTCCCTTAAGCGAGGACTAAATAAATTAATCGACTTGGTATTACATGCATCTCACAACTTTTTGCGGTAGAAAACCTGAGGTGCGAGACTTGGAATTTTTTTACAGGATGTTTTTGATGGGATATCTTTAACTGGATGTGCTTCTGGCCATCCAGTTTTCCGATCGACCATGGTTGCGATATATCGATAACCACTACAGTAAGTTAAAGGTCCAACTATATCCATGTGTAGATGTTCGAATCTATTGCTATGCACAAAAATTCCATGAGGCGATACAGTGTGTCTGTGTATTTTCGATTTCTAGCATGGTATACATTCTTTTGTCCATTTGGTGACATCTTTGTTCATGCCTTTCCAAATGTATCGTTGTTGCATCATCTTACGAGTTGTGCGTATGCCGGGATGACTAATCTCATGTAACGCGTTGAAAGCCGATACACGAAATTCTTTCGGCAAGTATGGACGGGCCTTCTCCAATGAAACGTCGCAGTAAATGGGCTTGATGCAATTAGGTATGTAGATCTGTTTCATTTTTAATGATTTGGATTGCGATATGAGCTGTTTTAGTTCGTCGTCGTCAGTTTGTGCTTGGGCCATCTTTTCATAGTCTAGAGGCCACATTGATATATCTATTGTTGATATACGGGAGAGACAATCGGCGACGATGTTGTTTGCTCCAGAAATATGTTAATATGTTTTATCGCAGTACAAAATTGCATGAAAAGTCTAATTGACGAATTCTTCTTGGTGTATTTGCCAACGGTATTTTTCTGTAACGAATATACTATAGGCTTGTGGTCCGTATATTTTTCGAGCGGTCGGCTTTCGATTAGTGGTCGAAAATGCTTGATGGCTAAATAAATAGCGAGCAACTCTCTATCGTAAGTCGAATATCGCTGCTGTGTCTCGCTTAGCTTATTGGAGAAAAATTCTAAAGGCTTCCACGTGTCGCCTTCCCTCTGTTGCAATACTGCTCCTGCGCAGGTATTGGAGCAATCTGTCATCAGCGGGATGGGTGCATCCGTTGACGAGAATGCCAATGTCATTGCGCTTCGTAGATTCTCTTTACTTTGATTGAAGGCTTCGAGGGCTTCATCGTTCCAGGGAATTAGACTATCCTATCCTTCTTCTTGGAGTTATGCAAGAAAACATTTAATTTTGCATGAATCTCAGCAGCTTTCGGAAGGTGACGTCTGTAAAAAATTATTATCCCAAGGAAGCGGCATAGTTCTTCTATAGTTTTCGGCCTCGGAAATTCTGTTATTAACTGGACCTGCTCGTCTAATGGTTTTATCCCATCTGTCGAAATATGATATCCTAAAAAGTTTAATTCCGTTTTGCCGAAATCGCATTTAGCCATATTAATTGTGGTCCTATATTTGTTAAGTCGGTAAAGAACTTCTCTGACGTGTTGTTTATGTTCGGTCTCCGATGTCAAGGCGATAAGGACGTCGCCTATGTATATAAATATGTAATTTAAGCCTCGGAGTACTTCGTCATTCAGAAATCTCTGGAATGTTTGTGCGGCATTTTTTAATCCGAATGTCATTCTTGTAAATTCATATAAACCAAACGGAGTAATTATTGCGGTTTTTGGGATATCATGTTCGTGAATTGCGAAGTTATGGTAAGCTCGCTGCATGTCTATTCGTGTAAATATAGTTTTACCATGTAATATCGTCGCTCATATTACAACACCGCGAATGTGCATTTTTTCCGTTATTGACTTATTGATGTCATTGCATAGAAAAAAAAACCCGCGTTTTTTGCACCAATCGCGTTCAAAGATACTTGCCAATCACGAGCTAGAATTCAAAATTTGTATCACCGCGAATACCGGTGATTGGCCCGTTTGGCAACAACACCGCGAATGTGCATCAATCGCCATACATTCTTTGCAGCGGACATTTGGGTAAGCATATTTTTTTGTGTTTTTATTAAACTTTTCGAAGTAGTTAACAGAAAACTTATATTATGTGGTCCTTAATAAATTTATTAGTAGTAATTGAACGTAAAATGTATCAAAAAGTGTTGTATTATATTAGTAAGAATCCCGAAGATGCCGTCACACTACTGCCGACAAACATCTAGCCGACTGTACTTGGAGCCCACATTCAGAAATATTTCTGAACTTTATGATGCATATAAAAGTTTTTTGTGTCTTCGTACTTTCAATAATGAGTTCCTAAGAAGTAACTTAAGTTTGTACGTGCCAAAGAAGGATCAAACCCTCCACCAACCCATGGCCTAACCAATCTTTCGATTATATAGGCCCAATCGCGGGAGACGCACGCGGAACCTGCTTTCTGCGCTGCAGTGTGCACACTCTGCCGCGTGCGTGACTTACTCCCTACAAATTGTTTAACTCTTCGTCCTTTGTCCCTAATTTTTCATTTCTCCCCGTTCTGGGGCATGTACGTCACGCTACGGTTGCACCATCCGGTGCCAGGCGGTTCCTGTAGTCGTTCCTCCTCCTGAACCATTTGTGCGCGAACTCGCGCAAGCGCCCAAAGTTGGCCTCCGTACCCACGAGATCAGGGTACCAGGCCGGGCCGTGCGTCTTCAGCTCTAGTCCCTCTAGCATTCTCCAACGGATGTCATCATAAAGTGGACAGCACCACAAAACATGGTGCCTATCCTCATCATCCTCTCCGCATTCACACAAACTTTCATCTCGTAACCGCATATCGCATAGCCGCTTGTTAAAGCAGCCATGTCCGGTGAGCATCTGAGATGTCTCATGATCTGGTGCGACCCAGCGCATGCTGAGTCTCCCAGACACGTCAGGGAAAAACATTCGGAGCTCGTTACCCTTCGTCTCCTTCTCCCACCGATCCTGCCAAGTACGCTTAAGTGATTCCAGAAGTTCGCGTTTTAGCCTGCTCATCTCTGGCCGGGACGCGGTTCTGCGTGCCACCTCAGTGCTGCCAGCACGGTAGACTTCAAGGTCCGCCGGGAGCACTCCTGCCAACACCGGGAGAGCGGCAGTGCTGACCGACCGATAGGCCTTGGTCAAAAGCACTAGTGCAGGCCGCTGCCCCCGGAG
Source organism: Hyles vespertilio (assembly GCA_009982885.2). Taxonomy (NCBI): domain Eukaryota; kingdom Metazoa; phylum Arthropoda; class Insecta; order Lepidoptera; family Sphingidae; genus Hyles; species Hyles vespertilio. Next base: position 17,065,534 of record CM042809.1, on the reverse strand, counting down.
TAGCGTGTTGCGGATCATCTGCACCTCAACGCGCTCGTACCAGCACCCCGCAGCATACGCAAGGGTGTCGACAAACGTGCCCTGGTATAGAATGCGCAGACCGGGATATCGGATGCCCCAGGAAGACGCCGACACGCGCGACATCTTCCCGAAGCATCTGGCCGCACGCTCTACAATCCCTTGCGCATGCTGCGTGAAAAGGAGACCCCTGTCAAGCACCACGCCGAGAACAGTTGCCGAGTGCACTGTACGGATCGAGTTGCCGTCGAGCCGAATGACCGGAGGCCGCTCGAACCTACCCCTGATAGTCATCGTAGATGACTTAGCAGGGGAGAATCCCAAGCGGTTCCGGCCACCCCAGGCAGAGACTGTACTGAGTACGTCCGAGGCTTTCGCCTCAATCTCTGCTCTCGACTGCGCCTCAACCAAAATAGTGACGTCGTCCGCATAGGCTACCATGCGTACTCCCTCGGGCAGTGGCGATCGCAGCAGGTCATCCAGCAGGACGTTCCACAGCGTGGGCCCAAGGACTGATCCCTGTGGACACCCCATGGTGGACTCCTTCCACAACACCCGGCTACCCACGAAGAGGCCAACTCGGCGACGGGAGAAGTAGTCCGCCAACATCCTATAGATGTTGGGCGGGCATCCTCTTCTCTTCACCTTGACCATGATCATGGGCCACCAAGCATTGTCGAAGGCACCAGAGATATCCAGGAAGATCGCCTGGACATAACGCGCTGCGGACTCCCTACCGGCACTTATCACGACGTCAAGTGCAGAGACCGTTGACTTCCCCTGAGCAAAACCATGCTGGCAATCTGAAATTCCACTGGAAATCTGAGGCGCACAGTGGATGATTACGCGCTCTAAGAGCTTCCCGAGCACAGAGAGAAGCGTAATCGGGCGGTACGCCTTCGGGTCACTAAGTGGCTTGTCGTTGCCCTTTGGCAGGACCAGGAGACGACCGTCCTTCCAGACGTCCGGAAAAATGCCTTCGTCAACACATTTGGCGTACACCAGGTGGAATTCCACCGGCGCAGCGGCCCAGACGTTCCGCAAGATCCTGGCGGTAATCCCATCGAGCCCCGGGGCCGTGTTAGGCAAGAGCCTTATCATGTTTCCCAGACGATCACCAGAAGGAGGGAGGGCATTCGGGCCTGAGGGGACCATTGCGGCCGAGATTCGCACCTGAAAGTGGTACTCCGTGTCCGTAGACGGGTCGTCGTCCGGACACAGAGCATGCACTAGGCCGTGCATGGCCTCGTCAATGGTTCCCGCATATCCGTCGGCGTATCTCGTGCCGTTAATTACATTGGCGGGAGGACGATTCCTCCCGCTTGCCACTCGGTAGGCCAGACCCCATGGGTCTTGATTGCCGGACTCGGCAAGCCCCCGGAAATACGCGATCTCAACTTCCTCCCTCCTTCTTCTGTATGCAGCACGATCCTTTCGAAAAGCCTCTCCAGCATACTGTTCCGCTGGACCGCCATCACGTCGCGTGCGCTGCCACGCACGGCGCGATTTTCCACACTGACGACGGAGGCGATCGAGTTCTTGCGTCCACCATTCGTACCCTACATCCCGGTTCTTCCTCTTATAACCGAGGGTTCGTGCGGCAGTTTGGATTATCACTTTCGTGAAATCCCTGCTAACACGAGACGCAGGGCGATTAAAATTCATACCACCTACCTTATCTTGGATCGTCGAGCGAAAACGCCCCCAGTCGACACCCCGGTCCCGGAAGCACGAAGGCCTCCCCGGTGGTTCCTCGGTTGAGTTCGTCGTCCGTGGCCCCGTCCGTACATTCGACAGACTCCCAACCTTTACTGTACTGGCCGTTTCGTGAACGCGCCACTCCCCAACGCGACAGCTCCTCGTGGAAAGGGTGACGTCAATGTTTGATTCACCGTTTACAGTCGAGAAGGTCGCTGGCTGGTCATCCGTGTTGGCGATGTTCAGGTTGTTAGAGACTATGAAGTCCTCAACCAGCGACCTTCGGCGATCCGCTTCGATGCCCCGTCCTTGGACCTGCTCCTCTCTACAATGCTATAGATACGAGTGGGCATTGACGTCCGCACCGATGACGACGCGTTTGCCTCTGAGCTCCCTTATTATTCTCTCCAAGTGTGCAATATGTGGCTCTACATCGTCGGAAAATTTAAAGTACGCGGACACGAAGTAAGTGTCCACTTCTCCCACGTGGACCACGTAACAGTAATCCGTACACCACTGCTGCAGAGTGGCGACAGAGATGTCCCGTCGACGCACGAAGATGCCCGCCTGGGACGAGGGGCCGTACTGGAGGACGAGCCCGGACCTCGTGTATTGTTCTTGGACAAGAACAACGTCGAGGCCCAGCTCGCCCGCCACCGCCGGCAGCTCGTCCGTGGCAAGCTGTGCGCCCGCAGCGTTGATCTGGCCTATCCTTAGCGACGCGAATTATATTCAGTGGCCGCCACTGCTCGCCCTTCTGCGTAGATTCTTGCCGGGCAATCCCGTGCAGCAGTGGTGTGGTTCGCAGCGTCCGGTCTCTTAAATTTTAAGCAGGTGGCGCACTTTGTGGTAGCGCTTTTGCAGTCCGCAGCCCTGTGGCCGCCCGCGCCGCAACGTCCACAGGTCACCTCTGCCGACCGGCAGTACTTCTCTGGGTGACCGTATTGCTGACACTTGTTGCAGCACGTGACGGCCACATAGTCGTGAACACGACAGACGTCCCAACCGTAATATATCCGTTCCTTCTGCAACAGTTTGATCCTGAGGGCCGCAGTGCACTCTAGTACCACCGTCGTTGAGCCTCCTCCCTTGCGTGACTTTTTGAAGGCAACTCTAGCTTCCTTCTTTATGCGGTCCACAGACCAGTCTTTGTCCTCGGCGAAGTTCTGCTCTTGTAGGCCCTCTAGAAATGATCCCGCTGCTGGGTCCTCGCTCATCCCTGAGATAGCCACTAGGGGTAGCCTGGTCTTTGGCTCTGCAACTCGCAGAGTGGGTGGAACCGCCTCCCTGAGCCTTTTCGCTGCTTCCTCGCTGGTCGTTTCAAGGATGACTCCGGCCCCACTGGTCTTTCTCACCTGCGCCACCTGCACATTTATGACTCGGGGGTTCACCGCTCTTTTCAACTCGGCCTTTGTGTCATCTGCTGTTTTGAGGTTCCCACCAGCCTCCGATGGGTATATGGCCAATTTCGGCCCCAGCTGGGTTGGGATGGTTACCGGCTGCTTCTCGCTGTCCCTTTGCAGTTTCAGGGTATTAGCGAACGTTAGTCCCCTAACATTGTCGCTAGGCACGGCCGCAGGGAATGCCGTAGCATTGTTAGCCTTCATTGTAAGGAGCTCGATCTCAAGGTTCTTCCTATTCAGGGTCTCTTGCAACAGCTCTCCCTTGTTTCTGGATTCCACGGTCCTGACTCCGAAGATACCGCATCGGGCCTGCACACTAAGTATAGCTGACTGAATAGAGCCTAGGTCGGCCTTATTCAGCTTTCCTTGCGCCGACGCAACCGCCATGATAGCCTTCAGGCTAGTGTTTATTCCTTCTAAGAGCTCCACCTCCGTCTCATTCGCTACCAGTTTTGTAAGTCGCGTTGAGGGTGGCATCGTGTCGGCTCCTGTAGGGGCTGAGCGTGATGGTGCCGCAGTAGTTGCCATCGCTGCTCTGCTCGTTGTTCCTGGCCGGGGCGGCACCGAGGGCGTGGTCAAAATCCCCGCTGTAGGCGGAGCATTAGATCCCTCCCGTCGTCCCTCAATGCGTTGACGTCGCGCTGGTACGTCCTCCGGAAATCCTAATGGCCGCTTCTCAGGCTGCTCCTGTTGGCTAGTCGATGCATTCCTTCCGGACGAGTTGCTAGGTGAGCTTGCTCTTGCAGTCGGGGGGCTGCGGCCAATACTCGGGCGCGGCGCGAACGCCCGCCTCTCGTCGTCGTCCATTGTCGGTACCGGCACAGCCTATATTGTTGAGTTTTGACAGGGTCGGTGTTACCAATAATCAACCAAAAGCTGCAACACTAGTCGATTCGTCGTCTAATCGATTATTGATCGAGTAGTTGGCCAAACTAATTAAGGCTTGGCAAAAAGCCTCGTAGCCAGGCCCACCGTTTGACGTGTAACTGTCAGTTGTCGTCACTGTCAATGTCAATCGTCAACCGCGTGTGTAACACGCGGTCTAACCTCAAACTAAAACTAACTAATCTACTCTATGTAAATAAGCTGGTTATATACGAAATAGTTAGTATATAAGCAACACCACACAATTAATGTTATAAAACGAGCAGCACAAACACGACAAGCACAAAGTTTCTAATCTAAACTAAATTTAACCTATTATAATGGAAAAATTATTATAAACACAAAATACGGAGTCCTGTCTCTAATTGTAGCGCACTCACGGCTGGAACAATCCCTTGGGACCTCAGGGGGGTCAACCAAAGGGGGAGCTGCTCACAAACTGTAAGGGGCACGCACATACAAAATACACCAACACTAATACAAAGAAGGATCAGTGCGATTTTTGTTGCTCGTTTAAAGTGGGTAACGTAACAGAACAGGCTTGGATGGAGCACACTGATTTAAAAAACCGCGGTAGGGCTGAAAAATCCGCAGACAAAAGTTTGGCTATTGAAGGTGTATATCATGTTTTAACTCAAGACGTTCAGGCTGTAAAAATGTTTCCAAGTCTGGAGGCAAGCGCTTTGTATTTTAAGACCAAATTATGTGTCCACAATTTTACCACATATAACCTAGCTAACCATGATGTGAGATGTTATTGGTTTGACGAGAGTAACGGTGGTCTTGAAGCTTCAGTGTTTGCCTCTTGTATTGTGGATAGCGTCTTACACCTGTTGACTCAGAAGAAACTTCCTGTTATATTGTACTCGGATCGATGCTGCGCTCAAAATAGAAATAGGTACCTCAGCAATGCTTTACTAAGAGTGGCAATAGAACAAAACATAGAGGTCACTCAAAAGTTTTTAGTAAAAGGACACACACAAATGGAGTGTGACTCAATCCATAGCTCCATAGAGACTAAGCTTAAGGGACAAGAAATTTATCTGCCGAGCCAATACTCTGCGCTAACTAAGGCTGCCAGAGTTCATCCAAAACCGTACGAAGCTATTTCATTGGATTATGGATTTTTCACGAATTTTTCAAAGCCCGAAGATCAAATTTACAAGTCTATATGCCAGGGAGAAGATTCAGCTATTCAGAGACTCATTAGCTTCCTTACGTTTTTATATTTTAGATTGGGTAGTATTAACCCTATTTTTTAATTTGATTGTTTTTTATTCGTAAAGTATTATTTTGTGTTTGTGAAGATATTTTTTGTTTTAAATTTTAGATTCATTTTGTTACAAAATTTGTTCTTTGTACTATAGTTTTATCTAAGTTCCTATAATTAACACCGCCTATGTGCTAGAAAATGCCATATTTAAGAAGGCAACAGCGCCAAACTGCAATAATCATTAATTAATTTATAAGCTATATTACTATTTTATGCATTTAATTATTTGTAGAATATCTAATAAATGGTCCTTGAGAATTAATCTGCTTTTTATTTATTTTCGATTATTAATAATTAAGTTTTTTGCTTCTCCTGTAAAGTTAAGAAAATGCATATTCGCGCTGTTGTAATATAAGCGACGATATGTAAGTACAGTTCTGTATTCGCGGTATCGGATATCGAACAAGCTTTGTTATTGCATTTAATTGCCGATAATCACCACAGGGCCGGATTTCACTGTTCTTTTTTGTTACTATATGTAAAGGGCTTGCCCAATTACTTTTGGATGGTCGACAAATTCCCATCTCTTGCATTCGTTGAAATTCAATTTACGCCATTTTATATTTGTCCGGTGGTAGAGGTCTCGGGCGCGAATAAACTGCTGGACCGGAAGTCTCTATGTGGTGTACTACAGAATGCGATGGAGTATCTTTAAAGCACATTGGCTTTGTAATATTCGGGAACTCTGTTAATATATCATTGTATTCATTTTTGAAGTCTATAGTTCTGAGTGTCGGATCTTCTTGCAGTGTTATACTTGCAATAGTTTGTAGACTGGTAACCGAATCTATAAGTCGTCTTCTGCTTAGATCTACTAATAGTTTGTGGTGAGCCAAAAAGTCTGCACCGAGAATAGGCTGCTTCACATTGGCCAATACAAATGACCATCGATATGGTCGACGTAGCTTCAAATCCAAATTTAATGTCTTGGTGCCTTGATTTCGGTACCGTTTGCAGCATACAATTTAAACTAATCACATTTGGCGTGATACAAACGATTTCTTTCCATTGGTAATACCGAAATGTTTGCACCCTTGTTTGCACCCGTATCAACTAAAAATTTTAGTCCACTATTATTGTCCATAATGCATAGGCGGCGGACTGGAGCTATGGTGCATATCTCCGACTGTGATGGCACCATTTTTAGTTTTCTTGATTGTCTGGTTTTTTCCACGCACACGGCTCAATGCATTTCTTTGCTCTGTGCCGATATCGGTAATGATAAACACAAAGCCAATTTGGGTTACTAGATGTGTTTATGTTGCGACGGCTCATATAACGTCCTTGCGAAGCGGAACGTGATCGCGGACGAAATCTTTTTCTAAATCCCGAATTTTGAGGCTCAATTTAGCTATTTCAGCTAAAATGAAAGCGGTGTCCGTAGTATTGCTGGATGAATTTTGTACTTCGGCTATTTGTAGAGGTCTTGACGTCTCCATTACTTTATCTGCAATAGCTGATAAATGCTCCAAATCCTTAACCTCACTAACAGCTAGCACTCCACGCACCGATGGAGGCAGGTGACCTTGCCACATGATACGAAGAGTTTCGTCCGGAATTTTTTCGCGAGCCAAATCTCTCATGCGACGTAAGAGTTGAGACGGTTTTTGATCTCCTAACTCCATCTCACTTAGAAGTTTCTGGAACTGTCTCATTTCAGACTCTTCGTACACTTTAATAAACGCTCTTTCAGCGTATCAAACTTATTTGTATCCGGTGGCTTAAGAAGAATATCACTGACTTGTTGTATGACGTCTTTTGTAAGTTTAATGACAATCAGGTTATATCTGGCTTCATCGCTCAATTTTTGCGGTCCCAGGACGGCCTCACATTGAACAAACCAGTCGTGGTTGGTCGCACCAAAATTCTGGTATTCTTGATGACACCGTGACGACAGCTACCTCTGATGGTTCACTTGATCCTGGTGCTGATGACGACTGTTGACTTTTCTGATGCACGTTCATTTTTCAGCAATATACTCGCAAAGGTACGGAACGGTCGGGTCAGTTGGGGTCACCACTGTGACTGTATTATGGCGTGTGTGTGTGTAATGTAGCGCACTGTTTGCGTATCACTTGTGTATCAAATAAAACTTTCGAGATCGACACGTCCGTTTATTCGTCAGTCGTACGATACACTGTACTAAGATCTTAATCTTATAGTAGGCACAGGACCTTTGAAAAGGCTTAATGTAGCTGATCAACGTAAAACAAGGAAACAAGTTGAAATTACTTTTAATTATTGCATGAGGTAGGTTTGTATTTTATTAGCATTAGGCAAATAAAAAATATATGCTTACCTATAAGTTTTCTAACGAACAAATTACTATAATTTATTTTTATAGATTAAGGACTACATCCAATTCTTCGGCGGCGATTCTTCTCGTGTAGTGGTGATGGGTCAGGGGTCTGGTGGAAGCGCTGCTTCTCTGATTGCGATGTCGTCAGAAGGGCGCACCGCAACCGGAGTTGCGGCATTGTCCGGGGCGCCCCTGTCTCCAGGCGCCGTGCGACCGGAACCCGAGAAACACGCTGACACAATCGCTGAGTCCACTGGCTGCCCCAAGAAACCTGCCGAGAGACTCATGAAATGTTTGCGACAACTTCCTGTTGAGAAGATTATCATGGTAAATCTGAGCGTATTATGAGAATCAGGCATTCTTTGACTTTCAACACTTTTGGTAAATACGAATTAAAGGATATTCAAAGACTTTCGGGCGACTGATGTACGTCGGGAAATATTCGTAGTATCGAATGTAAGTAAAGTGAATGCAACGAAGTCCAAACGCTCTATTATCTCTAGGTATTTCCAATGATTATAATTAACAAAAATATGTTTTCTGGTTTATAGAAATAATGTACAAAAATATTTATAATTTACAGGCTGATATAGGACTTGATATGAACAATGCAATTGACACAATGAAGTTCTTAAACGAAATCTCAGGACGTTCAGGTAATTCACTTATTAATTCTTTGAGTGAATTATTTAATGATTAATTTTACATGAATAACGATAATAACTTATATCAGGTGCTGGAGCTCGAGTAGAAGGCCCCGATGACCTACGAGCTCTCCCCCCGATCGTGGCGGAAAATCCAGCTGACTCACTGAACAGGACAAAGAGACGTCCGCCAATGCTGACTGGAACTACGTCTGCCGAGACTTCAAACGCTGTGTTTGGTATATCTTATTTATATTCCATTGTTCTGATTACAATATAAAAGTTGTTTTCGTGTCGTTTCGCCCTACCTGGCATTATGCCAGCTTATGTCAGGACCCGCCTTCCTTCTGCAAAAAATATCTATTTTACTAACAACTAACAATGTTCAAGAGTTCACATATAAAAGAAATAGGGAATATTTATGTTGATGTCGCATTATTTTATTTCAAAGTCGATTACTATTGTTCACTTTTAAGTAGCTTATGATTTATTTATTTATTTATTAAATTAGTACGGTTGACACCAATTACACTAATTAATAACAATTTAAAAAATATACTATATAAAAAAATTATATTATTAATAAATAATGAAAACATAAAACAAAATATTTGACTTATATCTAAGTTATAAAACATAGAGATTAAATAAAAAATAAAAATGTAGCCATATAAAAAAAAAACTTTACATATTAAAATATCACGTAGACAAAGATACATACATCACGCATTCGCTTCACAGTATATGATAATGTCTTATATCAACTATCAGAATCGTAGACGCCAACTACCTAGCTCAGGTAGTTGGTCTGCCCAAACATCTGGGCTATTGTCCAAACCGAAAGGTTTACCCAAACATGTGTACTATTGTCTAAAAATCATAAATTTGTTGCTAAAGATTTCCGCCACTAAAGAACTTAACTATAATAATACAGTTTTATTGCCCCGGCATGAACGGGCCATTACAATTAGGAAACAATAATTTAGCACAGCATCTTTTTAACTAATATTACACAATACGGTACACAAAAATTCTTACTTTAATAAAACGACTCGCAGATGTTTTATGGTTAAACATCTGCAGTCATATCTTAAAATGAAATGCGTGTTTAAATTATGTTCAAATTACAAATAATAAGCGTGTTATTTTATAAGCTAAATCTAAGTTGGCGTATTGCTACCGTCACAGCACCAGGTAGGAATTTTGTGTCTCCTTCACCAAACATTTTTATTTCAGGAACATACAACAAATTCTTGACGAATCAGTTGCAAGTAGTGAAGGACTTCATAAAGAAGGATCTGATAGGGGGCCTGCAAGGTGTGATACAGGGCGTGGACGGGTTGCTGCCGATCACTGCCGCAGTGCAGTCCTTGTTGCCGATCCCTCTGACGGACTACTACACCGCCGTTTTCAACACTACTCTTAATACCGTGGATGGACTTTCACAGATCGTTGAAGCGACTAGTTAGTAAAGAAATATTTAATCTTAATTTTCTTCTCAAACTTATCTAGGTACCAGTTACCTACCATTTTAGGTATTTGTCAAGTACCTACCTACCAGTATATACATACCAGTTATTGGTCAATTTAGTGATATTTCTCTACAAATAAATATGTAATTAAGAGGTATCGTCCGAAGGGGCCATTTTTGTTATTCGGTCCGCTCCTGTAACTAGCATGAAGTATCGAAATTCAATTATGATATTTACCATAAAAACCAAAGCTCAGGTAATTCGACTACGAAAACGTTAAAAAGTACACGATTGAAATACAAAATACGTGAACGTGTTTTTGTCAGATGTCTGCATGTATTTTTTGTAGCAACTCGATCCCCTTGTTAAAAGACCCTTTTCACAACCCTCTGTAGCCACCCTCGCGTGCAACCCGTCGCTGTTGCGAGCTAATTCGGTTAGTCCCTGTGTTAGGGTACCGTATGACAATTTGCTTTAGTTTTAGAAGTCCTCGATAAATTGAAATAAAACTTTATTTATGGATTTCATCGCGGATTTGGTTAAATTTTTACATTTTTGTGACTTCCCGACCTTTCTATCACTTAACATCTTTCTTGGTCAAGTTTTTTTTTTATTGCAGTGTAGCAAAGCCAAACAACACCTTAAATTACAAAGCAATGCTTGGCATTCCACTGCGCTCGCCATCCTGAGACATATGATGTTAAGTCTCAATATGTCCAGTAGTTACTCTGGCTACAATGTCCTTCAATCCGAAACACAACAGTGCACTTAAACTGCTGTTTGACGGGGAAAATAGACATTGCGGTGGTACCCACCCAGGCAGCCTCTCACATATGAGAGACCTACCAACAGTAAAGTAAAACCAGTGGGTAAAATAAAAGTGTCAACCTAATTCTGTGTTTCACATTTTTATTCATATTCCAGGTGATGCGCTGTTCAACTTCCCTGCTTACCAGAGCGTCCGCGCGTGGAGTTCCGGCGGGCCTGCCTACCTCTACAGCTTCGAACACGTTGGCAACCTCACCAAGGGATTTCACTTCTTGCCGGGGCTGGCTCTTACTGGTATAAAACTACATTCACTATGATCAGTAATATATCTCCAATGCTTCATTTCATTTCTATAGAAACCAATTTCCGTTCTAACGGTTTCTAAAATACAGGTTTGGCTTTTATGGGATTAATTTTCTTACCTGCCCTTAATCCATACTTTCGTTGGTCGGTAGGCCCAATTAGTTTTTTTATGAATTTTAAGTACTCACTAAAATAGTTGGTGTTCTATTTTATTATTATTTTATACAAATAACACTAAACCTGTGACTAAACTTTTAATCCAAATTAATTTACAGAGTTTATATTACTTTTTACGACTGCCTCGGTGGCGTAGTTGTACTATAGTACGGTTACAAAGCTAAGATCTCGGGTTCGAATCCCGGGTTGAGCAAAGTGATATTGGATTTTTCTATTCATTATCAGCCCAGAGTCAGGAATTTGTGCCCGATATGGCGATAGGCTCGCCACCTATCACAACGTGGGATGGAACATACAAGGCGAAATGTGGGTGCCCTGGCACCTCTGCCTACCCCTTCTGGGAAAAAGGCGTGAGTTTATGTATGTATGTATGTATATTACTTTTCAGACAATTCTGCAGCGAATGTCACATCTAAGAATTCTAAAGTGAAAGGTCCTGCTCATGGAGACGAGCTGGCTTACATATTTGAGCCACTAGACGCTGAAGGCAAACCGGCAGGTGGCCAAGTGTCAAGCACTGACGCCAGGGTTAGAGACTCATTCGTTGGCCTCATATCTTCCTTCGCTCACGGCCTCAATGCTGAAGAGACCAAAGATCGCCCCTCTCAAAACAGCTTACTTGGCATGCTGCCATTCTCACAAGACAACGACCAGTTCTTGAAAATATCCAATGGAATCACCACGGAGAAAGGATTTAGGTAAGTTTCTTTTGTAATAATTTCTGAGATATGCATTCATTCCGAATTTATGAAAAGAGAGTATTTGCAAATACGCTGCTTGTACGACCACTGTAATGAAGAATCGTTAGGCGTTTTTCAGCTCTAACATAAATAGATAATATTGAAATAATACTGTACATTTGAAGCATAAACGTCGGCTTTTCGAACGAACCAATTATGAAAAGAACGTACATCGTTCGCCTAAAATTATTCTATATGCAGAACCCTCCAAACCTCGGTATTAGCTGTTAACATTGACTACGTATCGATCAGTTTCTCTCTCCCTTGTGTGGTGCAAGAGTAGATAGATACTGGTCGCTCGAGGTAATAATATTTATTTGGTGAATATTTGATTTCAGATTCTGCCAAATGGGACTTTGGGGTGGTATGGCAGACAGATTGACTGGAGCTCTCTGCAAAAATCTCATCGGTGATTTATTGAACGGGTTGCCAATCAACTTGCCTTTAGACAATCTGCCTCTGAATAATCTTCCAGTGAACAATCTGCCACTTGATAACCTGCCAGTGAATAACCTCCTGCCAGGCGTAATAGGACGCAGGACTACAGCACCACCCTCAGTGGTTCAGCAGACCAGAAGGACTACTCGTAGGTCATCAGGACTATTCGGTGTCCCCATAGATCTTTAGAATATAATATTTCTTTGCTTGTACAATACCGTTTTATTTTTATTGCATCCTGTCCTTGTAAGGTCGACGTGACTTGTTGTTATTCTAATTCTATGAATGTCGTAGCCTTTAAATCATATTGGAGTCTTAACTTTCTAATCGAATCCTGGATAAGTTATACATGTGGTTACACATTACATACATTTTGACATCCTGTTGCGCAGTTGTTTTGAGGCCAGTTGTGAAACGAGGGGCTGCAGGTTCGATTCCCGCAAGGAGACAAATATTTTTGAGGCCCAATAAGTATTTGTCTCGGATCTTGACCAGAAAGTCTCTCGTAGTTTCTGATACCCACGTGCCTATATAGATACTAGCTTACAGGAGTTGCAGTGATGGGTGTGAGGGCAGGGTAGGTATATAAGTATACAATAGACTTAACAGTGGTTGTACGCTGTTTTGATTTGAAAATCCGTGCCGCCAATAGGATAACAATGACCGAGCTAGCTAGGTTACCTTAGGACCATGGAGTAGGCAACAAAGATAGCACTCCAATAAAATAAAAATATAGGAACTAGATTCCTGGCAACAATGAAAAAAACTACGATGGAAGTGTAGATAAATGCCATTATATAATTAAACAAAATTATTGCATATTTAGATAATGGGTAAGCAACAATTTGCCCTCTATATGCCAATGAATCACTCATGCGAGATTACTCGGTAAATAGTTATATGCTAACGAGGACAATTGCTATTTGCCAAGTTTTGCATACATTTACCTACGATGATACATGTTGATAAATAAGATTATCAATGTAAATAATACTTATACATATTATCAAAGTTTTCACAAGGATCCTAGAGGAGGTCAACCTCAACATAGGATATCTCATTATAAGCATTTTAAATTATCTACGAGGTTAACTTAAGTATGGCTTTTGATGCTATATTCCAAAAACAAGCTCTACGCTTGATCAGTGAAGAATTCTTGCAAGAAATCATCTTTTACCTACTTAGGTAAATGCTTTTAATTAATCAACATGTCCTTATTAAGTAAATTACGAATTACTTTCCTGAAATAATTAATGAATTTACGAAAATTATGTAATTATAGGAGGTACCACATTTATTTATACATATTTTAGTACAATATGTGGTAAAAAGGCTATAGTTTTGCCTTTTAATAATATTGTTTTTGGAAAGTCTTAAATCGACCGGTTTACACTGAGAGAAATCGAGACTGCGTAGTCAATGGTCGCAATTTATATGAACACTATACCGTGCATAACAAAACTATTAAACGTATGTTTTCGAGTCAATCCGATAAGGAAAACGAAACAAAAACTCGCGAAAGCTGAGCTAATGAGAAATGGAACATCCTATATGGTATATTGACATGCAGGAGGTGTCCGCCAAGTTCGCTATCACCAACAAACATGCGGGTGTATAGGCATATATGCTTGACACAGACCTCATACTATATCAATCGACAAATAAGAGGAACCCGTTAGTAGTAAACTACATTCGACCACAATGTCTCGTGTTTGCATGTTGCTTCTTTGTTTCGTGTTTGTGTACGCAAACGGGAACATAATTAGGAATGACATTGATGAACCTGCCGTGACAACGAAGGAAGTTATCGTCTCTAAAGATATTGACGATATAGCGCCTGTGGAGCCAGTCGTGCAACCAGAAATCGACACCATGGCTAAGAAATGTGCTGAAATAGGAGAATTTGTAAGTATTCATTTATAATATTTGGTTTAGTAAAACATTATTAAATTCGAAAAAGATGATTTCAAACTATGTTTGGCTAATAAAAACTTAGATTAATAATACAGGAAAGTCTATAAAATGCTACCAATTCATAATCTAGAAGTTCTAAACCTTTAATAAAATTGACCAATAATAATATTCAGAGTGCTTTATTAGTAATAGTCCGTGGATTTACATAAAGTCTTTGTCAGAATTACCTGCACAAATAAGGTATATATAATATATAATCTTAATTTAAATGTATAATAAATTAGGTAGGTAGTAGTAGTTTTGTTTAGTATATATTTAGTATATTATTGTTTAATCCACTTAAAATTGAATCCAGCATCCTGAGCGTATATGGGTTTATGGCTGTGAGTATGATCATGTTTGTATATTTTGTTGCCGTACATGATGATAACACTCTTGCAGCCAAGGCTGTGTCTTGCGCACCTCCAACGTTTTCTAAACTTGGATTTGTGGTAGGCCCTATCTTTGTGAAGAGTGTAGCGGTATCCTCCCGCATACAGCATGGGATTGCCTCGTGCAGACTCTACGTAGAAGTAGGAATCTGAAAAACAATTATATTCACTATAGGTATTTATTCTGAGGAATCGGTTTATGAATAGTAAGACAACAAATTACTACAATGGATAATATATTCGGTACTGTTAAGACATTAAGCATTTGATAAATAATAACATATATTCAATTCAATATAGTATTATATTTAGTTGCCTTTATTTGATTTATACAAGAGGAAGAATGAAGAAATGCTGGTAATGTTAGTTTTATTACGACATTGTCGAAGAAATTCATAGTAAAGAAATAATAAAAATCCAAAAAGGTATGTATATAATACAATACTTAATCCGAAAACAGGAATGAGCAAAAAAAAAACTTTAATTAGGAAAAGGTTACATCTTTTTAAATGTTAGAACTTGAAAACAATATAACTCAAGTTAGTGTATTTTAGTAGGGCGATGATTCGGAAGCTTCTCAACTGGAAGTTTTTATTTTTTATTTAGCTATTTATGTAAAAAGAACTTGACAAAATGTTCTAAGATTGATTTAGTTGGAAGTGGTTCCGAGTTAATAAAAAAAGAAGTAACATTTTCGTTTCTGTTATTTATACATTTACATAGGGAAGAAATTGGAGCTAACATAATTGAACATGTGATGGGGAGTAAACTTACGGACTTTTAAAATTAATAGCTAACACTGTTTAGTTACCAACCTTAGCAATTAGATTCGTACATTTTACAGAGATTGAATATTTATGTAGGTACAAGCTTAGTATTGTTTAGCTTTAACTTAATTATACAAGAAACTCTAGAATCAACACAGTTTTTAAAACTTAAAAGTGATATTGATGAGTGTTATGGAACAGCTAATTGGTAGATCTACCATATTTTTACCGACTTCAAGAAAGAAAGAGGTTCTCAATTCGACTGTATTTTGTAGTGACGAAACGGACAAGCCACATGTTTTGACTAAGACAGGTATAGAGTTAGTTAATCTTTGTAAAGTTAAGGCGTGAGCAGTTAGAACCTTGACTGTTAATGAGATCTGATAACATTTTCACAATGCGAATCATGTGATCTCATCTTGGCAACATTTTACATGAAATTGTTTTTAAAATATCGTCATTCGTCGATGCTTGAACATTCTTTTAGGCCTATTGAGATTTTACACATTCGTAATCTTAGAGGTAAGTGGTAGAACCACGCTGTTGTTAGTCATTAACTATGATCATAACTGAGCATGATTGGGCAGGCTCATTCGGGGGCGGTAGTTGGTACTACTGTCTCAAAGATCGACGTGAAGCGACAACTTAGCTGTGCCAAATTCACCTTACCTCTGATTACCTTTGATTTAATGGGCCGGCATCCATGATCCAAGCGTTATGCATGTTCATGGGCGCCAGTGATCACTTACAATCAAGTAACCCGTTTGCTTATCAGTCGGACTAATGCAATAAAAAAGGTGTAAATTACACCAATCTGGTATTCAATTAACTAGTAGTGTCATTGTACAACACATGTTTATTCATTTGTTATCTCTTTTAATGTTAATACTGTTAATTAAAATATTGCTTGCAAAAAACAGGCTCGCCTAGTTTCGCGCCATATTTAAGAATGATTGTTTAAAATCTTTATTTGATATGAATAAATTATTATTATAAAAATATTAATTATCATCTTTTTCTGGTTGTTTTATACCATTAGGGCTCTAGATACTGCACCACAAAGAATTTTGCGTGAGAAATATAATATTGTTACATTAGTTATATTACCCAAAGATAATTATAATAAACAAATATTTATACCGTTCAATCGATGCGGTATCTGTTTTATAATAAATCAATTATGCATATCAACTCAATTAACTCTGTAGGTAATATAAACAAATAGTCACATAGAAGTATTTATTGGTTAATGTCTCGTGTTAATGTCCTTATTATCTTATCCACAGTGCACCAACCACTCCGATTGCTGCACCAACTCCTGTCTCGGCTATATGAAGAAATGCGTCTCCAACTACGGATAAATCTATTAAAACATATTTTATGCCACTAAATATTGATAGTTTTTAAATTATTGTAATTTATTTTTTTATTTGACGAATTGGATGTATCGGATGGTCGAGATGTGTCAAATCAGGCGGGTTGGCCGCGAATTCCATGATCTCCTTCATGGCGCCTTCGGAAATACTCCACAGCTTCGGGTAATTCTTTTTGAAATCGTTGTACCATTTGTAAATCTGTAAAAATATGTTGTATATATATTACTTATCTAAATACTGAATACTTATTTTATTTATGCACACGAACTTCCAATTTTTTAAAGATTTTTTTTAACTAGCGGCGTCTTTTCCTGGATGCACAATTTTTGAATTCAGTCCACATCAAGTTCATATTATTTTACGTAATAATTGTTTTATTTTAAAATTCAACTTGATTGCCGTCCATACGGCTTTACCCGTCCCGTTCCGTGACATGCCGTTTTGTACCGTCTCATTTTGTCCCATTTCATGTGCCCTAAACTATATCTCAATCTATTCCTCTGATTTTGAAAGAGTACCAAAAATATTTGAATGCGCTGACCACCCACGGAAACACTACACTTTTTCGGGATAAAAAGTATGTTTGAATCCAGTGGGTCAGCCTCCTCCATACCAAATTGATCTACTAGTTTGAGTGTGAAGAAGTAACAATTACACAAACTTTATAATATTCGTAGGATTATAATAATTTATCTACAATACCAAAATTGTTAACCTTCATTATGTTAACATCTAAAGATGTATCTACTTAGATAGGGTTAAAATATTTCTACTGAAATGATTTTTATTAATTAAGCTACTTACTCTGGTATATTTCGAGAAATCGAAGTTAATAGCCTCCAGTGTCATTGTAGAGTTAATTAAGGGAAAATCGGCAATAGTCAAATGATCTGCTGCTGCGTAACTCTTGCCCAACCGAGTTAAATAGGTCTCAAATACGTCCAACACTATGTGTACTTTCTTTAAACCTAGTGGCGTACGTTCGTAGTCAAAGAATATTGGTGCCATCTGAAAGTTAAACAATATTGATTATTTCTCGCATTCCGGTTACTTTTGCCACACTACCTATCTTAGAAGAATGCTTTGAATAAGAGAAGAGTTAAGTAGGTATATGAAAAGTCGTAAACCTACAATAAAGGTATGTACCTCTATAGCAATAAAAAAATGTTGTAAGACATCATCGTTTTTATGACAGGTTTTTTTTCAATACGACTAAAGGACTAGAATGCTTCTAGTACAGGTAAGACATAGTAGTGTCACTTGGATAACTACGGGAACGATTAGCCTTGTGTTTTGTTGCATGATTTGAAGTTTATGAAGGTACTCGCTACCCAAGACCAATTCTTACCACCAGCATATAATTTTATGGAGAGAAAATACTTAGGGCCGAAACTGCGTTAAGCGGGCACTCGCGCGGTTTCATACAAAAGTGCTCCGTCGCGGGGATCCGCGCGGGCGTCCAGCACGGGGAGGCGCGTCCCGCACCCGCGTGGCGGGGCCCGCCTCCGTGCGTCGGAACCCGTCGCGGGGGCACGCGCGGTACAGCGCGCGGTGTCCGCAAGCGGGAACATGACGGTGATGACATACGGCACCGAGACGTGGCCTCTCACTTTGGGCTTCATTAGAAGGCTGAAAGTCACTCAACGAGCAATGGAGAGGGCTATGCTCTGTATTTCCATACGAGATCGACTCAGAAATGAGGAGATCCGTAGAAGAACAACGGTTACCGACATAGCGCAAAGGATTAGTAAGTTGAAGTGGCAGTGGGCCGAAAGGTTCTAGAGTGGAGGCCACGTACAGGTAAGCGAAATGTTGGACGCCCGCTTACAAGGTGGACGGATGACCTGGCTACATTTGCAGGAAGTCGCTGGATGCAGGCCGCTTCCAACAGGTCGATGTGGAGACCGTTGAGGGAGGCCGATGTTCAGCAGTGGACTTCCTGTGGCTGAGATGATGATGATGATGAATATACTTGAGCAAAATAAAGATTTTTTACTTAGCGCAATGTTATTGCCAGTCTTTCCGTTAGTGATATGACTGATACAGATTTTACCCTTAAATCGTTGACCTTGAAATATGGTTCCAGTTTCGAAAATAATTCGCCATAGACCAGTATCGAAACTTTAAAATATTTGTAAAATGAGTTTTCATTTTCTCTTAATTTACTGAACTTTACAACAAATTCTCCACCTAGCAACCTAAATTCAATAAACGGGCTTCCTGGCTGTCGTCTATTTTTTTTTTGCTAATCATCGTTTTGCTATGTAATAATATATTAAGCTCTCCATCGACACGACTGTACATGCACACCTTTAAAATTGAACCAGCGACACTGCGTTAATCCGGTCTCCGCGACGGTTACCCGCGACGGGGACCGTTGCGTTCTCACGGAGCCCGCCCGCGTGTCCACGCGAGGAGATGCGCGACGGTTGCCGAGCGTATACACCTTGCGCGCAAAGTCAATTATAGGTATTTCTTCGTTAATTTCACGCACACATAAGCGACCAAAGCTGTGTGCGTAGAGCTGCCGCGTCGGCTCGCTATACAATCGGCTCAAACAACTTTGATCCGTGCGCTTCAAATATTCAATTGAAATGTAACTGTAATATAATATCATAAAAATATTTTATTTGCATTATAAGTAGACAAATATTACTGTGCAAGCAAAGAATAATACAAATTTTGGATACTAATCATATTTTCGTTATTATTACATTGTTAAGTTGCATTCAAATCAGTGTTCAATCAGTATACACTACGGACGTTTTATTAATCATTTCGTGTTCGAACACATAAATAGTGTTAGGGGCCTTACAACCCCTTACAATTACAAAATATATTTAATTTTATATTACAATACATAACATAATTTAGCCTCGGAATTACATCCCATTATATTACCTGAAACATAATTTATACTCACTACAAAATCATTGTAGGTAATAAAAATAATTAAATATTTTACTACCAAAGTACTAAGATGTAATCGCATTCCGCGCGTGGCTATTTTTACTACGCGCGGCATAATCGACTGCAGCCAGGCCGGAGCGACGAGCGATACGTCCTCCCTCTAGAAGGCCTTGCGGCGGTCTGATTTGATCCACGTCGGACAGCGTGTTTTATAGTGGTTTTTAAAATATTTGTAGAAAACATGAAAACTTGAAATATAAAAATGGTAATTTATTGATAAGATGTTCTTCTATTGTAATATGCAATTGCTATAAAAAATTATGTACGATAAGTTGGTGAAAAAAAATATGTTCTTGACGAGAGTTTCTGAATAATTTCGCATTGTTTAAATTTTTATTTTTCAGGAACTAAACACAAAAAGATTATTTTTCTCAGCAAAATCCCTCCATAAGGGTCTTATTAGTCTGATCATATTTTTATTTTCATCTTATATTTAGTGGTTTCGGATATCTTAAGCTTCTAAATTGCCATTTAAAGCCTAAATAACGAAACTTGTGTTCAGTAATCCGTATAGTACTCACAAATTATCCATCAATCTATAATGTTTTTCACCAAAATCCCTAGATGACAACCTTTTCTAAAATTAGTAATAATTATTTTTCCTTTAAATTGTTTATTGGTGGCTATTAACTCATTTGAAAAGTCCTGTTTTTAAGCCAAAAAGCGCGTGCAGGGTATAAACGCTCTTAACGCAGTTTCAGCCCTTACATAATTTTACAATAAATACATGCAATTTTATTTACTCACTGTATATGCAGATATGTTAGCGTAATATGACGCCAAATTAAAGCACAAGCGATGATTGACAATAGCCCTGAAAACAAAATAATAAACTGCTCAATAACATACATATTATGATTTCATGAATGAAATCTTCGGATGGAATGTATATGGGCTATGGCAATGAATTTGAAAGCCTTCGTGGCGCAGTTGGTTAGACACCGGCTGTTAAACGAGATGCCGCATGTTTAAGCCCGCACCAAAACAAATACTTGTGTGATCCTAAGGTATTTGATTCAGGTCTGGGTGTTTGTGAGACCGAAAAGTCTTTCGTAACATCCACCCACGACACAAGACTCGATCCTAGTGCGGGGTCGATGACTGCTAGGTGTATTTATTTATTATTATTTACTATTTTAATTTGATATGTTGGCAGTTGAAATCAGACAAGCCCATGTCGGTAAAATCATAATTCAAAAGCCGATTTAGCGAAAACAAATGTTACTGCAAAATATATTGATCATGAAGCAAGAACCTCATCAAAGTGCGCAACTTAAGCGGTACTTAATATTGATAGTTTTGGCTGTATATAGATAATGGAGAAGTAAATAACGAAGCAACGCATGTTTTAATATTTAAGAGTTACTATAAGGTGAAATTGTATGAAGAAATTGTAGCAAGAGTTAACTTTACCTTGTTTGGGGATCCTGCGGGTACAAAGGCGAATCAGGTTTGTATTTATCACAAATGTATTGCATAATAGCATTACTTTCACTTAGGAAAAATCCATCGTCGTCTAAAACCGGAATTTCTTTTTGCGGGTTCATCTAAACAATATAATTAAAGATTAGCTTGTGTCGTGAGAAACACAGAACACCATAGACAGTAGCACCTACTTTATCCTATAGGTTTAAACAAAGACTACATATCTGTACTTTATTCAATCTTCATCTATTTTCGCTTAAACCGCTTTCATTATCTCATGATCATCATCATCTCATGATACTTTCTTTTTAGTTCGAGCTACTTCTGAATGAATACTTGTCTAGGAATATAAGCATACCCACCAAGGCATATTCTTCAGTCATATGTTCGCCTTTGCCAAAATCCACATTGATTAGTTCAAACGGTATTTCCAACCGAGTTAATGTTTGTCGCACCGACAACGACGGAGGCCCGTCCGACACACCGTATAATTTTAGTACCATTGTTAGCTGAAACATCAAAGAATTTATTTTATTATCTTGCAGAGTAATAAAAGGCTGACTATTTTGATTTAAACTATCTAGATCTCTAGTATTTCTCGTACCTTAAGATTGGTACTTAAACGCAAAGAGACTTTGACTTTATTTCATTTATTAATTCTGTTAATGACAAATTAGATGTAGTCTTAACATTCGATTTTGCTGTAAGTAGAAGTATGTACTAAGAACCGGTTATGTACGCCACACATATGTGCATAAACAATATTTAACGCTAATTTACTTTACTCCGCTTAGAACGCATGGAATATTCTCACGAGAAACAAATAAATGAATCTTAATTACAGATTAAAACATAATGTGCAAGATTTTTACGCAAAATTTTGAGATAGATAATCATATTGTATATATAACAGGTTTATTACTTACTCATGTATAATTAGATATATGACAATTTTCCTTACCTTTAAATTAACCAATGATAAAGATACAAAGAAATAAGGCGACGTTCTCGACGAATGATGCCAAAACCAATACTGGAGGCCGCTCGAACCAACCAGCCACAACATCGGCCTTTCACTCGCCCGACGCTTAATTGAATATTATCTAGTATTACAATGGTTATTATTTTATGCTATATCTTCATATCCAATAATCCTGAGATCTAGATAATAGTCGCTTACAAAAAAGAGATTTTAAGCATGAATGTAGTCAGTCCATTTTGTTACATCCCTCTAAAATTATGAGATCATTGTTTTAGAATGATAGACATTTTAAAGCATTGGTATTTATTTTAGTGGAGCAGTATTAAACGCTACAATGGATATAACATTATTTAAAACACAATAAAAAGTATCTCGATGAAATATTTTACGATTTATAGGTCTCCGAATTATAAATTCGTAACAGGATCTCACGTGCTGGTTTGTAAAGCCATAGTTGGATGGTCGAAACCATACAAAAGGATTGCAAATTCTTTTTTGTGCCGCACCATCAATCTCTAGATTTAATTGCCGTCACAAATGTTCCCGGCTTATATCCTGAGTCGTTCCGCTGACGTTTGAAGAACCATCTTAGCATGCCGGCATTATTGAAGCGAACGGCATGGGAACGCCTCCTGAAGGCATTTGCAACTCTGGACGATATTTGCGCTTATCATCAGGTGTAGAGTAGGTAGGTGGCCGTACCTGTTCTAAGTATTGTATAGTAGGTAAATCTAAGTCTATCTATTAGTGCCTAAGTAGGTAGTAGTAAACTAGTAACTTGTAAAAATATGTCTAAAAATTACGTTGTTTCGTAGTATAACAAAAAATAACCTCGACCGGTGCATAAATATACCTAATTACAATAGTCATCATTTATAATTTAGTAATTAAACAAATTAATGTCGGTGTCTCGTGGTTTACAAAACCGCATAATGATTTTCCCAGATGACGCTAACCCTTCATTGGGTTTTATGCTGTTTTATGTTTAAACTAAAATTATTCAAAGTTGTAGCAGATAATTTACTTGATGTTAAGATTTTTACATAAGTTGGTAGAGGAATATAAATTCCTTATCTTGATTTTATGAAGGGTTAAATTGTACTTGTGTTCTTCGATTTTACCTATCGCCAATTTCCAATTGGCAACTAGTTTTGACTTTTGGACGAGGACGTGTTGATGTCATGGACCTCGACAAAGGCTCTGTGGAAACGCGGCATGGTGACTGGCATGAAACTCCAAAAATTACATATTTATTATAATGGAAGAAAAACATAGATTATCAATGTGTACGACCGAGATTATCGTTTATAGGATTTGTACTCTAATAGTTTGATATCAAAAATTATTAAATACTAGCGGCCCGGCCCAGCTTCGTCTGGGTGCATATATTTTTTGATTCCACTCCACACCAAATACATGTTATTTTTCGTATAAACTCTTGTATACCTAAACTTGACGTAGCTGTCCTACTGTCCGGCTCAATCCCGTCTCATCC
Organism: Hyles vespertilio; assembly: GCA_009982885.2. Taxonomy (NCBI): domain Eukaryota; kingdom Metazoa; phylum Arthropoda; class Insecta; order Lepidoptera; family Sphingidae; genus Hyles; species Hyles vespertilio. Next base: position 17,042,056 of record CM042809.1, on the reverse strand, counting down.
GTCTGTTCAGTCTCTTCCCAATCCATCCCGTCCTTTCTCTTTATTATCCATCCCGTCTTATAACGTGCATTTATATTTCGTCCTATCAAATCTGTCAGCTATCCCAGCCTTCTCTTGTACGTTCCACTCTATTATATCCCGTCTCTCCATATACATGTACATATAAAGATTGCCTTATGAAATTTTTGTGCAGCAGAAATCGTAATATTTTAATTTCACCACAACTTCAAAACCAAACGTCCAATTTTAATCATTCAAAGACCAAATATTATCAACATAAACTGTACTTATTGATGAAATAATTTATTTTGATAAGGATTAATAGCATGAGTAAAATAAACGCGTTTAAATGTAGTCCAAAAAAATTCAAGATTTTTAAATAACAATGTGGTTGTTGTGCCTCACTCGACATAGATAGGTATAGTGTGTCGCGGACTTTTTTGTAGATATTTATAAGATCTACAATTAATTATAACATTTTATGGTTCTATCTTTTGTAGTTTAGGCAGCGTACACAAAATAAGTAACTTCTTTGGTTGATTTTTTCAGTTTGTGTCCGAAAAATCCAAATATCTTACGGAACCCTATTTTTTTCCAAAATAAAATATAGTCTATGTACTCGTGGATAATGTAGCTTTCGAATGGTGAAAGAATTTTTAAAATCGGTCCAGTAGTTTTTGAGCCTATTCATTACAACCAAACAAACAAACAAAGTTTTCCTCTTTATAATATTAGTGTAGATATGCAAAGGCTTTTATTGCCGATACCGTTTTCAAAGACAAACTTCTTATAATTACTTCTGTATCAGCCCATATACGTCCCACTGCAAGGCACGGGCCTCCCCTACAATCGACAGTACGATTGAGAGTGGTTAGGTCATATAGTCTACCACGCTGGCCTAGTGCGGGTTGGCGGACTAATATAATAATAATTACTTATTTTACTTTATTTCAAAGTTCATAGAAACCGCCGTATTTTTAAATAAAAAGATATTTACGGGTTAGCAGTGGAAGAATTTCACAATATCCGAGAGCGTTAAACTCTTAACTTCCTCAACATTGTTATAAGTATAGGCGAAGAAACTAAAACTCATCTTTCACCAAATCTTTGTGGTTAGAGGCAACATCTAATGTTTTGATAATATTAAAAATATCATGATATACATTATTTTCTTAACGTATTTGTTTTTGATTAAAGTATGTTGCCAGACTGTAACATTTCCTCGGGGATCACATGAGTTTTTTATTACTGAAATTGTATGTGTAAAGCGTCAAGCCGGGTAAGTGTACAACACCAAATATTCCATTTGATCTTCCTACACAGATACCAACCGTGTCTACTCAAACACAAAATGTTGACAGGATCCAGGCGCAACACATGTTTTATGCGTACCCTGCCCCGGTGCCCGGAGGGTCTACAAACACTGGCAATGCTGCGAGTGCACAGACGACTACGAGCATCAACAACTCCGGCACCAGCGGCTACAATTACGAAACACAAAGCGATTACTCTGGTAGAAAGAAAACAACGGATACAATTCAAAATCAAAACACAGATATTATCCAAGGTGCCATTCGTTCTTCTGGGTATGACTACAACGAATCAGGAAATATCATCTCTAGTAGCCAATCGAGAAATTCTGGCGCAGCTCAAACTACATCGAGTTCCAGTTCCACTGCTACCAGCTCAGTATCTTCTACATATCGTTATGACAAGCCATCTTCAAGGGCACAAGTTGAAGATAGGTCGGCAAATTCAGGTTCTATAAAAACGAATAATCAACAGAGTAATTCGGGGACATCCCAAAGCATAAGCGGTCCTCTTCCATCAGGCTATGACTATACCGGTCCAAATTCAGGAATAACTCAAACTGAAACTGCTTTAAGCACATCTCGGCTCTCTGGGGAATCATCTTCTGGTTATAGCGGCGGTGTCTTTGAATCTTCTAGCACCAACACTGCTCAAGGAGCAACAACTTCCGTTACCTCTAGCTATCGCTACGAAACTCCAATATCTTCTAATACAGAACAATTATCCACATCTTTAGGATCCTCTCAGTCTACAGCGGGCTCAACAACTCAAGGTTATCACTATAACGATCGCACACAATCCCTATCCAATACCGGGCAAACAAGTTCTGATGTGCCTCATTTCTCCACAAACACAGGAACTATCCAAGGACCTACTTATTCAGATGTATCTGGGTACAATATTAATGCACCAACTCCATCGACATTGAACGCCGGTCAAACAATTAGAAATTCAACTCCACACACACACAAACTTCTTCAAGTTCTAGTACAGCAACGAGTTCGGTTTCAACGAGCTACCGGTATGAGTCACCGAGACAATTTGAATCTAATCAATCACCCAGCATATCTGCAAATAGTCTTCAGTATTTACCACCAAGAATCGAAGGAAGTTACGAAGTTAACAATAGAAGATTCTCCGAAACAACAATTACCTCCGCCGGAACACTCTCAGGTTCATATGTATCACTAGCACCGGGACCTACTCGACCTAAATTAGTTGATTCATCTCAAACATATATGCCTCCTACAAGTAATACAGCACCTGCTACGATCTGTGAAGGAACCAATTGTGTAAGAATTTCCACATCCAAACCATCTCCACTTTTTACCATTTCCCCCGTATCGGGACCATCTGGATCTTTAGCAGAACAATCGTCTCTTGGTTCTTCTTCTTCATCTTATAGTTCTAACAGTATCCAACAATTCAAACCAACAGTCGTGCAGCCATCTAACACATATATACCGCCACCTGTTCTTCAACCGTCTGATTTTGTTACAGCTGAACCGTCTTCTTCTTACATACCCTCCCATAATTCTGCAGATATACAAATAACAGTAACAAAGCCTGGAAATCATATTTACTGCCTCAAGGACCGCGGGAATCAGCAACGCAAAGTTCTAAGGCTTCGCAACCTTTAAATTCATTACCAACAGCCAATGGTTATTCCCGGTCAACAGCTGCAATAAAATCAAATTCTAATTACTTACCACCTAATACTGTGTCTAAGATTTCTGACGGCAATAATGCTATCTCATTACAAAATAACAATTATTTGCCACATAAACAGGATTTATCCATTCAGCAGGGTGCATTGTCGATTCCAAGTGATTCATATTTACCTCCAGTTTTTTAACATTTGTATTATCACTACGATTATAAATATGTATAATAATACACTTTTTAATAAATAGCATTTGAAGTTGCAATTTTATTTTCAATTACTTTTATATCCTAACTAGATCTTCGTAACTTATAGTAATGCGTGGAACGGAACGCATATATGTCAATCAAATGTCATATGTGCGAAGTGCCTGAAGCAAAACGTCATAACGTCATACAAAAATAGCATCAAAGATGAAAGTTATTTATAATATTTCTTTTAAAAATTATATTTGAAACAGTATTCCACCCTTTAGGATGAATCATAAAATTACAAATGCAGAGCGTCCCTTTTTGATGTATATTTTAACTCGTGAGCATAGTGTCGTAGCGTAAAAGGATAACTTTACATAAATTATGATTCTACTAAAGCAAACTTTACAATTTTCTCGAATAGGAAGCAAGGTACTACACAGGTAATTATATATTCTGGTACTAGTGTTTTATGATTTTATGAATTAGTTCAACAAGAGCTCTTTATTTTATATATTGCGATTGTTCAAGGTTCATGACCTTACTGGGTTAATAGTTATTCTTTGTCCCATTATATTAAAAATAATTACATTAACTCCATGCGTTTATACTGCCTTTAATTATAAATTTACCAGTGCTGGGAAATATATTTTTTGAGTAAGTGAGAAGTAATACTATGTGTAAACATGTTTGCAGAACTACAAAAGTGCTGGTCAGTGTCATCAAGGATGGTGCACCTCGAAATGAGAGGTGTTCAACTATGTACCAATGCATTAACCATAAATGACCTGCCAAATGAGCTACTTATTTACATATTTTCCATGATAGATTTTGAGTCACTACTGGCAGTGGCCAAAGTGTGCATGAGGTGGCAACAGCTATGTCTGACTCCGTGTGTGTGGGACAACACACGTCTCATCGTGTGCATGAAGAACTATGTGAGGATCAGTGAGAGCATTGTACCGTTTGTTGCAAAATATTTGAAAATGTTAAATTGCAGTATTTCAAGTTGTATTCACAAGTGAGAGCTTCTTTAATAAGCTATTGCCCTAACTTGACTCACTTAGAAATAAGCATATCTCAAGTTGATAGTTGTATATTTGATGATCTTGGTCACTGGCCCAATTTAAAATTTCTGAGTTTTCGTAATTCTCTTATAGTACAAAATACTGAGAATGCAAATGGAAATTTTGTATATCACTTACCCTTTGACAAGTTGAAGTACCTTGAAACCCTCATTTTATCTAACTTTGCGTTGACACACAATAGTTTATACAGTATGTTGCAATGCACCAATTTAGTCAGTATTAGCATGGAGAAAATGAAAAATATTCCTGCAGAATTTTTAGAATCTCTATTGCGAAATAAACAGTCCACCCTGAGAGCTTTACACATCTACGGAGATACCTTGAATGATGACATAATGTGGCATATATCTAATTGTAAAGTATTGCAAGTGCTGCACATAATGACTTGCAAAACCTTATTTGATTCAAGTTTGTTGCACCTATACAGATTAAAGAATTTGCACTCATTAAAATTACGTCATGGTTACTTTTCCACAACTGCTTTACTGTCATATTTTACAAACAATTCCTTTCAACATCTCACATATTTAAGCTTGTCAAGATGTCTTCATGTGACTGTACAGGTGGCAAAGGCTATTAAAACTAGTGCACCCAATCTCAAAGAGTTGTCATTTTATCTTTGCCCATTTATTATCGCTCCTGATTTCAACAGATCGGAATTAGAGAAAATGTTTAAGATACAATTACTACTTGATTGATAACATATAAGTATTGCTGGCTGCTTAGATATCCGTCCACATTATCAGGTTATACATTTGTTTTTAGTTGAAAACTGAACTAAAATTATTGTTAATTTTTTACATACTTGTAACTTTTAAAGTTAACTTAAATGGCAATGTATGTCTCAGTAAAATTTACGTTTTATTAAGTTTAGAGTATGTTTAAATTTTTGTTCTTAAGACAGCAGTAAATACATGACATACTTATAATTTAACTGCTTAATCAATGTTTTTATTAGTTATGACAATTTTCAATTTGGTTAATAAATCAGATTTTTATTTTATTTATGCTAAATATATTTACTAATTTACTGTATTTACAAATATATACATGTATGAAAAGTCTTAAATTTGCCATGTATTTGTTGTTTTCTTAGTAACAATTGCAAACCGGTTTTAGATTGTAAGCTGTGTTGTGGTTTATGTATACATTAATGAAGTTATGAAAGTGAAAACTTCAGTATTTTAAAATAAGTATTAGGTGTAAAATGCACTGCATCTACATGGTGGTATGCAGTTGTTTGTCTATCTTGTATGTCACTATTCGTTTCCGCCTCACAATTTTGGAATATGGTCAATTAGTAAGTGCCTTAACAAAATTTTGGTACAAATGAAGAAAGTCAGTCCTATACAAAATAAGCAGTGTGGTGATGTATTATATAAATATATACTATAAATTTACATTATACAATTATGTCGACGGTTGAAATGATTCTTCATCAATATATTATCTAAATAATCTATTTAGAAATCCTTTTGTGTAAAAATCTGTTTACTTGGTACCAGTCTAACGCAACCCATATAGATTTTTCTCCATTCCTGCATTGTGCCTTATATTAATATAGTACAACATCACTATTGTAGCAATTATGAAAATATATTTCTTGGAAATTTTTAAGAATGTATAACATGACAAAACTATATTTAAAAAAATTGTACATATTCAGGTATGGTTATCAACCAGTCAATTTTAACTAAAACAATACATTTAGAACACTTCACACATTTCAATGGAACTTTAAAATTGTAGTGTAAAATATATTTATAAAACATAATAAATATTTACTGTAAAAATGTAATTCAACAGTGAATAATTGTTTGTGCTATTATTGTACATGGAATAAAATATTTAAACTGGTTCTAGCTTTTATTTTAAATTCTATAGTCAATATGTATTGATTATTTTTCAACTGATTGTTACTTTGTCATTCTAAAGGTAAATTGAAGGTGATAAAGAATTTGAAAATATGATGTTAAAAGTTTAGCTGTTGGGTCCAGTATTTGATCACAATGTTAGACCTTAATATTAGAATTCCTTCTCAAATATCATACCCTACTAATTCTTTTGCAATTCGAACAATATACCATTTATATTACGGATAGCCTCGATGGTGTAGTTAACTGCAAGTATTTGTCTCAGGTCTGAGTGTTTGTGAGATAGAAGTCACCCACGATCTTAATGTGGGGTCAAGACTATGTACGGAACTTGTTGGGTGTATTTATTTATGAATTATTATGTTTATTTACTCAATTCCCATACCATACTTATGTACATACATTACGCGTTACGGTAATGACTATCATAGAACCGTATAAAAGTCATTAAGAGCTAAGATTGTAGATTATTTGATAAGGTAAATGCTATAGTATTAAATGATCGCCTATTGAAATAAATATAGATAGCGATTTGTTCGATGCACGAGCCGGGCGCATGACAAAGCGATTTGAAAAAAAATAACAGTTGTATGAGTTTCATGCAGCCAAAAAATGAGACAACACCGAGAAAAAACCGGTTTTCAATATTACGGTAATAGGAAATTCCGATAATATTTTATATCATACTTAAAGATATGTTTTGATATCACCAATGTTGAGGGTTTAAACGAGTTAGTCATGAGTCTTCCCTCTTCATTTGATAAGCATAAAATATGGAAATATATTATTGATTACATTGGAAATTTTAAGAATATTGAGTTAGTCATTAATAATAAGGAATATGCATGTAATTTTTTTATAGTTTTAATCAATTCTGTATGTTATTACATAATCGGAAAAAAATATAAGTCTTTCAAAATATCAATCATAGAAGTACAAAAAAAAAAATCATAACTGCTATAAGTTTCGCAGCATTTAAACGCCATGTTGGCGCGAACTCGCTGTGACGTCAGCGTAACCGATATCAACAACGTAGTTTTTTGCATTAATTTTCTTTCATTAATTGCTACAGAACAGTATTTCGCGACAAAATAATCCATTTTATTTAATAGTATAAAGAAAGCACAAAATAACACATAATCAAACGTAAAACAATACACTCAACAAGCTAAAACTTCATAAGAACGTGACCATTGTCGTCACTTTCCTTTTTAAGCGTTTCGTAAAAATTGCGGGGCAAATTTGTAATGTCTGTTTTTAAGTATTTATTTACCGATTTAGAGTTGATAAATTTAAAAAATATCTTTAAGGTATACTTCTATATCAATAAAATTTACTAAAAAAAAATATATTTTGAGTTATTTTGTAGTCTCGTGCATATTCCCTATTGTTCAGATTATTATATTGTTATTAGTTTTGGGTAATTTAAAACTTCATGCAGAGCCCTTTTAGAGGTGAAACTAACAAAACATTGATTTATATGTAATAAAATTTATTAATTATAAATATTAACAATATGTTCATTGTCCGTTTGCGACCTATCCCAACATTTAGCTAGTTCTATACAAATGGTTCTATGTTGATTTCGACAGCAGAGCACGGGTTTGTCAGCTCGAAGGCTGAGAGTACATTAGGGTGGATGACTCCTATCTTGCCTATCACTTGACCGCGAAGTAACACTTCAGCACAACGCCCAGGGAAGTAGGCCGGGTCTGAAACCAATATAGACTAGTTATTGTAAACTTTGATATTAACGAAGTGTTTTCTTCCATGGTAATTAGTGAAAAAGAACATTATTCAAAAGTAGTACTTTTTAAAACGTTAGTATGTTATACTGTTTCCATTCGTTTATTTTATTTTTGACAGTTCACGCCTATAAAGTACGACATTACAGTAGAACAATATTTTGAAATAAAAGTAGATACTTTCTTGACGGTAACGCCCACTTAGAGTTGTGCCATTCGTAACGAATGACCACAGATAACAAAAACGATTTTGAATAGAATCAATCAATCGGAATCATTTGAAATAAAATTACATTAAAATGCTAATGAAAACAGTTAATCGTAATATAGTACCCAATATTAGGATCGAATGTATTTGCTGCAAATTAATTAATATGAATAAAGGTATACGTATTGAAGTGACTTTTAATAAGAGTTTAATTTAAAATAATTACAATGATTACAACGAAAATAAATGTTTAGTACCTACTTGTAATAACAGTTAAACCATGTTGGAATTCATAGTACTTTAAGGATTAAATAATTAAAACAACTAAAAGGTAGTTTGTTAATATTTTTATTTATAAACAATCGTCTGTTTCGTCGGAATCGGCGTCGTCGTCACTCGTATCCCCAGTAACACTAATTATTAATGAGTGCATGGGTAAGTTGTCAAATGCGACATCGCGATCCCAATCAGACATTATTTCTTTCTTCGTCTTATCTACGACACTCGCCCAGTTATGAGGCGTCACATTTTCACACGCATTTTTAAGCAACTCCAGCATTTTGTTTGCGGTGAAAGGAGGAGTTGTATTTATTCTCGCAGCATATCCTTTCACTTGCGCCCATATTAGCTCTATGGCATTATACTGGCAATGATATGGAGGAATTCTAAGGACGGTGTGCCCATGTTCTGCAGCCATTTCATCTATAACGTATCGTTTAGGCTGCTTCCTCATTTTTAATATTTTAAGTAACTCTACTTTTAATAGGGACTCGTCCACCTCCTCGCCATTGTTACGGAGCCAGTTTATTATTTCATTTTTTTACTGGCTTGCGTTGGCATTTTGTTAATTTGCCGAGAGTGATAGGACGCATTATCTATAAATATTGTTGATGGCTGTTCGAGTGACAATAACATTTCCCGAAACCATTTTTCATATACTTCGGAATTCATTTCTTCGTGGTAATCCCCTGTTTTCTTTGATTTAAAAGCTAACATAGCATCTTGCACAAATCCTTTTGCGGTTCCTGCATGACAAATTATAATTCTTTCACCTTTTCCCATTGGCACTGCGGTCGAGGAGCTAGCAGTGTTGTCAGTCCAAGTTTTTGATACCGTGTGATTCGCATTGAGCCAAGTTTCATCGGTGAAAACAACATTCGACCAGTCTTCTATTTTTTTAGCTTGTCTTAAAAATTCGCATCGATACAAAGCAACATCATTGCGTTCCATCAATATTTTTCTTTTGTCACATTTTTTGTATTGGAATCCAATCCTATTCAATACCTTCGCCAAAGAAGACTTTGACCACGGAACAAGCCACTAGTTTTCAGAGATTGTACTAGGTTATGTAAAGTAGGAATCTCTTTTCTTTGGTAATAATCGTATATATGACAACGAATAGCATCACCATCAAAACTGTCAATTGCTGTCACTTTAAAGGGCTGACGTTTTTTCTTAGGTGTAGATGGCTTGTTTTGTTCCATGCCACTACTGCCGTAGCCTTCTTTAATTATTTTTGAAACTGTTGGAGCAGTAATACCTAATGCTGCTGAAACACGGTCTCTGATTTGAGTCACTGGTATAAGAGGTCCACCATTACGGCTTTCCCTTTCAAGTACTCATGAAGTCGCAACACAAACTCCCTTGATTGTCCTTTAAGCACCTTTCCTTTAGGCATTTTGAAAGTGATGAAGGCAGGTACGATGTTCTCAATTCAACCAAATGTAGGAATTCACGGGTAAAACAATACGGAGGAATATAAATACTCAACTCGACGTATGAAAAATGTGAATTAAATTCAGCGAACGGAAAACACTAGCACGGGCGCGGGCGTCTCGTTGTGAGTGACCACAAAATGGCGGCGCGCGTCACCTGTCTGCCCAGTGTTGCCGTTTCACAATTTGTTTTTAACAACATTACTATTGCCGACGGAAGTGATAAGAATATTAACTTAACATGAGTAAATGGTTTATTTTAATATAATTATTAAATCAAGTAACTTAAATATCCCTGAAGTTTTATAAAACAAAGCATGGAGCAAAAAATAAAATATGTATTAAATCGATTAAAACTTGTTCAAAAATAAAATCGTTTGTTATAAAAAATTGATTCGATAACGCATCAGGCCATCACTATTTGATTCAGTACTCGATGTGTCAAAAATAAAATAAACGAATGGAAACAGTATAACATATAATTACCTATTTTTAATAAAAAATGACCATAACACTTAATGAGCGCTGCCTGCACAAAGTCCGTTTTCCTATGATATTTTTAGAGCTCAAGTACATGCATTGTTTTGGAGTGTGTTTTGTCTGTGGCATTCATGTTTAATAACATGCAATAGGCTTCGACAATACCCAAACATAAATGTGCATATTATATCTTGATATTTTAAAATGTAATCAGACTTAATGGTGGATAAACTACACGTGGTAACTAAGCTTAAATATTTACGGCCTTTTCATAGACAATATTAAAATATTTTAGTCATCGAATGTTTTGTTACTTTCGAACGACTTTTGAATTCAACTAGAACGGAGAAGATAAAACATTCGATATTTAAAAAATATATCAAAGGAACTTCGATCAAATATACACTATACTCGGAAATCGAATTCGAGATCAAAAATGTAAACAAACAAATGTCATTGTAAAAGTGACATTTCAGGGTTTTGAAACATTTTCTCAAAAACATATTGGGTATAATTTGATTAGTGAATAGATTCAAATGTTGCGAGTACTATGTTTTATTTATTTATATTTATTTTTGAATTTTGAACATTTTTAATTTTTTATTATGCCTTTCGACGTGACCCTTGACTTGGGCCCAACCAAATTCTAATGGGTTTAACTCACAGTGATTTTCAAAGACCATAGTGTGTTTGGCTAGGAGCATGAGCGCCAGAAATCTTAGGAACAAAATAGACAAGAACTTAACAGAAAATGTGAAACCAGCTTCACGGTGTTTTAACTTTATCACATGATGCACATTCATTAAGTTAAGCAACTAAATGAACTAAAGGGAGGTGTCGCGGGCGTCAAAGCGACGTATTTGTAGTTAAGGAGACGAAATTAAAAAAAAGTTTTATTTCAGTGGCCTAAGGTTACAAATTTCTGCATAATACCTGTAGCATAAAATATTTTCATACCATTTTTTCACTTACTTAAAAAAGAAGTTGAAATTGTAGTTTATGTAAATATTATAACAAATAATTTTTATTTCACTTTGTTTAATACTTATTTAACGAATGAGAATAATTCCAACCTGTTTTTTTTAACGGTTGTGAACAAACTACCATGACAAATTATTTTATTGTAGTGGTAACACTTTTGTTTACATTTTTGCTCTCGGATTCCATTTCCGAGTATAGATACACAGTTCCCTGTAAAAGTTCTGTTAAAAAGTGGCACCGATGCATGACATGAAAAAAAGTAAACAAAAAGATCATATATTTCAAATATATTAACAAAAATTCCACCTTATTCCTGGAGCTTAAAGTAGCTTTTCACACAATATTGTCTAAAGTTCTGCGACGTTTTAGAAGCAACGGTCGATGCGTGACTGAAGGTGAAAGAGTGCTTAAAGCACTCTTTTTTGGTGCCATTTTCTAAGCGCTCATGTTGTATCTAGTGTATATTTGATCGAAGCAAAGGAAGATAAATTATTCACCACAAATATAACAAAAAAAGTTACTCCATATACAGGCAAATATAGTATTCAAAAAACCTGTCTATGAATAAAGCTGTTTTATACTTTCATTATACACAGGGTGATATTGACATATTGTATTTAATTTATACCCATAATATTTTTTCACCGGCCTGATCTGATAAATTATACCAACCGGCAACCGCTAACTACGAATAAAATAGGATTAAGATTTATACTTTAGTATGTAACGGTTTTATTTCTTTTATTCACCGTGTATTTTTGTATACCATAATGGCGAATTACCCAAATTAAGTGTTGATATAAAAGATCAGATAAAAAGATGAAATAGTAAATAACTAAACCTCATGCCCTTAAAGGCTACAATAACTTAATCCGTTTCTTGAATTCTGATGGCGGCTGTAGTAAATGTAATATCGACAAGTGACGATGAAACCCACTTGACGAACTATGAATGTTTTTGAGACGATATATACAAAGTATGTTAAAATTAATGCAATAGCTCGTGCTACTGATTCTCAATAAACTTAGTATACTAAAACTTATGATAAATATCCTCCCATTATATTTGAAAACGTATACAACTAGAGGGAAAAAAAGGAAATTTAATTACGGAAAAGATAAAATTAAATAAAAAAATATTGTAAAAGTACCTTGTTAACAAATTTAACTATTTCAAATTACATAAAATAACATAATTATGGTAATTTGCAATTTTTATTTAAATCAATATATATTTTGTGACATTGTTATTTAATAAAATTTATTTACATTATTGTTTTACAATATAGATATTTCTGGAAATTATATTATAAACATGAGCCATGGAGCGGGCTATGCTCGGAGTTTCCCTACGAGATCGAATCAGAAATGAGGAGATCCGTAGGAGAACCAAGGTTACCGACATAGCCCATAGGATTGGCAAGTTGAAGTGGCAGTGGGCCGGGCACATAGCTCGTGGAACCGATGGCCGTTGGGGCCGAAAGGTTCTCGAGTGGAGGCCACGTACAGGCAAGCGAAATGTCGGACGCCCGCCTACAAGGTGGACGGACGATCTGACTAAGGTCGCAGGAAGTCGCTGGATGCAGGCCGCTTCCAACAGGTCATTGTGGAGATCCTTGGGGGAGGCCTATGTTCAGCAGTGGATTTCCTGTGGTTGATATGATGATGATGATGATATTATAAACATGCGTCAAACACTAGAAGAAAGCGTGATTTCGCCAAAAAAAGATGGCTTATTACGGTTATTGCTATGCGAAAAAGAGACGGCTGATTCTCCATCCGAACTCGACTGTTTGACATTGATACATTAACCAGTATAAATTGAGCTCGCTCGGGACCAAATTAATTTAAAGAATATTAGTTATCGATGAAAACTTATTGCGTTTTTAGATACTTTATTTTTTTGAGTTTTTTGCACACCATTTTATTGAACAAATCATTTTTAACTGTAATATTATGTTTCCACAATGTAATTTTCGCTAACGTACGGCGACATGTGCGGGTCCACTACTTAGACGACACTGATGACGCGACATTTGGCATCGGTTTATATCTATCTGATAGCTTATATGTGTTGGGCGCAACCGCTGCCTTGCATTAGGTATCTATTGGGAGTGATCTGTGTTTACACATATTCCTAACCCCCATAGGTAATATTGTACAAAGTTTAATTAAAAACTGCCAGATAGTTTTGTCAAAAATCGCGATTTTATGTTCCAAGACTTTTGATCAACCCCTATAGATACCGAGTCTTTTTACGACTCAGGTAAGCTCCCGAACCAAACTGAAGTTCAGCAACGCGATAAAATACTCGTATCTATAAGGGATGTCCAAAAACAGTGAAAACAAAAATAACGATTTTTGACAAAAATCTCTAAATTTTTTCAAATTATGTACAATGTTCCCTGGGGTAATGAGTAACATGTAGGTTAAATTAAGAACAATGTGTCAATATCATCCTGTATATAGAATTTTGATATTTTATATCAGTGTTTATATGTGCGTGTACGTGTGAATGCGTACAAGTGTACGTGCTTGTGTGTATGACTGTGTGTGTGTGAGAGAGACTAACCGTGGCAGGGCCGCAGCGTGTACCCGCGCTCCGGATGCGGCGGCACGGCGAGCAGCGCCATGAGTCGGTCGAGCAGCCCGTGCACCAGCTGGAAACCGCCCGCGCGACCGCAGTGCACGCCGGCCACGCGAAGCTCGTTGCGAGCACCGCACTCTGAATCGTATACAGTTGTTGATAAGGTTGCATTTACAATGAAGCTGATATGGCTGAACATCTAGTCACATACCTTCAATAAAACTGTACATTAACAATATATCTAGCAGCCACATACATTACACATAGTTCAGACCTCACACTAAAATACGATCTTGTCGTGGGTATCAGAAACTACGAGACTTTCGGTCTCAATAGACACAAAGACCCAAACTCGAAACAAATACCTGGGGGTCAGTATCATAGTAGGTACACATAATATCTCCAGTCTTCAAAGATATGAAGATTAATAAAAGAAAGACGAAGAAGAAGAAGATTAATAAGAGAAGATAATTCTAAAATATTTTCTCTACACAAATACAATTTCAATACCATGAATAAAAATAACTCATTATTATGTAGCAGTTATGATAACCCAACTTTAAGATCAAGCAAAATACGAGTTGACGTGAACACGTGGACGTGGTGAATAGAAAAAAAATAATTTCGTAATAACTCGCATATTTTTAAAAAATAAGTTGTTAAGATATTAAAGTAGTACAACAGCATTCTTACCTGCATTTTCATCTTTCAAGACAACATCGCTGATTTCGAACAGCTTCAAAGGCAGTGGCATTTTCTTGTTAGCGGCTAACGTTTTCAATAGTCCAGGTAAGAGCAGCGTTCGGACTACTTGGAATTCAAGTGTTTTAGGGTTTGAAATGTGCGCAGCAGGCACATCTTCAATCTTCACTCCCATTTTAGTAGCCACATCATCCCGAGAACACTAGAACAGAAAATTTATTGGTTGATATAAATCTTTATTTTTAATTATGTGTTAATATGTACTATTCGTAAAAAAAAACAATCTTGACTTTCTTGTAAAATTTTCGTGGACTATGGTTTGTATTGTACATAAAGGGAATATTTTTACTGCATTCATTTTCTGAGTAATATTTACTAACTTAAAAGCGATTCTGATTATGTCATTATATTTAACCAGTAGCGTACCAAGACCTATAATTCTAAGAAGCGCTCACAATTAGTTCGTTTCAAGTCTCAATAAAGGAGGACTGTTGTGAACAGTGGATGCATGTTAATAAAAGTTAACATTATACCCAAGATCCCATCCCAGAAAAAATATATTTTGGCTTTTAATAATATTTTGGCTCAAAATGACCTATCGCAGTTTTACTTAAGACCTACTGACGCATGAAAGGCAGAAAGATGTATAAATCAGTCTTCTGGATGTATCTTCCATAACTACTAAAGTTTCTTACGTTACAAAATTTTAAAAAGTTTCCAAAAAAAAAACAACGGTTTGTATAATTGTAAAGGTGCTATATGAAGTGCGTGGTGGCCTGTTGGTAAACGGACTAGACGCGGCTGCCAACATGTTCACGGTGGTCGCGGGTTCGAATCCCAGGGCACATCTCTGACTTTTCGGAGTCATGTGTGTATTGACAGCCAATCACCATGCACTAAAACGGCGAAGAAAAACATCGGGAGGAAACCTGCATACCATAGCAATTTATAAAAACTTCTATGGTATGTAAGTCCGCCAACTCGCACTAGGACAGCGTGGTAGACTATATGGCGTAACCACTCTCAATCGTATTCTCGATTGTAGAGGAGACCCATGCCCTGCAGTGGGACGTATATGGGCTGATACAGATACAGTTATGATGTAGCACGGTACATACCAGTGTGAAGGTGAGCGCCTCAGTGTATCCGGCGTGCGCGCACTCGTGGCGCAGTTGTTCGGTGAGCTTGTTGCGCGGCTCCTGCGCCGCCGCCGTCGCCACGCCGCCACGCACGCGCGGGATTCGGTTGTACCTGACATATCACATACCACTCACTATTCACATACTATTTTTTGGAACGAAGTTCCTTATCGCGCGTTGCGAAAAGGGGGCTAGACGGAAAAACATTAAGACCAAAAGTTTAAAACATTAAAACGTTTGACAATCGTATTTTACAATTTTGGTTTGTTACCTTCTTTTGACTATGTAACCCTTCATTTGACTATGTATTTTTGCCAATTATAACTAAAATTGAGCCTACTGATTAAGTTTATATTACATTATATATGTTAATAATAATAAAAAATATTACAACTTAAAAGAATTAAAATTTTATTACGATTCCTTCACTAATTAATCGAAAGGAACTTCGTTCCATCCGGGTGTCCCTTGACACCTCTCATTTTTAATTTATTATGGGCAAAAAACCGATACACGGTGAAAATAAAGTAACTTATTCTATTATTACTTATTATATACCCAACTACATTACCCAGAAAATAACTATAGGAAATACTACATAAACTTGCCTACAAAATTGATAGTAAAAGAATATTATGGAGAATAAGAAAAATGTGATTGCATTTTACACCATTTTGACGGCGGTTCCCAGACGGTCAATATTATTGTACGGTTTATCGGACGGATGGTCAATATTATTGTACATTATATATTACTGTTTTTTTTTAATCTCTTCAGCTGCCCCTACCTGCCCCCCCTTGGCGACGCCCTTGCTAGTGACTAAACCCAAGACTTAACGTAACGTATTACAGTGTACGCGTGTGAAAGAGACGGTAAAACGTCCCAACAACAGTGCTAGTCTTAATTTAAAATAATAATATTTGCATAAAGTTACAAACTATATTAACGCTGTTTTAACAGAAATGTTTTATTTTAATGATATTTCTGTTTGTTCCCAAAATTATACAAAAAAAAAACACTGAAATAGCCTATTGTGATAAGATATACTGCTTATACTATACCTACTGTCACTTATTTCTGGTTCAGTTAGTGGTATATTTACATTTCTTACCCACTTTATATGCAACCAAATAAACTCAGGCAAACTATAGCAAAGGATGAATTGCAAGACAGAGTTCTCTAATATATTTTTTTATGTATTTTGGAGCCCTACATTATTAATAAAATTAAATAGTAACCCATAAGCGATAGCGATGTCCTCGTATAGGTCGCACGCGTGTATGACGTCGTGTCGCGTGGGCGGCACGTGCACGCGCAGGAATGCGTCCTCGTGCGTCGCCGTCAGGCACATGCGCGACAGTAGAGACGCTAGCGTGTCGCCACTCTCGCTGGAAACAATATAGCTTTACTGCTGGGAGGTCTCTCATATGTGAGAGGCCTGGGTGGGTATCATCGCAATGCCTATTTCTCCCGTCAAACAACAGTTTAAATACATTGTTGTGTTTCGGATTGAAGGACATTGTAGCCAGAGTAGCTACTGGACATATTGACACTTAACTTATGTCTCAGGATTGCGAGCGCAGTGGAATGCCAAGCATTGCTTTGTATTTCAAGATATATTTTTTTGTTACTGTTCATGATCGGTCGCATCGCTTACCATCAGGCGAACGGCATGCTCGTCTAGCCATTCACTGCAATAAAAAAAAACTATATTGCTCTTTATTATCAGGACCGGTATACCGGGTATCTCAAGACTGCTACCGAAAACGAAGCCGGGTGGTAGTTTAAGTCACTACAAACACAATGCAACTAAAAATTTCGCAAAGAAACGCGACAGTTATTTTATATGATTTTTTAAATATCGTCATTTTTGCGTGGTAAATCCATAGTTTTTGCTTAAGTAATAATTTAAACTCTTTCATACCTTAGATTATTTATAAATAAAAGGGTATACACTATTATTTTAGGGAAAAACGCATTTACCACCCAAATACGGTCATTGGAAAAAAATTACAAAAAAAGAATTGTCGCTTTTTTTCGCAACTTTTTCTGTTGCATTGTGTCTGAAGTCGCTTAAACTACCACCCGGCTTCGTTTTCGGTAGCAGTCTTGATATACCCTGTATAGAGTGATATTGACATATTATAGTTCATATTGTTAAATTAAAATCTCGATCTAACATAACATAATGCATTTTATGCAGGGTGATATCGACGTATGTCATTTAATTTAACCACACCAGGTAACATTGAAAAAAACTATGAAAAAAAAGGTGCTTGGTAGTCCTGTGTAAAATTGATTTTATTTTCAAGGCTATTGGTCAACAGAAAACGAGATAATCAGATTGTTTTACGGCTCAGGTAAGTTCCCCAAACGAATTGAAGTTTAGCTATGCGGTAAAAAAACTCGTATCTATATAAATGCGAAAACCGTTTTATTAAAATAATAACTAACTTGGTGTCATAACCTGGGGTAATTAGGAACATGTGGTTAAATTAAATTGCACCCTTCATAAATTGCATTATATTAGATTGGATATTTATTGTAAATTAAACTCACTTAATTTTTTGAAAGGTATTCAACAATTGTTTACATAACCTATATAATGTTCACTTACGGACGTAATTCGTAGGAATTTACTGGTGGTAGGTCTCTCATATGTGAGAGGCCATCTGGGTAGGTACCACCGCAATGTCTATTTCTCCCGTGAAACAACACTGCTTAAATTTATTTATTTATTTATTTGATACTTCATATACAAATAGTATACAGGCGGGGCTTAATGCCAAAGGCATTTTCTAACAGCCAACCTTAAGGTGGTGCAGAGATAAATTCAGAAGGTGCATAAAAATGGGTTGAGACGTAAATCGAGGATATATACTCAATACTTATACTAGTACCTACACAAATATAAAATATGATATACATAAATACAAGATATAATATACATAAATAAATTATATAATATACATAAATACTAAGAATTATATATACCGGGTATCTCAAGACTGCTACCGAAAACGAAGCCGGGTGGTAGTTTTAGTGGCTACAAACACAATGCAACTAAAATTTTCGCATAGAAACGTGACAATTATTTTTTATGATTTTTTAAATATCGTCATTTTTGGGTGGTAAATCCATAGTTTTTGCTAAAATAATAATTTAAACTCTCTTATATCTTAGAGTATTTATAAATTAAAGGGTATACACTATTATTTTAGGAAAAAAAATATTTACCACCAAAATATGGCAATAGGAAAAAAAATTCAAAAAAAAAATTGTCGCTTATTTTTGCAACTTTTTCTGTTGCATTGTGTCTGAAGTCGCTTAAACTACCACCCAGCTTCGTTTTCGGTAGCAGTCTTGATATACCCTGTATACAGGGAGCGCAAATAAATGGCGCACTTGCTCAGTTGGGTACAAGGGCATAATATTAATATCGTAATAAAAAAATAATATTTGGAAAATACCTATCCGTTTTGAAGTTATGACCGTTTAAAGTTTTAAGTTTAATCACCACTTTTTCGCATAAAATAGGTTGGAATGGATGAAGAACAAGATTTAAACACATACGTATTTTTTCGTTTCGTCGTTAATTGAACGGTTAACGAAATATACCACGAAAACCATTTTTAACAGCATCAAAACTTTCTTAAACTTCGCTTTAACAGCTGTTTACACATGAGTAAGGTCATGAACTCTTAGCTGTATAATTTATCCTTCTCTAACTTCAAAAAAGGATATTTTTTGTTTCATTTCAAATAAATCAATCAGTTAAACAGGGACGTACTTAGATTTAAGCGTCAATAAATTAACAACATAATAACTTTAGGTGCAGTTGCATCGTGAATGGATTGACTGTTTTGTTTGTCATTATTTTCCTTAGTGTCACAAATCCAAACTAAAAGATACCAAGAAATCACACTGGTCATCGCTTAAATCATGTAAGATTGCGAATTTAATTATAATTAGAAAAGTTTTGGTAATACCTACATAACATTTAAATTTTCTAAATAATTTAGATTCATTGAAAAAATAATCTGATGACACTGATTAATAAAAAATAATATTTTTAAAATGATGGCCCAATTCGGCCCTATTAGTCAAAGGAAGCCGCCGGTCATAGTGTACTTTGTCGGATCCAACGCGGCTCGATTATTCTTCCTTTGAGGTCGCCGCCGCCGTTTGTGAGTGTGTGCCGAAAGGCGGCAATTTCTTTGTCGGTAACTTTTAGCATTTTGCAAAAGAAGACCGACATCTTGAGGTGTGTTCACACTACACACTTGATATAACTTAATTGGATTAAGTACTCCGATATAAAAGTTACGTTAAAAAAAAGATCTCATTGGACTGATACTGATACTTGCTCAAGAGCTTATAATGTTATTTAAATATGTCATCAGCCGATCCAGTCAATTACAAATTGCCTATTTACTTTGCTGATTATTGTATTTAACATTATTTTAATGTATTTTGAAAATAATGTTACTTTAAAGTGATAAAATTTCTTCTAAATTCCTATACCTAGAGAATGTCGTCTACTATTATAGCATAGAATTTGCATATGAGACTTATTTGAGATAAAATTAGTGAAATCAATAAACACTAACTACTAATTTACTGCACTGGAGACCCCGTGCCCTGCAGTGGCACGTATATGGTCTGATACAGTAGTAATACTAATTGTTCAGATGAATTATTATGAACTCAAATAGGAAAGCTTTGTATCTAATGTGAACAGGCCTTTATCTTTCAAGAATCAAAATAATAATTTATTTTTTATTAGTTGAATTCGGATTGCGATCGCGTGTGCATGTATTAGTCGTGTGAATATTATTGTAAATTCGTTTTCAGTTATTTTGAGTAAATTTTATTAATTTCACTATGCTTTGAACATTACCCAATTTGATAGCTTTTGATGTAACTTGTGTTATGTGAAATGTAAAAGAAAAAGTGATTTGTGCTACCAAACTGTGACAGTGTTTTCGTGCGGGTTTTTGCGGATCCTGCGCTTCCAACTTTGCCTATCAAGGTCATTACGGTTTACATTACAAGGTCAGTTAACTATTTTGGTGGTCATTAATGACAACTAACCAGCCCATATGAGTCACCGACGGCCTCCGTGGCGCAGTTGGTAAGAACCGCCTGTGAAATGAGAGACCGCGGGTTCGGTTCCCGCCCCGAGACAAATAATTTCCGTGAACCATAATTGTTTTTCTAATACCCGCGACACAAGATTTGTATCTTAGTGTGGGGTTAGTACCCATGTATGTGACTGTTGGCAGTATTAATTTAATATCTTTTTTATGTACCCTGAGCGTGATGTACACAATCGATTTATAAGTAAATAATGAGCTCTGCTTATTTATTGTTGAATGTCTACCGTTCAGTTGTAAGGTTCAATCACTTTAGCTTAACATGTTAAGGGGTAGCATGTGTAACGTTAGTTTTTTTTTCTCGGCATCTTTCTTAATATTCGCTAGCGCCATACAAATCCGTCTTAATTAAGATTCCTTCACCATATACTATAATGTATATTGGCAGGTGCGCCGTTTTCTTGTCCACCCTGTATACCGGGTATCTCAAGACTGCTACCGAAAACGAAGCCGGGTGGTAGTTTTAGTGACTACAAACACAATGCAACTAAAAATTTCGCAAAGAAACGCGACAATGATTTTTTATGATTTTTTAAATATCGTCATTTTTGGGTGGTAAATCCATAGTTTTTGCTAAAATAATAATTTAAACACTTTTATATCTTAGATTATTTATAAATAAAAGGATATACACTGTTATTTTAGGAAAAAAATGTATTTACCACCCAAATATTGTCATAGGAAAAAAAAAACAAAAAAAAATGGTCGCTTTTTTTTTGCAACTTTTTCTGTTGCATTGTGTCTGAAGTCGCTTTAACTACCACCCGGCTTCGTTTTCGGTAGCAGTCTTGATATACCCTGTATACAACATGTAACAGATTTAAATGTAAAAGCGGAAAGTAGTACGTTCAGAATCAGCTACTGAATCGATATCAACATTTTTTTTGGTAGGTATTTTTTTTTCAAAATAATTAGTTAAGACCAAGTAAATTACAGACACTCTTTCATTTAGTACTCCGAACAAACGAAATTGAAACGTAACTCGAGGACATAAGATCATTTTTAAATGAATCACTAAACGAATACTCCAATAAACTAAATAATGAACAAAAATGAACTTTATTTCGATGGTCATAAAGTTTATTTAAGCAATCTATCATTAATCAAACGCACACAACGATAGGCCTGAATAAACGTAATAAGCTACCAAAATAAATAATTATCATATTCTCTTTTCCGCACATTTAACTACAACTAGAGAGAGCAGGATGCAGCTATTGTTTAATGCAATTTGATCCATCCGACAAACGATGGCGCGCGCGGCGGTACATCACAAGGTTTGGCAAGTCGGTATAGGGATGCGCCGCGAAAAAAATTACTCCCGGTATTTGCAGGACCGGGCGATCCAAATCCCGCGCAATACATGCACTTAAATGAAACAAATTAAATCGTAACAAAATCACTATGAATAGAAACAACAAGTAGGTATTTCTATGAAAAATAATTTCGCGGAACGTTAAAATGGTGATTAAATTCGGTTTTTAATTTTGCTACAATGTATGCGGAATCCCGGTGTGTCGAATATCCCGTTATTGCAATCCCTAAATGGGCACCGTCTATGTGAAAAAAATCTAGTCGTGCACCGCAGTTATCTGTGTCTACTTGTGTTTAAGTGTTAAGTAGATATTTCGATAACTTTCGCGCGCGATGTCTTTTCGGTATTCGAATATTGAATACCTTAGATTATATACTCGTCTAAGATTGAATACACTGAAATGGTGAGAACTTTGGCACTGTGTGGTGATAGTGTATCATTGGCATGCAGGACATTTAGCAACAGGCACGCCACCAGTGTAGTGTCCGACAGTATCTCGATGCTGAGTTTGGAGAGCGCTGGATAGGTCGCGGCGAACCTGTGCAATGGCCTCCTAGGTCACCTGACTTGACGCCTCTTGACTTTGTTTGTGGGGACGCGACGTAATAATCTCTGGTATACTTCAGTGAAAGTACTAATGTGGAGGAACTAAAAAGTAGAATAGTAGCAGCCTTCCTAAAAGTGAAGAGTGACACTGAAGTTTTACATAAATTACGTGAACAATTACGCAAATGTGCATCAAAGTGTATCAAGATGGTGGACATTTCGAACATATTTTAAAAAGAAATCGCCGCATGAGTGCCATGTAACACGTAAGTTAATTTTGTTGTATTTTTTTGTGTTGTGATTCCCAATCCAGTCTTCGTTGTTAGATATTGCGTTATCTTATTCATTAGTTATGCAAAATAAATGACGCCCGTATCCCGCCCGCCTGTGGGAACTAAGTTTAGTGGAAGTGAAATTAATAATATTTTATAGCCGATTCATGCAAAATATTGTCTTATGTTGGGTTCGTACGCATTATATCTAGTAAGTAAAATATTTAGATTTTATAGCTAAAACACAAATGTTATGCTTACAGATTAAATTAATAATAATTTGTTTACCGAACCACCCAGTAATCAGTTACGTACGTAATTTATATTTCGTTTATTGTCAGCTGTTTCTGCTGGCGCGGCGCGGCGCAGCGTTCCGCCTTAGGTACTCGTGTGAATGGGAACTTGTGTACATGTGTGCGTGTCCGCGAGTGTGTGTAGTAGTGCACTCTTATTTGTAACTCGTAAGGTAACCATGTTAAGTGCCTACATTTGGTATAACTAATTTCATAAATAAAAGATTTTGTAATTATGGTAGTACGATTTCAAAGCATAAACTATGATTGCAATAATATTTTAAAGTTGGGGTGTCTGAGGTTGTGAATTAATCCTGTTACACGTTGTATATATATTAAAAAAAAAAAGACGGGTTGCACTCCGGGAGTGCCGGCAGAAGTGAAAACTTGATTATTAACGTTGAGCATGTTTGATATTTTGGAATGGTTAGGGAATAATTTTGCACCAATTGCTTTATCAGTATAAAAGTACTATCATTTATGTGGTAGAATACAATATTCATTTATTGCGCTATCGTACACAAACATGACAATTTATATTACATTAAAAATTTAACACTTTAAAACTATTACAATTATTTTACATTAAAAAGTTTATCTCTCCGAAAAATCAACTTTCATCCATAATTTCAACGACTTTTTCACCATCATCATTACCAGAACTATCATCGCCAATCTCTAAAACTGATACGATAGGTTTATGGTAGCTGAAGTAAGAAACGAACAGTTTTGATTCGAACCTATTTAAATGTCTAATAAAGACCGCATCAATAGTAGTTTTGTATTTCGTTGTGCTAATATTGCGATCATTCGACATAGTTAAACCAAATTCATTATTTAAAAATTCAATTAATAGTTGATTTTTATCGTCTGCGAAGTTTATGTTGAAATCTCCACTCAAAATCATTGGCAATTCATCAAAGCTTTATAAACTGACAGCTAACTGACAGCTGTCTACTCTCCATCCGTCTTACGCTTTTTCGATCAGGTCACGTGTCCTGACGCGAGTTTAAGATGTTATACCTATTACAGAAAAAGTGCTCAACGCCGCTAAAGAAGTTTTCACTTCAAAAATGTTATGATAGTTCTGCCAATCTGTCTAGGAACAGTTTACGAACTCTCATTTTGAAACCTAAACGTGTCGTAGATGTCCTAATCTCGAGAGGGAGCGAATTCCAAAGTAGGATTGATTGAATAAAGAAGGAAGAGTGAACAAAGTCTGAATTATGAGAGGGGCACTTAAGGAGAAGGTTGTTAGCTGATCGAAGGTTCCTATCATGGTTACTACCTAAGTACTGGAAATTTGGAGTTAAATAAGAAGGTGGGGAAGAGGACGTAAGAATAGAGAAAAGCGTGGAGAGAGCGTGTAGCGAGCGACGCTGGCGAATAGGTAACCATTTTAATTGAGATCGGAACGAAGAAACATGGTCATACTTACGAAGATTAAAAATGAATCGAATGCAGTTATTGAGAAGCCGGTCAAGTTTGTTGAGGTATTCGGCATTCAGATCAAAATAGCACACATCACCATAGTCAATTAAAGGGAAAATCAAGGATTGCACAAGCATTATTTTGGTTTTGACAGGATGGAAATTCTTGAGACGATAGAGCTCACGAAGAGTTCCCGTGACCTTCTGGCAGACAGAGATTACCTGAGCTCTCCAGTTCAGGGTCGAGTCAATCAATAACCCAAGAACCTTAACGACTGGACTCCAGACAATTACTGAATTATTAAATATAATAGAGGGGAGAGTTGTTGGATCCAGTCTGTTGAGCATCCTAGAGCTACCAACTAATATGGCTTGACACTTGGACGCATTAACTGTCAACCCAAAATTATCTGACCAGTTCTTTATGTGGGTCAAATCCCTGTTCACTGAGTCGATTGCTGAAGATAAACAGTTGACATTTGCCTGGTAGTAAATTTGCAAGTCATCGGCATACAGATGATACGCACTCTGAAGTTTTTGGGTTAGTAGATTAATAAAGATAGAAAATAACATAGGAGATAGTATGCCGCCTTGAGGAACGCCAGAGTCCACGCTACACCAATTGAACGATGATTCGTCAACACGTACTGACTGCTGACGTCCCTGAAGATAACTAGAGAACCAATCCAGAGCCGCTGATGAGAACATTAGGTGAGAGAGGATAGCGAGAAGGATATCATGACTGACGGTATTAAAGGCATTGGAGAAATCTATCAAAGCCAACACAGTGACTTTGGAATTCTCCATGCCCTCTCTAATATCGGCAGTCACTTTTAGGAGGGCGGAAACGGTGCTGTGGCCAGGCCTGAATCCAGATTGCAAAGGGCTTAACAAGTTATTGTTATGCACATACTTGGATAGTTGTTTGTGAGCGCAGGCCTCAAGCACCTTAGAGAAAAAAGGTAGGATCGATATGGGACGGAACTGGTTGGCGGTTGTGGGATTAGCAACTTTAGGAAGAGGAATGACGTAAGCTTTCCGCCATAACGACGGAAATACGCCAGTCTCAAGGGATGTATTGATAATATGGGAAATTACTGGGAGAAGAGGTTCGAGGATTGGGATTACCATGCGACGGCTGATGTTGTCACAACCCGTGGCATTGGATTTGATGGATAGTATAGCCTTTTTGATCTCATCAGGTGCCACTGGAGAAAAATGAAAGGGATTAATATTAAGACTGGGAACGTTGTTTAGAAAATCCAGAGTACGATGTTTGGTATGTTGGTCAAGAGAAGTAGCGCTGGAAAAGTGACGATTAATATCATCCAAACCAATACCCTTCGGAAACTCCAAATTCTTAGTTTTGCCAATACCTAGTGTCCCAAGGAACTTCCAGATATTGGCTGGAGAAGAGGCAAAAATATTAGCGAAAATGTGGCGGCGTTTAGCGTTACGGACCATCTGGTTACACCGATTTCTTGCAATTTTATAAGAACTCCAATTGGCTTCTGATCGATCCTTCTTAAATTTGCGAAAGGCACGATCTCGACGCCTCATCGCCATGCGAACACCAAGAGTGATCCAGGGAGCTGGAAAACGTTTCAACTTGATTTTTTTGATGGGTGCATGTTTGTCATACAGTGCAAGTATTTTGTTGTTTACTATGTGAACTTTTTGGTCCACTGTCGAGGCAGCCATCAGATCTTCCCAATTTAGCTCTTCAGCATCCCTGCATAGCCTGTTAGTATCAAGCTGTCCAAAACAACGCCTGCGCAATACCTTGGGCTGAGGATTAGGAGGTTTTAAATTATAGGACAGAAAGATGAGGTCATGATGGGAAAAACCAGGAGCCAAAAATTGACCATGGCATGTGACAAGGGAAGGAGAAGAGGTAAGGATGAGGTCAAGCCAGGTATCATGTCCATCTGCATTGTGGTGAGTGGCTTGCAGAGGCAAGACGTGCAGGCTGGCTGGCTCAAGGATATCGAGGAGTTTACGGGAACGTGCAGAACAAACAGAAAGGAGATCAGTGTTGAAATCGCCCATGATGATGTGATGTTCATATTCTGATCCTAAAGATTCCAGAATCGATTCGAGACTGGAGAAGTAGTCAATACTAGGAGGACAATAAACTACACCAATCAAAGTTTTGGCTCCCTTGACCCAAACCTCTAAGAAAAGATACTCAGCTGAAGCAGAGTAAGGAGAAGGCGACATGGCGACAATGTTGTAGGAGATATTACTACGAAGATATATAGCAACACCACCGCCAGTCTTTTCGAGTCGATCGTTCCTTATTAAAATAAAACCGGGTAGAGGATAAGAGGGTGACAATAGATGAGGTTTGAGCCAGGACTCAGACATCAGGACGGCATGCACGTTTGCATCAGTGAACGTTTCTAAGAGATCATTGTAATGACTTGGTATACTTTGGGCATTGATGTGACACACATTAAATGAATGACGATGTTGTGTAGAAAATGTTCGTTGTACCAAATCACCAAGACCGTCGTTCAGCGAGCAGAAACTGTCATCACTAGACGACATCGCAGATTCAAAGACAGAATGATACGAACCATCATCGAAAGACATAAGATTAAATATATATGATATAAACATATAACAATAATAATATATTAAACTACACGTTAATATTATTAATTGTAACAATTAGGCACAAAAAAAAAACATTAACTCCACACCACCCGCCAGCTCAAAATATTCGAACACATTATACAAAATTAGCAATTTTAGTTAATTAAATTACGATACTAAACAAGATCACAAAAATAAAGAAAACATTTAAAAGAGAAAAAAAAAAATATTAAAAATCAGCAACAACAAATCAAGGCATAAACATTTCTGAACGCAAACAATTAGAATGACAGTTTGACCCAAATGCAGAGTAAACACAAGTGAACGTTTATGTGGGTAACTCAATTAAATAAAAGCGTGAGTGCGTGTTTTGCGAATACAATACATTGGACATTATCATATTATCGTAGAATATAGACTGACAAAAATCCAAGCGGTAAAGATTGTTTAAAATGTTTACAATAGTGTCACTTGGAGTAAACAACTAACGTGACTTCAAATTGGACCCCGACGAACCAGCCGCATGGGTACTTGTCACTTCAACAGTCTTTGGATATTTAACTAAGAGCGGCTGCAGTTCGTCCATGGTCGTCACCTTCAGTCTGCTGCCGTCTGGGACCTTCATGACGATGATGCCATCCTGAGTCCAGCATGCTTTCATCCCGAAATGTTGACGCGCTTTTGCGAAAATGTGCTGCCGTGGTCTTGTGGTCCTTTACCGAGATGGAAGTGCCCTTCAACTTGGATTTCACTCGCCATACTGCAGAACGGTGTTGCACCTGAGAGAACCATACTAGAACGGGCCGGTGATGGTCATTATTGGAGGTTCCAATTCTGTAGCATGCTGTGATTGATGATGCAGGCAAATCCTTTATACCCATAGTATTTTTAATGGTGTTGAGCACTATGGTGGTACAGTCCTCACGAGCAGACTCAGAAACACCCAGGAAGAGTAACGCTTTGTTCCTATGTCGAGTTTCAAAGGTGTCAACCATGCGAGCACATTCACCTATCTGCTGTCTGAGGAGTCGGAGCATGTCAAACATTAGTTCCCTGAAGGAACTCTTCTGCAACTCGGGCGACTGTGTCCTTGGATTGACCTCCAGGCTGTAGCTTCGCTTCCAATTGTGCCATTCTTTTTAAGAAGCTTTCCTCAAGTTTAGTCTGCGCGTCCTGTATATCAGCCAATTGAACCATTGTGTTGTCTGTGATTTTTAACTTGTATGCCGAAAGTATAGGTGTGAAGCTGGCAGGTGGTGCTTCGGATATTAATATATCACATACAGTGCTGTTTTCACGAATACTGTACTAATGTTATATCTTGCACTGAAAACACGCTATGTAACATTCAAAAAATCCATTTAATTACGAAAACTTGATTAAACGATTTCAAACACGTCTAACGTTATTTACACCCAACCATTAAATGCACTGTTGTGTTTCGGATTGAAGGACATTGTAGCCAGAGCAACTACTGGACATATTGAGACTTAACATCTTATGTCTCAGGATGGCAAGCGCAGTGGAATGTTGCTACTGTTTATGAGCGGTCGTATAGCTTACCATCAGGCGAACGGCGTGCTCGTCTCGCCATTCACAGCAATTAAAAAAAAAAAGAATATATTACAAAAAAGTATCAAATAAGCAATATGAAATAAATAATACAGACAATATGAAAACAGAACGAGGATATGGGCTGTTGATATTATAGAAAGTCCCTTAAGAAAATAATTCTGACCTGATTCCAATATATTTGTTTGCCTTCTCAACATTTATAACTTCTTCTCGGTATTGAAGCTTGGGGTACAGTTCGTATGTACCATCTGTGGCAAACACCTTGCATTGTTCTACTTCATATGGGTTTGCACAGTATTTGGAGAACATACTGACAACCGTGTCCAGTACTACAATGGCCTGAAATATATATTCTATTAATACACATATTTCACAATAATATTGTGAAATATATTATATTATTTCACCATTCTCAGAGACATTCATGTCAATTAAATCATTACTTAGTGTAGATTTTGCGAAGCTAATCTATACAAACGAACAATTTATTGGACTTTACATGTCTCTGAGTATAAATCAATTAAAAAAAAAAACAAACTGAAAATTGTTCAAATTCAATTATTATTTTTTCCATCCATCCATCCATCAGCCAAAGGAAGTCCACTGCTGAACATAGGCCTCCCCCAATGATTTCCACAGATACCTGTTGGAGGCAGCCTGCATCCAGCGACGTCCTGCGACCTTTACCAGGTCGTCTGACCACCTTGTGGGTGGACGTCCTACGCTGCGCTTTCCGCTACGTGGCCTCCATTCGAGCACTTTCCGACCCCATCGGTCATCAGATCTCCGCGCTATGTACCCTGCCCATTACCACTTCAACTTGCTAATGCGGTGGGCTATGTCGGTTATTTTAGTTCTCCTACGGATCTCCTCATTTCTGATTCGATCTCGTAGGGAAACCCCGAGCATAGCCCTCTCCATAGCTCATCGAGTGACTTTGAGCTTCCTAATAAGGCCCATAGTGAGAGGCCACGTCTCGGTGCCGTAAGTCATCACTGGCAACACACAACTATCGAAGACTTTCGATTTAAGAGCGTATACACCTTGCGCGCAAAGTCAACTATAGGTATTTCTTCGTTAATTTCACGCACACATAAGCGACCAAAGCTGTGTGCGTAGAGCTGCCGCATCGGCTCGCTATACAATCGGCTCAAACAACTTTGATCCGTGCACTTCAAATATTCAATTGAAATGTAACTGTAATATAATATCATAAAAATATTTTATTTGCTTAATAAGTAGACAAATATTACTGTGCAAGCAAGAATAATAAAAATTTTGGATACTAATCATATTTTCGTTATTATTACATTGTTAAGTTGCATTCAAATCAGTGTTCAATCAGTATACACTACGGACGTTTTATTAATCATTTCGTGTTCGAACACATAAATAGTGTTAGGGGCCTTATAACCCCTTACAATTACGAAATATATTTAATTTTATATTACAATACATAACATAATTTAGCCTCGGAATTACATCCCATTATATTACCTGAAACATAATTTATACTCACTACAAAATCATTGTAGGTAATAAAAATAATTAAATATTTTACTACCAAAGTACTAAGATGTGGTAATCGCATTCCGCGCGTGGCTATTTTTACTACGCGCGGCATAATCGACTGCAGCCAGGCCGGAGCGACGAGCGATACGTCCTCCCTCTAGAAGGCCTAGCGGCGGTCTGATTTGATCCACGTCGGACAGCGTGTTTTATAGTGGTTTTTAAAATATTTGTAGAAAACATGAAAACTAATTTTGTTGAAATATAAAAATGGTAATTTATTGATAAGATGGTCTTCTATTGTAATATGCAATTGCTATAAAAAATATGTACGATAAGTTGGTGAAAAAAAATATGTTCTTGACGAGAGTTTCTGAATAATTTCGCATTGTTTAAATTTTTATTTTTCAGGAACTAATCACAAAAAGATTATTTTTCTCAGCAAAATCCCTCCATAAGGGTCTTATTAGTCTGATAATATTTTTATTTTCATCTTATATTTAGTGGTTTCGGATATCTTAAGCTTCTAAATTGCCATTTAAAGCCTAAATAACGAAACTTGTGTTCAGTAATCCTTATAGTACTCACAAATTATCCATCAATCTATAACGTTTTCCACCAAAATCCCTAGATGACAACCTTTTCTAAAATTAGTACTAATTATTTTACCTTGAAATTGTTTATTGGTGGCTATTAACTCATTTGAAAAGTCCTGTTTTTAAGCCAAAAAGCGCGTGCAGGGTATAAACGCTCTTAAGGCACTGAGATATTTTGGACGAGAAGACGTCGCGTAGTTTCCCGAACGCTGCCCAATAGGGATGAGTTCGATATATCAAAACGTAACTTATATCGGATATGTGTTTAATATCATATCATATCGATAGCTAAATCTACATAACCGATATGACAATAACTATAACGAGTCAGTTATATCCACCAAAAGCCAACAAACAACGGGAACGCACGAACAAAACTCAAAACTTCACATCACAGCGATATGAAATCGAAACAGTTATTCGCTTTGTCTCTGTCTAACTATTTAAGTTTTACTGGCGTAAAACAGATGAAGCGAATAAAACGTAACTTTAGCAGGTGTTCGCTTGGTTAATGTAATGCATAATATATCTTAAGGCGTTAGCAATAAGGTCTAGTTTCTATTTGTTTAGTTACAATAACGTGGTCAATAATCACGGCTACGTGTGCATACCGTCCTGAGTTACTGATTATTGATATCGATATCCAAAAACGGTTTTCGATATCGATATGAAAACTGAATATCGGTTACATATCCGTTTGCGACAAAAACCGAAAACGCCCATGTCTACTGCCCAACCGAGTTGGATTCGACGATTGACCTCTCTCTCGAAGTTGGACCTGCCTAACCGGACCGCTTGTCCTAAATAGACATATTCGTCAACAACTTCAAGAGTCGAGCCCCCAACACCGATGGGGGTGGGCACAACATGGACATTCGACATGATCTTCGTTTTGTCCATGTTCATTTTAAGACCCACCTGTTGGGAGACTCGATTGATGTCTTCGAGCATAGTGCTAAGGTCTTCCAGTGATTCTGCCAAGCCTACAATATCGTCGGCAAACCAAAGGTGAGTGATATACTCGCCGTTGATGTTGATGCCGAATCCTTTCCACTACAAGAGCTTGAAGGCATTTTCCAGCTCGGCAGTGAACGGTTTCGGAGATATGACATCTCCCTGTCTCACGCCTCTCTGTAGTGGAATAGCCTTCGTACTCTGATCTTGTACTCGGACCGACATGGTGGCGTTGTTGTATATACACTTCAACACTTCGATGTACCGATAGTCGATATGGCACCGCTGGAGAGACTGTAGCACAGCCCAAGTCTCGATCGAATCAAAGGCTTTCTCATAGTCCACAACCGCTAAACAAAGCGGCAAGTTATATTCCTCGGTTTTGTGTATAACTTGCCGAAACGTATGGATATGGTCTATGGTACTAAAGCCTTTTCGGAAACCGGCTTTTTCGGGAGGCTGGAAGTCATCAAACCTGCCTTCGAGACGATTTATGATGACCCTCGAAAACAACTTATACACATGGCTCAGAAGCGAGATGGGCCTGTAGTTCTTCAGCAAAGTCTTGTTCTTCAAACCTTTTTTGAAGAACAAGACCACCACGCTCCTGCTCCATGCCTCCGGCGTTGAGCCCTCGAGGAGAACGGAATTGAAGAGCCTCTGAAGGACTTTCAGTATCGGCGTTCCGCCCGCTTTCAGAAGCTCTGAAGTGATTCCGTCCTCGCCCGGCGCCTTGTTGTTTTAAGTTGCTTCAGGGCCATCTCAATCTCACACAGCCTGATGTCCGGGATATCATCGCTAAAGTGTCGGATCAACTCGGCTCTCGGGTCTTCGGCCGAGCTAACAGCAGGTTTGGCAACCAAGGTGTAAAGCTGTCCGTAGAACCTCTCGATCTCCCTTAATACCTCTGCCCTCGTCGATACCACGCGACCATCGTCCGTCTTCAGCCTAGACAACTGGCTTTGCCCAATAGACAAGTCTCTTGCAAACACTTTGGAGCCTCCGTTCCGCTCAATTGTCTCCTTAATGCTCACAGTATTGTGAGCACGGACACCGTGTCGCAAGGACTTCCAGAACCATCTATTGAGCCGCCGATATGCTTCGGCGTCATCGGAAGACTGCAGCGTTAAAGATCGACGTTCGGCCATGAGGTCAAGAGTGTGGATCGAGAGTTTTTGTGGTCTATCTCTACGGCGAGGTCTAAAATACTTAGATCCCACCGTATGGACAGCTTCTACCAAACCGCTGTTAAGCTCGTCCACTGCAAGGTTTTCTTCTAGATAATCAAAGCGATTTTTCAACTCGAGTTGAAAGCTCTCGGGGTTTTGGATATGAGCGCGAGTAGGTCGGAGCGTAGATTTCATCAAGCGACGCCTTTACGCCTTTCTGATTGGACATTGATATTCAATGTGCCCCTAACCATTCGGTGATCACTACCGGTTTTCACCCTGTTGATCACAGAGACATCACTGAATATCCGTCTATTCGTCGTCAAGATGAAATCTATCTCGTTTCTCGTAGAACCGTCAGGACTCAGCCAGGTCCATTTCCTGTGAGGCGGCTTCTGGAAAAAAGAGTTCATTGCAAAGAGTCCCTCTTTCTCCAGAAAGTCGGCCAGCCTCTGACCCCTGGGGTTCCGTTGCCCATGTCCAAATTGCCCCACTTTCAACTCTGCGTCGCTTCTCTTGCCCAACTTTGCGTTGAATGGGGGACCCCATAACAACATTGAAGTAGTTTTTGGAAGTATGTATGGCCCGACTTACGTTCTCATACATCTCCTCTACTTCTTCATATGGGTGTGTCGAGGTCGGCGCGTATACCTGTATGACCTTCAACGAATATATTTTTGATATTCTGAGTATAAGGTATACTACCCTGCTCGACACACTTTCGATGGATACGATGTTCTTGATGAGAGACCTGTGGACGAGAAATCCGACACCTCCTCGGGACTGTTGGTCGTCCCCCCGGTAGAAGAGCAGGTTACCAGACTTCAGGGTTATCGTATCCTCCCCGATTCTTCGGACTTCTGATAACCTCAGAATGTCCCAGCGTACCCTGCTCAATTCTTCTTCCAGTTCGATAATCTTCTCGTCTGTTCTCAATGTCCGTATGTTGTGTGTTACCAGGGCCAGTCGTCGTCGGGGGTGGTAGCCGGGGCCAACCCGGGGATTCTTAGCACCCCCAGCCTCACCGTAACCATGACCGCTACCATAGCCAGGAATAGTGGGGCTGCCGGGGACTGGGGGCCCGGTCTCTATTTGTGTCGCCATTGTGGGGGTATTTGCCGTTACTCGCTACGCTTGGCAGGCGGGTTGGCGAGCGCAGAAGGGGACTGGCGTTAATGACGCTGCTGCCCGTCACTAACCAGGGAAAGGAAATAGAATTTGTGGGTAGAGGATGTTATAGGAAAGGTGAGTATGTCCTGAGGGAGTGGATACTACAGTCACGGAAGGGATTATTTTTTATATTATATTATTACTAGCTGTACCCGCGACTACGTCCGCGTGGAATTTAACAAAAAAGTTATTTTTTTGTTAAGTTTTGTTAAGTTAAATTTTTTAGAATAAAAGATTTTTCTAAAATAAATGTAGCCTAAGTTACTCCATATTATATAATAATAAATAATAATAATAATAAAAATGTTTATTTATTGCACAAAAACAATTGAATTAAAGGTACGAGTATAACAAAAACTATAACTATTAAACTTAATAATTTTTGGCATATATCTGTATTGAGCATAACAAAAATTATCAGGGGCCCCCAAACTAGGTCGTGCCTGTATCTTGGGGTACCTAAATACGAGAGTTGTATTTGTAGCCGTACGTCCTTAAAATTAAGAAAGTATTTGTTGATCAGAAGTACAACTAGGCAAAACAAAAAATTATGTCTTACACTAAACATAAAATAAACAAAGAAAAAAAAAATATTAATGATGTAAATATAAAATAATGCACAAAAACAAAAATGGAAATCCTAAAAACAACAACAATTATTTGTTTAATAACAGCATCCACTATGCACAATGATAACCTTTGTTCTAGTGTTACACTGATATAGAATTAAAATATAAAAGAGATGTAGTACAAGGTTTCTGGAGGTCAGAAGAGAATTGAAAATAATAATAATAATAATAATAACACCCAACAGTCACATACATAGTCCTGACCCCACATTAAGATCGAATCTTGTGTCGTGGGTATCAGGAACTACGAGAGACTTTTCGGTCTCACAAACACCCAGACCCGAGAGAAATATTTGTGGGCCGCACTAACATTTCTCTCGGTGCGGGGATCGAACCCGCGGCCTCTCGTTTCACAGGCGGTGTCTTACCGCCTGCGCCACGGAGGCTGTCAAAATAATAATAATAATAATAAATAATAATAATAATAATAATAATAATAATAATAAAATAATAATAATAATATTTGTGAAAGGTAAAATGAAACAATTAAAAAGAAAATATATATAATTATATATATATATATATATATATATATATATATATATATATATATGCAAAATAATAAATAGAACCTAATTCTGCATTAATACTGAATTATCAATAAAACTAGTGAGATCATATGAGGAGTCATCAGAAAACCAAATGTTTAAGAAAGTACAGATTCTGTGTCGTTATAGTCTAATGTTTTTAACCAGTTAGTTAGTTTAATTTTGGCTTCGCGTACTGAGCAGTGTTTAATGTTGCAGAGTTTGACCACTGCATTGTAAGTGTGTGCTCTATTGAAAAACCCGAATCTGCGTGCGAAAGTGGTGTGTATGTGAGGAAGATTGAACTTAAACACTCTATTTTTAAGCATAGTTTTGTAGTTATCGGAGCCCATAAGGTTTTTGTGGGTCGATAGAGTTACCCTAAGTATGAATAGTTGTCTGACTGTGAGGACTTGAGCTTGTTGGTATAGGTCAGAAGTGGGGAATCTGAAAGGCTTTTTGAGCATTATTTTTAATACCGACCTTTGAGCTCTTTCAACTTCTAGTAGGGGCGTTTTTGCCGCGCTACCCCAGGCTGTTAAGCAATAACTTAGAAGCGGTTGACATAAAGCAAGGTAAATGCGTTTTAGTAGTTCTTTAGTGGCGGAGTCTCTGAGTTTTCTGAGGATCGCGGTTGTTTTTCGGATACGTTTAGAGACACATTGTATGTGAACTTTAAAGCTGCAGTTCTGGTCTAACATTATCCCCAGGTATTTGATTACTTGAACGCGTTCTATGCAGTAACAATTACACCTATCTCGGCTTACATTGTAGCAGGTGTGGTATTTAATGTGTTTATTTGTTTGGGGTCTGGAGGCGGATGTTTTGTGGAAGCATACGTAATTCGTTTTCTTAAGGTTGAGAGTTAATAAGTTATCTTCTAGCCATTTAATGATGTTAAATAGTCCAGCTTCAGCGTGGTCATAGGTTTGATTCCAGTCTTTACCATTGAAAAGAACAATTGTGTCATCTGCATAACAGATAATTTCAGCACTTTGTAATTGTAGTCGATGAATATCATTCATATATATTATGAATAAAGTTGGGCCTAAAATACTGCCTTGTGGGACACCAAATTCGATTGGGAGTTGTTGACTCTTGTAACCGCCTGACCTAACTATTTGAGTTCTGTTTGACAGGTAGCTTTCGAACCAGCGAAGAGCTAAGCCTCTGACGCCAACGTATTCTAATTTTTTTAAGAGAATTTTGGGAGATACAGAATCGAAGGCCTTCGCCAGATCTAGGAAGACTCCTATGCAACATTTGCCTGTATCAAGGTAACCAGAAATTGAGTCTAATAGTTGGGTGACGGCGTCTTCTGTGGACTTTTTTTGTCTGAAACCATATTGCCGAGGAGACAAGATGCCAAGTTTCTCGATAAAATTAACAAGGCGCCTGTTCACAATTTTGTCGAGGATTTTGGAAAGTATGCTAAGTAAAGAGATAGGTCTGTAATTTCCAGGATTGTCTTTTGGACCGTCTTTGTGGATTGGTGTAACTGAGGAGATTTTCCAGGTTGTTGGGAAGATTCCGGACGTGAGACTGAGATTATAGATGTGGACAAGGGGTTTCACAATTTGATGTTGTGTACATTTTAATAAGCGACTGTTGATATTATCAAGACCAGGCGCGCTGTCGGACTTAAGATTGTTGATAATAGATAGTACTTCCTGCTGATTGGTTGGTTCAAGGAAAAGGGAATCGATTGGAGGATTACTAATTTTAGTTTTCCGTACTAGACTTTCCTCAGTCTGGTTTGTCCGAGTAAGGATGTTTTTTGCAAGATTTTTGCCAACGTTGCAGAAAAAGTTATTGACCATATTTAATGATTCTGTGGGATTGCTTGTTAAGTAGGCTAAGTCAGAAGTTTGCTCCTGTTTGGTTTTAAGGTTACAGATCCTCTTTAATCAGCTACCCGACAATAAAAGTCCCGTCAAAATCGGTCCATCCATTTCAGAGATTAGCCGGAACAAACAGACAGACAGACAAAAAAAATCTAAGGTCATTTTCGTTATAGGTATCGTGTATATAACGATATGTAGTTGGACATTTTTTTTTAATTTTTACTTTACAAACAGGCACTTAAATTTTATTTATATGTATAGATTTGCAATCAGTTGTTAGACTATGAACAACTTGTTGAGTGAAGGTTGACTAAATTCAATTTATCAAGCCATATCATACGCATAGGCTATATTGGCTAGAATACATATAAATTTGTGGGCTACTTATATATACGCCCATACATACGCACATACATATATACACACAAACTTATATATTACATATACACTCACACACACATATGTACCTATAAAAAAACACACACTCAAACATTCGAAAATATATATACTTAAATACCACATCACAATAAATAAATAATATAATATCAACACGTCATTCTAAATTATTCAATTGAATGACGGATGAGCGCTAGAATAGTGTAATGGAGCCGGGACCGTAGGCCGGCCGGCCGCCTCAAGACAAAAGGTGACGTAGTAGTTGCGGGCGGCGCGGTAGCGGACCCCCCCCAGCTGCGCCTGCGCATGTTCCACGCACCGGACCTCTAGTTAGTTCCGACCGGACGATCGTACCGCGCACTGATGACGTATAGTTTGTCGCGAGCCTATCCTATTATACTGTATGCGTGTACCTAGTGCTTTTCTTATGGACTATTTCGCTGTACTGTTTTTCTGCTTTCGGCTTGTGCCTTATACTGACTGACTATCTTGTGCTGTGCTTTCTATAAACTGTATTCTTGGACTAAACTTCTTTTCTGTTCTACTCTTGGTGTTTGTTCCCTTCTGTGTGTTAGTTTATATTTCAGACTGTTCTCTGTGTGTAAACTATGACTTTGTGCTTAGTGCATTAAAAATTTAATTATAGTTTTGGTGTTTTGTTGCGCTTGCGTATACCACCTGCTTACGCCTACTACCCAACACACTACCATTACCATAACTGGTAACCGACCCTAAACTATAACTGGTGACCCCTAAGAACACCAAAAACACCATGAGTGACACAAGCAGTGACTCGGCAAAAACGGTCAGTTCTAGAAAAGACGACCACGTCACGCGCCGTGCAAAACCAGTGCGCGTTTCCACGGAACGATCCGTCAATACGTCACACGGCAACCGGCTGAGGGACTTGAAAGTACCACCATTTTCATCTGATGATCCAGATCTATGGTTTGCTCTCTTAGAAGCCCAGTTCGAGACCTTGGACATCACGGACGACTCCATTAAATTCACCCAGGTGATCAGCAACCTAGACGTCCATTATGCCAGGTCAGTCAAAGACGTCATCGTAAATCCGCCTGCCAAACACCGCTACTTGAAGATCAAGGCGGAAATCATCAAGAGGTTTGCTGATTCTCATGCACTGAGAATTAGGAAACTCCTCACTCACCAAGAACTTGGAGATCGCAAACCCTCCCAATTCCTTCGTCACCTCCAGGATTTGGCCGGACCAGCCACACCAGAGGATTTTGTAAAATCCATATGGATGGAGAGATTACCATCTAGTGTTCAGGCGCTATTGGCATCTCAGTCCACCCAATCGTTGGACCAACTAGCGGACCTTGCAGATCGGATCCACGAGCTTACCCAGCCTTGTCGACCCGTTGTGGCAGCAACGTCGTCATCGTCATCATTGTCAGCTCCTCCACCTCCTAGCAACGAGATCGCCGAGATTAAGGAGATGATAGGAAGACTTGCCAGGAAGTTGGATGACCACACTCGCAGTTCTCACTGCAGCTCATCCAGGAGATCCAGACCAACGCAGCGATCCAGCTCACCTTCGCACAGCAGCAGGAGCAGGTCTCAATCGAGTTATCGGCGGTACCCCATCTGCTGGTACCATTCTCGATTTGGAGACGACGCCAGGAGGTGCATCAAGCCCTGTGACTACAGCAGGTCGGGAAACGCGACGGGCACTCGCTAATGGCGACGAACGACTGCCCGGTTACCCCAGGTCGCCTATTCGTGACAGACCGCAACTCCAACATCCAGTTTCTGGTGGACACCGGCAGTGATGTCTGTGTCTTCCCCCGAACTGCTCTTCGTGATCGCCGTGAGAAGTCGGACTACCAGCTGTGCGCCGCTAATGGGACTATTATCGACACTTATGGCTACATAGATTTAACATTAGATTTTGGTTTGAGACGGGCGTTTCAATGGAGACTTGTGGTGGCAAATGTCACTAAGGCGATTATTGGTGTAGATTTTTAAGTTTTTTCAATCTGTCAGTCGATTGCAAAAATCAACGCCTTATTGACACCACCACCTCATTGTCTACACAGGTTTCCATCGGAACACACAGTATTAGCTCCATTAAGGTGGCAAGTGGCGAGACCAGGTACCATCGTATCTTAGACAGGTACCCCGAAATAACACGTCCTTCAGGTACACACCCAACACCTAAACACAATGTTGTACACCACATTAGGACAACACCTGGTCCCCCCGTATCCTGTACTCCCCGTAGGTTGGCTCCTGATAAGTTGAAAATAGCCAAACAGGAGTTTCAACTTATGCTGAACAACGGGATAGCACGTCCTTCAGCAAGTGCCTGGGCTTCACCCCTGCACCTCGTGTCGAAAAAAGATAATGGCTGGAGACCTTGCGGTGATTATCGGATGTTGAACGCTCGTACCATCCCTGACCGCTACCCGATCCGTCACATCCATGATTTTTCACATGCTATTGCAGGGTGTAAATTTTTCAGCACGGTGGATTTAGAGAAGGCGTACCACCAGATACCAGTTCACGAGGATGACATCTGCAAGACGGCCATCTCAACACCGTTTGGCCTGTACGAGTTCCCCTATATGACCTTTGGTCTGAGGAACGCAGGTCAAACGTTCCAAAGGTTCGTAGACGAGCTCACTCGAGGCTTAGACTTTTGTTTCGCCTATCTAGACGATTTCCTTGTGTTCTCCCGAACAGCAGATGAGCACGAAGAGCACCTTCAGCAATTATTCACGCGGATGAAGGAATACGGAGTGCTAGTGAACACATCTAAATGCGTCTTCGGCGCCAGCGAGGTAAGTTCCCTTGGGTATAGCATTTCCGAAGCAGGAACCAAGCCACTTGAATCCAAGGTGGATGCTATAAAGGATTTCCCTGTGCCTAATAATATCAGACAGCTTAGACGGTTCCTTGGCATGGTGAACTTTTACCGGCGATTTATTCCCCATGCCGCCAGGACGCAGGCACCACTTAATGCCTTGCTTGCGGGTTCTGTTAAGCCATCCCATCCCGTTGAGCTCTCAGGCGAAACCCTCGCAGCGTTCCAACAATGCAAGCAGAGCCTGGCAGATGCTGCATTGCTCGCCCATCCGGATTGCAGAACTCAACTAGCTCTGGTAACAGACGCTTCTGATACCGCAATGGGCGCAGTTCTGCAGCAGCTCAAGAATGGTCATTGGGAACCTTTGGCCTTTTTCTCTAGAAGTTTAAGCCCTGCTCAGAGAAAGTATTCCCCCTACGACCGCGAGCTCCTAGCCATTTACGAAGGCATTAAACACTTCCGTTTTATGCTGGAAGCTCGCCATTTTATTGTCTTCACGGACCATAAACCTCTCTGTTCCGCATTTAGAGATAGGAGAGATACTTGTTCTCCCCGCCAATATCGCCATTTGGATTTTATATCTCAATTTACCACCGACATACGTCACATCGCAGGCAAGGAGAACATAGTGGCGGATACCCTATCTCGTGTCGAGGAGATACGTGCTCCCATTGATTTTGAGCAACTCGCAGCATCGCAATCTGTTGACCCAGAACTACAACAACTTCTTGCTGGTGACACCTCGATGCGTCTGGAGAGGGTGAAAGTTCCAAACAGTGGGGCAGAACTTTATTGTGACGTGAGCACTACGTCACCCAGGCCATTCGTAACCAAAGTTTTCCGGAAGCAGGTGTTTGACAGCCTACACAGCTTGAGCCACCCGGGCGCTAATGCTTCAGCTAAGATGGTCGCTGAACGTTACGTCTGGCCTGGCGTGCGAAAGGACTGCCGGTGGTGGGTGCGAACATGCCATGCATGTCAACGCGCTAAAGTGCATCGGCACGTTTCATCCCCTTTAGGAACGTTCGACTTACCCCGGGCTAGATTCACGTTTATCCACGTGGATATTATAGGCCCTCTGCCTATATCTCAAGGCTATAGGTACTGCCTTACCATAGTGGACCGCTTTACACGCTGGCCCGAAGTCACGCCGATGATGGACATGTCCGCAGAAGCCGTTGGTAAGGCGCTGATATCGTGGATATCCAGGTTTGGATGTCCAACTGATATCGTTACTGACCGCGGTCGTCAATTCGAATCCACCCTCTTCCAATTTCTTGGAAGAGCGGTAGGATTCAGACATCGACGCACTACTGCATACCATCCCGCATGTAACGGACTCGTCGAGCGCTTCCATCGCCAGCTGAAAGCGGCCATTATGTGCCACGCGGATCCAAACTGGGTGGATACCCTACCACTGGTCTTGCTCGGGGTGAGGAGTTCGTTCCGAGAAGACCTCAATGCCTCATCGGCTGAATTAGTTTACGGTGAGCCATTACGCTTACCTGGGGATTTCTTTAACACTCCCACTACTAATTCAACCGACATCTGCGACTTTACCAATCGGTTGCGTCGCGTTACTGCAAAATTGCAGCCAACTCCCGCGTCACGCCACAGCAAGGACAAAATCTTTGTATTCAAAGATCTGTCCACTGCTACTCACGTATTTTTAAGGGACGACTCCGTTCGAGCGTCTCTACAACCTCCCTATTCAGGCCCGTATGAAGTCGTCGAAAGAGGGGATAAGGTTTTTAAAATATTGGTGAGAGGAAAGATCGTCACCGTTTCTATAGACCGCATCAAGCCAGCCTATATATTCGCTGACCAACCAACCATTCTTTCCAATCCTGTTCCTCCCTCCATCTCCTCGCCTCCTTGCACGCCGAGTAGTAGTGGGGATAATATTACAAAAACCCGTTCCGGCAGAGTAGTCCATTTTCCGGATTACTTTCGACCGTAGTAACGGTCTAGGGGGGGAGTGATGTGGGCTACTTATATATACGCCCATACATACGCACATACATATATACACACAAACTTATATATTACATATACACTCACACACACATATGTACCTATAAAAAAACACACACTCAAACATTCGAAAATATATATACTTAAATACCACATCACAATAAATAAATAATATAATATCAACACGTCATTCTAAATTATTCAATTGAATGACGGATGAGCGCTAGAATAGTGTAATGGAGCCGGGACCGTAGGCCGGCCGGCCGCCTCAAGACAAAAGGTGACGTAGTAGTTGCGGGCGGCGCGGTAGCGGACCCCCCCAGCTGCGCCTGCGCATGTTCCACGCACCGGACCTCTAGTTAGTTCCGACCGGACGATCGTACCGCGCACTGATGACGTATAGTTTGTCGCGAGCCTATCCTATTATACTGTATGCGTGTACCTAGTGCTTTTCTTATGGACTATTTCGCTGTACTGTTTTTCTGCTTTCGGCTTGTGCCTTATACTGACTGACTATCTTGTGCTGTGCTTTCTATAAACTGTATTCTTGGACTAAACTTCTTTTCTGTTCTACTCTTGGTGTTTGTTCCCTTCTGTGTGTTAGTTTATATTTCAGACTGTTCTCTGTGTGTAAACTATGACTTTGTGCTTAGTGCATTAAAAATTTAATTATAGTTTTGGTGTTTTGTTGCGCTTGCGTATACCACCTGCTTACGCCTACTACCCAACACACTACCATTACCATAACTGGTAACCGACCCTAAACTATAAATTATTTATGAAACATATCCTTAAAAGGAGTAGAAATAAATCAGAATTTTTATTTTTGTTGAGTTAATGCTCATAATTGTGTTTATGTAAGAAATATTACTATAGTTTTGTCTGTCAACTCTTTAAATTAAGTAAGTACTCACCTTAGTCAAGTCAGTGGCTGTACATTCAATGAAAACATTTTTTGTGTCTAACGTGATTTTGGAATGGTCTCCATTGATGATCGGAGGCATGGAGAGTACAACACCATTTTTGTCTTTTATCACAGGGTACACAGGACTGTCTCTTATTATTCCCAAATATTGCTTTAATTGAGCATGACTCTGGAAACAAACAACAAACACAACAAAAAATATTGTGTAATTATCTTTTCAACTAAGTGGATAGTACTAATTTGTAAAGGTAAGGCAAAAATATATTAATAAGATTCAGCTTATCATATGATGGGGTTCTTGACTGACATCAATACTTTTGATAATAATAATGACATACATGTATTTGATCCAATTGGGGTATCTATATGCAACATTTAAAACATAATTGAATAATGAATCATGAATGAACCAAAAGTAATTGAGGAAATTATGAGTATTTTACTTATTTTTAACAGCTTATTTATTATTATATGCACTTACAGAATACAGCTCCATTAACTCAGGCGCTGTGAGTTCCTTCTGTTGGTTAAGAGCTTTGAACTTGATTTCACTTGGCGGTAGAGCATCATAGATGAACGGTCCTTGTATTGTGTCCAAGTCATGTGTGCCAATAGCTACCAGGGTCCTCTTCCTGCATATATTCTGGTGTAGTTTATCCTTAAATCATAGACAAGCAAAACATGTCTTATTTGCATCATAAACAATTCAAACACAATATGAGAAAAAT
This sequence comes from Hyles vespertilio, assembly GCA_009982885.2. Classification (NCBI taxonomy): domain Eukaryota; kingdom Metazoa; phylum Arthropoda; class Insecta; order Lepidoptera; family Sphingidae; genus Hyles; species Hyles vespertilio. The sequence goes on along the minus strand of CM042809.1, from coordinate 16,997,937 downwards.
TGTGAGTCTTTTATTTTTAACTGTTTACAGGGTATATCAAGTGTGCTACCGAAAACGAAGCTGGGTGGTAGTTTTAGTGACTACATACACATTGCAACTAAAAATCTCGCAAAAATGTGATTCCTTTTTTTTTAAAGAAATCATTGTGTAATAATAATTATTATTAATTTGATTTGATATTGGATTTATATTTACAATGTTAATGAAATTATATTTCAATTTATAACTTTGTCCCAAAGTATCAAAAATAATTTTAATATGCAATTAAAGTATGAAAATCATTGCATGTTTGAGTGGAAAATTTCCACATAAACGTGCAAATGTACTTATTAATCTTTTTATTTATTTTATTTTATTTATTTGGGAAAATAAACAATTGTACATTATAATTTAAACATAGTAGTAGATTAACATAGGAATATAGGCAAATATACAATTCACAACATTTTCCACGAATTAACAAATACACACAAAAAGGAGAAAATAAACAAAAACAAACATAAAAAATAAGGTAAGAAAAAAAATCGTTACAAAATACACCAACTCAGCGAAATTGACTTATTTGATGCTAGTATACTTGTAATTTGTCTCTTATAGGTACGAGCTGACAGAAAGAATATGTCGACATCTGTAAAGAGATTATTGTAGGCATCTACAAGTCGACGCAGGGGAGAGCGCGCACCAGGGTTGGTCCTGCAGAAAGCAGTTGCAAAGATCGTGCGCGTCCTAACCTCACGCCGAAATACTGTTCGCGGTACCAGATAGCATAATTTATTACTAATTTCGATGCAGTCTATATCTCCGTGGCAAATTTTTTACAGGAACATTGCTTCAAGTTGAGAACGCCTTGCTTCTAGCGTAGGCATCCTATACTCGGTAAGTAAATCAATATATGATAGGCGCCTGCGGTGGCATTTATAATGCACACTACGTAAAAATTTATGTTGGACTGATTCAATTTCTTTAATATATTTTAAGTATAGTGGATTCCAAACATAACAAGCATATTATAACTGAGACCTGATTAAACTTTTATATAAGGTTAGATAAGTAGCAGATCTTTTGAAGTCCTTGCAGGCTCTCATAACGAAACCAAACATCTGATAGCTCTTGTTGACGATTGCAATCAAATCAAAAAAAACCGATCGTCCAAATTTTCGAACTTTGTTTCGGATGAATACAGTAGGGCCCCTGCATTCCATAGTGGTAGGCATTGCCATATTACTTTCTCTTCACCCACTTTCATCAACCTCTTTGTGCATTCTAGTGGATTCACATTACTTTTGGCATGACTCTTTATGAGAGTATTGATATTGTAAATTCTTTTTTTTTTTCATTTTCCTCTGATGTGAAGTACAGTTAATTTCCTTTTTATTCCATTTTTTCAAATAATTTGTAACCCATAGTGGAATTACCAATTAGGATGGTGTCAGTTTGGTGAGGTTGACCCCTACCAACTCTGGCATTTGACAAGATCAATGGAATGTTTTTTTATTGATCTGGGTTACAGTCAAGAAATGCTTTTACCTGTAAATCTATGAAGCTATCATAAGACTCCTTGGTGAATGTGACTCCTTTAAGTACTGCAGCAACAGCATAAGGTCTTATTTGTGCTGTAGCAGGGGTGAGGTGTAATGAAAGGCAGTCCTCATACTTTGTCAGCTTGAATTTTGGTGGAGGTTTCCTAAAAGTCAAGTGTGCAGTTCAGTTAATCTCGATGTTATCTTAATTTAAAGATTTATTATATCTTTACATACATTTCATACAAAATAATAACATGTGTAAAGAAATCAACTGAAAAAGTATTAATAATCTACCTTATATTTATTATTAATTAAATAAACTAACATTCAACTAACCAATCTAATTGATGAGCTAATATAAATGCAACTACATAAACCACAACTCACTTGCCCTGGAAAACAAGCAATCCATCAACCAGACCCTCCAAGCACAGGAGGTCATATCTGTTAGCTGGTATATCTATCTTGTATAGAATCTCCTCTGACACACCTGCACCTGCCTGGTCTCCCTGTTCCTTCATCAACATTTGCTTCTCTGTGGTCTGTGAAGCCAATGCGAATATTTTTTGTACTCTTGTTTTATGGAACACATAACGTGACCTTACTCATAGACCATTTACAGATCTAGTTCAGCTAGCAATTGCTCTGTCCCTTTTGAACGACTTTTGAATTGAATTTGAGCAAAGAGGACAATAATTCGTTAAATAAAATAGGTTTATAATCGTGTCTACAAATGCAGCTGATAGACTAGTATATTTGAGTATCGATGAATAGCTTATTTTAGAAACATTTATAAGCGAATGTATTACTTTCTATTGAGTCAATATTATTAGCACTAATCTGGAAAAACTAAAAAGACTGATCAAATAGAAGAATATAATTCGACCTTGTTTATGGCACAAACCATATCATACACTATATTGGCACACTTACAACTTCGTCCAATTCCAAGCCGAATTCAAAACATAAGTCCTGGAACTCATCGTCAGCTGGAAATAAATAACAGACATAAATATGACTCCCGGTAGATGTTACGGAGTACTGAATACTGATAACGAAACTTACTGTAAGTTTTACCAAGAGCAGCAAATAATGCGTCTCGTTTCACAGATACGGTCGGCATTTTGAATTATTAAATTAAAATGCTACAAATAAATATCAAGTTTTCATATAAATTAAATTGTTCTCATCAAGAAAATAGGATCCACGTTGCCTTTTGACAGTCTTTAACATTAAAAATATGACCACAAATATGACCTCAGAACAATAAATATCATAGAAGTAGCACTGTTGACATTTCAACGGACACTCCACAGGACACTCTAAAGCTGAAAACACATTGTAGGTTTTTGTCTTACGCATAGAGTAAAGAGTACAAAACTATGGTAAAGAGCACATCTTACATGGTTCGTACGGGTCGTCAGAGGGCCCACGTACGTTTTTATTTTTTTAATTTCATTGACAAAGGACGGTTTTCTCGTCTGCCAATGACTAAGCTTTTAGGGATGGAAGAGTCGATTTTTATGTACTCTTTATCTCATCTCTATATAAACAAATAAATAATATATTTTATTAAATGAAATCAATCCTAGTTGGCGCTTATTATAAACAGTTCTTATCTGTGATAACCTGTGGTACTATCACATTCGAGTTTGCAACTGTTTTATTGTCAAAAACAATGATTCAATTAACATAAAATCACACATCAATCAATTATATAATACTGTGATTGATTAAATTCTGTACACAAACATAGATTACATATTGAGAATAAATTTACTGTGGAAAAATGTTAAGCAACAATGCCGTGTACACATATTAGAAATACTTATGTATAAAATGTGTGAATTCCAAAGTAGGCAAGATCGTGTTTCGAGCACACGTCTTGTTCTTGTTGTCTTTTTTTATATATTTCTACTACCAGTGTCATTTTAAAAGAAAACAAAAAAGAGACTACTTGAAGACAAATAACAAGGTTAACTTTTTCCTATTATAATTCCTAAAACAGCGCGTGTTATTTGAAATTTTAACATCAATAACTTAATATTTGATTGTATAAAAAATTACTCCGTTATCTTTAGTATGATACTTTATTATCTTTAGTACAAATAGGTACTGACTATTTGTTCCCATACTTCTTACTTTAAGTGAGCATATTTGTATTCTTTACATTTAACATTATAAATAATTTCTCTATTACGCACATACTCTGATCGTTTTTCTTCCATTTTTTAAATGAACGCACAGACGAACTTTTGGCTAATTACTGATAATTAAATAAATAAATACACTTAACAGTCACATACATAGTCCTGACCACATTTCACATAGTATTATTCTACTCTTTGGTCCTGACCCCACATTAAGATCAATTAAGTGTTGTGTCGTGGGTATCGGGAACTACGAGAGACTTTTCGGTCTCTCAAACATCCAGACCCGAGACCAATACTTACTGGGTCTCACAAACATTTGTCTCGGTGCGGGGCTCGAACCCGTGGCCTCTCGTTTCACAGGCGGCGTCTAACCAACTGCGCCACGGAGGCTGTCAATTACGTCCAGTCTAGTATTTACAAACAACTGGTCAAAGAACTGCGGTGTTTATTTCTGTTAAGTCAAGTTAGATTACCAGCAACACCTCATGTAAATAATTAGAAATGTCCGAATTGTATTCAAAATTTTTAAATTGTATGCAGATTGAATGAAGCAAATTATGCCTTGTATGTATTATAAATTCTAATTTAATTGTAAGTTTTAAGAAATGTCATATTAATTTGGCTTAAAAAGCTGGTAGCCATATTTACAAAACCTATTGTTGTGTAAACTCAAGTTTGTCCACAATCGCAAATCGCTCAAAAGCGCTGTGGTGCACGGAGAAATTGTTATTTTTTTCTCTCTTCAAATTTCATTACATTGGACATTATTATCATTACTACTATTGGACTACTAGTATAAATGTACATTGTATAAATTATGAAAGAATATTTTAATGAGAGCGTTGTAGATATTTTTTACTTTCATTTCTAGTTCCTAATTTCACCACTTGTCAATTTATGTTAGTTGCGCTGTATGTCTCAGACGTTTTTTGTTTTTGAAGGTCATGCCCTCGAATTTCGACCGACAGTGTGCACACAACAAAAGAATCTATTATTCAGATCGCTGTAAGACGCGTTGCTCTAGTATTTATGGCCGCTTCTTTACTCTGCTGCCTCACCATGTCGCACATAATCTTGGGCGGGTACGTCGTGCCGGTTGGTGACCGGATGTGGCCGACATTTAGCGACATGCCGACCCTTTCATGCTGGTGCCCATTCGGCCTACTTAAGTCCCGGACGTTGGCTTCTCGATGCACCCCATCCCTTCAACTTCATGACAGCGCAATTAAACAAAGCAGGTCTTTCAGCGGTGCATAACCCCACCATCGCGTTCACTATGGAGTTCACCAACATCCGCGAACTCCAAACGATCGTAATGCCGTCCACCACCATTTCGAGACGGCCTAGTCTGCTTTGCTCTTCTTGATGGAGATGCGGATTCGTTGTCCGGCCGAATATTCCTACCTGCTGTACCCCGGTTATTCGCTTGAAGAAAGCTTCAAGCCTAAAGTCGGGGTATGCTTGTATGTATATTCAGTTGGACATCTACTGTCACCGTTTAAGCTGCATGGAGGGCCCCTCCTTCTCCGCTTTGTGTTTGCACGTGAATCTTGGTTTCCTGAGCCGCATCGACGTGTGCCTTTACAGGTCTCACAACGGGGAAAATGAGACGACGCGGCTGTTCAGGTATCTCAGCCATGTGGCTGATGACGGGTGGACGCAGTTCCCGTCGGCTGAAATGGTCTTGGGGGATTTCAATACACATCACAAACTGTCGCTGGGCTCCTCCAAGACTGGTTTAGTTGTACATTTATCCTGGGCTGTATAAAAATAACTGGTGGTTGTATCATTGAGATAAAACGATGTATGGCGATGGCTAGAGGGGCAATGGAGAAACTCAGGAAAATATGGAGGAATCGTACTACTACAAAAGCTACTAAAGATCAGGCTTGTCCGAGCACTTTCTCGTATTTCTGTATGCCGCTGAAACATGGACGTTACGGGAGAAGAAAAATGTAGCTTCCCTAGAGATGAGGTGTTGGAATGCTTGGAATATCAGGTCCGAATTCCACACAAACGTTTCAAGAACTCGGCATCAAGTAGCGTCTTTCCGAGATAGTACGGCCCCATATACTTCGAATATTCGGTAATTTCTCACGACGAATTAACGACTCCATAGAACGTCTTATGGTTAATAGGGCAGAGTAGACTGAAATAGATCTCGTGGTAGGACACCATACACATACATTTATATACATTATACATACGTACAGCGGCACAGATATTATGGCGGATATTATAAGGATAGCCTTGTCAGTCAAAACTTCCAGATCTGATTCAAACTCAATTTCCTAAAAACGGAGTGAATACAATACCTTTTTTTAAATCGATATCTACGGGGAAATCATAAGGTGCATGTCGAGGTCTCCAGCCTTCCAATCCGACGCACGGGGACAATTATTGCCCGTACCGCATAGATTTTGCAGCCAGTTTGGATGTATTACGGATAATAGGCGATGCGGATGAGCGAGTAACACCTAGTTGACTCGCCGTGCCACCCGGCGCACTTCCTAATATGGCTCCTCACAACTTAGGTAGGCATAGATTTTCTCTGCAACGGACGCCCTAACCGTGGGCGTCCGCTATGAAGCCACGAGTTCTGCCGCACATCTTAGAGTTTGCCAGCGACCCCAATGACCCCTATTATTCGCCTCTTACGCCAGGCAAAGGAAACCGTGAAGGAATTTTGCCGTCCCTTGACCACGGGGTGCGTGAAAACAATAAATAACCAATTTGAAAAAAAAAAAACTATATTTTTAGCAAGGAAATGCCGATGAGGCTCAAGGATCTCACCTATAAAGCATCGTGCGGCCGGTGCTCCTGTATGGGTCTGAGACGTGGCCTGCCCTCAAGCGGCACGTCCAGGAGGTCTACGTCGCGGAGATGAAGATGTTGCGGTGGATGTGCAACGTTACGCGTTTGGACAAAATCCGTAACGAGCATATCCGTGGCAGTCTTGGTGTCCGCGATGTGGCTGATAAACTCCAGGAATCCCGCTTGAGATGGTATGCTCACGTCCTAAGGAAACCGCAAGAGTGCGTCGGTAATGTGTGCCTGAGCCTCAATATTCCCGGACCTCGACCGCGGGGTAGACCAAAGAAGCGCTGGCTCGATGTCGTCAAGGAAGATATGAGGGTCAATGGCCTTACTATTGAGGATGCCGAAGATCGGGCGAAATGGAGGAGAATTTGCCGGAAGGCGGACCCTGGCACCGGCCGGGATAACGCCCAGTAGAAGAAGAAGAAGAAGATTCAAGCAGTGGCGTGCCTAGGGTTGTGGACTAGGGCAAGCCCAATATTTTTTTAGTAACAATATGTATTGGTTCAAGAGCAAAATGGTATTAAGAAAGAAGAACGTGTTCATCATGCGATAGGGGGCGAGCCTATGCGATGTAATTAAATAAAAACTCAACTTTGCGCCATCGAGGCAGTCCTAGACCTACCGCACGATCTATATAAGATGAGAATAAAAACCAATAAAATAATAACTATCTTTATCACCGTTATGAAAAAATCTATATATATCAACAAGTTGTTTCGAAAAAATCTAATAGATGGCGCGATTTCCACGGCCATCTATTCAATATTGCCAAAATACTGAAGGGCCCATCATTCGTTTTAAATAGATGAATAAATCAAATGTGTAAGTTAAATTACTTTTGGGCATGCATACGTAACTTTATATTGTAATTATTTTGTAAATTAATAAACGGCACTACAATAGCACAAGTACGGCGTCGTGTTTAACTTCGCGGCCACAAATTATTGTTAATATATTCATGTTATGTTTTTGTGTATGCATGTGATTTTTTGATTCATCATGAGCACTGAAAGGAAGCTAAGGAATATCTGAAAAACACCACGATTACTGTCTACGCGAGCATAAAGTTTTGAAATCTCATCACATATTATGTATATGACGCTTATAGAGGTTTCTATACGCTGTTTACCGGAATTATGAAAATATATTAATGCATTCACATGTTTTTGTCAATTACTATAAAAGTTTCAGTTAAATTATTTAAATCACTATAGCCGGAACAATTCCAAAAATTTAAGTACATCGTTGGAAAAAAATATACAACACCGACAGTATAACTTATTAGTATGAGAACATCCAGCAATCTATGTAGTTATGTGCACTGATCTATAAAATTGTATTCTATAGTTTTCACTACTTTCAAGAAATACACAACAAATCAGGCGTAGGTTTTCGACCAGATACGAGTAGTTGTTTGTCTACGAAATGTAATGAATTTACCTTTTCCTCGCCGATCAACACTTACACACACTTCAAACCATCACAAGGCACATTTTCACCCATTATTATACATAATAAACGTAAAATACTATAATGAAAAAAAAACTAAACGTATATGTTCAGTTGTTACTGGTTAATCGTCCGTTCGAAAGACATAATAATAAGCGTGAAGCTAGCCACAGGTCCTAAATTATGGACAATTCCAAATTAAGTATTCTAATTCTAATATATTAATAAAAATATTTAAAACATCATAATACGGTTTTAAAAAAATATCTATTTATTTTATATATTATCCAATATAACTTGTAGCAAAACATAAATATTTTTCGATAAATTTGGATCTTAATATGACATGTCAAGTGCACAACTTCACTCCGCGAAGCCGGGCATTTTGCTTGGTACAAATTGCATAAAAAAATAGCTATATGTATAGGTACGTAGTGTCATGGTAATAGCATTTCACCCAGAGGTGCGACTGAGAGGGCAGTATACGCCAGAAGCCAGGTAAAAGCACACGAGAGAGAAAAAGATAGATAATACTTTGGTGTGTTCCATTTTTTTAAGATATTGCGTCATGCGTTGATTTTGAATGAAATAATTTTATATTAGTTTTAGACCGCAGCGCTCGCTTAGGCGAGTTGCCGGGCGGGGCGCGGGTGCTCCGTCGCAGGCGCGGGGCTCCATTATGGCGCGGTAAATTTAAAAATGATAGACGTTTTGCATTAAACGAATATATTTTATTTAAAGTACTGATTTGTCTTTAGGATTGAGTATATGCGTATTAAGTAAGGCAAGCCGGGCTTTTGGGCTTGTATGGAAGTACCGCCACTGGATTCAAGTATAGATATTTAATAAAGTGTTTATTATTAAATTGTCAACGTGGAAACGTGGGAACATATTACTGAAATATTTTAACTATTCTTAATTTTCAAACCCCATTTTTTCAATGTGTATAATATTGCCTTTTATTATTTCAGTAAATCAAAACAAAAAAATTGGCCCAGATTTGCCGCCCCTTTAAATTTGCCGCCCTAGGATCCAGCCTACTCAGCTTACTAGTAAATTCGCCACTGCCTGTAACACATAAAAGACGTTCGATGGTTAATCAACTAAAACTAACTACTAAACACAAATTGGATATTTGAAACTAAACGTAATTGTTGAGATGGATAAATTATTATACATTCCAAATATTAAGTTTTCATCTCTTTTTCACGCGCCTCTATCGCATAATCACTAATTCGTGCACGGCGAAAAAAAAAGTGTAAGTGGTGTTACGTTATTGATGAGTTTTGTAGTTGTCTCCCAAGATTCAATATGCCGCCCCCTGAACTTGCCGCCCGGGGCACGCACCCCGACTTGCCCCCCCCTAGATCCGGGCCTGGTCGACCTAACTGATCCATAAAATGGGTACACTAATTTTCTTCCGAAGATAATGTTTCGGACGTTAAAAAGCAACTAAACATAAGCAGATCAATTCAACGTTTCTAATTTATGGGTCTATCGCAGATGCGACAATGCGGCAGCGCACCACGTAAAAAATCACCTATTAATCACATTGCCCAATCATCATGTAGCCATATTCATAATGCCCGGGCAATGTGATAAATAGGTGAGTTTAGATAGTAATTAATCACTTGGCCCGATATGGCTCGGCAATATTCATACTGCCCGGGCATTATGAATACTGCCCGCATTAATCACTTTGCCCATAACATATATTTTAGTTTACTAGCCATGTTACATAAATTGGCTTGTACTTTAAAATACCTACCCGGTAGTGTAGTGGTAAAAAGCACTCGGCCACTGCGCGAGGGCTGTGGTCTAGGATGCCATATGATATAAACTTAGTGTTTCATATTAAAATGCCTTATTCGCACATTCTCTACAGATGACGACATAACACAAAATTGGATTCATGCTGTTGCGCGTAGAAATTTCCAATGGGAAAAACAACACCGTATTTACTTAAGATTGAAGAGAGACAATGAAAGAGAGATAATCATATCCTAAATAAGCATTAAATACAGTATATAGTTTTACCAACCGAATAGACTGCATATTACTTTTACTGCATTCTTTATTTTTATTTCAATATCTACCAGTGTCTTCGAATTTGCTTTAAATAAAGTTCATCTATTGACATCGATAAACTATCAGAAGAGATCACAGCACAATGATTTCTTGTTCTCAAAATTAAAGTGTACGTTGAAATGTCAATAGCGCTCCTTCTATGTTACTCATTGTTCTGAGCGAAAACCTATAGTGTGTCTTCAGCTTAAGGGTCTATGCTTGGAAAATAAAAATTTATAGTAATATTTTTTTAGAAATGTGGATCTCATGTTTTCTTTGAAGTGTTTATGCTTGGATCCAGTCAAGTTTTGTCTTTGGTTTCAAAGTTTCAAATAAATAAAATGTATACTTATAAGTAGACATGACCGCATTCTTTAAAAATTTGTTGCTTTCGATTGTATCTATATATACAGGGAGCGCAAATAAATGGCGCACTTGCTCAGTTGGATACAAGGGCATAATATTAATATCATAATAAAAAAATAATATTTGGAAAATACCTATCCGTTTTGGAGTTTTGACCGTTTAAAGTTTTAAGTTTAATCACCACTTTTTCGCATAAAACCAGTTGGAATGGATGAAGAACAAGATTTAAACACATACGTATTTTTTCGTTTCGTCGTTTATTGAACGGTTAACGAAATATACCACGAAAACCATTTTAACAGCATCAAAACTTTCTTAGACTTCGCTTTAACCGTTGTTTACAAATGGATAAGGTCATGAACTCTTAGCTGTATAATTTATCCTTCTCTAATTTCATAAAAGGATATTTTTTGTTTCATTTCAAATAAATCAATCAGTTAAACAGGAACGTACTTAGATTTAAGCGTCAAAAAATTAACAACATAATAACTTTAGGTGCAGTTGCATCGTGTATGGATTGACTATTTTGTTTGTCATTATTTTCCTTAGTGTCACAAATACAAACTGAAAGATACCAAGAAATCACACTGGTTATCGCTTAAATCATGTAAGATTGCGAATTTAATTATAATTAGAAAAGTTTTGGTAATACCTACATAACATTTAAATTTTCTAAATAATTAATATTCATTGAAAAAATAATCTGATGACACAGATTAATAAGAAATATTTTTTTTAAAATGATGGCCCAATTCAGCCCTATTAGTCAAAGGAAGCCGCCGGTCATAGTGTACTTCGTCGGATACAACGCGGCTCGATTATTCTTCCTTTGAGGTTGCCGCCGCCGTTTGTGAGTGCGAGCCGAAAGGCGGCAATTTTTTTGTCGGTAACTTTTAGCATTTTGCAAAAGAAGCCCGACATCTTGAGGTGTGTTCACACTACACACTTGATATAACTTAATTTGATTAAGTACCTACTCCGATATAAAAGTTACGTTAAAAAAAAAGATCTTATTGGACTGATAGAATGGTCCTTACTTACTCAAGAGCTTATAATATTATAGTACGAGAGATGACAACCAAAATTTTTGTCTCATAGCAATACGGCCACAACCGCATCAAATTGATAGATTTGATTATTTCGAACTTAAAAATACCAATTTCAGACATTTTTCGCGTAGCGTTTGACCGCACTGGATTTTCAAAAATGTCAACAAATTTTACCGGACTGTATCATAGCAATCTGTCTGAATTTCTGACTGTAGTTATATAATAGCCATAAGATACCGAAAACATATTTTTCAGAAGTTAATAGTGTAGCGCGAACCCAAAAAATAATTTAGAAAAATTAAAAATGAGACAAAAAAATATGATGATAGCAATCCGTCTGAAAATGTTCTTTACGGGTAAATTAGGATTAGTTAATACGAAAAAAATTATTTTCAGAAGAAAATTCGGATGCAACAAATTTTGAGACCATTCTAAATATGTTATGGAATTTTACCAATCGGTATCATAGCAAACTGTCTGAAAATTGTTGAAATTGATGAAATGAAATAACCAGATGTAAAAAAAAAATATATCAGAAGAATTCAGTGTAGCACCTCCCTTATCAGACAACTTTTCGATATCGACCGTATTGAAGCGTGACTGATTGCAAGTTCGGCAATCACCTTGCTTTTGTCTTGCCAAATAAAGCACGGACAACGTATCTATGCTATAAAAACGTCTATTATAATTGATAATTTTAAATTTTAAATTATTATACAATTTGCAATGTTTATTCCCTATGGTCTGGATGCCCACCCATTGCAACGGCAACGTGTACTCAAGTTGAGGTTTCTTGGTGCAGGTATTGTACTACGCTTGTGCTTTTAATTTATTATTATTATGTTTTCTTTTTATTCTGATCTGTCTTAAGATAGGTATGTACATATATTGTGTGTTTGACGCCCGTGACATCACATCACGGCCACACGGAAGACCAGCGCTGGTAACACCAGCACATGCTGAGTGTGGTCCGTTTTTGTAACGAGCACTATTTGTATTACTTATACTATAATATTTTGTTTTTGTTATTGCTACTTGTTACAAATAAATAATTTTCTTTCTTTCTTTCTTTCTTTCTTTCATAATTTTGAATTCTTAAAATACTACTCTTCCATCCCCGAAAACTTCGTCAATGGGAGATGAGCAAACTATGCCTTATCATTGGGAATAGATGAAAAAAAAAACGTCCGCGAGCCCTCGGACAACCAGCGACACACCCACGTCCGCCTGAGCTACTTATAGTTTGTTGTCACTTTAATTGAGCGTTATTTCAACGGTTAGGACAGCTGGTGAGTGACTATGTATAGTAAGAGAGTGGCAGGAGTATAATATGCGAAAAAACCATTCCCACCGCAGTAGAAACGTAAGAAGCGCTCAGGCATCGGCCAAGCGATCCCAAAACGTTCTTTTCTCTTTTGGGAGTACATGCGACATCTAAAATGTCTGAAAACATTTTTTTTTGCAATCTTGCCTTATTTTCGAACGGTAGAAAAAAATTTCATTCGGATTGCTATGATACAGGTCGGCTAAATTTGTTGACATTTACAAAAAATTATCTTCGCTATATACTACGCGCAAAATGTCTGAAAACCAACTTATTCGTCATAAAATTATAAAATCTATGTACATTTCCAATATCAGACGTATTGCTATGATACCGACTGTCTTTTTTTTTGGACACAGCAGAAATAGCCGCACATGCAATTGCTACACTTTTGACCGTTACTATCTACCTAGTCGGGTTTAGAATTACATAATCTAACGATTTTATACAGTTTTCGACCGTATTGCTATGATACATGGTTTTGGTCGTCATCTCTGGGACTATTATTTAAATATGTCATCAACCGATCCAGTCAGTTACAAATTGCCTATTTACTTTGCTTATTATTGTATTTAACATTACTTTAATGTATTTTGAAAATAATGTTACTTTAAAGTGATACAATTTCTTCTAAATTCTTATACCTAGAGAAATGTCGTCTACCATTATAGCATAGAATTTGCATATGAGACTTCTGTGAGACAAAATTAGTGAAATCAATAAACACTAAACACTTACTACTAATTTACTGCACTGGAGACCCCGTGCCATGCAGTGGGACGTATATGGGCTGATACAGTACTAATACTAATTGTTCAGATGAATTATTATGGACTCAAATAGGAAAGCTTTGTATCTAATGTGAACAGGCCTTTATCTTTCAAAAATCAAAATAATAATTTATTTTTTATTAGTTGAATTCGGATTGCGATCGCGTGTGCATGTATTAGTCGTGTGAATATTATTGTAAATTCGTTTTCAGTTATTTTGAGTAAATTTTATTAATTTCACTATGCTTTGAACATTACCCAATTTGATAGCTTTTGATGTAACTTGTGTTATGTGAAATGTACAAGAAAAAGTGATTTGTGCTGCCAAACTGTGACAGTGTTTTCGTGCGGGTTTTGGCGGATCCTGCGCTTCCATCCTTGCCTATCAAGGTCATTACGGTTTACATTACAAGGTCAGTTAACTATTTTAGTGGTCATTAATGACATCTAACCAGCCCATATCAGCCTCCGTGGCGCAGTTGGTAAGAACCGCCTGTGAAATGAGAGAACGCGGGTTCGGTTCCCGCCCCGAGACAAATAATTTCCGTGAACCATAATTATTTTTCTAATACCCGCGACACAAGATTTGTATCTTAGTGTGGGGTTAGTACCCATGTATGTGAATGTTGACAGTATTCATTTAATATCTTTTTATGTACCCTGAGCGTTATGTAAACAATCGCACAACTTATAAGTAAATAATGAGCTCTGCTTATTTGTACCGTACCGTACTGCCTCGGTGGCGTAGTTGTACTACGGTACGGTTACAAAGCTGAGGTCTCGGGTTCGAATCCCGGGTTGGGCAAAGTGATATTGGATTTTTCTATTCAGTATCAGCCCAGAGTCAGGAGTTTGTGCCCGATATTGCGAAAGGCTCGCCACCTATCACATTGTGGGACGGAACATACGAGGCGAAATGTGGGTGCCCTGGCACCTCTGCCTACCCCTTCTGGGAACAAGGCGTGAGTTTATGTATGTATGTATGTGTCTACCGTTCATTTGTAAGGTTCAATCACTTTAGTGTAATGTGTTAAGGGGTAGCATATGTAAAGTTAGTTCTTTTTTTCTCGGCATCTTTCTTAATATTCGCTAGCACCATGCAAATCCGTCTTAATTAAGATGCCTTCACCAAATCCTATAATGTATATTGGCAGGTGCGCCGTTTTCTTGCACACCCTGTATAAAAATTAAACCCGTTTCGCGTTGTTACGGCATCACGTGTGAACGGTTGAACCGATTTCGATAATTGGAATTTCCAAGGGTATATCAAGACTGCTACCGAAACCGAAGCCGGGTGGTAGTTTAAGCGACTTCAGACACAATGCAACAGAAAAAGTTGCAAAAAAAAGCGACAATTTTTTTTGCTATTTTATTCCTATGGCCATATTTGGGTGGTAAATATTTTTTTTCCTAAAATAATAGTGTATACCCTTTAATTTATAAATACTCTAAGGTATAAAAGAGTTTAAATTATTATTTTAACAAAAACTATGGATTTACCACCCAAAAATGACGATATTTAAAAATTCATAAAAAATAATTGTCGCGTTTCTATTCGAAATTTTTAATTGCATTGTGTTTGTAGCCACTAAAACTACCACCCGACTTCGTTTTCGGTAGCAGTCTTGAGATACCCAGTATGTATATGGATGTATATGGAGAGAAGGGACATATAGTAAAATAGAATGGAAGGTACGGGAGAGGGCTGGGATAGATGACAGATTTGTCAGGACGAAATGGACGTCAATAAGCAATAACGTTCCAACCCACAACTCACTCAAAATTGAGATAACAATACTGGCATACCTTTTTCGACGCCTTCCATCATTTGAGCATAAATATTTCCAGCTTTAGGCCTTCTTTCTAGGTAAATCCATTTAATGCGATATGTTCCAATCCACAATATTAAAATAATGGAGCTTTCATAAAATCAAAAAATGATACATGTGGACTGAACCATTTTAATAAATATAATTCATACATAAAATGTTTTTAGAATGATCCAATGATCTTGGAACGTTTTAGTAAAACTAATTTAGGTATTTTTATCTTGAAAAAAATGTTCCATGTAAGTTGAAACGTTTTAACAAAACATATTCTCTTTCATTCATCTTATTATTATTCATTTCATCTTATCTTTGTTTAGTTCAATACAATGTTACATGTCGGTTGGAAGATTTTAGCATCATCATCATCATATCAGCCACAGGAAGTCCACTGCTGAACATAGGCCTCCCCCAAGGATCTCCACAATGACCTGTTGAAAGCGGCCTGCATCCAGCGACTTCCTGCGACCTTAGTCAGATCGTCCGTCCACCTTGTAGGCGGGCGTCCGACATTTCGCTTGCCTGTACGTGGCCTCCACTCGAGAACCTTTCGGCCCCAACGGCCATCGGCTCTACGAGCTATGTGCCCGGCCCACTGCCACTTCAACTTGCCAATCCTATGGGCTATGTCGGTAACCTTGGTTCTCCTACGGATCTCCTCATTTCTGATTCGATCTCGTAGGCAAACACCGAGCATAGCCCGCTCCATGGCTCGTTGAGTGACTTTGAGCCTTTTAATGAGGCCCACAGTGAGAGGCCACGTCTCGGTGCCGTATATCGAAGACTTTCGATTTTAGGCACAGGTATTTTGGACGAGAAGACGTCGCGAAGTTTCCCGAACGCTGCCCAACCGAGTTGGATTCGACGATTGACCTCTCTCTCAAAGTTGGACCTGCCTAACCGGACCACTTGTCCTAACTAGACATATTCGTCTACAACTTCGAGAGTCGAGCCCCCAACTCCAATGGGGGTGGGCACAACATGAATATTCAACATGATCTTCGTTTTATCCATGTTCATTTTAAGACCCATCTGTTGGGAGACTCGATTAAGGTCTTCGAGCATAGTGCTAAGGTCTTCCAGCGATTCTGCCAAGACTACAATATCGTCGGCAAATCGAAGGTGAGTAATATACTCGCCGTTGATGTTGATGCCGAATCCTTTCCACTGCAAGAGCTTGAACAGTTTCGGAGATATGACATCTCCCTGTCTCACGCCTCTCTGTAGTGGAATAGCTTTCGTACTCTGATTTGTACTCGTACCGACATGGTGGCGTTGTTGTATATACACTTCAACACTTCGATGTACCGATAGTCTATGTGGCACCGCTGAAAAGACTGTAGCACAGCCCAGGTCTCGATCGAATCAAAGGCTTTCTCATAGTCCACAAACGCTAAACAAAGCGGCAAGTTATATTCCTCGGTTTTTTGTATAACCTGCCGTAGCGTATGAATATGGTCTATGGTACTAAAGCCTTTTCGGAAACCGGCTTGTTCGGGAGGCTGGAAGTCATCAAACCTGCGTTCGAGACGATTTGTGATGACCTTCGAAAACAACTTATAGACATGGTTCAGGAGCGAGATTGGCTTGTAGTTCTTCAGCAAGGTGTTATCACCTTTTTTGAAGAACAGTACCACCACGCTCCTGCTCCATGCCTCTGGCGTTGAGCCCTCGAGGAGAACGGAATTGAATAGTCTCTGAAGGACTTTCAGTATCGGCGTTCCACCCGCTTTCAGAAGCTCTGAAGTGATTCCGTCCTCACCCGGCGCCTTGTTGTTTTTAAGTTGTTTGAGGGCCATCTCAACCTCACACAGGCTGATGTCCGGGATATCATCGCTAAAATTAGAAGATTTACAGTCCTTATATCCATATATTCCTGAAAATTGTCTCGAATTTTATAGAAATTTGAAAAGTTCAGAGGAAATCATAGACGTCGATGGGTTTGGGGGAGAGCCAGATTTTGAGAAGCAATAAACTAATGTGATATTTTAAAATAATTGAGGCATCTGAATAGTGTTTATCTAACTACTGTGTTTATGGTTGCGTATAGACATATTAAAATATTTTTCAGAATTAATATTTAATCTACTACACACGCCGGCACAATTAGAGGAACACGAACAAAATTTGTTTTTTTTTTAAACTTTTGTTTGCTGTTTGTGTAAATGGTCTTTGTTTTAATATTTCAGCACCTTTAAAAAATTAAATGTTGCAAAAAGATTTTTGGATATTTAGAGTTTTATCGTTAATTATACGCTCTCAAGTGTTTTTAAGATTTTTTCACTTTCAAGTGTTTTTACAAAATTTTGTTTAATTTCATTTTATGTGACTTAAGATATTTTTATTGTTATTGTTTTTAGAGTACCTGTCTTGTAGGATATAAAATGAGTGGCTTACCTTCCACTGAAGTTGCCAGAGCGGGTAACAATGATTGAAAATGGTCAAGGGTAGGATTCAGTAAGTCGCGCATTGGGTGTGTCGGTATCTGTCGTCTTTCTCAACGTTAAACGTTAGAGGCACATAGGCTCTTATGTGCGGATGCCAGGATAAGGCAGAAAACGGTGGACCAGTACCCAGGATGGTCATTTTATACGGCTGAAAACTTTGAGGTTTTTTTTTATTGCAATGAATGACGAGACGAGCAAGCCGTTCGCCTGATGGTAAGCGATACGACCGCTCATAAACAGTAGCAACATTCCACTGCGCTCGTCATCCTGAGACATAAGATGTTAAGTCTCAATATGTCCAGTAGTTACTCTGGCTACAATGTCCTTCAATCCGAAACACAACAGTGCATTTACGCAGTGTTGTTTCACGGGAGAAATAGACATTGCGGTGGTACCTACCCAGATGGCCTCTCACATATGAGAAACCTACCACCAGTAAGAAATCGTCGTCAAACGGCTATTCAGACCCGAAACATGTCACAAGAAGTCCGTGATGTTAATATCAGTGAGCGTACAGTGAGAACACGTTTAAATGAAGTTGGACTGAAGTCTTACGTTCAGTCAAAAGCTCCAAAACTCGAGGTGGTACATAAAGTAGCCAGATAAGCTTTTGCTCTTCAACACCGCGACTGGACAAATGAGTGGAGCCGAGTTTTGTTTAGTGATAAAATCAGTTTTGTTGTGAATTGCATAGAAGGAAGGGAGAGGATCTGGAGGTATCGAGAAGAACGCTAATCGAGGAAACTTTACTGAAAGAGGTGTGTTATTGCGGAGGGTCAATTTTGGTATGGGGTGGTATATGTTTGGAAGCACGCGCGGAGTTAATACTTAAATAAAATGGGTCTTTAGCTGCACAAAGATACGTCGCAGAGATCTTAGAGTCCCATGTATTGTCTTTTGCACCATCCATAGGCGAATATTTTTTATTTATGCATGATAATGCGCGGCCCCACACAGCGCAAATGGAGCGCGACTACTTAAATCAGGCCCAAATCGCGCAAATGGATTGCCCAGCAAGATCACCAGACATGAATCCCATAGAGAACGAATGGGACGTTATCGGAAGAAAGATAAATGGAAGAAACCAAGCCCCTAAGATCGTCCAAGGATTAAAATTCATGTTAGTGCAAGAGTGGGAGAATTTGTCGCAAAAAATGATTGATGACGTCATTAAAAGCATGAAGGATCATATCCAGACTCTTATCTGAGCCCGTGGTAGCAATCATAGATTTAGTATAAAACATAGATCGGCAATGTGAAAGAGATAGAATAATTTAACTCATATGTTAAAGCGAGATGCATGATGCGACCATACGTTTACACAGAAGTAGCCTGCAGTGACCCAGAGTCGAAATATGTCAAACTAAGCGAGCAACAAAATTCGCTTATTTTCATAATTTATTTAATTTTACAGTACTTGGTTATATTTATTAAACGTAGTTTATTAT
The DNA here is from genome assembly GCA_009982885.2 of Hyles vespertilio. Classification (NCBI taxonomy): domain Eukaryota; kingdom Metazoa; phylum Arthropoda; class Insecta; order Lepidoptera; family Sphingidae; genus Hyles; species Hyles vespertilio. The sequence goes on along the minus strand of CM042809.1, from coordinate 16,978,695 downwards.
AGTGCATTGTGCAGTGCCAAGGTGTGGTTCATGCAGGCGTAAAAATCCGAAATAATTAAAGTTTTCACAGGTACCGGCCACTTTTGCACAATACTATTTTGTGACGATATTATAGAATTAAATGGAAATCTGTGTATACATATCGGTAGAAAAGAATATAGTATTTCATTATATAAATACGCTGAAAGCATCCATTACGTATAAAAAATAATATCAAATACGTGAATTTACAATAATTTCAACCAAAAGTTGCTAGGGATTGACTGACAGGTTCGATCAATAAAAGGCTGTCGATAAAATAGTCGATGACAACACATGTTTCCCTACATTTTTATGGAGCTATAGTATGTTGTGATAGTGTGCATTCTTCTTCTTCTACCTGGCGTTATCCCGGCCATAATTCCCCGGCCCTTATTATCGTATTCATTCTACAATATTAGTTATTACTTTACTCTTTCTCATTTTTTTATATTTGTGGAATAGTTAATATACACTTCATGTGTGTGATTAATGAATTAAGAACCTGTTTCAGTCTCTGCCAAGAGGCTGTCAATTTATATAATAGTAAAACAAGAACATATTCGATATTGTTATAAAATATGCGATACTTCTATGCACAGTATGATCGTCCAAACCTTGAAGCAACATTATTCATTTATCATAACATTAGGTATAGGTTTAAAATTTATAATTCTCTTAGGAAAAACATTAATTTAGGTGACGTGATCGAGAAAAGCTTCATAGTTTATTAAACTGTCTCTTTCTTCAGCCACAGGAATGCGACTAATGAACATAGGCCTTCCACAATAATGTCTACATCAGTTTGTTGTAAGCTGCCTGCATCCAACGACTTCCTACAAGCTCCTCCGTACACCTCCAACGCGGCCTAGCAGGCGTCCAACACTTCCCAATGTGTTACAAGTCAATTAATTGACTTAAATAAGCATTTTTTTTAACTCTAGTATAAATATATAATAATATACAGGGTATCTCAAGACTGCTACCGAAAACGAAGCCGGGTGGTAGTTAAAGCGACTTCAGACACAATGCAACAGAAAAAGTTGCAAAAAAAAGCGACAAATTTTTTTTTGTTATTTTTTCCTATGACCATATTTGGGTGGTAAATACATTTTTTCCTAAAATAATAGTGAATACCCTTTTATTTATAAATAATCTAAGGTATAAACGTGTTTAAATTCTTATTCTATCAAAAACTATGGATTTACCACCCAAAAAGACGATATTTAAAAAATCATAAAAAATCATTGTCGCGTTCCTTTGCGAAATTTTTTGTTGCATTGTGTTTGTAGTCACTAAAACTACCACCCCGGCTTCGTTTTCGGTAGCAGTCTTGAGATACCCGGTATATAGTATAATATTTTTATAGTAAAAATGTGTTTCTTAGACTTACGCGAATGTTACTCATTGAAAAAAACTAATAATCACGGATTTTGTTGCAGACTGAGTCCACCCTGTGACTACGAAAGGTGTAAAGTAATCGAAAATTCGCGACGGGAAATTAAAAAAGAAAAAAATTAACCGAAAATGCTAAAACTTCGTAAATTATAGTTTTATTTTAATAAAAGGTTTTTTGTTCTCAGTTTAATTAGTATATGTACTATGTATACATCACAATGAAAAAAATAATTTTGTTCAGGTGAACATAAAGACCCTACAAAACATCTCAAACAAAATGTTTTCAAATAATATGACAATTTATCTTTATTTATTTGTGTGTTTATCAATCTGTATTGAAATAAACACACCAATAAGTTTCTGTTAATATATAATAAAATGTCGCATATATCCATAACATTTTATTTCACAACTACAGGCCGACAGCTATTTCGATATCGATATGATAGTATCGAAAGTGCATGGTACACCACTATATGTCAAGCACACATGTAAACTTCACGCACACAATCGTAAATCAGTTTTGGTCGCGCTCAAAATGACACATTGCCGATCTATGTTCTATACTACATCTATGGTAGCAATACGCATTATTAATTTTCTTAAATTACTTCTGTAAGTTTTTAAAATACACGATTACATTTGACAACACATAAATTTCATTTTACTGTATTTCCGTTTAATTGCATTTGCGTCATTAATTAAAGTATTTTTTACTCAATTTTAGTAATTTGTTATAAATTTTGCCTCATTTTGAATATTGAAAAATAAAAACATTCAGTTATTATAATATTTTCTAAGAAATTCAATATTTAACGCGTGTTCCTCAATTCTGCCGGCGTGTGTATTAAAAATCTACCAAATATCAAAATGATCAAACTTGCTCATACTTGGTAACCCCATATGGTCACGTGACATCAGTCTGGTTTTGCAAACGGTGAGTGGAGTGCCTTGTCATCAGTCCTTTGAGTTTTTGGATGATTTACTTTGGAATTTTTATTCAAAGTGAGTAATTTTACGAACAAAATCATCAATATAGCATGCTTTTAACTTGTTGTGGTGTTTTAATGTGATTGTGAAACGTGTATTCATATGACGAAATTGTACCTTGTTCCGTGACTTGTGATATGACGCCATTTTCTTCGTGAATGCCAATTACTAAATTCTTCAATATTCTCTTTGTTCCTGGCCTGGCTTGGAGCTGTTTTATAAAAACGAAATGAATTTCGAGTGCCGCTGCATGATAGAATATAGTCATTTGGGACTGTACATTAACTATACTACAGGTGCGCTTGTTAAAATAAGTACGCATTTTTTGTATCACATCACCACCTTGGGAGGCGTTCTCAGATAGTTTCTCACTTTCTTGGTAGCTATGTATATTGAATAAATATCACACAAACTACACACCAAACTACACACTACACAATTTGTGTCTTACAACTTTTTTAATGTGGAAGTTTTCATTTTAGGTACCCGTCTCCCTTTTGTAACACCGTTCCATATTTTGAAAGACCATACATTAGTTCGTGCCTTTAAATTCTCGAAAAGTGAAATCATATAGATAACATGGTCGGCACGAATTCACGTTGATGTTTCGGTTCGCCATTGCCGAATTATTAATTGAAATGGGTAGAACGAAAAATTTTATGTAATGGTTGGTGATGACCTGAGTTCGCTATTGTTTGCAGCGACACGTGTTTGTCCTGCGATATTTTAGACGAATTCTATATAATTTTATTTTTTTAATTGGCATGATATATTTTTCAAAACATGTTTTAAAAACAAGTTTGTTATGGACTTACTATATTTTTTGTTTATTGTCATGTCCATTGTATCTTAAAACAACTTGGATGATTAGCCTTATTGTGCCTCATTACTTTTATACTACTTTGTATTCTCTCTATCAGTATAGTGTAATTAAGAAAGTTGTACACAATTGTTTTTATGTTTTTAAATTGCATTTGATCACCTTGTGAAATAGGAACCAATTTTTGAATTCTTCCTTTATTGTGGTTTCTACTGTAATTTGTTTAACAAGTATTAAAACAATGGTCTTTGTTTGATTAGGAAGTGAACAAAGAATTTATTTTATGAGTTACATTTTTTCATGATGTTGCAGGCATCACCAAACAATTACTATTTATACAAAACATATGTCTCATATTTATATATATTGTATTATATTCAAATATTTTATGTAAGGGTTGTACCAACATTGTAGGGTTAAAGTTGTATTCTTATTTATTACAATTTGGTTCATTTTTAACCTACTGATTTGTATCCAATATAATAACCACTTATTTCATGTAATTTTATATACTTAGATATTTACAATATGAATTCATTGTCATCTTTAGTCCCAAGAATTGTACTCTGGGACATAATATTCCTCAAGGGAAAAATATTACTTCTGCATTTTGGTTTGAAATTTGCATTATTTTAAGTAATACAATTATTTAAAAAACGGGGAAAGACAATAATTATTTTTATCTAAGAACACAACAATAATGCAGTGTGAGTTTGGTTGAATGTGTTGTATTAGTGATAACATTTGTTATCAGTGGTTGCTAAAAGTGTGATAGAGCATGAGGTGATAGCAAGTCTATTTATACAAGAACCAACAACTTTAGTCTAACACTAACATATCTTCAGACACTCTTATTATTACGATGTATATGTTATGGGCCAAGTGATTAATGGGGGCAGTATTCATTATGCCCGGGCAGTACGAATATTGCCGAGCCATATTGGGCCAAGTGATTAATTATAATCTAAACTCACCTATTTATCACATAGCCCGGGCATTATGAATATGGCTACATGATGATCGGGCAGGTGATTTTTTACGTGGTGGGCTGCCGCATTGTCGCATCTGCGATAGACCCATAAATAAGACAGGTTGAATTGACCTGCTTATGTTTAGTTGTTTTTTAAACGTCCGAAACATTATCTTCAGAAGAAAATTAGTGTGCCCACCTTATGGATCAGTTAGGTCGATTGTGCCCCAAAACCGACTCGGGACACCCCAACTTCACGTAGTCTTTTGGCTACCGACCCTAGAGTGTATATAAAAAGCCGGAGGCGCGGAGGGAGAGCAGCCCCCGCCCGCTGTAACGAAGGATAGGCATGGGTGCCTATCTTTTGTTACGCAAGGGCGAAGGGGCTGAACTTCCCGTAGCGCCGGAGACGATGCAGAAGCTAATTTGTATTGACAACAAGTGTTTTAAGGGTTAGGTTGCTATAATAGATATTTCTCGGGAATGGTGCGTTACCTTTTCATGGCAGTGTTACCAGAGGAGGTGCGACACTCCCCCTCCCCCTCCACTCCTCCCAACCCACCCCCTTGTGCTGCCCTATTCTAAATTCTACCACTTCGGCTCATTGTTTTGATTTTGATTCGCTTTACATCACTCTGCCCAATAGGCACTTGGCATTATTCATAATGCCTGGGCAATGTGATAAATTGATTGGTTATAATCACATTGCCCGCGCTTATTGGGCACTATTCATATAGCCCGGGCATTATGAATAATGCCAGATTAATCCCTTGGCCCATAACATATATATTAATTATCCCATTCTAACACACAACATTTATGTGATAAGTTTGTAGTATTAGCATATTATTTTCAAATTAGTAAATAATGTTATTTAATGAATGTCATGATTTGGTATATTTGTGGTTGCAATGAATCTAATTTTAACACAAAAAAGTATAAATTATAAGCAATTACTTTGCCAAAGATACATCAAAATTGAAAGTGTATTTTTTTATTAGTTTTAATGATAGTATCTAAAAATTGCAATGTACCATCAGTTTTTTGATTCAGCTAGATTTTAATCAGTTTGACATTTACTACTGCATTATGGAGTTTTAATAATCTTTTTTTCTTTTTTTTCTGATAATGTTCACTTCATGTAATATATTATACATGAATTTTGTTGAGAAGATATAAGTTTACATAATTAATATAAATAGATTCAACAAGAACTAAAGAAATTGGCCTTAAATAAGGAACTTTTGTTTTGTGTTGTTCAGTTGTGCAATGTGCATGTTATACAAAATGTAATGGGACAATTTGACTATAGAGTAAAATAAGTGTGGTTAATGATATATATTATTATAGATTGCCACATTGTATAACCAAACCACAATGTATGACCATTCTAGTCATTAAATGAAAACTTCCTACACATAAATTGTTACTTTGTTATGTATTTGTTTTTCACACAATATATAAATGATCTTCTGTTCCTTCTTTAAAATAATCTACAATGCATTATTATGTTTTAGGTTATAGTGTGTCTGGTTCTGTTCTGTTCTTTTGTTTAATCTTACTTTATGCATTACAAGCATTGAAACATATTTTCTTTATACAAAAATGCCTATAAAACAGATAAAATAAAATATGATCCCTCATAAAAGCCACAAATCTATTTTTTTGATGGCCAATATTAAATAATAGAGCTCTGCAATGTAATACAATTAAGATTATCAAAATACTTTCAAAAATGGTGTATGATTGTGATATAAATAAAAAAATGAGAGGGACTGGAACTAAAATATTATAATTAACACTTATTTGACAATTAGAAAAAATAATGGACATGAATAATTAGGTATTATACAGTTATCCATATAGATTAAATTAAAATACTGAAGTTACCAAATTAGGACAGTTGATAGATTTTTACATTGCATGTATTGATGTCAGGTGGTGTAACCATTCATTGTGATGCCGGTGGATGCTGACCTTAATCGCACAGACGTGGAGTCGCCTGCTTGTGAGCTGAAGGGACTACGCACTTGGATAGATATTTGTTTGGTACGAAATTCGCTCTTCCAACACCAGGTGATTGTGAGTATTGCCGCTTTTTTATATTTACAACTTGATTGGTTATATCTAATAATGTTATGGAGTGGATTTTTCCCCATAAATGATAGAACATTATTACTATAAGATATCCCCATCACACATCAACTCTTTCATTTAAAATACTAATTTTTGCCTCTTGTTACAAGCTACTATAACACAGTTTTGACAAAAATGTTTTAATTGGCGTTTGTGATTGTACATAAAAAAATCGATCATACTCAAATATCCTATTTAAAAATTAGAATTGTTTATCTGGCAGTGAGTAAAAGGAATGCAAATCAAAACCAGTGATGTCATTAGTCTTGATATGCACTACAGTGTGTGTGTCTGAAAAAGATGGTAAGATATCTTAAAAATGCTTCCACTCTTTTTTAAAATATTAACATTTGCCTTATATTACAAGATTCTGTTTTTACATTTGTTTGTTTGAAATGTTTTATTCAATGGTTTTGTGTTTGTACACAAAATATAAAGAAAACTATCCTAGTCAAATACCCTATTCATATCTTTTGCAGTGCAATAAAATCTTGACTTATATAAACTATTCATGCATTAATAAGTAATAATTATTTATCTATTGCATGTGCCTCACGTTTTCCCTTTTATATCGTTCAAAAGACCCAGAGCCAGTGGCCGCCAGACTTTTGTCATTTTATAAAATCTACTAAAAAGACATATTATTAAATACATATTACGATATCTTAAAACTTAAAGTAATATTACTAGCTTTATAGTCTAAAATTGCGGCTGCCTAGATTCATGGTCTTCGCGGGTTCGAATCTCAGGGCACACCTCTGACTTCTCGGAGTCATGTGATCTGCATACCATATCGGCTCCCGGCTTGTAAGAATTTCTATGATATTATGTAAAGTCCGCCAACCCGCACTAGGCCAGCGTGGTGGACTATACGTGAGGTAAATGACCTCGAACCTCTCTCAATCATACTCTCGATTGTAGAAGAGGCCCATGCCCTGCAATGGGTCTTATATGGGCTGATACAGTACAGTCCAGTTTAGTAAAATGTGATTTTTATATATTGCACCCCCAATGCAACAATGTCACTTATGCTAAAATTGCAAGGTTGGAGGGTATAAAGAAATAATCTTATATTTTTTAGAAGGTTGTCTGTAAGAAATCGCCTAGGGCGATAAGACCGTATGCCTTTTGTTTTTTTTGTGTGTGCAGTAAAGAATAAAATAAAATAAATATTATGTGGTCATAATTTTTTTAAAGGTCAATTAAAAGTTCATGTTGTGATAGAAGCTGTTCAACTTGTCTATGTCTTGAAATATCATATTTTTATATGATGTCAAAGTTTCAAATGTTTTTCCTGAAAAGTTGCATTTTTGCAAAAGTAACATTGTTGCAGGGGGTGCGATATGATGTTTATGGCTCTTGATCTAAAATAATTGTCATTCACAATCATCAAAACGCATAATCATGATATTGTCAGTCATCTATTTGGATTTAGGAATATAGAAATGTGATAGTTAAAAAATATACAGGCTGATATTTAATTTAAACCGTTGGTTTCTGACCACTCAGCTAACATTTACCAAGTTTAAAAAAACTTGCCTGGTAGTTTTTTCATAAATATCAATTTTTATTTTTCAGGCCTTTTATCAACTTGTAGGCCTTTTATCAATAAGTACGAGTCTTTTTATGGCTCAGGTTTTCGTACTGAACTGAAGTTGAGCTAAATGGTAGAAAATCCTGTATCTATACAGGCTGGCTGAAAACGGTGAAAATTAAAATCAAGGTTTTTGACAAAAACCTACTCTGTGTTCTTTTTCAAATTTTGTGCTATGTTACCTGAGGTTAAGTTAAGCATGTGCAGTAAATACCATATATCAATTCACCTGTATAGTGCTTGGATAAAAAATACTATATTGGTTCTAATCCTATTTTTGTTGATTTTGGGATGCCTTTGTCTTTCGCTCATTAATTCGATTGCACAACTATTACGCAGAGTTGTTATAAGTCATGTTAAAGTGGTAAGTGGAAGATAAACTAATCGTGTAAATAAAAATTGTATGCGACACGGGCAAACAGATGAATAAAATGGTGTTAATATTAAAAATAGAAAGCGGATAAGCCGGGTAAAACCCGTGGATTCCGTGCAAGCAGACAACTATCAAAACAACTCGATAGGAATTGCGGTCGCACAAATATATGGCTAAGAGATGAGCCATACGGCTAACCACTACATAGGTTTATGTTACCATCTATGTGGTGAAGTGCCTGTACTCCGGAGTAAAATGTGATCAACATCTCATTTTTAGTTTTATATTACATGTCATTATAAATTTCACTAGCACCTAAAGGTTTTTTGTAGTAATAGTAAATAATAGTCGGACACGCCCGACCGAGAAAATTGAGACTCAGATTTTTCATTTAATAAGAATCGTTACACATTGAAATAAAACTATTATTTACGGATTTTATCGCGAAATTCGTTTAATTTTAAAATTTTTAATAATCAAATGCTCCGAAAAGTTAGATCTGAACGTTAAGTCACTCATCCCATCGTGTGCAAAACCTCCGAAATTGTATGGATTGCCGAATAGTTGTATTGTAACAGTCACAGAGCGGACGTCTAATACCTCGGGAAGTTAAAAATGTAAAAAATTAAACTAAATTCGCGATAATAAGAATCGTATCAAAAAATATATATAATTACATGCAGTTTTCTGAAGGTGTCAAGGTCCCGTCTTGTTTACATCCTGTAGGACAAAGCGACGTGAAAATACTTTCATTGTTTCCTCGATGTCCTCAATTACCTTTGTTTCGCTAATTCAAAGAAACATTTTCATTGCATCGTATATACTGATGACTAATGTTCTGGATTTGAAATTATGTTGAGAAATAATGTTTGAGATTAGCGACGATTTTGTTAATTCCTAACACTCCAAAAAACTAGGCCCTCGACCAGTGAGACTGGAGCCTGCTTGCCATATGTCCACAACTTAGCCTCTGTGTGGAATTTATCAGTTATTCATGTAGAAGATACATCCAATTTGATGATAGGTATTGGTTACCCATGCCATTGGTGTTTGTACATGGTAGATGTTGGAAACTATATGAATAGATGTGAAATTAATTTTAGTGTGTTTGACGTTCCTCTTGGACTTGTATGTAGCCGCATTGCAATCCACCCCCAGAGCCCTGAGTTCAATGCATTCTGGTAGATTGCCAGTGCTAAAATGATTTTGTGAAATGACTGTTGACTTTCTTTTTCGTCTCGGTAACTATGCGCGGGTAGTTACCCCGAGCCGGAGCTGTGACCGCTATTTCTATGAGTGGGATGTATTACGTGGTGCACTTATCGTGTTCTGGGATATCTGAATGCTACTTGGGTTGATGACAATTTTTGCACATCCGTCTCGTGGTGAAAATGTGCCACAATTGCTGGCAGAATGCTAACAATCGAGGGTGGGGTTGCGTAAGTTTCGTGGCTCCATGTTATGTATCGTGATGTTAATAAAATTGTCATACAGATACATTGTAATCAATAATATTCGTTGATATTCGTATGATTTCGTATGCTTCTTAATTTCAATCACAATATTCGACTGGCTTACGCTAGAATACTCAACCACCAATCAAATATTTAGTTAAAGTTAACTAAGCTTGGTTGTATGTGTGTTTAAACATAGTAATTTGTTGTTGCGACTTTGACCCGGTCAATGTGGAAATCCTTGTCCCGTTAGGAATGAGATTCACTCCTCAATTTTGAACTGAATATTTTATTATTGTATTTTTAACTTGACCCACGCGAATTATTTAATCGTTTCAATTGTTTAAGGCAATTAACCAGCACAATACATTCATGAGCTAAGTTTTATGAATCTGTTCACAATGGTAAAGAAAATAATATCTAAATGATTTAATTTGAAATGCACAAATTATGCAAATGTTTACTTATAATTGTATGATTCATATTCATAAAATGGTAGACACAATGTTTTTCTTGAAGCAAGATCGTTGCTGTTTCTAGGTATAGAAACAAGAAACACTTATATAAGAAAGAGACAATTACGACTTGTACGTGTAGCAGTAGCCAAAAACCATCATATGGCATATGCTGCGCACTTCTGTTGTCTTGAAATCGTCAAAATCACCAATGACAGTGTAAATAACCGGCTGACTGTTGACAGACTTCTTTAGTTCAACGGTATTTATAAAGATATACAATTTACGCCTGGCAAGCAAATTCATCGCTGAAACGTATTCGAAGACACGTGATCAGTTGTTTTACGTCGTGAATAATCTTATTTCTGTTGGCTTAAACCTTTGGCCTTCATTTCGTTAACATACTTGATAGATACTCCTGCGTGACGTTCCTTTTTGGCAGAAAATAACGAAAGCCGCGACAGACGGTTGCACTCATGGATTGGTCGCGGTTTATTTACTATCTATATAATAGAAATGGGGAGTTGTAGAGGAGGGTTGGTGGTGGTGCGTGGTGTCGGCGTGGCGTGGTGCCGGTGTCGGCGGCGGCGGAGCGAGCGCGTGCGGCGAGCGCGGAGGTCACCGCCCCGGCCCAGGACTAATTCGGGGGAGATCGACGACTCGCATCGTCGCGGCTTTGTCTGCGTCCGTCGCCGCTCCGCCTCGGCCACTCTCGCACACATCACATGGCTTTGTTTGTGTACAAGAGCGTCTCGACCTTTATGCCATTATCATAAAACTTTTTGTCGTTCATGACGGTCAAATGCGCAAAATCTTGAGGTAAATGACGCGTTGGGCGAACTTTAAAATTCATTTAGTCCGACGATAACTTGTTGGTACGTAGAAGGTTGTTGTTGTCGTATCTATATTTTTACTGCGTTGAGGTTGAATGGCCCCCGACATTCAAATATTGATTTTTATTGGTGTTTTCACTTTCGATTCGAAGTGTATTGTTCTTATAATTATTAAATCGGTACCAATGCACTTGCTTAAGAATCGTAGATTTATATTCGGTATATGTTCAAATATTAATGTGATTGTCGTGTATTTTGACGGACCGTAAAATAAACTAAACAGGGTAGAATGTTATAATGTCCACACGACTAAACGAATGTGGATACATACATAATTAACACTAAAAGATAATTAGTGCAATTGTTACATGTAATTCCCATCGTATTTTTCAAAACAAGTGACGTCATTGATCAGCTGTTGTTTTTAGGAAACTGGTGAGTCACATTTGAATAAACTATGAGTCATACATTGAATGTTCTATGAACGTTGGTTTAACCCGGACGCATTTCTATGTATTGACAATGGGATACGGAGCTCACATTAGTGAGTGATAGCGTGATGCTGGCAGTTGGAGGCTAGAATGGCAGAACAGTTGTGATTTGATTTGAATGCGTTGTGTGCAGCGTGCGTGGAGATGGCCAGTGGCGTCGCACATGTTTATCAGCTAGCGACTAGTGGCTTGTTTGTATTGGTGAGTGGCTAGTGCGTGCGCGATGCGCGAGCCGCGAGTAGAATGGAATGACGCGAATAGTTGCAGGCGGATGGCGCGCGGCGAGCGGCGCGGCGGCGGCGGGCGGCGAGACGCGGCACGGCCAGCCAGTGGCACCGCACTCGCTCAGTTCTCGCCAACACGCGGAGTGCGTCGGAGCTCGTCGCGCCACGAGGCCGATACACTCGTTTAATTAATTGAAGTACCTACCGTTTTCAGTTAGATGCGACTAATGTACCTTATCTACTGAGATAATAGTGCGAATTAGTGCGAGTTGCCTTCGTCCGGACAAAACCAATAGTGATATCGTTTTTGTGGCTTTGAGGTACTTTACGGCATAGTTTCTACGTGGCCATGGGCTCGTATTCCCGCATGAAGGTAATGTGGTTAAGTGTGTGATGTTTTTGTGTGCGTTTACGATTCGAGATGCGTCTGTGATGAGTCTGTGCGCCAGCTAGTCGGAGCTGGTTGAAGGCCGCCGCCTCGACCTTGGTGTCAGAAGGTCAACGTACTCACGTGTAACCTAAAAGTAATTGGTATAACCCGAGTGAGCCAATGCAATGTGATGCTTGATGCTGCACATAGTGAATAGCGCGATAATCACCTAAGTGTACAATCTGCAACTGTGTGTAGTGGCTGCAGTGTGACGTGTGTCTGTGCTGGCGTCAACACTGAATGCTCAGCCAAAACCATATATTATTGCGTCGAAAAACATTTATAACGACTGTATTATCGTTTTAATATCTATATACCCGTAAAGCAACGATAAAACTTTCCGTGTGTTGATACGGAAGCAGCACGAACTATAGTAATTAACTTTTGTTGAGGTCGTCTTGAATGGAAATATATTCCAACAACATACTAGTGAAATAAAAATTCTACTTAAACGTAAACATATGTACGAATATTCTATTTTATAAGTTTAATTACAAACGTATTTCTATGGAAAATATATTAAAACGCGTAACTAAGAGGTGGCAGTTCTATTGAATGTTATAAGTTGCTGTTTCACTTCTAGTCATACTTTGAAATATGTATATCGTATATTTCATTTAAAATTGAAAGTGACGTTAAAATCTTACAAAATATATATTTTATGTATAGTGTTATTGTTTCGAATCAGGCACTTAAAGCCATCACTTTTAAGTATCTATGTCATTAGTAAACGTTACCATTAATTAATTAATAATGCATTTGCATCGTTATTCTAGAATATTCATTTAGTTTTGTAACAATGTGCCCATGTAGTTAAATACAAAACATCTGTGTACAAGCAATACGGTGTTGTCAGTATGTACCTAATGCAATAGATTATTGTGTTTGGCGCAGTTTTAATGAGTCCACTTTTGTGTCTCGATTTAGATGACCTACCTGTTCAATCGAAACCGCGTTTAGTTAGATGTGCGTACTGTATAGTATGTGCCTCTTAGCGGAGCTTGTAGCTAACTACTAACTAGCATTGTGTGCTAAACAATGAGAGCCCGTCCATTGTGTATAATCTGTGCGGATGAAAGAGAGAGCGATATGCGCTCAAGAACGCGAGAGTGGCGCGCATTATATAGTTACAGCTGCGTGTACAATGTGTGCGATCAGCTGACGCTGCGTCGGCCATCTTGGCGTGCGTGTTCGATTGTCGCCGCGTCATTGTGTAGTTGGTGACGCAAATTCTTCCTTCAAATGCTAATGTCATTGTCCTTCCTGGGTGTTGTAGAGTGTGGTGGTGATCAGAGCATGGTTGGTAAGCTGTGCACCGGCCGCGGCCGTTTCCTTTGTAATGATTGCACAGTTGCACACGCGGGCTTGCTTCCTTGTTGCAAAACCACGCGGAAGATTGTCCGCGAGACCCTGGCTAGTCTATTTTTGGTGAGTGACGTTTCCGCTGTGATAGACAAGCACAATGTGTTTGTCAACGGATACACTCTTTATTGCCATTCTAACTCGCTTCGGAACTCGTGCCAGAGAAGAAAACTTTGACCTCGTTTTGCGTCTTGATGTTGTAGTTTCCGTAAATTTGCGTCGAATGTTTTTGTTTGATAACAAAGAGAATGTCGACCTGCCGCTTTATGCCTCTCTTCCTCTCTCTAGAGTTTAAAATGTATTTAATTTTGATTACTGTGTTTTGTTTTCCTAAATAATAAGGGAGTTGCAAAGTTATTGAAAAATATTTGGCACTTTAGTTTCTATTTAATACTTAAATGAAATAAATGTAAAGATGTTGAAATACAACTAATTCTATCTTTTGTTTATAACTCTTCTTCTGAAAATTTACCATTAGTCATCATGTACGATAAATCTGAACCAATTTGCGACTTATTTTTTAAAAATTGATATTCCTGTATTTGAATTTATAATTTAAAATCTTTACCATTCGAATAGCTAGAGACCTAAAATTAATTGTACATAATATGTGTTCATTAGTTGCGTCAAACATGCTACAGTCTTCGCCATTTGGCCAGCAGTGCATGATTCCGGAGGACTTTTCTGTGCATTGCACGATTTTCGTGTCTTGTACCGTTAGCCGTTACCGTTGATCGAGTAGTCAGACCTGTATTTTGTCTCGATGAGGCGTAAATTCGAGCACTGTACCTAAGTATAGAATCGAAATTTTTAAGTTGACGCGTGCTGCTGTTGAAGCAACGGCGACCTACATTCACTGCCCGTGGCGCCCGTGGGTGGCAGCCTCAATAACAGCATGTGGCGTTTCCTATTAATATCATTAAAGGCGGTATGGCTCAGGTCTTCTCCTATTTACAAAAGGTTATATGAATAATTGTAACGACAAACTATTCAAGTGTAATGTTAGACGGCAGATCGTCTAGAGTCTACACCCTTGATGGTATCCTCGACACATTGTATTGTGGCCTTGTTATTGATTAGCATACATTACATTATGATGCAAAGATTTGCGATTTAGAATTTTTAAGATCCTATTGATGGTATTTGAACAATGACACAGTCACACTCGATGTAGTTTTCCCACGGTAGTTGCGAGCTGTAGGTGGTTTTAGTTTTTGTCCTCATTTCGTAGGAGGTATGGTGGCGTGGTGTTTGTGGCGAGGGTGGTGTTTTTTTTCACGTGTGAGACGGCGGGATGCAGTTGCGGTGACATGTGGTGTGTCTGTGCAGTGGTGCACCGCTAAGCGGGTCGCGCTCGAATTGCGTAGCGAACACTCGGCAACTGGGTCAGCGGGGCACGGCTCGCGCAAGGGGCGCGCGACGTCGGCGCCGACACCGCCGCCACCGCACACACTACGTCTTATATCTTTGGAACCTATCTATTATGCCCTACTCGATGTGAAAACATTGTTTTACTCATAAAATACTTTCGCTCATTCATTAGTGGATATTACAAAGATTGCGTTATTAATTTTCTGGATAATGAAATTAACGGTTCAAAAGCAAATGCTTTAAGGTAACGCAGTTAATTTGGCAACTGAGTAGGCATTAGCGTTATTGTAATACTATAATTGAACATCACGTTTCCGACCGCTGAATAGCCTGATAGTCGCCTTGGCATACATATTTCGTATCAATATTTCTTGACGTTAAAATAATTTAGTTTTGTTGTACGCGCGCAATAAAATGGTTTTGTTGTACGCGCGCAATAAGCACCAATTCTTTTTCACAAATTCAGTAATATTAGCAATTTGCGAAATGAAACAGATTAAAACTATGTGTTAGTATTATATTTACTTATTTGAAATTAAATTCTATTTGGAATATACCTATTATGCTCATTGAGCCTTTCCCGTAACATGTGCCTGCATCTTGGGGAGATCAGCGTGAGCTTAGGTATTACATTTGGGAGGCATACATATTATGCAATATAATAAAAAGGATTCCAAAAAAGTTGTGAAATGTATACAAAATAAATATAATAAATCACAGAAATCTATTTACATCGCCTAACCACACATAAATCAACTGCTAAGAAAAATTTTAAACCGACGGTTTTATTTTGCACAATATAGCTCAGAGTAATAGGCCATCCCACTTTTTTTTGAAAAAGGATAAGAAATAAAGTGGTAAAAATTCTTTGATCGGTAAACCCCACAAAATAGAATTTTAAATTGGCATTTTAAACTTCCGCACATAAATATAATATAGACACCATGCAACCTTAGTCGCTGGATTCAGGCCGCTTCCAACAGGTCATTGTGAAGATCCTTGGGAGAGGCCTATGTTCAGCAGCGGACTTCCTGTGGCTGATATGATGATGATGAGACACCATGTTTCATGTGATTACGTCACTCCGCTAGTACATAACCTCTTTATGAAACGACGCTGTGGTTGATCAAGAGTGTTTTTTTTCTATAAACATGAGTTTCTCTTATTTAATACTAGCTGTGCCCGCGACTTCGTCTGCGTGGAATTTAACAAAAAAGTTAATTAGTTTATTTAGTATTTTTTGGTTTTTGCATTTTTATTTGAATTATCAACCTTTGTAACGAAACCATCATCATCATCATCATCATATCAGCCACAGGAAGTCCACTGCTGAACATAGGCCTCCACCAATGATCTCCACAATGACCTGTTGGAAGCGGCCTGCATCCAGCGACTTCCTGCGACCTTAGTCAGATCGTCTGTCCACCTTGTAGGCGGGCGTCCAACACTTCGCTTGCCTGTACGTGGCCTCCACTCGAGAACCTTTCGGCCCCAACGGCCATTGGTTCTACGAGCTATGTGCCCGGCCCACTGCCACTTCAACTTGCCTATCCTATGGGCTATGTCGGTAACCTTGGTTCTCCTACGGATCTCCTCATTTCTGATTCGATCTCGTAGGGAAACACCGAGCATAGCCCGCTCCATGGCTCGTTGAGTGACTTTGAGCCTTTTAATGAGGCCCACAGTGAGAGGCCACGTCTCGGTGCCGTATGTCATCACTGGTAACACAACTATCGAAGACTTTCGATTTTAGGCACTGAGGTATTTTGGACGAGAAGACGTCGCGAAGTTTCCCGAACGCTGCCCAACCGAGTTGGATTCGCCGATTGACCTCTCTCTCGAAGTTGGACCTGCCTAACCGGACCACTTGTCCTAAATAGACATATTCGTCTACAACTTCGAGAGTCGAGCCCCCAACTCCAATGGGGGTGGGCACAACATGGATATTCGACATGATCTTCGTTTTATCCATGTTCATTTTAAGACCCACCTGTTGGGAAACTCGATTAAGGTCTTCGAGGATAGTGCTAAGGTCTTCCAGCGATTCTGCCAAGACTACAATATCGTCGGCAAATCGAAGGTGAGTAATATACTCGCCGTTGATGTTGATGCCGAATCCTTTCCACTGCAAGAGCTTGAAGGCATTTTCCAGCGCGGCAGTGAACAGTTTCGGAGATATGACATCTCCCTGTCTCACGCCTCTCTGTAGTGGAATAGCCTTCGTGCTCTGATCCTGTACTCGGACCGACATGGTGGCGTTGTTGTATATACACCTCAACACTTCGATGTACCGATAGTCTATGTGGCACCGCTGAAGAGACTGTAGCACAGCCCAGGTCTCGATCGAATCAAAGGCTTTCTCATAGTCCACAAACGCTAAACAAAGCGGCAAGTTATACTCCTCGGTTTTTTGTATAACCTGCCGTAGCATATGAATATGGTCTATGGTACTAAAGCCTTTTCGGAAACCGGCTTGTTCGGGAGGCTGGAAGTCATCAAACCTGCCTTCGAGACGATTTGTGATGACCCTTGAAAACAACTTATAGACATGGCTCAGGAGCGAGATGGGCCTGTAGTTCTTCAGCAAAGTGTTATCACCTTTTTTGAAGAACAGTACCACCACGCTCCTGCTCCATGCCTCCGGCGTTGAGCCCTCGAGGAGAACGGAATTAAAGAGCCTCTGAAGGACTTTCAGTACCGGCGTTCCGCCCGCTTTCAGAAGCTCTGATGTGATTCCGTCCTCACCCGGCGCCTTGTTGTTTTTAAGTTGTTTGAGGGCCATCTCAATCTCAAACAGGCTGATGTCCGGGATATCATCGCTAAAGTGTCGGATTAACTCGGCTCTCGGGTCTTCGGCCGAGCTAACAGTAGGTTCGGCAACCGAGGTGTAAAGCTGTCCGTAGAACCTCTCGATTTCTCTTAATACCTCTGCCCTCGTCGATACCACGCGGCCGTCTTCCGTCTTCAGCCTAGACAACTGGCTTTGCCCAATAGACAAGTCTCTTGCAAACACTTTGGAGCCTCCGTTCCGCTCAATTGTCTCCTTAATGCTCACAGTATTGTGAGCACGGACATCGTGTCGCAAGGACTTCCAGATCCGTCTATTGAGCCGCCGATATGCTTCGGCGTCAACGGAAGACTGCAGCGTCAAAGATCGACGTTCGGCCACGAGGTCAAGAGTGTGGATCGAGAGTTTTTGTGGTCTATCTCTACGGCGAGGTCTAAAATACTTAGATCCCACCGTATGGACAGCTTCTACCAAACCGCTGTTTAACAAAACGAAACCATACTACGATCTAATTCTACGGTGGCGCCATCTCTTAGCGAGCGGCGGTAAACTCCCGTTACACATTTATTTTCAGTATTTTGTATAACTTTATTGAAAAATTTCTTTATATTCAATATTTTGTAAATGTGATATTGAATCGTTGGTGGGAGAAGTGGTGGGAGGCGCCCGACGTGACGGCCCAGTGGTGGCATGCGCGTGAGCTGCGCGCGGGCATTGCAACATAAAATATTTTTTCTAAAATAAATGTAGCCTAAGTTACTCATTGTTATATCAGTTACCTGACAAAAAAGTCCCGTCAAAATCGGTCCAGCCATTTCAGAGATTAGCCGGAATAGACAGACAGACAGACAGACAAAAAAATAAATATCATTTTCGGCACAGGTATCGTGTATATAACGTATATGTAGTTGGACATTTTTTTTTTACTTTCACTTTTAAAACAGACACTTTTTTTTTGTATCTTTATTTGGAATGGGTTTAGTCACAGAGTGATTATGTTACCCCCATAAGTGCAAGACAACATAATAACAACATTATACACATTATTACAACATTATACATACAATCAAAACACATAAATTACAAGTTAAATAAGTACAATTTTACCAGCACCTTGGCTTCCTCAGAAAGAGGGGTTGCCAAAATGCTGTTACACATTCCTATATTACAACTATCTAAAATTCTTGAGTAACGTCTTAACGCCTCATTACGGACACATTCAGACAACACGTGATAGACATCTTCTATAGTATCACATTCCGGACAATTTGGTGTATTGGAAATTCCTATCATGTACTTAAATTTATTTGTCGGAATATGCCCAGAGCGAAGCCTCATTAGAGATACTACATCTTTTCTTTTCATCTGCTGTCCTTCAAACCATGGGTAGCGAGGAGGCAAACTTTGGATAGTTTTGTACCATATCCCTTTGGTACGTGAACGTTCGTCGAAGTATTCATGCCACATATGTTTGCAATTATTTTTAACTTCACCTAATATTTCACTGTGTATTTGTAAACAACTATAAGGAATACCGTCACTAATCGCTTGTTTCGCCTAACGGTCTGCCACCTCGTTACCGATAATACCAACGTGAGACGGTATCCATTGAAAGATTACCTTCTTATTTAATGTGCGAAGCTGACAAATGGAATTCAGGATAGTATATGCTATCGGGATCCCTCGAATCCTCGAAGGTAACCGAGCTAAATGTTGAAGAGCGCTTTTGGAGTCAGATAAAATTATTATTTTTTTACTAACCAAAGATGCACCGTATGATAACGCTTCAGATATCGCAATTAGTTCGCAATGCATTATGGAAATATCGGCACTAATTTTAAACTGAATACGAATATCTGCCTGTGGGTCGTAAAAAGCGACTCCACAACCGTCTTTATCCTTTGACCCATCTGTGAACAACTTACAAAATAGATTATATTTTTTATCAAGGTAATCCATACAAGTTTTACGCAATCTTACAACATTCATAGTTTTTTTGCAAATGTTTAGGCCATCAATCTTAGTTTCTATGAAATCAGATAAATCAAAATAGCTTATCCAGTGGCTTAAAGAATATGTCGGTAGAATCGCTTGAGACTGAATTGGGTGATTACAATATCTTCTGTGTATATCTACTAATAATGGTAACTTTTTAGTCCTCCAGTAAGGAGTTTGACATAACCGATTTAGATCATTTACAACATTAACTGTATTATTATTATTATTAAATCTAGATTTGAGATAAAACTTAGAGGCCAGGTACCTTCTACGAATAGCTAGTGGTTGAAGGCACAACTCATTCTCCATAACGTGGATAGGAGTGCTTTTAATAAACCCACCTACGATTCTTATGGCCTGGTTTTGCACCTTATCTATTTTATACAAATGACAACATTAATCGAATCTACTTCGGATAATAGAAATATAAAGGCGTCTGAGATGTATTGGATGGATGCCCCATTTCGAGCTGGCAAGGATTTTAAAAACATTGAGAAATTTGAGTGTTTTTTTCCGTAATTCATTTATATGTCGCCCCCATTTTAACCTTCTATCTAACCATACTCCGAGGTACTTAACGGTTTCTACTTGTTGGATAACATGATCATCGCTATTAATTATTATGTTATGTCTATAATTGTCCCTAGGATTACCTCTGGTAAATACACAAACTTTTGTTTTGTTATAAGCGATATCCAAACCCATACCTCCTATCATGTTTTGAAAGGAACATAAAGCCTCTCGAATCATATTTCTGGCCTCAACGATATTTCTGTTACTTGTATAAATTACGAAATCATCCGCGTATTGGGAAATAAAAACGTTTCTGATGTTCCTACATATATCTATCGTAGCAATATTAAATAACAGAGCGGAGAGTGGATCTCCTTGTGGAATGCCCATCCCCGTAGTTCGTGTCATAATCCGTCCATCACCTAACTCTATTGATAATTGACGACAATTCAGAAATGCCCATAAGTATTTACAGATCAACGATCCCGCCCCATGATGTTCTAGAGTGCTAAGTAAACTTGTTATACTGACTTTGTTGTATGCGCTGTCGATATCAATAAAACATGCCATAGTCGGTAATCCTTTTGTATAACTGCTTAGGATTCGCGACACTAGTCTTACTAAATTATCCACGCAAGACTGTGACCTCCTGAAGCCTACCATCTCGTCCGAAAACTTAAAGTTCTTCTCAAAATACCATTCTAGTCGGCGGTTAATGATAGTATGTAAAATTTTACAAAGGCACGATAGCAACGCAATAGGTCTATAGCTTGATGGTGCTCCGTTGTTAGCGCCAGATTTTGGTATAGGAACTACTTTAATATATCTCCATTGACATGGTACAAAACTTGATACTAAAAATCTATTGTATAGTTGTACTAAAATATTTTTTGCGCTGTCAGGTAAGTTTCTAATCATCGAGTAAGATATATTATCAATCCCTGGAGCGGAATCAGATTGTCTTATAGCATTTATAAGTTCGTGTGTCGACACTGGTAATGATAGATGCGAATTAGCCGTAGTAAACACGGGAGCTGTTGGAGCAACATAATCAGGAGCCAGACTACAAAGTAATGTCTCTGCTTGTTCACGCGAAAGATACTCAATCGTCGATTTATATCCCTTAAGCCACTTCATCTTGGACCACATTTCCCTAGAAGATGTGACGTTATCAATGCTGTCACAGAAACTTTGCCATGATTCGCGTTTTGCAATGCGAATAATTTTCTGAGCAATGCTAATTTTATTACGTAATGTCTCTAAATTATTTGGAGTAGGATTCCTTCTGAATTCGGCAAGAGCTTTGCGTCGATGGGCTACCGCCTTCAATATTTCTTGACTCCAGTAAGGTTTTGGAGTAAATTTATGTTGATTTAAGGGATTTTCACACATTTTAATGAAGGAATAGATTTATCAGCCGCTTTATTTATAAGTCGTATAAAATCATCATACGCAGACTGTAGATCTTCTAAAAGTACAAAGCTCTTTACCTCTTCTTCAATAAATGTTCTATATTTCGACCAATCAGCTTTCTTAATATTACGTTTTATTTTATAGTTGTTTAATTTTTGGACATTAGTTTTAATCTTAATTATAAGATGGTCGCTTCCTAGATTCTCATTCAAAACACTCCATTGAAATTGTAAGGCAATATCAATAGAGGCTAAAGTCAAATCGGGAGAAGATCTTTGAACAACTCCGTTTACTAACTTAATCCTGGTATGCGACCCATCATTCAATAGAACAAAGTTATTTCCGATGAATGAGTCAAAAATTTGATCGCCCCTTGCATCTGTCTTCGTGGACCAATTCGAGTGGTGTCCATTTAAATCTTCAGAAATCAGTGTTTTTTTATTAGCTATGGTAAATATTTCGTCCCAGTCACTTAGAACGGTCCGAACTGTAGGTGGACAATATAATGAAATAATATTTTCTAAGTGTTTGCAATTCACGATCTTAACCTGAACTATTTCTATTCTTGTGTTTGACAACTGAACATAGCATTGTTGCGATTTTATAGATCTGTGAATCAGTATAGCCACACCTCCATACCCATCATCGCGATCAGATCTATACGTTTTGTATCCGTTTATTCGAAATAAACTATTTGGTGCAAACCAGGTTTCACTAATTATAGCAATATGTATCCGTTCTTGGTTTAACAGGGCTTCAAACTCTATTTTCTTGGGTATCATACTTTGAGCATTCCATTGTAGAACACTTATTGGGATTGTGGAGTGGTTGTAATCCATAATTGTTTGATGAAGTTACAGAAAGGCCAGTCACTCATATACTGCAATACAAATGATACAAATCCCTCTAATATAATACTGAAACAACTTTTGAGCTTATCTTCCCATGAACTGTTTTTCGATTCACAAATCTTCGTTTTCAGCTTTTTTAGTAATATTTGCCATGAAATACTTTGCCCGATTTGGGATCTAAAATCTTGATTCGATGTTTCCTCACTTTTGCTATCATCTTCGTTTAAATCAGATATATATGCGTAAGTCTCATCTTTCTTTTCCTGTATAATTCTTCTTCTTTCTTTCCTTTTCGCTGTTATTGACTTTTTCTTTTGGTTTTCCTGATTTTCTTTAGTCACATGAGCAAATGTTGGCATTTTGCTAATTCCAGCTTCAGGTTCTATCGAAATACTATCATCCCTAGCAGGAATTGGACTTTTGCAACAGTCTAGCGGCAAATTCTGGGACATTTTCGATGGTGTCGGGGATGGTGGTACATACAATGTTAGGGCTCTCTTATAGGAACAATTAAATTCTGCCATCAAATCTCGTATCTTTTCCTTTATATATAATGGACAAATTTTAGCCATTGCCATATGATTACCATGACAGTTGTTGCACTTGAAGACCATGGTTTCGCAGTTGGCATGACTGCGAGAACATTTTGGGCAAATTATTTTTGTTGATGGACATATTCTTAGAGTATGGCCATATCGCCAACAACGGGAATATTGGGTGACTGGAAAGGTGTAAGTACTTACAATTACTCTGGTATCATAAATGTATACATGCTTTGGCAATGATGACCCTCTGAAACATATTCTCACAGACTCGCTCATCTCCCAGTGGCCATCAATAGTGTTTCTCCGCTTTAACCTTTTTACTTTTAAAATTTCAGTATCACTCAATAGTCCTTCCATAATTTCTTCCTCACTTAATTCTAAATCTACATCTTTTATAACACCATAAGATTGATTTATTTCCAACGTTTTTTAACATTTGTAACCATTCTCGGTAAATATCTTAGACTGTAATAATTTTTCAGCACCATCTTCCTTGGAAAATTGAATTAATACTTTGTATGCGTTAATATATTTAACTCGAATTACACCCTGTATATTTTCAGATTTTAACAATTTTGCCAGCCCAAATTGTTTTGGTAATTTATCTGTACATGTTATGCACACCTCAATGTTATCCTCCGGTATTCTCGTCATCTCACTTTCTGTTCTTGCTCGCCCAAATCTTTTTGCTTTACGTGCTACTGTAGTCCAAATTTCTTCCGAATTTTTCTCTCGACTTCTTTTATTAGGTCTCTCTCGATCCATGTCCGTTTTGTCTTTATTTTCAGTCATCTCACTCTAGCTGTATTCAGTGATCATATCATCGGTCTCCATACTAGTCTCGGAATGCACTAAATGATCGTTCTCGTCACTATTCATTCCTAAGTAGGTAGGCGACGACAACATAACATTTTAAATAAACGCACGATCGAGCGAAGCGATAAGGAAAAACCTTTTCGATATTAAACAATAATATCGACGCGTCTCACGATAACAAGCGCCCGCGCGCGACTGAAAAAAAAACAGACACTTCAATTTTATTTATATGTATAGATTTTATTTCGAAAATAATGAACGGAAATAAATAGTGCTAAAATTTCCTTGTTAACAAGACAAGTTTTACTATTTACTCACGGATTTATGTCATATCGGTATCTCATCATGCTGCCATGATGGACATGGCGGCTTACGTTTCACATATTTGATATTCAGTTAAAAAAAAACAAATATTTAAAACAAATTATAGAATTTATTATTTGAATGTGTAATATAGATTTACTGTTTTAAATGTTCACTTATTTATAGTAAAATACGCTATGTCTGGTAACGGGTACTGTGTATTTTGGATCACTTGCAATATGAAAATAGTTACCATTGTGTGTACTGTATGGATCCATTTTACAATAATTGTGGTATCTTCCGTATATAATATTTAAGCTCCCAGTTATTATATAGTGTTAAGATTTTATTCTGTAATTTGTATGTACCACAGGAAGATGTTTTACTTTGAAAACTTGTAGATGTAACTATGACTATCAAAAATACGTTTACGTCTGCATAAAGTACACCTGCATAGGAAAAGTTACTGCGAAATAAACAATATTTTTGTTTATAAATAAATGTGCCCATTCTTAGGAATGTCGTATACCGTGAACACATTTCCCATAATAATAAAACTGCACATATTTTTAAAATGAGGCGTCTTCATGAGCTACCAAACATCAAAGAAAGGCTTATTTCGTAATGTAATATTTTTTTAAATTCCTTGTGTCGATAACCGCACGTAGGGGGGTCGATGGGATCTATTCCTTACGAAGGGTGCTTGTTGTGTGATTGGGAAACATGAGGGTAATTAAAGGGCTGATTATAATGAGTATTCTCCACGCGAAAGTTGTTATAGTTTAATTACTTTGAGTACAGCGTATATTGCTAGTAGAGGCTAACGGTTAATAAGCTTATCAGGCATGAATGTGTGGCGGTAGCAATACGCCAACTTAGATTTAGCTTATAAAATAACACGCTTATTATTTGTAATTTGAACATTATTTAAACACGCATTTCATTTTAAGATATGACTGCAGATGTTTAACCATAAAACATCTGCGAGTCGTTTTATTAAAGTAAGAATTTTTGTGTACCGTATTGTGTAATATTAGTTAAAAAGATGCTGTGCTAAATTATTGTTTCCTAATTGTAATGGCCCGTTCATGCCGGGGCAATAAAACTGTATTATTATAGTTAAGTTCTTTAGTGGCGGAAATCTTTAGCAACAAATTTATGTTTTTTAGACAATAGTACACATGTTTGGGTAAACCTTTCGGTTTGGACAATTCCCCAGATGTTTGGGCAGACCTTAATTTTTAGTTGAAAGGATAGACCCTATTTGATGGCTTAAATATATTTTCTGTAAGATTTATCCCCACCGATCCTCATTCGGGTAGTCCTATAAAAGGGTCGGTTTATTTGGATGAAAGGATAGTCTGCCATCTCTCGTCACGAGCACATCTCGCTCCGAGTCGCATAGTTATAATCTTACTCTGTCTGTGAATGTATTAAGTGTTAAATTATAAAATATACGATAGTTAATTCCTGAAAGTTAGTGCTCATTCTAATACCTACACTTATAACCACCAAAAATGTACTAGAAATATAATATCGTCGATGCAACAACAATGCTGGCGATAGTGAGTACCGAATACTGTGTGCTATGTAGTGAGTAAATGAGTATATGAGCGGTGCACGCGCCGCACGTTTGTTGAAGTAACACAAGCCGTGATAGGGGCGGAGCAAATGCAGCGAATTCCAGTGAACGTGGAGCGATCGTGTCGCCAGTCAGCGTTTCGTCGGCACGTACGTAACTGGACTTCGGACCGTAACAACAACCGAGAGCACGGTCGAACGGTCCAAGCGAGCGATCTTTATTGCCCACTGCTTGATTTGACTGCGCCATGATAATGGGTTCACGTTGAGTTCCGCTCTCTCGTGACGGATTCCAACTAAATGGCCGTGGAAGCATACAATATTTTGTTACCTTTCATGCCGTGGCAGGTTACCATAAAACTGTAGTTTCTTTTTGTAACTTACTGAATAGTTTCTGTTTATGTTTATGAAATTGGAATATAATGAGCTGGTGAAAAGTTATCGTCAATCGATACCCATATTTGATCATCAATCGTAATTGTTAAAATCAATAACTATAATGAATTTTACAAATCTTACAAGTCCATTGTAAACAGCTTAGTCATCCTTAGTATGGTTTTTAAGATAATATTGAGCGTGCGCTTTATTGCAGCATGGGTATGGGTACAGGCCGCTGGAAGCGTAGGAACTCTGTGTATTTGTTACGATTGGAGTGATTCGGTTAAGTGGTCGCGCGGGCCGCAGTCAATATAAAAATACGACGTTCTCATGCGTAGTAAGAGCATGAAAATAATAATGGCAGCGTGCGCGGGCGCCGGCCGATGCTTTGCACCCCTGCGTGCAGCCCGGTCGATGACTCCCTCAAGAGCCCGATGTCAACGACCCCACTGCGCTCTCTTTATAAAATTAATCGCAACCATTTACATACCAACTTCAACGTGATACACGTGAAAAATATGAGGGTCGACTTTTTGGAAAATTAACGCTTTGTTATTTCCAACTACGTAGTTATAGGTCATTCATTAACTTTGAGTGACTTTGAGTGACATTGCCCGGGTGGCACGGCGTAAATTGATTTAAATTTGGACGTCGTTTATTATTTAACATTACGCGCTAGCTGTGCCGGAAAATAGCGTAGGGAAAAGTGTCTGTTTCGGTCTGTACTATAGTATGAATTCGTACGCCGCACTGCGTTTTATTGAAAGTAGTTTGTGTACAATATTCACGGTCCGCAAATGCATAAATCGTATGACCTCTGTGAAGTTCACCTAGTCCTAGAACCGCAATGTGGTTTGTAGGGTTTTATTGTATAAACAAGTAATAATCTCACGGCTACCTGTGTCGTGTAAACGTGCAATAGGACAAAAACGGAGTGGTTTAATAAATTTGGACAGTGTCCACCGTGAAAAGATGTTATTGACTTGGACGTTGGACGAAGTGTTATGAATGACCAACGGAAATATCGCGGAATGTCGTTTTGCGAATGCTTCTATTAGCGTGATCTCGATTGTTTCCTTATTTCTGACGGCTGCATACACTTTTACGTGTTATGGTGATTACAATTTTAATTTTATGTTGGTTTCGTGCGGATACGAAGATTCTAATTCCATTATTATTTTTATTCTAAGTTAATATCTATGTGTGATAAGTGCAAAAGATTTAAGTGTTTTTTAAATAAAATAAAATATATTCATTCGTCTATGGAATGTTCTATAAATGAAATAAAAATACGTTTGAGCTGACAGTTTGATTGAGATATGAGTTCAACAATGGGTTTGTTGCAAGTGTTTCCCAATTATTGCGATCTGTTGGAGCAATGGTGCGTTGTGACTGCTTGTAGCTAGTGACTTGTAGTAGTGTGGTGTGTGGTGTGGTGCTGTTGCGGCGTGCACCGGCGACCTTGCGCCGGAGCAGGGGCGCGCGGCCGATCCACGGCTCCGTTCCACGTAGCCGCCACTTCTAGCTCTCTCTTGTTACGCAAACTAGCCGTTATGCATATTATGCTCGGCACTCGGCGTCTACCAAAACATATTCCACGCCTAATACCACTTTCTAACTGTATTATCATTAAAGCGTTTTAATCGCGAATTTTGTCCACTTTCGTGTTCGCTCCATTGACTATTATGTTATAGAACTATTTGAATGTAAATTTCAATGGATATGGGTGTCGCTTGTGTACATTAATTTATTAGCCTGACCCTGGATAATAAAGTTGCAAAATCTTCATATGTATGAAGTTAGTGTTCGAACTGTTAATGGATGTTGCCATGTATTTAGTGTGACTCTCATTGTAATAACTATTTAAATATTAAAGCAGGTTGTTTAGTCGAGCAATTGATTACATGTGAAATGTTGTTTGTTTCAGGGACCCCTGCGATCCTGACATAAAAGGAACAGTGTGAAGCCGTCGGCAAGGAAAGCCACTACCCGCGACCCTCAGCCAGAGTTGAAAGCCGTTTAAATTGCATCGTGAACAAGTGCTGCATACATTGTGATCACCGAGGAACATTGTGTTATTATATGTGCAATACGTACTCTTAGTGCAATCACGTTTGACTATATCTAGTGAAGTGTTGAGAATTAACGTTGAAGTGAAATTATAGTGGAACAATGGAGCGTGAATCAAACCCTATGGAAGCGCTGTGCCGCTCGGGTTGCGGTTTCTACGGGAACCCATCCACAGACGGATTGTGCTCAGTATGTTTTAAGGTAAGAAACGCTACATTTTGTCTATCGGTGTAGTATTTTTGCACATTTATATTTTATAGAAGCAGCTATTGTTCAGTTGACACCGCAAACCGAATATCGTTTTAATGCACTGCCGCAAGTCACGTTTGTTATTCTAAAATTACGAAAGACTGCGTGGAGGAAAACAAACATGACTTGATTAGTTGGGCGCTCTAGCTTGGTTGATGTTACGTTACGTAGTTTTCATATATCCGTTGTTCGATTAAAAATAATTTTTGCGTGGTTAATTTCATGTAAGTAGTATTCTATTAATTTAACGTGTTGCTTGCTGCTTGCTGGCCGCGGTTCGCTTCGTTAACTTTACAGTTTGTATATTCATAAGCGGCACGCGCATTGTTCAACGTGTTGCGCAGTTTTCGAATCAGCTTTTCAACAAACACATTCAAATAATAACAGTGACGCATTTGTATGCTATGAATTGATATCATTAGTGCCGCCGATGCATTCGACCGTGTGAGCACCGAGAACGAGTTGATTAAGATGGTCGGTCGCGGTGCGGTTTGTGAGGACAGTCTCTGGACAAGAGACGAGCGTATAGTTTGTAATGTAGAGTGGTTGATTCCAGGAGGCTCTGAAGAAGAAGCAGCAGCCGCCCGCGACGACGCCGTCGGCGGTGTCTGCGGTGTCGGCGCCGTTCGTGCCCGCCGCGCCGACGCCGCTCGCGGCCGCCGCGCCCACCGTCCCCAGCCTGCCTGTGCAGCCACAGACGCACACAGACGTGAGGCCATTTTTCTTTTACCGCTCGGCTACACCGCCACATCGCCCCATCCCCGCATCGCCCCGCGCGCAATACCCATGACGCCATCGACGCGCGCCGCTTTGCTCAATTTTGTGCTCAGTCACGCCCACATGATAATGTAGCCGATGACGATGTTTCTGATAAGCGGTGCACATCTATCGACACGACCAGGATGAAGTGACGTGTGTTTTTTTTACAATGATTGCCACATATTTTACTCGATTTTATTGCAATGTTGATTCATGCTTTCACTCCTTTCGGGCTCTGCGAAGCAAACATGTAGAAAAACATGTTGACTCATTTGTAATTAACGTTCTGCCTTTATTTTATTTTATCTGAATAATTTATATTGTATTTTTGCAGTTGCATGCCCAATCCATATTATAAAGGACATTGTTCAATTTTGGCCTAAGAACCGAAGTGAATATAAATTATACTATAATTTTCATTTATTTTTATATTGTTTGAAACATATTTTAGTATTCCACGGACACTTCAAATAAATAAATTCCAAATAAAAAGTTGGGTCACATTAGGGTATTTGACTATGATGAAAATATGAAACATATTGTTACTAGACTAACTGTAAATATTTTTTTAAACCAAATTAACTAATAAAGTATTAAAAACAATGTTGGATTGTCCTAAGAAATCATTTTCAAATTAAAATAATAGACCGCGGGTTCGATTCCCGCCTTATGGCATGTAGATAGCTAGGTAACTGTCTAAAATAAAAGTTGTGACAATCATTTAAATAAAGAATTTTCTATCGAAATAATATCGATATTTTATGAATTGTGGTGAACGGAACTCTTCTATTTTGGATATGCGTTTTATCACAAATCCAAAGTGGATTCACTATATTTTAAGAAACGTAACGTTGAAAGCAAAAGCGTTTAGGTAGTTGTTTTACATAAAAAATCTAAGCATTTATGAAAACTAGCCACATGCCCCGTCTTCGCACGGTGGCAATGTAAAACCTTGGTGTAAACCTTCCTCTTGACCTACTTTATCTATTAACAAAAATCGCACCCAAATCCGTTGCGTAGTTTTAAAGGTCTAAGCATTCATAGGGACAGACAGAAAATGCAACTTTGTAAAATGATAATTGTCAAAGAATTATATTAAATTTGACTAGGTACTATCTCTTTTCCTAGTATCTAGTAGAGTAGTCCTTTCCTAGTTCTAGAAGAGAACATATATAGCTGTATTGTTAATATTACTTTGATATTACTACTCTAATATTTCACGCAAGCTTGGTTATTTTTTATTTATAACCTCAAAATATTAACTTTTTTCGTAATTATTTTAGTTTCCTGAAGTGTCCGTTCGTGAAAACTTATTTCATAGGATTCCATATAATTTTAAGAGTTTATATTAGTCACTTTCGATTCGAACGGTTCTTAGGCAGAACATGTATGGAGCCGGAACAATGTCCTTTCATTTTTACAAATAGTATATATTTAGTACAAACAAATATTCGTTAGTCCAATCCTTACTTACAGTCAGTAATTATTTTGAAAGAAAGGCATGACCGCACCGAAACATCAAATAACCAAGATGTTGAATGGTACTGTAATACTTCACTGAAATGTAATTTCAATAATAATGTTGTCTAATAATAACTTATTAACGCTTAATATACCTAAAGTAAAAATAAGCCACATAGCGATTGTAAAAGCGGCGTTATATCGGATACAAATGCGTCACAGGTAAGCCTGCACAAGAGTTTTGTAGCAGCATTTATTTTCGCTCTTACTGCGCTTACAATTATTTTGATATGGTTTGTTGAATATAATGCAATAGTATAATAATATAACCGAAAGGGTACTGTTGAGTAGTAGTATATTTATAGTGGCTAAGTTTTGTCGAGAACGAAGGGAGAATATAAAAATACAATGAACATTAAAGTGATGCACTTAAGAATGACATTAGATACAGCTGCGACATCCGTTGGAAGGATTAATACTGTGCATCGCAAATAGCGCACACATTGGACGTCATACAAAGCAATTTAGTGACAATCGTTCCACATGCACCATTATAGTCGGCCCTCAGTGGACGTGAAACTAATGCAGCTAATAGCGAAACAATACCGCACCAACAACAAGGACACACTAATGAATACCAAGCCACTATCTACACTGCACTAGCATGCACAACTTGCATTACATCATATCGATTAAATTGAAAAACCTATTAAAATATACATAATTCGGATAATGCTACAATACATATCGATACCATTGCCGATTGAATGTGGGGGTCATTGAAATCGCAATTCCATTATTTTATTTAATTCATACTATTTTTGCACTTTGTGGTTAGTGGCATAAAAAAATATATTTTTAAATATGCGTCACCTTGACAGGTGTGAGTAAAGTGAAGAAAAACTAAAACATTTACGTCGTCTTATTGTTGGTTGATTTTGTATAAAGCTATTTTATCGTTGTCTTTTATCTACGCTATTATTTAACATGTAATTTTATATGCATTTTAAACCCTCGAGTCAACGACTTGTGATGGGGGGCACCTTTACTTCGTAACTGGTATCTTTGCATATTCTGTTAAGCCGTATTCCATGTATAGCATTACGTCGTGAAATAAAACTAATGTATAATTTCGAATTGCAGTCAAAATGACCCATTTAAATAAATTAAAAAATCTAAACAATGGAAAATGACCCTAGCAAAAAAGAGTCGAAGGGGAAGAGGTTATTCAAGAAGGCGATACGTCGTAACAGTAAATCTAATAATAACAGCCAAAATTCTTCCTTGGAGCAGCAAGGCATCAGTGTGTCGCGGTCAAAGAGCTTCGAAAATAAACATATGTCCGTCGACATAAACGACAGCGCGGCGCTTCCGACACCAGATGGAACGAAGGAGAAAATTGACCATGGAGGCACCGAGCAAAAGATAAAATTAGATGACAAAACACAAGCAGAGCGCGAGGCGCCGGCCCAGGGTCGCTCCGATCAAGTGAAAGTGAAACGTGTCGCTGAAATACAAAAGAATCGTGACCACCCGATAACAGAGACTGCCACATTTTCTAAAAAACTTGCTAAAGCTAACATGCTGAGAGTGTCGATAGTTGAACAAACTTCTGAAACAGACAGCAGAAGGAAAAGTCTCAAAAGGGTCTGTCTTCTACCCACGTCCATTCTCTACTATATTTTACATATTATTACTGCAACTCAGAATGTACGCAGTGGGGAAAGAACTCATGTTATTTATCAGTCTCTTAAGTCAATTGGGTTTTTTCCTACAACATAATGGCCACATCCGTTGAGATTGATAACGCTGTGATCAATTTGTGACAAATTCAATATTTATATAAGACAAACAGCCATTCATTGCAGTAGATTGCGGAGTATTTCTTGATTAAACTTTTCGTGTAAGCACAATTAGCTTGATGCTATGCTGGATCATGGGTATTATTGTTGCATAGTACATCATGCTTAATGGTATTTTTCAAAGCGCCACACAATGGACAGTTAGTCCCATGCTTGGTTCTTTTTTTGGGTGTGAGACTAGTGGTAATTGTTGTATATTGTACTTATGATTGACTCGGTTATTTCCAGAAATTGGAAGAGGAGAGCGGAGCGGGCACAAGTGGTGCCAGCACCGGTGCCTCCGACAACGACGCAGATGACAAAGATCCCAGCAAGGATAAAAAGAAAAAGAACAGATGTGCCGTTTGCCGCAAGAAGGTTGGACTTACAGGTACTTATATTTTGTTTTTTTTTTGAAAAGTATGTATTTATAAAAGCGACACTATCATATTACGCAGTGTAGTTTTATGAAAATTTACGTGATTTGTACATGCGATTTCATATTGTCGTTGACGTACTGTCCTGCACACAAACTATTCTGGCTCAAGCATTTGGCATCTCGTTTTGATGACAACTCTCACTTCAGCCAGTTTGCTTTTTACGTGAAAAATATTGTGTCCAAAAATGATAGTTGGATAACATATCTGGGAATAACATTTACATGTACGTATTGATATACGGATAGTTTCCGATTCCATATTGTATTTGGACAGTGTTTCGACACACTATGTTGTATGCGAGTTAAAGCAATATTTCCAATTGAAATGTCGGTGAGCATTGCTTGGTGGTGCCATGTATATTGTATAGTGTAGTAGTCGCGTGGCGGAGGCGTGCAGTGCAGTGGCGTGTTGTCGCAGGGTTCGAGTGCCGCTGCGGCGGGCTGTTCTGCGCGGTGCACCGGTACAGCGACAAGCACGAGTGCTCGTTCGACTACCGGGAGCTGGGCGCGCAGGAGATCCGCCGCAACAACCCCGTCGTCGTGTCGCAGAAGATCCACAAGATATGAGCCGCGCCCCACCGCGACCGCCGTTACACCATACCCTTTATGTTTACTATAAATAAATATTCGATCGAGTTTGTGTTTCTTATTTGCGTTCGGTGTCGTGCGGACTTGTGACGTCGCCTCTCGGGCCTCGTCGTTTTACCATCTTGACTTAGATTTATTTTGTGAATAGTGACTTACTGTAGTTTCGGAAATGCAGACTCGATCCGTCGTGTAATTAGATTTATTTGTGGCGAAAGTTTTACTTTTAAATTTTTATCAAAAATTGTAGATAACGTTCGTTCGGGTAGGACTTCGGGTATAATTTCTCGAGGTAATGTGTAGAATTTGAATGATGTCCGTTCACCTCCATTGTAAATACTAGATGTAATTAATTATAGAAACAAATCCTATATATTGTATAAAATTAAAACTCCAAAAAAAGCTACATTGTTATGATTCCGACGGAGAGCATAGCGTGCTTAACACTACAGAAATAACAATCGTTAGCTGACTCCCGGGCCGGCGCCCGGCGGACTCGTGTCCTTGACACTCGACGCGACGGTGAGGCTCGGAGCTCGGAGCTTGTACATAGAGGGCGGCGCGCGAGCCCCACCGCCGAATGACATCTTCTAATTGTTAGTGTAATTACGGTTTGGGAAGGCGTCGCTTTATTCTGTCTAACATTCGGCGTAAGTGGCATAGTGTTAGCGAGATTGTGGTGTGTATCGGCAGGGGGCGGCGCGGGAGATGACGCGCGCCGCCCGCGAATAGCTCTACGTGTGAAAATTTTAAGTAATCGTATGGATAGTTATACATATTATAAGTAGCCGACACTTTATATTATTACACCTTATATAAGTAGAAAAGAATTATTTAGCTTTTTTCTTTTAATCACAATATTATTCAAAATTGTAAGTTGTATTATGTAACGTTGTTCATTTAGCGGTGAGTTGAGTTGAAGCCGACTTGATTGTCGTACCTGGAATGTATCGCTTCGGTCGTGGTCCACGTTGTCACGTTGTCACGTTAGACTAACTGATTGGTTTGGACTTAATTATTTAATGACTTTTGTTGTATATTTTGTTAGGTCATTGATTAATTTTGGTCGTTTGCTTGAACATAATCAGATAAAGATGATGTTAATACTGAATGATTTTCTTCTATCTTGCTGTTTTAATTTAGTTATTCTTCTATTAAAGTCATTAAATTTTCAGAAACATATGCATTGTTTTGTTTTATATTTTTTATCCTTATATATATCATACATCACAATGAAAACACACATATTTATTTACTACTTTGTTTATTTAATTCTTGTAATTTCTACAGTCATTTGTCAACATGAGTTTTAGATAGTACCCAGGAAGGAACCAACTTAAACAATTGTGGATCCTACATTATATCACAACCGTGACATATACACTTAAATTATCTTTGTACTCATTACAATCTTTTATAACTTACTTAAGTACTGTTAAGTACATAAAAAAAGAGGTGATTCAATTGAAGGTGAAGATTTTAAGTCAGTTAAACAAGAAAACAATTATTGCTTGTGATATGATGAGATGACTAGTAATGGCAATGTGGGCGCGAACAAACCAAAAATCCTTTTGAGAATTACAATAAATAGCCCATTTTGGTATGTCTTCCGCCCACAGGTTATATTTAATGGTTGAATTTAGAATGGTTTGCGTCCGTTAGATATTGGTAACTTGTCGGATCCAGTCGCGTACACTAGATACTCTAGAAAAGACGACTAGGTTTCCATTGCGGCACTCGATGGCATCGTTCTCGACCCAGGACGCCACGCCAATGAGGCGGCCATTTTTGTCCACCAATCCACTGCCGCTGTCGCCCTATAATGTGCCAAGAACAAAATTTTCATATAAATTATAGTATTGCAAATAATTAAAGAAAATACAAACCTGTAAATACATTTAAGTTCAATAATATAGTCGTTAAAAAAAAAAACAATATTTTGTAACAAACTAAATGAGGAAAAACAATAATTCAATACAATCGCATTTTAGTAAAAAACATCATCTTGCTACGTACAGTTGAATTTCTTATACGAATGGATGATATCATAACCTATAATATGTGTTTATTGGTATCAAGAAAAGATGTAGTTATTTTATACTACTTCTATGGTATCAACTATCAAGTAATAGTATTCCTCCATGGTCCTGTATATATATCTTGTACAAACAAAGTTCGCATTGTAATGAATACTGATACAGCACAATTTTGGTATTCATGTAATAGATTCTAATACATCATCCTTTTATCTATATTGTTCTGATGAACATAAACGAAGAATAAAAACGAGTATAGCTAGCCGCTATTGAAGTGATCTATCTTTTAATATATGCCGGGGTATGAATTTCAATTTAAAAGAAATTTAACATGCATTTTAGCACATTACTGACTGCATTTAGTATTATTAATATTTGAAAAGTTGAATAATAAGAATGAACTGATATAAGTTGTATTACTTAATAGGTGTGAATAGTCACATTAGACTATTCTAGTGCGAAGTATAGACATTAAAATTAATAGTGTCAGTGTCCTTACATTGCAAGCGGAGTCGTACCGCGGCGGGCGGCCCTTCACGCACAGCATGTCCGTGGGGACGAACTGCTCGAGTTTGGAGCACACCTCGTTTGACTGAGTGGACAGCTCCATGCCATGCATTTCACTTCGCATCGTGCCCTGAAAATATCACAGTGATGCATCTATGTTGTAAAATATAGTCTTACAAGTACGTACTTAAAACATACTTCTCATCAGAAAAATCGTAACACCTTGCAAGATTAAGTTAAGTTTTGTAAGGATTATCAGAAAAAAATGTATATTTAGAAATGTATTTCAAATGGGGTTTAATAGTGAATAATAAGAGGATTTTCAATACTAATATTGCCGTTCTAAATTAAAATTAAATTAATACACATTTTTCTGATAATCCTTACTAAATAAACTTGCAAGGTGTTTCGATTTTTCGGATGAGAAGTATATTCAAATATGTAAGAAGTTACCAGGTTTGTGCCCTTATTTTACTGTGGGATTGATATAATTTTAACTAAGCGTCTTATAACTGAATGAGACAAGCCGGAGACATGGAAAAAATAGGATATTTAGGACAAGTTCAATATGAGAGCCTACGCCCAGCAGTAGTTTGCTATTAGCTGATGTTAATGATGATGTGTATACAAAGACTAAAGACAAAATCACTACTTTGTTCGATCCTGACATATAACGTTCGCTTAATCCACTCATCAACCTCTTTATGCATTCTCATCGACCTGAGCCTTAAGTCTCACAAAGTTGAAAGGCGTAGGTTGAGCGTCCCCTACCACAGAACCCTACCGACTGTCCCATTAACTATCGCCTTGTATATTTGCTACCAATTATATGTATTTGTGTTTATGCCAATTCTGTTGGAGATGCACTCACCCCATGGTGGTTGGTGCCATAACCGGCGTAGCCCACGTCGAGACCTGCTGGTAGCTCAGGCTGGTCGTCGAGCTTTGCGGCTGCCATAGTTTTGCCATCTAAAGGCAGTGGCTCTTCCAATTCCGCCAACAAGAAGTCCCATCGTGCAGCTACCTGGAAATGCAGACAACTTCTTTAAAAAAAGATTGTAAATAACGTAGGTAAAAGTCCCTATCGATTTATAAAATAATATAAAAAAATCATTATCGATTTATTAATATTTATCTATTTTATTTATCCAATGTTCTGTCCCTTTCGAACGTCTTTTAAATAAGGCTTGAGCGAAGAAGATGCAACGTTCGGTAACTAAAATCGGTTGATAAGCTGTCTATGAATAAAGGCGTTAATGTTTTTTTGGTATATTTATACAGAAGAAAGAAATAGCATGTATTACTAGACAATAAAAAAAATCGACGAAGTGATAGGTGAGTGATTATAACTATAAAACCATTGTAGAGCTTCCATGTTAATTATTTATATGCATAAACTCACGTCTTTTTCCTAGAAGGGGTAGGCAGAGGTGCAACCGTCCACATTTGGCCTTGCATATTCTGTCCCTAGATGTGATAAGGGGCGAGCCTATCTTTATATTATTTACAGCATTTTTATAATCATAACTGGAAACTGAACAAACCTGTTTGAGGTTGAACTCATCGGCATTGAGCCAGTAAGGTCCGACGGAGAACAGCGGGTGTATGACGAGACGCTTGACGAAGCGGAAGACGCCGGTGTTGTCGTCCGTGTTGTTGGTGCCGGCAAGAACTGAACGACCATCGTTGAATAGCGTGCTGGGAACAAAAAAAACATAAATTTAATTTATAATAATATTTGGTGCTTAGTCTTATATCAGAAGCTTTTAAAGAAATAAATAAAACGGACCTCACGATACAGCGTGTTTCTCTGTAGTTAGGATCAAAAGAGGTGACTTTTTAAAATTAGTATCTTTAAAATGAAGGTAGTAATTTTACAACATGTGATCACGAAAGCTGTAAAGCATTCGAAACGCCGGAAAGTAACGTAAAATAACATTAAATCCGCGGTAGAATCCGTATAATAGTTTAATGTCAATGTGTAGCATTCGCGTAAGTATAAGAAACTAAATATTATTACGTTTACAAATATACAGGAACCTTGACGTTACTAATATGGCGCCTTTTTTTGGTAAGTACCTATACCATGCCTATACCGGATTCGCAGAGTTCGCTTACTTAATCAACCATTGGCATATTTTATCATAAAGCCCGTATTAGACTCGGACTCATAATAATAATTGAATAATAAACAGTATAATATATGTGTAGTTTATGACACGACTATTGATTTCTATCTTACATAATTTGTTTTGTAGCATTTCTATTCCTACTCAGTTACCCTTGCGATATCACGTGTTAAGGACATGCGACTTGAAATGAATAAATATCAATAGCAATTAACACAACTTGTACCAATTAATACCCATTATCAATGTTGATTCAACATTGTTGATGCAACAGCGTTTTGATTACAATTAAATAGATCCGTCGTTGCGCGGCAACATAATATCTTATGGTTCTATTACAATACTGATATTTAATTGCGGTGTCGATATTACACCTTACGTAATAGTATATATGGTACTGTAAAAGCTCGAAATACGGTTAAACTTAAGATTTAAGTGTAAGTCTTAGAATTTACCGACATGAGTTGGTAAATGTAAGTATTTCTGAAAATACGACGATTTTTTTTGAGCTTTCACCATTCGAATTCAGTATATGCTAGGTTTTACCACTGTCAGCTGGTAGATGTTGGTTTTAGGAATAAATCAATGAGTAATTCCTAATTATTTACTTTAATGAACTATTAGACAAAACAGGTACATAGTATTATAAAGGTATCATATGATAGTAATAAGTACAAACTAATACCAACTTATTTAAATTATTTAAAAAAACACATAACGTATATCTCTGAATATCTCAATCTCTATCATATCTAACAGAATCAGTAGTTCTGTATTTGGAATTTAACAACAAAATACAAACATAAGTCTTACATAAGCTAGTCTTTTTTTCTTATTATTTGGTTTAGAAGTAAAAAAAAGACAATCAAATGTAAGTGATTAATAGGCACCTAAAAAAACATTTCACTTGTTACAACACGGATTGCTATTGTGGCATTTAGAATTACAAAGTAATCCTGATGATCTGCAGGTGCACTATTTTGTCGAGATTTTTTTTTGACAATTACATTTTTTGAATCCTTCTCCTCCAGTTAACGACAATTTTCCGACAACTTCTCGAAGACTCACTTCTTTATCCGTAACAACTTCTTCTATCTTTATAAAATCTTCAGAGCATGCGGCGAACTGATTCGTGATGTAAAGCTGTTTTAGTATTCCCATTTTGGTACCTACCTAGTTGGTAAAACTCATTGTCCTGTACATCTATCACAACTGCAATAATGATTTTTGGGTCAGTTTTAGCTCTGTCAATATACCTGATATTACTTTCAGTCTTACATCTTGGCCCACTTCCACATTTGAATATTTATCAGCTGACATGGTTTTCATTTTTTCAGCTTGGTTTTCAAGTCGATGCGCTGAGCACGTTATGACATGTTTTTTTTTTCAACATTTACCGTACCATTAATGTAAATCCTAAGATTTACCAACGGAATGGTGGTAAGAGTTCGAATCGCAAACCTTTTGGGACATTTACCATTAGGAATTGGTAGATCTTAGGTTTTACTGGAATATCTTAGGATTTACTGTAGTTCGAGATTTTACAGTAACATATATACTTTTCGCCCTTTAGAATAAATCTTAAACATAATTAATTTCGCGGAGTATTTCTGTCAGTGTAAGCACAGGTGAAAATGAACAAATGGTGTACCTAATAACTATTTCCATTTAACCATTATTCTTAATGTGTTACGTTCCAGACTATCTAACATGACCTAAAGTGCACTAGGGCACACCTAAAAATGCCATAGGTATACGAATGCCTATACCATAAAAAGTAATATTAAAAACTCGTTTCGCAGTTTCCGGGCGCCACAGCTCAACCACAATACGTACCTACTTTTGTACTAAATATTTAATCAGCCACACAATGCTTCTAACTGTATATTATTTGTTGAAGAGTAATGATTGCTTTATTGACCGCGGAATTTTAATTCGGTTCTAAAACTCTATGATCGAGGCCAGTTTGATGACATCAGTGTATAGCTGTTTAAATAATTTATCTTCCTTCTATTGGCGCGTGGCGAAATCTGGAACTCCAAATACAAAATATAAGTATCCATTTATCGTATTGTTTCAGATAAGTTTTTTATAATATACATTTTAAATACCAAGCATTTATACTCGGAATCGAATAGTATTAACATGTCCAATGTTATAAAATATGAAGAGGGGAAATTATTCTTATTATTTTAGTTACAAGTAACAACCCATTCGGACGCTTGAAGATCGTAACGTCTTTAAGGGTTTTTGGCGGTCATTACTGTGTTAGGGATTATTAACTTATAGAACATATAACAATACTTAGCTACCTGCATTTCTTGTTACTTATGGGCTCGTGATTTTTTCCGAGTTTGATTTTATAAATAGTAACAGTCAAATCAAGTCCCAGGCTTTAGGGGCGGTTTAAGACTGCCCATCAACCCGTAAATAATATTGACAACTTAAGGATAGAGTTACAAATATCTTAATTTATAAAACGCGTGACCATTATAAATAAATACACCCAACAGTCACATACATAGTCCTGACCCCACACTAAGATCGAGTCTTATGTCGTGGGTATCAGGAACTACGAGAGACTTTTCGGTCTCACAAACACCCAGACCCGGAAGAAATATTTGTGGGCCGCACAAACATTTCTCTCGGTGCGGGGATCGAACCCGCGGCCTCTCGTTTCACAGGCGGCGTCTAACCAACTGCGCTACGGAGGCTGTCAAAACATTGAACCATTTACATAAATTGACATAAATATATGGACAGGGCGGAAAGCGCATAAAGTGTTCCGACGTAAGTGGTGCGCGAGCTCCAGTACATCTATAGTGGAGCGTAAATGAAATTAGTTATCGTTTGCAACGATTTTGAAAATGTTTTCTTGTGTTATGAGAGAAAGTTTAATACACATGAAGATTATATTTTTTATCATCGTTTAGACGAAATTTAAGCATTAAATTAAGTTCATTTACCTAATATACATATATTTATTTTAGCGTCATTTCCACGGCAATCTTTTTGAAACTCCAAATGGACTGAAGGGCCTATCCTTAGCTTTAAAATCAATGTGCAATGCTAGGGTTTGAAAATATATTTATACCTATATACCTAATTTATGGACCGTATGCCTTTGCACTAGTATACATTTAAGCTACATAGATGTACATAGATGTAGCCACAACGAAAAAAACGTCTAATATTAGGTAATTCAAATTGATATGAAATATTAGAAAAAAGTATCTATCATAATATGTGTGAGAAGCGTAACTATAGCGAAGGTTATCTGTTAGCGGTCATGGTTGACTGATATAATAACTAATTGTACTCTTGTGGCTTTCAGTTATTTGTTGCATGTTAACAACATTTTTAAAGACCAATAAATATGGCATTGGTAATAGTGACACATAATAACGAAAATTTAAAAAACGAAGATTCATAAACTGCCACATTAGCAAACAATTTAATTTGGAAATAACTTACTGTATAAAATGTATAATTTTAAACTGTTATTTATATGTATTTTGCTTGCTTATCCATACAATGAATACTTGAGTAGTAAATAACGCGTAGTTTGATACTGATTTCTTGCACTTTGTCCTTTGAAATGAATATTGATGATATTAACAACATTGAATACTAAGTATGCTGTGAATAAAATATTCTTTGTTACTATTGTTTATAATTAACTTGAGAAATTAAGGGTATTTCTGTCTTTTTTGAAAAGTGTCTTATTTTGTTCCTAAGGTAAAAAACAATGTTAATTCGATCAGTAAGTCCCATAAAAATCCATTTGAAATAACCATTTTCTAATTTCAGCGCGTAAATGTAAGAAAACGCACATACACAGAAATGATTTCCTTAGAACTTCCTTGCTTCCTTGTTACATGGCGGCTAGCGTTTCACATATTTATATGACATATTAATTGAAATATCTAAACCAATAATTATAAAATGTTTTCTTTAAAACCTAAATAGATTTTCTGTTCCTAGATTTTTCTCACATATTATAGTAAAAAACCATATAATTTGCAATTTCCTCGCCTCACCTACCTAACACTTTACGGGTATTAAAATGTTGTGTTTTTATTATACAACACGTAATTCGTAAACGAGGAAAACATCTTAAGATGGAATTATGCATGCAGTGACGCAGGTGCTATACCAGCATGAGATAATGCGTAACTAATAACACCAGCTTTGATGATAGTATACTATGTGAAATGCGTATTTTAAAAATAGTTCTAAATGTCTTTCTTGATTGTTGATGTAAGATACTACATGACATAATTGTCCAGGCATTGTAAATGGAGCGTTTGTTATTGATTGAAAACATGCTATAGTTTGTTCTACATACATTTGTTTTTATTTCTCCTTTCTCTAAGGAAGGTAATTGTCATTGAAAACAAGAAAAAGTAAAAATACCAATCACGCTCTTCTTAGCTTAACTTTCTAATTTAGTCAATGACACAAAACTTGGCACAAATAGATTAAATCAAAAACAAAAGGAATAAACCTTTTAATCGTTGGTTACCGTGAGTATAATACCTATATTTAAAACGTTAGGTAGATGTGGAGTATAAAGTACTACAGAACTAAAAATTAATATAGAATAATAATGTCTACTTATTAAAGGGAAATCGATTGGAACATTGTTTTGACGATAAGCTATTTGGTTTATTTATCCGTGTCCTGCATATAAATATAAACATAATTTTACAAAGGTTACGTATTGTGTATTTGTTGTTGGTACGTTGTTATATATTGCTCGCATGGCTGATAGAATAAACGGGGAATGACACGTGAATATAATAATATAACACGGGTGCGCATCCAACATAAGAATATCCTTTGTTCGAAGCAATCTGAAACCTTGAAGTCGTGCATGTATCATATATCTGTATCTGTATCTATATTAGCCCATATACGTCCCAGGGCAGGGGCCTCCTCTACAATCAAAAATACGACAGACTGGTTGGGCCTTATAGTCCACCAAATTTTAAGCCGTTTCTGGAACTCATGATTTAGTATCTTAGGGCTGAAACTGCGTTAAGCGGGCGCCCGCGACGGGCAACCGTCGCGCGTCTCCTCGCGTGGACACGCGGGCGGGCTCCGTGAGAACGCGACGGTCCCCGTCGCGGGTACCCGTCGTGGGGACCGGATTTACGCAGTATCGCTGGTTCAATTTTAAAGGTGCCACTTCAACTTGCTAATCCTTTGGGCTATGTCGGTAACCTTTGTTCTCCTACGGATCTCCTCATTTCTGAGTCGATCTTGTAGGGAAATACCGAGCATAGCTCTCTCCATCGCTCGTTGAGTGACTTTGAACCTTCTAATGAGGCCCAAAGTGAGAGGCCATGTCTCGGTGCCGTATGTCATCACCGTCATGTTACCGCTGGCGGACACCGCGCGCTGTACCGCGCGTGCCCCCGCGACGGGTTCCGACGCACGGAGGCGGGCCCCACCGCGCGGGTGCGTGACGCGCTTCCCCGCGACGGAGCACTTTTGTATGAAACCGCGCGAGTGCCCGCTTAACGCAGTTTCAGCCCTTAGGCTGACCTAGCCCTTAGACCGTCGCGTTCTCACGGAGCCCGCACGCGTGTCCACGCGAGGAAACACGGTTGCCCGTCGCGGGCGCCCGCTTAACTCAGTTTCAGCCCTTAGGGTAAGGTTAGGAATATGTGTGTAACTGTGTACACAATACTGTTTCTGTATACACAATATGTTTTTGTTAGTGTTGAAAAGTATAATGTACAAGATTTTAAGCAAAATGTTAAGGTGGACCAGC
Organism: Hyles vespertilio; assembly: GCA_009982885.2. Taxonomy (NCBI): domain Eukaryota; kingdom Metazoa; phylum Arthropoda; class Insecta; order Lepidoptera; family Sphingidae; genus Hyles; species Hyles vespertilio. Next base: position 16,934,735 of record CM042809.1, on the reverse strand, counting down.
AGTGTTATGCTGCTCATTTTTTCCTCGATACTTTTAAACTGTAGCACCGGTTGTCACGCGTGGAAGATACTTAAACAACTTTACGCCTGCATTAAACCGGTTACGTCCACAGCATATATTACAAATGTGATGTTTCCTTGTGACTCACGACGAAGCTTTTTGTTGTGCCGTACAAAGGACGCATTGTCTTTATCACGGTATGCGCGGGGCCTAAATGTTGGTGGTAGGCTACTAGTGGTTGTCACAGTATACTAATGACCCATATTGCCGAGTCAACGACACTACCCACATTGATAATCTGCACTTCAAAATCGAGCAGCGGTACGATTGTCTCTAAGGAACCTAGATATCAACAAGCTTTCTCTAATGCTCGCGCGGGCAGTCGCTTGATAAATATGTTAGTGATTCAATTCGAATGTAGTAAATGATTGTCGCTACTTATGCTTCGAGTATGCTATTCAGAATTTAAATGCCAAAAAAGCCTGTTTCGTGTGTAATAAGTGTACCTACTTGAATTCGGGGTTACCTAGTTATTAACTATCGTTTCAAAGCAATATATTATTCTATGATAATTTAAACAAACTCATAAACTCTTAAGATATCAGAAAATTATATAATCAGAAACAAGTTTTTTATATAATGTAAAGATAAGTACCTATCTCAATATTTTTCTAAGTTTACTCGTAAAAATTGCCTTGTTATGTTTATAATAGATTGTAGGTAGTAGTTTGTCGCTTACCAATGGCCAGCACTGAGGACCCAGTTGGGGCTGATGATGGAGCCTCCGCAGGTGCCTCCGAAGAGCACCGCATGTGGGAACCTCTCGTTGACGGGCCTGGTGTCAAGATTACTGGACGGCTCCTTCGCCCCAGAACCTTTGCCGTCAGTCGCTGTTGGAAAAGTAGAATGTTAATTGTGACATAACACACTAAATCCAGTTTTGGGTGCGTATAGCAATTATTATAAGCGGAAGTGTGCTGAAATTTAAATCGAAGATATAAATGAGCGTGACTTAATAACATTAAGGTGAAGAATATTTTGCAATCTTGTGTTATGTGTTGTGAGATATTTAGTGTCGATTCGGATAACAGTATTTAGTTATTTATAACATTTTAAAATGTTGTTTGAATCTTCGTTCAATTTATTCAAATTTTATTGACATCAGCTTTGTTTATGTGCGATTAATTATAGATTTTGTGTAAATAAAGCAACAGAAAAAAAATTACATATTAAAGAATATTTTGACACTAACGCGTGTTATTAGTCACTCACTTTTATTTGTTCTAGATACATATAACGATATCTTATATGTGGAAGCCAACTACTGATTACTACTGAGTGTATGGTGCCTTAACAAACTAACAAATATTTATGTTTGCGATTAGTCACTTTGGACGACATTATCTTTATACCATTCAAACTATCATAGTTTTTAAGTGGAAATTCACTGAATATAAGGTAATTTTATAGAAAAAATATATTTTGGTTAAGATTTCAGAGAATCTAATGCTTAGCTGGAAAAATCATTGCCATAGATTAAACTCGTCTGTCTGAAATATTGAGGATTATTAAAATAGTAATTATTAGAATAATTTCATTATTTTTTTTGACACGGGCTTGCCTACTTTGGGACAGCCACATATTAGATACACAAATAATTGTTAAATGTGCACCCTGTATTTTCTCTAATATTAATCACAATAAAATCCTTATTGTTATTTTATCGGTGTTCAACTTTGTATATCTAAGGCGCTTTAGGTCTATCTTGATTGATAAAATCCCAAATTTGGAGATCTGCATGCTGATTTGGACGAATGTGGGTTGTTGTAGAGACAAAAACTGAACCCTGTGCCATACCAAACCATATTTAGTAATATGTAGTTAAAAGAGTGGGTTTAATTACTGTTGCCTTATTATTTAATTATTCTTTGATTTTATGAATAGCCATCAAAGACGAGACGTGTAATCCGTTAGCCTGATGATAAGCGATGCGACAGCTCATGAACAGTAGTACTTAAAGCCTTAAATTACATAGCAATGCTGGGCATTCCACTGCGCTCGCCATCCTCAGACATAAGATATGTCAATTTAGTTAAGTTTCAATATGTCCTTGTTTACTTAGGCTACAATGTCCTTCAAAGCGAAACACAACAGTGCGTTTACTCTGCTATTTGACGGGAGGAATATTCATTGCGGTGGTACCTACCCAGGCAGCCCCTCACATACGAGAGACCTACCACCATTAATAATATTGTTTAATTTGTTATAAGAGGGGCTTAACGATGAGTCAAACAAATTAGGTACATAAACAACAAAAGCCATTGGAAATGTAGGTAGGTGCATAATCGATCGTTAATGACGGAATAATTGCCGCGCGTCGCACATTGTTGGGAAAATTGTGGTATCGTAGTAAAAACCGATGCAGTTTTCCACAATTATTGAAATAGCCATTGTTAAGGCCATATTATTGCGATCGTCACGAGGATAGCTGCCGTGTCCATATCTGTTCCGGAAATGTTATTCAGAACTGCACTTTGTGTTGATAAACTCTACAAATTGCCCTTTCAATGCACTTCATGTTATTTCCGGAAATTCTTGGGGCTATCGTGTTGGGTGGCGATGTTTTTATTACTTTAAAAAGTCGTCTACCTCGTGTTGTTTTGTAAGTATGCGTCTCATACCAATACGGGCAATTGGAAATCGATCCATTAATTTCGGTTGTGTCCTTCACGATTATTTTTTGTGTGCATGCATCAGCAAACTTATTTGGTTTCTTCAAACGCGTTTGTGCATAATGGACTACTGGATTTGATATCGGAAAGGTTTCAATTCATTAAACACTACTAAACGTCAAATTCAAAATAATTTCGGCAGCAGTGTTATAGTTTCTTGTTTAGTCTCCGCTATATATGTACGTATGGTGCTTATTTTATAGTCTTTAACACCATTTAACTGTCAGTTTAAGCTGACATAAAATGTGTTTCAGAAAAATTACTTAACACATATGTTTTTAACGACCTTCAAGTCGAATTTATGGGTCTATCTATTGAAGAGTACATAAAAATACATAGGCTCTCAAGGCTACTGCCTTTATTTGTATTTGAGCTCGATGACATTACGAGTGTGTATATGGAAAGAACAGAAATAGTATTAAAATTATCCAACAATTGTGACTATTGATTACCTATAGTTGTGTATAGTTAGTCGGAACCTACAATTCATGAATAACTTATTGAGAATAATAGGTGCCCAGTTTTGATAATAAGCACTAGAAGGGTTGTAACTAATTATAGATATTGCTGGAGTAAGGCACAGAGTGACCTAAATGCCTTCTACTTGAAAGATAGCTCGTATCGTGTTAGTTGACAATTAGAAACTCAAATTACAACGTCTGGGTTTAATGTCCTAATTTATTAAGTGTTATGATTCAAGGTAATAGTAGATAAAGGTTTATTGCAAGTTAAACAAATCGTCATTTGTTTTTGTCAAATATTGTCAAAACGCTATAAAACAGGACAGCTATTAACACGCAGTTTTTTAATATTGGCTGAGCATATTTTTCGGGAAAAGTAACACGTAGTGCTCTTCATTTATATTACGTGTTATGTATGTAAAATATATTGGTTTATCATTGCATGAAAGAAGGACGAACCTAAAAAATAGTTTAGAAACAGAAAGTCTAACTATTATATTAACTGAAAGCATGTGAATTAAAATCTACATTTAAAGTTATATATAACTTAACACTACATAATTTAAAAAAAAAAACATTATAGGAAAACTAAATTATACGATATTGATGTCATCTTTCTCAATAATAAGTTATTAATTACTTAATAAGCTATTATCAAGCTGTACAAATATATACTTTATTACAAGTAATCTAAATATATACATTAAATTAAAAATATAGTGACCAATAAAGGATTTGAAAAATTTTAAAAGTCATTGCAAGATTTGTGAGTCACCAAGGGATTAATACTGACTCAAAAATTACTCATGTTTGTACTGAAGAGCAAACAAAGCCTATTATTACATTGTTTAATGAGTAATGACTAATTACTCATTTACATCACAATCAATCACCTAATTGGAGTAAAACTTTGGTTTTTATGTAACTATATCAGTGTTCACTAAATTGTCATAGTTGTATATTTATTTCATTTATATTGCCAGCTTCAAATTAATGCGTTCAGCACGAAATTTTTAACAATAACGAAACTTGCGGCTATATTTCAAATTGAGCCTTTTTTGTCAGGTCAAGGGCAACAGGTTCAACGATTTGACAGTAGGTATACAAGCTGAAGCGACTGCCCAATGCAGAATTTTTTACAAACTTTTTTCATATCTACACTACGTTATTAAAAGATAAGTGGTCGTCATCATCTTCAAACTACATCCGTTTCGGCTATGTTTATTAGCAGTTACAATACTATATATTTTATGCATCAATAAATATGTATTTATCGTAAAAAATATTCACGGTAATGCGTATTTAAAAGTTAAAAGAATGTAGATATATAAAAATTCGTTCATGTATAAATTGTTTAAGAATTCCAATAACAATGGGTATTATTGAAAACTCCATGTTTATTGCAGTTACTACATTTAAGTTATTAAATACGATATTCGCTCAAAATCAAGTTACTAGATTTAGTACTTATTTGTAATGGACATGTATTTCGCTACTAACCTTCAAGAATCCACAACTTAACTTTATTTATAAATAATGAAAGTCACTCAGGAATTACACCATCTAGTAGATAAATTACCAAAATAAAATAACACTTATGACATTTAAACTTATCTTTTACTAATGTGCCATTACACACTTTAAATGGAAAATACTTTGCGTAGGGTAATGTAAAACCATAAATAATTTGTGAAATATGATTTGTAACTTTGTACACTCACTAAATTAAATGCAAGATTGTATGATTGAAAATGTGGCAATAACTCACTTAGTTTCTGATTGAACTGTATGTCGTTAGCGCCGGGGTCGGGCGCGGCGCACGCGCACGCCACCACCGCCGCCACTGCCAACACAACCGACTGCCTCGAGCTAAACATTGTAGTACGCCGCGATTCTCTCCACTCCACTATATATGATCCACAAATCGATGATGCGTTTATTATGAGAACGTAATTTTTTAGTCAATTTCCTTATCAGCTCCTTCGTATATCGCAGGTGCTTAGTACACACTACCCGCACATTACTTTCTGTATTGGACGCTTATATTAATTTACTCGATTACTAACTAGTCAAAAATATCTGGATTCACTTATAAACAGCGATACAATTTATCGCAATATTTGTAGAAGGTATTAAAAGAGTACATATACGAGACACGTCCTAAATAGACAATGTTCGAAACTGGTGTGGTTACTTTTACATCCTATTGTGTATGAATGTGAAACCATTACCAAATCGAATATCTGATAGTGCATTTCTCTAATATGTGACTTATTTATAACGATACGCTGTGGTATCTATATTTTATTTTTTATACAAGACCTCTGGATGTGATTGATGGGATATTGTACACAATTTATTAAGAATAACATGAATACCTACGATAAATTAGGTCAATGAGCATTTGTCGTCATTTCATGATAAATTAAAATGTATTTACTTTATATTGTACTGCGCATGGAGCTCAGAATAAGTAATTGTTGTTCATTAAGTTCCATCATCGACGAAAACGACGAAGCGTCCTACTATCTTACTACCTACTATTATTATGAAGGCAAAAGTTTTGTTGATATCTATGTATGTATCAAACGGCTGAATCAATCCTAATGAAATTTCTTATGGAGTTAGCTAGTACCCTGGATGAACATTTTATCTTGAAAAAAATTATATTTCTGTGGGATAAGCAATGCACCAGAAATTCAAATAAGTAGGTAATTTTGCTACTCTTTCATTCTCCAAGGGATGGGAAGGGATAGAGTATACGAGATTTTTTTGAATCATGGAATATAATGAGACGGGAAAAGCAGTATAAGGGAATAAAGGAAGTCATGTTGAATTTAAATATAAAACAGTACGCACAATAATGTGTCTGATGTAGGCTGGATTCAAAAAGTATCGGCACCCGGACGAAACCGGGTCGGGCCGCTAGTGTTACATAAATAATGCTTTTAGAATCAAATGTTATTTCCGAAACGAATAAATAAAATAAGTATTTCAATATAGTTTTTCATTGCCTCGTAGCTATCGGTAAGCCATCACATTATAGTATTGAATAATTTGTCACACCAAAATAAACATGTACAATAACGGCTATAAACGATATAGAATCAAATTCGCTTTATTTTTGTCACTAGGTAAAGATCTGGTGAAAACTGAATTCGAATGTCATTGTACTACATGTGTCCTATTGAGGGTAGATAGAGACTAAAGTGAAAACGCCAAGTGTTCTACTCCAAACATATCTCTTTCGCTTCATCAGCAGTCAATGATCTCATCGTGGACGTCCGACGGTTACGAATTGGTAAGTTCTCCTTAAATGAACTTTTTAAGCACATCCTGTATTGTATTTTTTAAGATATTTTTTTTACAATGAATGGCGAGACAAGCATGCCGTTCGCCTGATGGCAAGCGATACGACCGCAAATGAACAGGAGCAAAACCAAACAACACCATTAATTTTAAAAACCAAATAAACACTGCGCTCGCCATCCTGAGACATAAGCTGTTAAGTCTCAATATGTCCAGTAGTTACTTTGGCTACAATATCCTTCAAACCGAAACACAACAGTGCATTTACACTGCAGTTTGTCCGTTAAAAAATCAATCGCCAAATTAAGTATTTTGTTTCACTAGGTTTTATCTTCTGGAATCTAGTGGCATTCTAGTGTACATTATCGAAAAATAATTACTCACAACTATTTTCAAGCAAAGTGTTCTTCAAGATAAAATATTTGAAATAACCGAATCATAATTTACATGTTTTTAAATACTAGTCGTAATTATTGTTTTTTTTTCTCTATAAGTATTCTAATTATAAAATGAATAATAAGCCTAACCAGCGGCTATGCACTTAGTACACATCATGTATAATGGTAGGTTCTGGATTTCTCAAATTGTATGACTGATTTTCCCGATATATAAGATGCTTTATGTACTTCCCCGCGATTCATATTTGTATGAAATCGTCTGAAACAGGAAATATAATCTTTGAATACTTGCACTGGGATTAAACGTACTTAAAACAAGAAATCACGGTTTTCCATTGTAAGGGACTAAGGGTACAGGAATGAGTAAACAGGTTTTCTCCAGAAGTTAAAGGGGTTATGAGTCATCGCGTATTTAAAACATTGGTAAAGATAGCCAGTCGCGTGATGCGTATAAATAAATGATAATAATGTACATGCGGGCACAGTCTTGCGTCAATTGTTTCCCTCAAAATGATGCACTTGAACATTACGAGTGCACGATGATTACTCTCGTTTTACGATCTTTTTACATTATAGGAAATAGCTCTTTGTGCTATTCTTAGAAAAAAATATATTAGGTATTCGTTTCTGCGGAGGAAAACTATAAAACATTGTGAGTTGTCATATTGTTTAGGAGCACGAATTTGTATAGTTGGATGACATAAGAATTATACATATATTTCGACTAAATATGGAATTTTGTAATACTTAAGGCAAACCATAGTTTTTTCTTAGAAACATTGTTTTGTATTTTACACGATTGCGTATTTGCTGAGCATGACTCAAAATCACTTCGCATTATGATTTGCCATACTCATGTCATAGGGTAGAGAAGCATTCCTGTAAATTACTTAGGATGTTTCTAGTGACTGCCTTGGTGGCGTAGTTATACTATGGTACTGTTACAAAGCTGAGGTCTCGGGTTCGAATCCCGGGTTGGGCAAAGTGATATTGGATTTTTCTATTCATTATCAGCCCAGAGTCGGGAATTTGTGCCCTATATATATATACAGGGTATATCAAGACTGCTACCGACAACGAAGCCGGGTGGTAGTTTAAGCGACTGCAGACACAATGCAATAAAAAATTTGCAAAAAAAGCGACAATGTTTTTTGTTATTTTTTTTTTCTATGGTCTTATTTGTGTGCTAAATACATTTTTTTTCCTAAAATAATAGTGTATCCTTTTATTTATAAATAATCTAAGGTACAAAAGAGTTTAAATTATGATTTTAGCCAAAACTATGGATTCACCACCCAAAAATGTTGTTATTTAAAAAATCGTTAAAAATAATTGTCGCGCTTCTTTGCGAAATTTTTAGTTACATTGTGTTTGTAGTCACTAAAACTACCACCCGGCTTCGTTTTCGGTAGCAGTCTTGATATACCCGGTATATATTTCGCCTTGTATGTTCCGTCCCACAATGTGATAGGTGGCGAGCCTATCGCCACATATCGAAATGTGGGTGTCCTGGCACCTCTGCCTACCCCTTTTGGGATATAGGTGTAAGTTTATGTATGTTTCTAGTAAAAAAATTAAAGCAACTCAAACCCTAGCCTGCACTTGTAGTCGCCACATTATTTTCATAATATTGGGTTCGATTGATAAATCGGGAATTCTATTGTATGTGATTTTCGGCAACATTTCATTTGAACATTTTGGATGACATGAAGAAAACAGGCACCTATCACATTTTTGGGTGGAAATAATACAGTGTATAACAAGACCGGTACATCGAAGTGTTGAGGTGTATATACAACAACGCCACCATGTCGGTCCAAGTACAGGATCAGAGCACGAAGGCTATTCCACTACAGAGAGGCGTGAGACAGGGAGATGTCATATCTCCGAAACTGTTCACTGCCGCGCTGGAAAATGCCTTCAAGCTCTTGCAGTGGAAAGGATTCGGCATCAACATCAACGGCGAGTATATTACTCACATTCGATTTGCCGACGATATTGTAGTCTTGGCAGAATCGCTAGAAGACCTTAGCACTATGCTCGAAGACCTTAATCGAGTTTCCCAACAGGTGGGTCTTAAAATGAACATGGATAAAACGAAGATCATGTCGAATATCCATGTTGTGCCCACCCCCATTGGAGTTGGGGGCTCGACTCTCGAAGTTGTAGACGAATATGTCTATTTAGGACAAGTGGTCCGGTTAGGCAGGTCCAACTTCGAGAGAGAGGTCAATCGGCGAATCCAACTCGGTTGGGCAGCGTTCGGGAAACTTCGCGACGTCTTCTCGTCCAAAATACCTCAGTGCCTAAAATCGAAAGTCTTCGATAGTTGTGTGTTACCAGTGACAACATACGGCACCGAGACGTGGCCTCTCACTGTGGGCCTCATTAAAAGGCTCAAAGTCACTCAACGAGCCATGGAGCGGGCTATGCTCGGTGTTTCCCTACGAGATCGAATCAGAAATGAGGAGATCCGTAGGAGAACCAAGGTTACCGACATAGCCCATAGGATTGGCAAGTTGAAGTGGCAGTGGGCCGGGCATATAGCTCGTAGAACCGATGGCCGTTGGGGCCGAAAGGTTCTCGAGTGCAGGCCACGTACAGGCAAGCGAAGTGTTGGACGCCCGCCTACAAGGTGGACGGACGATCTGACTAAGGTCGCAGGAAGTCGCTGGATGCAGGCCGCTTCCAACAGGTCATTGTGGAGATCATTGGGGGAGGCCTATGTTCAGCAGTGGACTTCCTGTGGCTGATATGATGATGATGATGATAACAAGACCGCTACCGAAAACGAAGCTGGGTGATAGTTTTAGTGACTTTAGACACAATGCAACCAAATTTTGTGCAAAAGACAATTTTTTTGTTATTTTTTTCTATCGACGTATTAGGGTGGTAAATACATAGATTTTTCATAAATAATAGTGTACATCCTATTATTTTTAAAGACGCTATGGTATGCAAGGCTTTAAATTATTATTTTAGCAAAAACTATGGATTTACCACCAAAAATAGACGATAATTAAAAAAAAAATGGCATGTTTCTTAGCGAAATTTTTAGTTGGATTGTGTTTGTAGTCACTAAAACTACCACCCGGCTTCGTTTTCGGTAGCAGTCTTGATATACCTGGTATAGGCCCAATAAGGGTGCCCTTAGGTGCTCGGTCTGGTTCTCTGGGGTACAGGATCGAGAGATTCTATAGTTGGTTTATACTCCTATGTTGTTTGGGGAATGTTAAAATACAACTTAAATGATAAAGATATTGTTTTCAATAATATTAATCATTTTAGTACCTCAACAGTTTTGCATATATTTTGTCATATTAACCTTGAGACAAAAATATTAATACTGTGAATCGATGCAATTAAACAAATGTATCATTTTTGTTTATAAAACATATGGTTTATCACTAAAAACTTGGCACAACTTTTGATACTATAACTGGAACTTATTTCGTATCATATTAATTATTTGCAGTGTTTTTTTATTGCGATGAATGTCGAGACGAGGTTGGTGTTGTCTGTTTTTACTACTCATGAGCGGTCGTATCGCTTACTATCAGGCGAAAGGCACGCTCGTCTCGCGATACAATGCGATAAAAAAGTCTTTTGACCATGACACCTAACTGCGTTTCCATTATTAGAGTTTTCTAATTATAAAAAAAATAGTTTTACTAATTTTATTCCCGTGTTTTGTTCATTTTAAGTTGTAGATATATCTATGAACATAAAATAATTCCTAATTATTCATTGCTATTTTTTGTGTATGCTACGGTATGGTGATAAGACTTCCTTATCTTAGCAATTTGGAAAAACCTACACGTTGCAGTGTGTCGATAATAACCGCAGCTGATCGGCTACGGAGAGGGCAAGAATTACTTTAGAATAACCAATGACGTCGATACATTACTCGCGGTTGACTAAGATTCTGGTGGGGAAACGTGAGGTCGGCTCAATTCCCACACCTGGTTCAATGCATGAGTGATCGATACGTTTTTTATGATTATTAAAGGACAGGTGGTGAGACCGAAAAATCTTTCGAAGTTTCTGATACAGGATCATAACTTGTAGTTAGGAAAATGATTGTTGTACTGGTGTATTTATTTATTCGATATTCTTGGAGCCTTACTTCAGCTAGTTTCAATTGCATTAACACTGGCTCAATCTGGTAAGATTTTCGGTGGCAAAAAAATTCTTATCGCCTTATTGTTTTTCTTCGTTTTAATATTCTTTTAATTCGAGACAAATGTATGGCTCTGTTCGTAGTTTTGATGTCGTAGAGCTGTTAAGCTTTTGAAAATATAAAAAAAGCAATTTAATATTACGATCATACTTTCTTAGTTTTGACCACATGCTAAGTTCAAGACTTGTTTGGGTATTAGGAACTAAAAGAGACTTTTCAGACTCACAAACGCTCAGAATCCAAATAACTACCTGTGAATTACATTAATATTAATTATCTCGATGAGGGGATCAAGCCCGCGTTCTCTAGTTTCATAGCCGTCGTCTAACAAACTGCCGCTGGTGGCTGTAATGTTGATTTCACAGTTCGCTTATGCATTTATAGTTTAGTAATATTGCTATGGTGTCTAAATAAAACATAAACCAGCTATTTTTGTGGAAATTGGAGACAAAATTCAAGTCCAACAGTATAGGATAAGGTTTGAATCAAATAAAACAATAAGATGTGATTTCAAATAAACTTTAATACTCTCTTTAACATCCTAAATTTTAAGAAATTTTGATCAATGATCGACAATATTAAGATAAAGTGCAATATGGCGTAAAATGTCCACTTGTTTATTCCAATGTCAATAAAAAGGCAATGTTTATTCAATTATGTTTCAAACACTCCTTTATGCTTGCTTACTTATTGCCGGCGCAATACTTTCAGTTGAAGATTTTAATAATTTCAATGTTCTTTTATATTATAAATGTTATTGTACATAGGACTTTATATGTAAGTTTTGTATCTGTATTTTTAAAAATTACTTATATAGTGAGAGAGATATGGCTATAACTTTTGTTGCTATGCTGTCATAGTATGGTCTATCTCGCGATCCTGGTTTATCGTCTAGTTCTGGGACAAGATATACATTGGTGTCGTTTTGCCATGTTTTAAGGTATCACCTAAAATCACGACAATTAGTAATCCAACTTCCATTTTAACTAGAATTATAAAATAAATCAAGAATTCGCTTTCATTGCCCGAGAAACTTACGAGTAATATTGCCTTTTTGATTGACATTCGACGAAATAAAATAATTAGGTACTTACAATTTAAACGTTTCTAAATACTGTCATATTGCTCTCGATTAATCACGTTATGTTAAATAATTTTAACAATTGCGTCCTTATCAATATCCTCGTAAACTAAGGGCAGGTAACATCATCGTGTAGACTAGTCTGAGTGTTATTGGTGTACTTTGTATTGCGGTTCTTATTAACAAACGATTAAGCAATTTCAACAGAATGTATAATGCACAATAGTTTAGTTTGTTTAATACTTTCCAATTACCATTAAATTAGGGCCTTTGTTCACTAGGTCTTATGACTTACGCGTTTTTGGTGTGTATGTGTACGACTATAGATCGATATACCCCTAAAATGTCAGTATTACTGATATTTTTGCGCCTTTAAAGTTTTGTAAGAACCGCTCAGTTTGCCCAAGCCCTAATTATTTATCATGGCGAGACAACTAATCCTTTGGCCGATAAACTTTTGACGTAAAGCTATGTAATCATCTACTGACCTCGACAAAGCTAGGTGCAATCGCTACTGGAGTAGCTACGCCTCACTATCTTCTCGCTTACAATGAACTCGTTATTTGTATAACATTATTCTTAACCTTACAGAGATCTCAATTATATCTACGAGCTTAACACGCTGACCTACAATTATTTATAAAATTGTTTTTCGGTAAATAAAATTTTCTCGTGTAAATAATTCATATCCATGCAAGTAAACAGTTACAAACGATTTACAATATGATATTTTCCGTTAACAAAGTAATCTGGCCGCTAAGATAAATTAACATTTGCGTCTTTGTCGTTAGGTTCCAAATATAGTGGTTGGTATATTTGTTGTTTACCGCGTTTTACAGAAAAAACAATCGTAAAATATTTGTATTATGTATTTATTTCATGTATGGCGTTCCAAAAATATAAATTAAATGATTAGATTTCGTTAATGACTTATATATGTGCGACGGGTCGCTGGGCGCGTGGCGTGTGCGAAGCGCTCGTGTGGCGAATGCGTGTTCTGCACTATCATATGCAAAAAGAACATTACGCAAGCTACTTTTGAACCGAAACATTGCACTGTCCATAAAAATCATTAAATTGACTGAATTTTGACAAAAGTAGCTTCAAATACATAAAAGATGCGATAAAAAATTGTTCCACAACTCACATAGTAAAAATGCATTTGACCTTTTCCACAACGTTTACGCGCCTACTTTTGTCAAACTTCTTAACAATTGTCATGTATTATTGCTCGTCAACTACCTAGCTCTACGCGGCGCTGGGCCGATGTCTAACACTAAATACAGTGGAGAGGACGTGAAGGAGAAATGAGTTTAACTCGCGACGCCCTCTTTGTATAAAAGCTGCAAAGCACACAACACCGAGAATATAAAAATATTCAACCGATTGGTCATTGAACGCTTTATATTCATTACAAATACGTCTGTTGAAGATATTACTCTCTTCAACTTTCCTTGTGCATTTAGCAGATGGTACAGTTATTTTATTGCAAGTATAACGTTCATTTAATACAATTACTTGTAATGGAATCTTTTTTGGCGATACGCAAAATGAAATTCGGCTTACTTCGACAATTTTGAAAGTACACCTCTTCTATCGACCATCGCGTCGATATGATTGCTAATCACAAGCCTTTAGAGCATTAATTAGTTTAATATTAAAACAAACAACACCTAACCATAAAATAATACTTAATTGAGTGAATACGCAAGATCTATCCAATTATTTTCCAAAGATGACGGCGTAAATTGATTTATTCTATCATTATATCTAATTCTAATAAAGTTTAAAGATTCGTTTGCATTAAAATAACGACGTGACTAGATAAGCTTATCACACTAATTATTAAACCTATTAAATAACTGAAGTCTATCTATTATTTAACCAACTAGTTATTGTTTGAGAATTTAGCGTTACATGTGCTGTATTCGTCACACAAATAACAACTTGCGATGATGTTATCTAAGTTAATTTATTGTTTCGGTAGGCCGTGATATTGTCAAGTAATCATTTGTTACATTCGATTTTAATGGCACTAACCTATTACTGGTTAGAAAGCTATTGTTACTTGGGAAAAACGGTTTAGGATTTGGAACATATTGGGAAATATTATTTATAACTTAACGTAAATCATAAGAGACGTATTTTAATACGGGCACGTAAATCAAGCCATCAAAGTATGTTCACTAAGTATGTGCTGGTAATGTCTAGCTGCTGAACAAAATATATTTTATAAGCGATACGACCGCTCATGGACAGTAGAAAAACCGAGCAACACCAAGAATTACAAAGCGACACTTGGTCCTCCACTGCACTCGACATCCTGAGACGTGAGATGTTACGTCTCAATATGTCCAGTAGTGAATCTGGCTACAATTGCCTTCAAACCAGAACACAATAGTCCAATTACATTGCTATTTGGCGGAAGAACAAGACATTGCGGCTGGTACCAACACATTCGGCCTCTCTCATATGAGAGACCAACCCCCAGCGTAACCACCACAATAATTCCGGCGGTAGGCCTGATTTAAGTCGGATATTTGCAAACATAACCCAAAAGGTCACTCAGTTACGTTGAGCACTATAACGGGTTTTCCACTTCGGTGTATAGGCGAATGGTAATATCCGATTTTTAAACAAACAATTTAAGTAACTATTTCATAAAGAACTTCGTGCATCTTTTCAATGCTTTCAGGAAGAGTGATTCAATCATCGCGTGATGTTTATCCGATGCATTGTTGCAAAGATGAAAGATATTATGCTGTTCACGGCATAACAGGATAAAGTATTTAATGGCTAGTAATACTTTACTCAATTCACAAGAATCGTGACTAGACCTGCAAATTTTACCTAGGTATAATATTCTTAAATCTAAGATTAGTGCCTTCAAAACGCGTGTCATACATGATATTATTATCGTACGACTATTTTGGACGCAACGAACTAACTGAGCAACTAAATTGGGTCTCCGTAAATCATGAGTTGCGAACGGAAACTTCGTCCATTTCTTTAAGTATTAACGATAACAATAAAATCATCGCTCAATTTCAATAAATTTCACTAGCAATCGTAGGCAAGTTAATAATTATTAATCTAAGTTTAACGTAACACTTTAATTTAATTAAATATTTATCAGGAATTATTTCTGGTAAGTAGAGAGAATTAAGACTGGCATTTTATGTGGTACCATTATTGCCTTCGTATTCGATGGTAGTATGTCTTCCATTATTTTATTATTTAATTTTAATTTTTGAAGTATTTTTTTATTGCTTTGCCAAAAATGTAATTTTTATCGTTTTTATTCTAGCATCAATTGAGGACTATGATCGTACATTTCTCTATAAAACGCTCTGCGTTCGATTCAATAGAACTAAATTAAATAATATAAAGAATAAACCAGATCATAAATTTTTAATGGCATAATTTCAAACATTCAGTGCGAAACTGATTGCATATTGGTCTCTGAAGACTATGTTCCTTCTAGTCGCCATAACGTAATAAGTGTTAGGATATGTTTACCATACGTTTACTAGGTCATTAGACATTATCGTCACCATTCCGTGAGGCCAAGCAGAAATATTAATTGACTTTCGGCCTCGATTTTTATAATTTACGCGAATGATTTAAGAAATTGAATTATTTTTAGTTATTATCCACTGGGAACGAATAAATGTACATACGAAATTCTCACACGAAAAGCAAATTTTCAGCGTTGAATGATTGCTGAGTGATTGCAATCGTTATTTAAAGTACGGTTAATTGTTGTCGGGTGCTGTGACAGTTTCAAAATGTTATTGTCCGGTAGTAAAAGTCGGCCACTCGCTATACAAATAATTATAGCAATGATGCAGATGTTGTGCAACAGTAAAGTTTTCGGCATATCGTCACTTCAGATACCTTGTTAGTGAATTATTTATTTGATTAAAATATGTTGTTTAATTTTCTTAGTGTTTATTAACTTTGCTTTGCATTTACGTTACAAGCTATGATTTACAATAATCGCATATATTTTTTTATTGCTATGAATAGCGTGACGAGCATGCCGTTCGCCTGATGGTAAGCGATACGACCGCTCATAAACAGTAGCAGAACCAAACAACACCTTGAATTACAAAGCAATGCTTGGCATTCCACTGCGCTCGCCATCCTGAGATGTAAGATTTTAAGTCTCAATATGTCCAGTAGTTACTCTGGCTACAATATCCTTCAATCTGAAACACAACAGTGCATTTACACTGCTGTTTGACGGGAGAAATAGACAAAGCGGTGGTACCTACCCAGGCAGCGGCGGTAGAGACCATTTAAAAGGACAAAACCCTCACAAACAGTTCAAACTCCCGGCCCATTGCGAATTTCACAAATCACAACCAGCAATACTTTACAATAATTACTACGTGTTAAGTAGTACAGTATAGTAGTTACGTACACTTAAAGTGGTGATATGCTAAAAACCTTTCTGCTGATAATCTATTACTCCATTTTCCAAGGAGATTATCATGGCTGTAACTGATGTTACTATACTTTTCGCAATGTAGGAATGTCCAAATACTTTAGATTACATGTTTCACATTAGATATGTGAAAAAATGGTACAATCTCAAATTATTGCCTTGTTTTGCTGAAATCGTTGCCATTCACAATATATAGGGTATATCAAGAGTGCTACCGAAAGCGAAGCTGGTTGGTAGTTTTAGTGACATCAGACACAATGCAACTAAATTTAGTGAAAAAATGGTGACGAATTTTTTTTGTCATTTCTTTACTATCGTCTTATTAGGCTGGTAAATACATAGTTGTTTCTTAAATAATAGTGTACACCCTTTTATTTTTAGAGACGCTATGGTACGCAAGGCTTTAAATTATTATTTTAACTTTAACTATGGATTTACCAACCAAACTCGTGAAACTTAAAAAAAAAATAAAAAAAAATTGTCGGGTTTATTTGCGAAATGTTTAGTTACATTGTGTTTGTATTCAGTTAAACTACCACCCGGCTTCGTTTTCGGTAGCAGTCTTGATATACCCGGTATAATTGCGGGCACATTACCAGCTTTAACAATCTTGTCTGTACTTTCTCGCTTACAGGCTTCTAATTAGTGACTAGTGGCTTAGCAAATACAAAAGTGTTATAACGCCTTCTATCGGGCTTATCATGTAGTTTAGGAATGTGTGGATTGAAGATGAAGAGCTGGTTAGTGTGAGATGAGCCGGAGCGTGGAGAGCGGCGCGGGCGACGAGCGTCAGAGGTGACGCAGCGGCGCGCGGCAGTCCACCCGCGACATCCATGCCAGGTCGCGTGTCGTCACCTGGAACATACATAATGGACTTAAAATTATTTGCTTCTATTGATGAGATCAGTAATAGCAATTGACATTGCTCTAAAATTCACATTGTAGAAGACAAAGGTGCTGCCACCATATGGAACTGGGCAGGACACGTAATTTAAATGAATATGGATGGATCAGGCTGGTTACGGACTGAGTTCCAGCGAATGATTGCAAATAGCGTGGAAAGAGGTAATGGACATACTACTTGACATGGTAAAGAATTGTGGAAGACCGAAACAGTGAACAAAGAAAGCAGAATGCTTTCGCCAGCAATAGGAATCAAATACATGAGAATATTATATTTTTTTGGTGTTATTCTGATGGGAAGGAATCGGCTTATTTATAGATGAAAAAAAGAATCAATGGATCGTGGTTCTTATTTGGAGCAGCCTAGATTATAATTTTAGGTAGTTTATTATGACTTTCAGAGATAATCTTTTGTTTATAGTAATGAACAACTTAAACAATCATGACAAGTGTGTAGACGAAGATATTTTAACTGTTTGTTGTTAATCATTCAACGACATTTGTAAATTAAACTGTATCTGTATGGGGTTGTTGAACGAACGTAGTAAACGCTAAATAGTATTCACGTTGATAGCGCCACAGCACCAGCGCCAGCACAAATGTCAACAGCCATGAACAAGCCCGCTGCAAACATTTAATTAATTTAAATACCGTAGCGCACCTATACTACTTTTCACCACGTTGTGGTTTATTGATTGTTTTATCTGCAACAAACAAGCAAACAGGTCACCTGATGGTAAGTGATCACTGCCGCCCATGAACGTCAAAAACCATTGGATAATACTTATAGCTATGTTGCCGGTCCATCAAATCGGGAGGGGAGCGGAAAGCAAAAACGAAGAGAAGAGCAAAGGTTATTGGGCAACCGAAACTCTCACTCACTGAACGAAACGATCTCGACTTGAGCTCGACTGGAGAGAACGAAAAAGAGCAAAGCTGCAGCTCATGTCGATCTCCTATGAGATAGTGATACCGCCCAGGACGGGCCTGTTGATTCATGCTGGGTCATGGCTAACAACAGCTTGGCTCTACCACTGCTAACTTGGACATTTCACTCTTTTTGTCTTTCTCCAATCACAAAATGTCAATTGCTGGAATAAGCTCTCTCCAATAGTTTCCATAGCTATGGCAACCTAAATACTATTGGAAACGTTAGCATAAGAAGAGTAAATAAATAAATAAATAACGCCCAACAGTCACATACATAGTCCTGACCCCACACTAAGATCGGGTCTTGTGTCGTGGGTATCAGGAACTACGAGAGACTTTTCGGTCTCACAAACACCCAGACCCGGAAGAATTATTTGTGTGCCGCACAAACATTTCTCTCGGTGCGGGGATCGAACCCGCGGCCTCTCGTTTTACAGGCGGCGTCTAACCAACTGCGCCACGGAGGCTGAGAGTGAGAGTGCTTTGAGAGTGAGGCCAGTGGCGAGAAATATGCCCAGACAAAGTGACTACCGTTGGCGTAAGACCAAGAAATCTGGGGGCGCGGCCGAGCCCCCTCCAAGTCGAGCTATAGGCCGTAACATCCTTTTCTCGAAGCAATTCAGACCATTTTCAACCCCCTATAACTTCGTTGTGGCTAAAGCATGAAGTCTGAATTTTCAGTTACTAAGCAGGCATTGTGTAAACACGGTATATTTAAAATTTCATTCAATTTGAACCAGTGGTTTAAGAATTGTAACTTGTCAAACTTTCGTAATTTTGTCACTCACTGACTGACTGACCGATCATCAAAAGTCGAAGGCACTTCTAGCAGACATAGAACCTTCAAATTTAGAATATAATTAGTGTTTAGTGTCTAAAGTAAGGAAAAATTCAAACATTTCATAATTTGTGTCTAGTTTTCTAGATAGACCAACTTCGTGAATAACTTTGTAATCCCATATAAATGTATAGGATTACAAAGTTACATTTGCAGTTAATGAATCATTGTACCCGTATATAATGGAATAATAGTTGTAGATAGATATCTATATATATGAGGCATAACAGGAGGGGATATAGAGAGGGAAATGGTGTATTCAGCCCATGAAACTGTACAACATTCCTGTAGAAAAACATGACGAAGAAAAACTTGCAAATAAATAGACTAAATAGCTCGAAAATATCAATTACAATGAAAGAAAGAACATTAATAATCAAATCCGCTATATTTGTGATAAATTGATACCTACAAAAATAAGAAAAATCCATAAGACAGAGGCTTTAAAAAAAATCGTTAGTGATATTCTAGAAGTAAGAAGTACGTTTTATTTCCAACTCCTCCTATTAATTTAACTTTCTGATTGATTTCGTTGCGGGTTAAAGACAAGTTAGACATTCCCGGAGACTCGCCGAGCTTCAATGCTCGGTGTCATTACATTGCGTGCCACTGTTGATCCTGGCTTACAGGAGTTGCAGTGGTGGGTGTGAGGGCGGGACAGTCTCCAAGTAAGAAGTACCGAAAAGGAAAAAAGTAGGACTCTACAAAAAGACGTGAGATCCCATCAAAAACATCCTGTAAAAAAATTCCAAGTCTCGCAGCTCAGGTTTTCTAGCGCAAAAAGTTGTGAGATGCATGTAATACCAAGTCGATTAATTTATTTAGTCCTTAAGGGACCTTCTATATAAAGTTATTACGTTAGTTATTACCATATCAATATAAAAAAATCTTTACGTTTTAAATAAATAGATCGACTTGGCCAGCAGCATTATGTATAAATTGTACGATACATTATGTTTTCATGCGATGGCCAAGTCGATCCATTTATTTAAAACGTAAAGATTTTTTTATATTGATATGGTAATAACTAACGTAATAACTTTATATAGAAGCTCCCTTAAGGACTAAATAAATTAATCGACTTGGTATTACATGCATCTCACAACTTTTTGCGCTAGAAAACCTGAGCTGCGAGACTTGGAATTTTTTTACAGGATGTTTTTGATGGGATATTATACTACTGGTTCCCAGACGCTGGCCACACTGCCTGATTGCAGTTTCTCAATGGCAGATATTCGCATCAGGCAGTGTGATGTGCGGCGTGAGTTACGGTCTCTCGATGTGCGGAAAGCCAGTGGTCCGGATGGGATACCAGCGGTGGTTTTAAGGGCTTGTGCAGCTGAGTTGTCTCCAGCACTGACTCGCCTCTACCGAGCGTCCTACCGCACAGGTGTTGTGCCGGAATCTTGGGGGGAGGCCAATGTGCAACCGATCCCCAAAAAGGGTGATCGGTCGGACCCTACCAATTACCGCCCTATCGCTATCACCTCAGTGATGTGTAAGGTCATGGAGCGGATCATAAACGCTCAATTGGTCCGCTACCTGGAGGATCACTCGTTGACCAGTGACCGACAATACGGGTTCCGTCATAATCGATCGACGGGTGATCTTCTAGCGTTTGTCCTGCATCGCTGGGGTGAGGCGATTGACCGGCGTGGCGAGGCTCTTGCTGTGAGCCTCGACATTGCCAAGGCGTTTGATAGGGTCTGGCACCGTGGTCTTCTGTCCAAACTTCCGGCATACGGTCTACCCGGCAACCTGTGTTCGTGGATTTCCGGCTTTCTGCATGGGCGTAGAATACGTGTAGTCGTCGACGGACACGCTTCGACGCTCATGTCGGTAAATGCCGGAGTTCCTCAGGGCTCGGTGCTGTCGCCCACCTTGTTTATTCTGCATATCAATGACATGTTGTCGCTTGGCAAATTTCATTGCTATGCAGATGACAGCACGGTTCATGGGCGATACCACTGCGGGCCTCCAGGTTGCCGAGTCGAAACTGTGAAGGGACGCGAAGATCTTGTCATTGAGCTAAACCGGACCTTGGATCTCATTTCTACATAGGGTTCCAGGAATATGGTTGAGTTCAATGCCAAGAAAACCCAGGTGTGTGCGTTCACGTGCAAAAAATCCCCGTTCTCTCCCCTCCCCATTCTTCAGGGTGCTCCCCTCTGAATGCGGAATGACCTAAGTATCCTTGGTGTGGATATCCGCTGTGATCTCAATCCAAGGAATCACATCCAGGGCGTAATAACTGCCACATCACGCGGGGTTGGAGTCCTGAACAGGGTGCGTCGGTTTTTCACGCCCGGTCAGCTTTGTCGTTTATATAAAGCGCAGGTCCGGCCGGGTATGGAGTACTGCTCGCACCTCTGGGATGGATCCGCTCAGTACCTGCTCGATGCCTTGGATGGATTGCAGCGGCGGGCCATCCGCATTGTGAATGATGCAGACGTTACGAGCAACTTAGAGTCGCTACAACTCCGGAGAGATGTCGCCTCTCTAAGCGTGTTCTACCGCCTGAATCACGGTGAGTGCTCTGAAGAATTGTTCAACTTGATCCCCTCCTCTCCATTCCTATCCAGAACCACGTGTGCTGGCTTGCGAAACCATAGCTTGACGGTCCACACCATCCCGGCGCGAACCAAACAGTTCTCGAACTCGTTTTTGTGCCGCACCGTCAGGCTGTGGAATTGTTTGCCGTCTCACGTGTTCCCGTGGTGTGAAGAGGCACCTTAGCAGATAATTGTTTCCATTGGCATCGGACGGCAGTCCCATGGTATGATGATATTCTGCCTGGGCGGCATTGGCACTTACCATCAGGTGCAATGCCGCCATTATACCAGGACACCATAAAAAAAAGAACTGGTACAAAAACTTAACAACATTGCACCGGGTAGCGGAATGACGTCAGTACATTGCTCGGCACAAGCATAATCGTCCACTGGCCACTAGAAAAAGACCTGGGTGGCAGGATTATTGCTCGAAACTGGACATACAACGATCAATGGCTAATGAACTGGCTGATGACTGATTGGTAGTTATACCCTGAGGTGAATGTAAGACTTTAGACTACTGACCTGGTGCATGGAATAGACGGCGAGCACGACGAGCACGTGCATGATGTTGTGCGAGTTGAGGCAGCGGTCCACGGCGCCCGGGAACCACTTCTCCGGGATGTGCAGCGCGCCGATCACGCCGCCGCCCAGGGATACCGCGTCCTGGAAAGGAACGGAAGTTTGAAAATGATTATATTTTTGAAGAAAATTCATATTAGAAAAAAAAGTTATTTTTATTTGTATTTAATGCTAGGAATAGTGAAGAAAATATTTTGGACATTAAAAAGTATTTTTATGAAACTAATTCCGGTCAATCACATCCATACGCTTCGGTAAGTTATACAAAAAACCGAGGAATATAACTTGCCGCTTTGTTTAGCGTTTGTGGACTGTGAGAAAGCCTTTGATTCGATCGAGACTTGGGCTGTGCTACAGTCTCTCCAGCGGTGCCATATAGACTATCGGTACATCGAAGTGTTGAAGTGTATATACAACAACGCCACCCTGTCGGTCCGAGTACAAGATCAGAGTACGAAGGCTATTCCACTACAGAGAGGCGTGAGACAGGGAGATGTCATATCTCCGAAACTGTTCACTGCCGCGCTGGAAAACGACTTCAAGTTCTTGCGATGGAAAGGATTCGGCATCAAAATCAACGGCGAGTATATCACTCACCTTCGGTTTGCCGACGATATTGTAGTCTTGGCAGAATCGCTGGAAGACCTTAGCACTATGCTCCAAGACCTCAATCGAGTCTCCCAACAGGTGGGTCTTAAAATGAACATGGACAAAACGAAGATCATGTCGAATGTCCATGTTGTGCCTACCCCCATCGGTGTTGGGGGCTCGACTCTTGAAGTTGTTGACGAATATGTCTTTTTAGGACAAGTGGTCCGGTTAGGCACGTCCAACTTCGAGAGAGAGGTCAATCGTCGAATCCAACTCGGTTGGGCAGCGTTCGGAAAACTACGCGACGTCTTCTCTTCCAAAATACCTCAGTGCCTTAAATCGAAAGTCTTCGATAGTTGTGTGTTGCCAGTGATGACTTACGGCACCGAGACGTGGCCTCTCACTATGGGCCTTATTAGGAAGCTCAAAGTCACTCAACGAGCTATGGAGAGGGCTATGTTCGGGGTTTCCCTACGAGATCGAATCAGAAATGAGGAGATCCCTAGGAGAACTAAAATAACCGACATAGCCCACCGGATTAGCAAGTTGAAGTGGCAATGGGCAGGGCACATAGCGCGGAGATCTGATGACCGATGGGGTCGGAAAGTGCTCGAATGGAGGCCGCGTAGCGGAAAGCGCAGCGTAGGACGTCCACCCACACGATGGTCCGACGACCTGGTAAAGGTCGCGGGACGTCGCTGGATGCAGGCTGCCTCCAACAGGTCTCTGTGGAAATCATTGGGGGAGGCCTATGTTCAGCAGTGGACTTCCTTTGGCTGATGGATGGATGGATGGATGAATTCCGGTCAATTACTTCCAAGCACAATCAAATAGCAATTACTAAAAATGTATACTTCTGTAAGTATAGAAAATGTTTAATACAAGCAACGGTTCCGAAAGGAAATAAAGACTATTGCTTCCAATAGATTATTCGATCTGAATACATGGAGATAATCTAGGAGATAACAGCAATTTCTCTTTTCTCTTTTCAATAAAAGGGTTAGGGTTACTCTATAACCCAAAATGAAGTAAAAATGTCGTACGTAAAACTTACTCTACAAAATGTTTCAAACCCCTATCGTAAATCATTAGTATTGTAGAGAATAATATTGATTTTTATATGTGGAAAACTAAGTTTCTTCAGACGTCGACCGTTCGAACATTCGAATTTCGTTTCGGAACATAGAGTAACCCTCCAGGGTAGTAAAAGAAAAGAGATAGGTAATTATGCACTTACGCAGGGGCGGTGAAGCCCTATAATTATGAACTCATTTCTGTGTTTCAACAACACCAGTGTACGATGTACGCCTGTATAATCTGGTTTGAACGCAATCCTATTAAATACGCATGTGTACATACTGCTAATGAAGTTTAGTGGAGTATTATATTGATAGATACAGACGTAATTTGTATATTAGGAATATTTCGGTAAAGGAAATCAATTCAATTATTGCTCCAGCAATCTGAATTTTGACTTGTTATATAGGCCTATACAATTATAATTATTCTCTTTATTTTTTTAAACATATTTTTTCAATTTTTACATATATAAATTATAAAAAAATATACATATAAAAATAGTTTATTTACCCTCCGGTGGTGAAGCTCAAGACCCAAGCCACCGGCGGTTAGGGAGACAAAGTGAGGAACCGCCTCACAATGCGTGCCGTGTCCAGTAATACTGCCTTCTGTATTTGACGCTTGACCCAACAGCCAATTGAAAGCCTCTGTAGGTGTTGGTCGAGGCTCTTTGGTATTCACCCATGAGCAGAAACGACAATCGGGACAATAATTGTTGAATCGACATCCCACATATCGGTAACCTCGTAATGGTGACGTCAACAAGTATAGCCCGGCGCGCCAATCGATCTATTATCACAATATCCGGCTTATTGGCAACAATGGTCCTGTCTGTGATAACAGATCGATGCCAGTACAGCGTTGAATGACCATTCTCAAGAACTGGTTGGGGAACGTACTGGTAATATGGCACTTCAGAAGTCACAAGTCCATACCGAAGAGCAATTTGCTGATGTATGATCTTGGCTGCTAGGTTGTGTCTATGTAAATACTCGCCGTTAGCAAGATACGAACAACCGGAGATAACATGCCTGATGGACTCGCCAGGACGGTGGCACGCCCGACAGATGTCGACCGTACCGTCCTTCAGGATGTATTTCCTATAGTTGTTCGTCTTAATAACTTCGTCCATAATTGCAAAGACAAAACCCTCAGTTTCCCCAAAGAGTTTACCGAAGCGCAGCCAAGATACAGACGCTAGTCGGTCCACATCAGGCCCATGAAGGGCTCGATAGAACCGACCGTGCAGCTCTATGCTCTTCCATTTGCCCTCGCGATCCTTAATACCTACCACCAGAGGTTTCCGCCAGTTCTCGATCGCCAAAAAGAGCGGGGTAAATCCTTTATCTACCATAACTACAATCCTATGCATATCCACATCACTGTGAAGGAAATAATCCCTGAGATTGCACACCTCGCGATTATGCAAGTCCTTAGCATTAAGAATGCCTCGGCCCCCACATCTCCGCGGGATGTACAATCTCATCACTGACGAACGTGGATGATGCATACGATGTGCAGTCAGGAGAGTTCGGACTTTACGATCCAGGGCGTCTAATTCGGTCTGAGTCCATTTGAGTAAGCCAAAAGAGTACATGAGTACAGGCAAAACCCAACCGTTGAAAGCGCGAATCTTGTTTCCACCTGACAAAAAACTGTTAAGTACTTTTGTCAGGCGACCAAAGAAACGCTCTTTCATCGATTGTTTTACATCTGCACCCATGATACCTAAAGCTTTTGGCATACCCAAATACTTGTAGGTTTCCGTTCAGAGAGAGTCCTGAGATTTACAGTCTCTGAGACTTGTATGCCATCAGAGACCGTAACCTCCCCTCGCTTCACATGGATAACCGCACATTTATCTACACCAAACTCCATATGTCCTAAATAGACAATAATAGACCATAACAATAATAAATAATTTAGGACAAGTGGTCCAGTTAGGCAGGTCCAACTTCGAGAGAGAGGTCAATCGTCGAATCCAACTCGGTTGGGCGGCTTTCGGGAAACTACGCGACGTCTTCTCGTCCAAAATACCTCAGTGCCTTAAATCGAAAGTCTTCGATAGTTGTGTGTTGCCAGTGATGACTTACGGCACCGAGACGTGGCCTCTCACTATGGGCCTTATTAGGAAGCTCAAAGTCACTCAACGAGCTATGGAGAGGGCTATGCTCGGGGTTTCCCTACGAGGTCGAATCAGAAATTAGGAGATCCGTAGGAGAACTAAAATAACTGACATAGCCCACCGGATTAGCAAGTTGAAGTGGCAATGGGCTATGGGCATATAGCGCGAATGATGCGAATGCGATGACCGATGGGGTCGGAAAGTGCTCGAATGGAGGCCACGTCGCGGAAAGCGCAGCGTGGGACGTCCACCCACAAGGTGGTCAGACGACCTGGTAAAGGTCGCGGGACGTCGCTGGACGCAGGCTGCCTCCAACAGGTCTCTGTGGAAATCATTGGGGGAGGCCTATGTTCAGCAGTGGACTTCCTTTGGCTGATGGATGGATGGATGGATGGAAACTATGAGTAGGAGTTCCTTGGTACCACGGGACCCACTTTTGCAACCTGTTTGACCGGAATAAAGAATTTGGTTAGTTGTGATCAATTATTATTTATTATTAAGGTATTATGAACTTGATATTAAATATTTTGTACAGTTTTTTACTCACCCAATACATAGAGGCATTTTTAAGCATGCAAAACCTCAAATAAAATACTTTAAAAGCCATTACTAGACTTATAAATGTGACTATCTATGCACAGCTCAATTAATTGATGCATTATCTGCCACTCCCGCTTAACAAGGGGGAAAACCACATCGCAGGCTTGTAATTATAGACAGGTCAGTCATAATATTCAAAATATTGTCCAACAACTAAAGAAAGCTGTGAGTAAAACCTTTGAACCCGTTAATATTGATAATGTTATTTATCATTTTCCCACATAGTTTCTGAACAAAAGGGTAAATTTTTCATAAATGATTATTAAAATGACACTAATTACGTTGTGAGAACGTGCAATATTGTGTCTAGGGGTTTCAAAACATTATCGTGAAATCCCGTGATTATCCCGGGATTGGTTTTCGTCATTTCCTACCTTGAAATCCCTAATTGTGTCATATATTTTAGAATTATTTAAAGGTTATTTATTTCGTAACGCTAAATTAGATAACGCAACTCCTACTGAATAACTTATTACAATAATTGTACCTAGAAGTATTCGAAATTTATGTACGTAGTTTGTGCATTTATGTGAGTATCATGTAATAAATTAGTTAAAACTTAGTATGCAACTGTCGTATTGCAACTCTCCGAAATAGTAAAATACATAGTGTGCATGCAAAAATATAAACATGGTATGGAAAATATCGTGATCGGATTAGAAATAAGGAGATACGTAGGAGAACAAAGGTTACCGATATACATATATATAGCCCATAGTATTAGCAAGTTGAAGTGGCAGTGGGCCGGGCAATGACGCGTAGAACCGATGGCCGTTAGAACCGAAAGGTTCTAGAGTGGAGCCCACAGGCAAGCGAAATGTCGGACGCCCGCGTACAAGGTGGATGGACGACCCGGCTAAAGTTGCAGGAAGTCGCTGGGTGCAGGCCGCTTCCAAAAGGTCGATGTGCAGATCTTTGGAGGAGGCCTATGTTCACCAGTGGACTTACTGTGGCCGAGATGATGGCCGATGATGATGATGATGGATAATGTGTAGCAGATTTGAACTCCAAGATGAACTCCAAGAATCTCGCTTGAGATTATATGGCCACGTGCTAAGAAAACCACAGGATTACGTCAGCAATTTGTTGGTATGCCTCAACATTCCCGGAATTCAACGCAGAGGTAGACCAAGAAGCGCTGCCTAGATTATAGTTATCGTCAAGGAAGATATGAGGGTCAATGGTCTTACTATTGAGCGAATGATTGGCGAATTGGAGGAGAATGAGCCGCCAGGTGGAAGAAGAAGAAAATGAGAATATTTATTTCTTAGAGATATAAATGTTTATAAAAATAGGATTGTAATAGGGAATTTTACCCGGGCGAGGTCTGGGTGAGGAATTTACGTATAGGAAGACTTATATAAAATATATATTATGTACTTAGACTTGATGTTGAAGAACATAGCATTATTTTATTTTATAAATTCATACAAAACAGACGGTGTTAGTGTTTTCTGTCACGAATCTCAAATTAAGCAATGCGTGTAATGCAGAAAATTATACTTTTACTAGCGGCCCGACCCAGCTTCGCCTGGGTGCATATATTTTTTGATTCCACTCCACACCAAATACATGTTATTTTTCGTATTAATCTCTTGTATACCTAAACTTGACATAGCTATCCTACTGTCTGGCTCAATCCCGTCTCATCCGTCTGTTCAGTCTCTTCCCGATCCGTCCCGTCCTTTCTCTTTTATTATCCATCCCGTCTTATAACGTGCATTTACATTTCGTCCTATCAAATCTGTCAGCTATCCCAGCCCTCTCCCGTACCTTCCACTCTATTATATCCCGTCTCTCCATATACATGTACATACCGGGTATCTCAAGACTGCTACCGAAAACGAAGCCGGGTGGTAGTTTTAGTGGCTACAAACACAATGCAATTAAAAATTTCGCCTAGAAACGCGACAATTTTTTTTTATGATTTTTTAAATATCGTCATTTTGGGGTGGTAAATCCATAGTTTTTGCTAAAATAATAATTTAAACTCTTTTATACCTTAGAGTATTTATAAATAAAAGGGTATATACTATTATTTTAGGAAAAAAAATATTTACCACCCAAATATGGCCATAGGAAAAAAATAACAAAAAAAAAATGTCGCTTTTTTTTGCAACTTTTTCTGTTGCATTGTGTCTGAAGTCGCTTAAACTACCACCCGGCTTCGTTTTCGGTAGCAGTCTTGATATACCCTGTATAAAGATTGCCTTATGAAATTATGCAATTAAAAACATTAGCGTTTTTTATTGTCCATCCAATATTACGTCCCTTATTTCAGCACCAAAATGCTGTTTTTCCTAATAATATTGCACGCCATTACTTTTTGTTAGTAATAAAATAATAATAACCATTTAAAAAAAGAATTGGCCAAATTGGTCCAGGCGTTGTTGAGTTATGCGCTTACCAACACTTTTTGTGATTCATTTTTATATTATAGAAGAAGATATTATAGTCCACCCTGCTTGCTTAGTGCGAGTTGGCGGATTTTATTTCACGTAGAAATTAATCCGAAAAGTCAGAGGTGTGCCATGGGATTTGAACCCGTGACCATCGTTAACTTGTTGGCAGTCGCGTCTATTACGTTACCATATACAAATTAATAAAACCTTCATACTGCCTTACCAGGTGACGTAAGTAATAGAACAAATATTTAAAAATATAAAACTGCATATCGTTTCATTATAATGTCTAGGTACGGCATCAACGTACCAATATTTTTTTTATTCTTGAGTCTGAAAACAATACTAATGCGAAATTTAAATATGTCCCCCAGCGCATCTAAAAGTATCAATTCAAAAAACAATGTCGTTTATGAAAACGAAAAATTATAATTAGATATATTTTGGTACACTCCGGCAAAAGGCTTCGATAAAGTATACTTTGTTTAAAACTGTTGCAATAATCTCAAAAAACAATGGGCGATTTTGGTAGATGTGGACATCGTTT
The DNA here is from genome assembly GCA_009982885.2 of Hyles vespertilio. Taxonomy (NCBI): domain Eukaryota; kingdom Metazoa; phylum Arthropoda; class Insecta; order Lepidoptera; family Sphingidae; genus Hyles; species Hyles vespertilio. The sequence continues at coordinate 16,904,974 of CM042809.1, read as the reverse complement.
TAATTTACATTTAACAAAATTATGCGCAAGACGCCGTATCTAGATAATATTATATACACGATGTACACATTTTTTGAATTTTGTTCTATTTCGTCAGCCGTCAATGAAAGACAATGGAAAGATAGATCATTTTACGTTGGATGGTAGTTGAAGCTGGACCGTCTTTTACGTCTCCCGTCAAATAAACAAAGATCATCCTATATTGGCTGGACGCATCACGCTTAAACGATACCCAAAAAAAAGGTTTTTAGTATCTTCCTCAGAAATTTTCCTATTTTTCTCACCCCTAAAACCTTCCCAGGACTTCCACGAATATTTCAAGACCAAAATCAGCCAAATTGGTCCAGGCGTTGTTGAATTATGCGGTTACCAACACATTTTGCGATTCATTTTTATATATAAGATTATAAAACAAGACAGATTTACAATTAATTGCATTTCTGGTTTATTTTTTTGATGATAATAAAATTCTAGATATATCACATGTTTGTATGCACCCCTGACCTTGTTATCAAAATTAACTTATTACTAAATGCAACCGTTAAATTTAATGATTTCTTAAAATACAAAGCAAATATTTCTGTTATTAAAAATATGAGTGCTAAATATCTCAATAAAGTCGCAGTAACCGTACCGTATACCGGGTAACCGCAGCCCCGAAGATTTCTAGTCGAGACATTTTCAAGAATTACGGGGTGCCGTGTGGCTCAAAATTCAAATCAATTTATTATGCGTCCTATAGACTACTTGTCAGCGTGTGGCGGGCTGTCAGGATTGGGAGCCGGGACTCGGGAGCAGGGAGACGGGAGTAGGGAGTCGGGAACCGGGAGTAGGGAGCCCTAAGGGCCGGCGTCATTTGCCCGCCAGCCTGCGCATTGTGCGTCCTTTGAATGGGCCCGGATTAATTTGCGTTTACACAATCCCTAACTCCATGATATATATTTTAATTGTTGTATTGTAAAATATATAGGCACATTCACTTTCAACAAAAATGTCTGTTATTGGACATGTAAATATAATATATTTCTTTATAGATTTCGTACCTTCATTATTTTAGAAAAATAAGAGTTTACTTAAAGGCGTTTTGTTTAAATACTGGCGAAAATTAATTAAGTTTTGTCCCGATTTTACATGTTATTAATTTTTTAAAAGGTTTCATTTACAACGGGTTGTGTCGCAGATGTTAATTCTCGCTGAGAACCTTTGGTAGGGCTCATGAAGTGGTGCTTAACTCGGAAGTGAGAATAAAGATACATGAAGAAGCTGGTATGAACATTAACTTGTATAATTAAGAGGATGGTAGACGCCGAGGACCTTGCTCGAACGGGCGGAACCAAATCTCATGCACCGGCGCACGACGTGCGAGCGATCGCGCTGCGCAATACCTATTCGGCGCCTTTTTTTCGCCGCGAGCGGAACCATATAATTCATTATTTTACTCGACGTTTCCATCGGGTACAGTTAGGAGCGGTCTAACCATAGTGAATGATTAATTCACATGATCATAATAGCCATCGTGGCGAAGCTTTTTGAACGCCGATTAATAAACGAGAGGCCGTGAGTTCGATCCCCGCATTGAAACGATTTTTTGTGTTTATTTATTTCATCTGTCTATACCAATATTACAAAGAGGAAATATTTGTATTTTGGCATTTTTTGTATTTTAGATTTTTAATATTTGTATTTTTGTTTTTCTATTCTAATATTATAAAGAGGATACATTTGTGTTTTTGGATTTTTCTCAAAAATTACTGGACCGATTTTCAAAGTTACGAGTGGTATATTATCCTGGAATAACAGGGGCTGTATATTTACCTAAAGGGGTACATGGTTGTATTTAACCGAATTATGATTTTTTTACATTCATAGCTTCAGCGGTTTTGATTTTCCATACAATATTTCATCTCTTATTTTACCCCCATTAGCTGTTCTTCCAAAACTGTTATACGTTATTATTTTGCATTTGTAATAAGGAGTTAAAATATTTTTCAAAAAAATATCTTCAATTTGTTTTGTTTTTGTTTTCCATTTTAACCCTTATTTTAACCCCTTTAGCCAAATATAGCCAATGTTACTCTAGGACAATGTTGAATTCGAATAGTCAAAAAATGGTTGAGTAATTTTTGAATTTATTCATAATTAACAAATATCTAAAATACAAAAATGTAAAATACAAATGTTACAAAAATGCAAAAATTCAAATGTTTCCTTTATAAAATATTAGGTTAGATAGATAGATGAATTTATAAACAAAAACAATTGTATCGTTGCGGGGATCGAACCCGCCGCCTCTCGTTTTTCGTAGTAGGCGTCCAGCCAGCTGCGCTACGGTAACTGTTTAAACTGAATTAATCATTCACTACGGTTAGAGCGCCCCTAACCGTGCTCAATGAATATGTCGAGCGAAATAGCAATATTTAATTTACTTTGATATTGCGGAGACAAGCGACATAGGTCCGTTTAGTACGGCGCCACGTCCCGCACTGATTTGTTGGGCGACAACGGGGAAGTGCTCGCAATTTAGAGTATCGATAATGTGATAAAAGTCGTTAAAAATTAATGAGACAGAAATTGGAAAAAAATAAAAAGAAGGCCCCATCCGTCTTGCATTTCTTAATATCCTGGTAATAATAAAATAATTCTGGTGCTTATAGTTTACGAGAAAAAAACGTTGTAAATGCGAAAACAGAGGTCACTTTGCAATTTTATTTCAAGTACTTTTAACACACTTTTAAGAATTCTGAAAAGAAGGGGACATGCTCCATATAGTGTAGATCAACATATATTTTTTTAAGACCTAACAATAAAGATCACCAAGAAAAAACGTTGTGAAAAAGGCCATTTCACATAGACCCTCTTCTTAATTTACATTGGAAGCATTACACCCGTAGCTTTCAAACAAATAGGTGCAAGGGAAAAACGCATATTATCGGTATTATAATCCATATTATCGTCTATTTATCCCGTCAAGCAACAGTGTAAATGCATTTTTACGTTCCGGTTTGAAAGAAATTGGAGCCAAAGTAACTACTGGACATATTGAGACTTAACACTTTATGTCCCAGGATGGCGAGCGCAGTGAAATCCCAAGCATTGTTTTGTAATTCGTGGCGTTGTTTGGTTTCTTACTCTCCATGAAGGTTCCACCAGGCGAATGGTATGCTTGCCTCGCCATTCATAGCAATAAAAAGAACAAAACCTTACCTAGTGTTTAGTATTTTCCATATTACGACTATGCGGTTTATTCAAACTTATTTTAAATTGACGATAGTGTGGTTATTGTGATTCTTTTACACGTTTTGTATGTGTCATGTATCTTTAAACTACCAGCAAAGCACGAAACAGATTTATTTCTGTCTTTAGTTTCCTGAATAGGTATGTCTACAGAATATGGATATAATACGGAAAAATATTGATGTGTCACGTACTGGATTTATGTCTTGAAGTATTAAAAGGTCATATTATAGGAATAATAAAAACAAGTGTGCAAAATGCCTTCTTCTAAAGCTCAAATGATAGAATATTAGTATCCGCCTCCCATAAACGGCGGGAAGTAAATATATCTTTATGATCGATTGTGGAACGGATTGGAAATACTATATATAAATATAAACAGTTAAATAAACTGTTTTAATAACCTAATAATAAAGAAGAATACAAGAAGCTGAAGGCCTACCTTTAAACCTGAAGAGGCACTCAAAGAAGAAGGATACTCTATTTCAAATACACTGGACTTGCCATATGACCAGTGCATTCACTTTTTTGAGCTAATAAAATAATTTTATTTTGGATTGATCGCATCTTACCTTAGAAGTAAACAAAGATTTATTAACAATTTTCGATGTACTGCTTTAGGCTGTATATCAATTGTACATAATATTGACAGTCCCAGTGGCGCAGTCGGATAGAAGCTGCCTGTGAAACAAGAGGCCGCGGTTTCGATCTCGCGAGAGAAATGTTTATGCAGCCAAAAAATATTTCTTTCTGGTTTGGATGTTCGTGAGACCGGAAAGTCGCTCTTAGTTCCCGGTACCCACGACACAAGACTAGATATTAGTGTGGGGTCAGGACGATGTATGTTATATATCTCCTAGATTTTATATTTATATATACTTTATTTATTACTTTACACCATAAAAAAGAAACAATAACAGATTAAATACTTAAAACTAAAGATATGGTAACAATTGGCGGCCTTATCGCTAGCTGCGATCTATTCCACCTTTCTCACCTTTGGATGGACTGGATTTTATAGTGGGTTGTGAATAAGGTTTAGTGTTTTTTTTTCGTGAAGAGGAATAGGCAACTTTGCATCCGTCACTTTTCCCGTGAGTGCGCAGCGGTGCCGCTGGACATCTGCCAGCTCCCGGGATCCAGCGGTTATTAACTCCGCACCCACCGCTATTTATTACACTCACTTGATTACACACACAACAGTCTGCTAACTATAAACATTTGTAGCTAAGTTGCAAACACAAGTATTGTCAAGAATAATAATAGGCCTCATATAAGCAATAGATAAGATGGATTGTTTTTACATAAATAAAAGTTGTTGAGTTTGATATAGTTTCGCAGTATAAAGTATTTAAAGGGAAGATTTAATAGGGATATATTTAAACACCTCGTAAAAAATCTTATACGGAAGAAAATATCCAGAGTAGCTAATATGGAAATTGCATTCCAGAAATTAGAATGATAGAACAATAGTAAAATAACCCACGTTCAATATACAGCGGTCAATTTATTACCCGTTATGGGCCATTCGGTAGTTTCAGTGCATTGCGTGACCTTTTAAATTGTCATCTGGCGAAAATTATAGCCACTAAGCCTTAGTTAATACATCATGTAATTGTTATTAGAGGGAAACGCAATGAGACGTGGTTGACCACTCGGTTGATATACAGTATGCTGGGATTTCAATATAAATACACTCAACGGTCATCTACATAGTCCTGACGACACTAACCACACTAAGATCGATTCTTGTGTCGTGCGTATCAGGAACTACGAGAATCTTTTTGGTCTCACAAACACCCAGACCAGAGAAAAATACTAGTGGGCCTCAAAAAAAATTGTATCGGTGCGGAGATCGAGCTCGCGGCCTCTCGTTTCACAGGCGGCGTCTAACCAACTTCGCCACGGAGGCTGTCAAATTCATTGAATTCTTCATAGAATTTTAATTAATTTTAATAAGTGTTAAGTCTTGAGGGAAGCAGACCACGTGGCCGCAGACCAGCTCGTTGGGCTGATCAAATAAGCAAGACTCTAGCCATGACATCCAGAAGCACTACATCTGGCGGAGGACCGTCAAGCCTGGCGATCAGCTGTCCAAGACTCGACCAAGTGAAGGGGTCACGATCCTCAGCATTGAGGAAACGACTAGAGAGAGAGAGAGAAGTGTTAATACCTGCAAGAAGACGTGCAGTATGGCGTGCGGGTCCCCGCCGCCGAGGCGAGCGGCGCGCGCGCCCGCCAGCAGCAGCCGCATGCAGAACGGCGCCGCGAAGCACAGCCGCCGCTCCCACGGGGACCACGCGCGCATCGCCTGCCAACGAACTGGTATTAACTGCTACTCTCATATACTGGGCAATAACATACTGGCTCTTACATACTTTGTAACATCGCGTGTGGCCTACTAAATATTAGGGCGAAGATTCAAAAGATGTTATGTTAACACTGTCGACAAAAGGCAATTTTAAGAAAAAGTAAGTAAGAAAGAAAAAACATTTATTGTTGCTGGCTAACACATTACAATAAAACCATAAAATAAGAAAAAAGAAGATAGTCAACATGTTAGTATTATGTGTATGGCCAGATAACAATGTTCCCCCTTTCAGCTATATGCTGCAATACAGCGTAGTTGCACTAATTTTCAATTTTAGTACTTGCGCCCAAATACTGGAACGCAACTTAAATGTAAATGGCGCTTAACTACGTTAATCCCGATTAAATGTACTGGCTAAGTGGGCCGTGCGCTGTTAAGAGCAACTTATTATTTGAATGGCGTTCCATTATTCGGGCGTTGGTGTGTTTAATTAATATAACTTTACTTGTCATCAGGATTAAGATACACACTTGTTTAATCTAATATTCCAAGCCTTATTAGTAAAAAAATCTTACTATCTAATTGAATCAAAAATCATAAATATTAGTTACCTTATATAACCCTAACAAGCAGCCGAGGCTGTAGACGGCGAGCGCGGCGTACCGCAGCGGCGCGGGCGCGCAGTACACCGTTGCTGTCACCATCGGGATCGCTCCTGGCAACAATTCCACAGGTTTGAGACTGATTCACTAAGTAAATACAACATCAACATATAAAGGTATTCCCTAAAGATTTCCTAAACGGTCTGTTGAAACCGTCAATCCATCTGGGTCTGACAACTTCCAATGAAATTTGTCAGGCCGCTTACTATCTAAAATTGACATATTTTTTTATTGTACTTAATTATTACCTTTAGGAAACTTACATAAAAACATCACTTTTAATATTAACACAAATAAGTGGTCCAAAATGCAGGCAGGAAGAAAAAATAGTAAGAAAAAAAGAAAAAGCAGCAAGCATTGTACTAATCGTCTTGGAAATTACTGACTAAAAAAGTGTAAATGGATAGTTCGTTCTCCAGTTTAATGTTGAGTAATCGCAAATTGTTTCTAATGAGCCAGATGAAGAGAAACGTCATAATAAAGCAAAGTAATTGTCTCAAGTTCATATTGTCGTAATATTTTTTCTTATTAAAGCACATTGGCAGGATTTGCAGAACTGTTACAAACTTATTATACAAGAAATGTATCAATTAGAACTTTAATAATACTGAAATAGTTGTATTTAATTATCTGTGTTTTGAAAATAAACAGCTTTGTGACAATATTTACGGCTTCTTTCAGGGAGATTACTAAAATTTGATACGTGACAAAAACTCTAGTTGGAGCCTTTGTTCTCTAAGCCGTTTCTGTGTGAGGATTAGGTGGCCATTTTGTGTTCACTTCTTTTGTTCCATTTTGAAATTCGTTTAACAAGTTTAATCAAGCTATTGTAATATGGTGTTGGAATATTTTGTATAAACAAAGTTTAGATTACTATGGAACCCTTGTAGTGCTTTGAATTTTTAAAATAGAATCCTAATCGGGCACGTGGAATACTTATTTATCGTAGAGATATCAAAATATAATTATTTTGCATATTGAAATAAAACTATTATTTACGGATTTTATCGCGGATTTGATTTAATTTTTACATTTTTTGAGTTCCCGACGTTTCGATTACTTTACAGCTTTCGTGGTCACGGGGCGGACTATTTTGCATATTTTCAATTTTATTCTTGCAATTAAACATTCTATTCAGGAATTTGTGCCCGATATGGCGATAGGCTCGCACATTGTGGGACGGAACATATGTACAAAGCGTAATGTGGGTCTTCTGCACCTCTACCTATCCCTTCTGGGGAAAAAAGGCCTGAGTTTATGAATGTTTTATGTAAACTATTCTTCAATTTTTATAACATTATCATTGATTTTAAGTATATCTCAAAGTACGTTTAATGTAACTTCATTTATTTATTTATTTTTGAAGGAATCATAACAGTCGACAAACCTAGCATACTTGGAAATGTTTCAAATAAATTCACAGAATGATAAAAACATGTCCCTGAATGGGTATTCAATGTTTTCTTTCCTCCACTTTGCGAATTTCCTTGTAACTGAGTATCACTGGCGGCATCGGAGGTATCGCGATTGAGATTAGTGTAAACGAGTTTGTAGTGGTGGGCTTGTCGGTGGCTTGTCGGTCGGTAATATACACCGGTAACAGCGTTACTGAAGGAGCCACGACTCTGCCAACATGGGGGTTACTCTATGAAACGATACGAACTTCGAATGTTCGGATGTTCGAAGTCCGGAGTTAGATATAAGTTTTCTACTTCTAAATTCAATGCAATTCCCTATTATACGTATCATTTTTTCCGAACTTTGTCTATGGGTACGACGTACGATAAAGGATTCTAACATTTTGTGAAGTATCTAGGCACATTAGTGAAGTTTTAGCTACGGCGTCCGAAATTTCGAAGTTCGTATCGTTTGATAGAGTAACTAACCCACTAGATGTAGAGGCGGCGGAACATTTTCTAATCACATCTACTATGAAAATATATGCTATTTCTTGTAAATGACACTTCGTTGTGTATCGCTTAGGATTTTTTTTGAGATAGTGATACAGTATGTCCTTTGTTATCGTGTGGTAGGAAAAAACATATTTTCATTGCGCGAAACATTGCTGGATAAGTGTGAAAGTGAAGTAATACAAATCATATTATACACGTAATAATAACATGTTGATTATCTTCTTGTTTTTTAAAATACATTAATAGTTTTATTGTTATGTGTTGGCCAGCAATAATAAATGTGTTTTATTTCTTCTATTTTCTTTCATATTGGCTTTTCCAGTACGTAAATGAAGATGTTTAAATTACCATCTAGGTAAGCAGTACAAATTTAACGTTCTCCCTGATGACGTGAATAGAAACACCTACAGCTATATAACAAAACAGCTTAGTCATCCACCCGAACAAAGAGCATCAACAAAGTAAAGTTGTAAAAGCGAAGAGATACATAAATAAAGCCAAGTTTAAACACTACAACCCGTAATAAATAATCCTCTGGCGGCCACTGGTGGATCCCGCCACACAAACGAGCGAAACTTTTCACAATCTCCGTGAATTGAAGTAAACTGTAAAACTAACTCGTGTTTGAAGTAACGTTTCTCATGTTTTAATTTGCAACAAGCACTCTCCATTCACTTTTATCTGCCGCATTATGTCTCACATTCAATGCAACGAGTAAACGTAAAAAACGAATGGCGTAGAAAATGTTCAGAGTGCTTGCATCAGATACGGTAATGTTTCATGTAAAATGTCTAAATTGTGAAATAATTAATTTTACTGGTTGTAGTTGTAGGATTCGTATTCGCCGTATACTATGGTGGAAAACCTGTGGTAGTAATGCGGGTGTTGGCGGGCTTAGTCTATGTATTTACTTCAGATTTAGAGTAAGCTAGCTTCAATAAAAAGATAAATTTCGGAAAATCGCATTGGGTGTAAATCTTGTAAGATTATGTTTAACTTAATAAATAAATAAAATAAATTATGACGACCGATGGACACTATCTGAACATCGCTTAAAATTGCCAACAATGCATCGAGTATTATATTTTATACGTCTAGCCAGCACAGATAATCTTCTAACTTTGTTAATAAGCCTTAATAGTAGTCAACATGATTATGTATCAAAAAAACCCTGTAAAATATGGCAAAACCTCTTATTAGCAAAATGGTTGCTTAATATTGTCGTTTGCGTAAATCTCCAGCGTTTCTTTCTTGCCATCTATTTGTTTTCCCTCGACAGTTGTCTTTGTAAGCAACAGTACGGGTACAATACGCCATCGTAATTTCCGCCCGTGTCCTCTTTATTATATCGCTTCAGTTTTGAGTTCCTGTTTTTGTAATCTTATTTTTCGCCTCCCTAATGTTAATAATGTGTTCGCACAGAATTTTTTTTAAGGCAGTATTATTTGTTGAAGGAAATTAGTATTTTAAAGCTCTGTCTATATCAGTTTTTTAAACATAATCATAATTGCATTTCTTTCGGAATATGATTTTTTATACAGATGTTTTTTTTAATTTCATCTAATATAAGTGAGTTAATTTTAGAACTCGATTGTGAATTTAATTAATCCAAAAAACGCAGATATTATTGTTAACTTTACGTATTATTTACACCTTTGTTTCGTTAATATAGGCATTTTAAACAGATTATTGCCCTACGTACAGTCAGCAACATAAGTCGCTGAACACTTCACACTTTTTGATAACCTTTTTATGAATTAAAATTTGTACGTACTACTCAGTAGTCGTAAAATATAACCAAGTAAAGTCATCTATGCCGAGAAGCGCCATACGATATTGAAAATAATTATTATTTTGGATGAGAAGACAATTCCAAATCTCGTGAATGTGTAGCGACTTATTTTGCTGACTATACATAGGTACTAACTTAACTCAGATTCCTATCGCTTTTCATATTTCAATGTATAAAATACTCTGTTGTTCGTAATTGTATAATAAATGTTCTCCATATGACGTTGAACTTTTATTGATATCATAGTAGCTTCCGTTGGCGAAGCATAACAGCGCCGGATCTAGGTATTTTTCGAGGCGGGGCAAAAACTGAAAAAGGCCGCCCCCCCTTGCCTTTTTTTTTTTACTCTGGCCGGGCATTGTGGCGGCATTGCACCTGATGGTAAGTGCTAATGCCGCCCAGGCAGAGTATCCATTGGCATGGGACCACCGTCCGATGGAAACAATTATGCCGGCCTGCTAAGGTGTCTCTTCACACTACGGCGGAAGCACCCAGGATTGTAGGAAGGAGGGAACACGTGAGACAGCAAACAATTCCATAGCCTGACGGTGCGGCACAAAAAAGAATTCGAGAACCGTTTGATTCGCGTCGGGATGGTGTGGACCGTCAAGCTATGGCTTCGCAAGCCAGCACGCGTGGTTCTGGTAAGGAATGGAGAGGAAGGAATCAAGTTGAACAATTCTTCAGAGCACTCACCATGATACAGGCGGTAGAACACGCTTAGAGAGGCGACATCCCTCCGGAGTTGTAGCGACTCTAAGTTGCTCGTAACGTCTGCATCATTCACAATGCGGATGGCCCGCCGCTGCAATCCATCCAAGGCATCGAGCAGGTACTGGGCGAATCCATCCCAGAGGTGCGAGCAGTACTCCATACCCGGCCGGACCTGCGCTTTATATAACCGACAAAGCTGACCGGGCGTGAAAAATCGACGCACCCTGTTCAGGACTTCAACCCTGCGTGATGTGGCAGATATTACGCCCTCGATGTGATTCCTTGGATTGAGATCACAGCGGATATCCACACCAAGGATACTCAGGTCATCCCGCACTGAGAGGGGAGTACCCTGAAGAATGGGGACGGAAGAGAACGGGGATTTTTTGCACGTGAACGCACACACCTGAGTTTTCTTGGCATTGAACTCAACCATATTCTTGGAACCCCATGTAGAAATGAGATCCAAGGTCCGGTTGAGCTCAATGACAAGATCTTCACGTCCCCTCACAGTTTCGACTCGGCAACCCGGAGGCCTGCAGTGGTATCGCCCATGAACCGTGCTGTCATCTGCATAGCAATGAATGTTGCCAAGCGACAACATGTCATTGATATGCAGAATAAACAAGGTGGGCGACAGCACCGAGCCCTGTGGAACTCCGGCATTTACCGATATGAGCGCCGAAGCGTGTCCGTCAACGACCACACGTATTCTACGCCCATGCAGAAAGCCGGAAATCCACGAACACAGGTTGCCGGGCAGACCGTATGCCGGAAGCTTGGAAAGAAGACCACGGTGCCAGACCCTATCAAACGCCTTGGCTATGTCAAGGCTCACAGCAAGAGCCTCGCCACGCCTGTCAATTGCCTCACCCCAGCGATGAAGGACAAACGCTAGAAGATCACCCGTTGATCGATATTGACGGAATGCGTATTGTCTGTCACTGATCAACGAGTGATCCTCCAGGTAATTTGACCAATTGAGCGTTTATGATCGCGTTTATGACCTTACACATCACTGAGGTGATAGCGATAGGGCGCTAATTGGTAGGGTCCGAACGATCAGCCTTTTTGTGGATCGGTTGCACATTGGCCTCCCTCCAAGATTCCGGCACAACACCTGTGCGGTAGGACGCTCGGTAGAGGCGAGTCAGTGCAGGAGACAACTCGGCTGCACAAGCCCTTAAAATCACCGCTGGAATCCCATCCGGACCACTGGCTTTCCGCACATCGAGAGACCGTAACTCACGCCGCACATCACACAACAACAATTTTTATTTTAATCATCATCAACATTTTTAGCAACCAGACGCCCACTCAACACGGGCCTTCGGGAAAGAACGTCATTTTACCACCATGTTAAGCATTTTTACACGCTTTATATTAGCGTCACTTTTGAGGGTTAACGTCACACACGTCTGTAGGCTTTGACTCTAGTTTTCCTACACGTGACCCCTGGGTAGTGCCAAATGAGTGACACAGTTCGTGGTGGTAGGACTTAAGTGTCCGTCTGGGTAGCGATCACCGTCCACGGGGCGTAAAGACCGTCATAGTGATCTGATAGTGATTTTGTACGTATTTTTGGTCGCTCTCGAAGGGAGGAGTGTTGACCCGCCGGCCAAAGAGACAATACAGTACAAGAGCCCAATCGTGGTTAATCACCACGAGGGGCTGCCTCACCATGTCGCACATAATCTTGGATAGGTACGTCGTGCCGGTTGGTGACCGGATGTAGCCGACCTTTAGCGACATGCCGACCCTCTCATGCCAGTGCCCATTCGGCCTACTTAATGCCCGGACTTTGGCTTCTCGATGCCTCTTCATCAAACCCATCCTATCAACCTCATGACAGCGCAATTAAACAAAGCTGATCTTTCAGCGGTGCATAACCCCACCATCGCGTTCACACGCATGGAGGGTCCCTCCTTTTCCGCTTTGTATTTGCACGTGAATCTTAGTTGCCTGAGCCGCATCGACGTGTGCCTTTACAGGTCTTACAACGGGGACGATGAGACGACTCGGCTGTTCAGGTATCTCAGCCATGTAGCTGAAGACGGGCGGACGCAGTTCCCGTCGGCTGAAATGGTCTTGGGCGATTTCAATGGCCATCAAAAACTGTCGCTGGGCTCCTCCAAGACTGGTTCAGTCGTACATTTATCCTGGGCTGTTTAAAAAAAACAATGGTGGTTGTATCATTGAGATAAAACGACGTATGGCGATGACTAGAGGGGCAATGGAGAAGCTCAGGATAATATGGAGGAATACATAGGCTACTCCACTACAAAGGCTACTAAAGATCAGGCTTGTCCGAGCACTTTCCCGTATTTCTGTACGCCGCTGAAACATGGACGTTACGGGAGAAGAAAAATGTAGATTCCCTAGAGATGAGGTGTTGGAATGCTTGGAATATCAGGTCCGAATTCCACACAAACATTTCAAGAACTCGGCATTAAGTAGCGTCTTTCCTAGATAGTACGGCCCCGTATACTTCGAATATTCGGTCATGTCTCACGACGAATTAACGACACCATAGAACGTCTTATGGTTAATAGGGCAGAGTAGACTGAAGTAGACCTCGTGGTAGGACACCATACACATACATTTATATACATTATACGCACAGTGGCACAGATATTATGGCGGATATTATAAGGATAGCCTTGTTAGGCCTTAAACTTCCAGGTCTAATTCAAACTCAATTTCCTAAAAACAGGGTGAATACAATACCTTTTTTTTAATCGATATCTACGGGGAAATCATAAGGTGCATGTCGGGGTCTCCAGCCTTCCAATCTTGCGCACGGGGACAATTATTGTCCGTACCGCATAGATTTTGCAGCCAGGCTGGATCCCTGAAAAAATCTATGAAGATTTTTTGCCGGCATACCGACTAAATCCATAACTAAATACCATCGCATTATTACGGACGATAATATGATGCGATGCGGATGAGCGAGTAACACCTAGTTGACTCACCGTGCCACCCGGCGCACTTCCTAATATGGCTCCTCATAACTTAGGTAGGCGTAGATTTTCTCTGCAACGGACGCCCTAACCGTGGGCGTCCGCTATGAAGCCACGAGTTCTGCCGCACATCTTAGAGTTGGCCAGCGACCCCAATGACCCCTATTAATCGCCTCTTACGACAGGCAAAGGAAACCGTGGAGGAATCTTGCCGCCCCTTGACCACTGGGTGCGTGAAAACAATAAATAACCAATAAAAAAAGAAACAATATTCTTAGCAAGGAACTCTAAAGACTAAAATCAATGTTAATAGGTGTTTTTTCACATTTAAGCAAGATTTTTTTTATAATGTATCACTATTGGAATATTTTATAATATCCAAGTATAGATATTTAATAAAGTGTTTATTATTAAATTGTCAACGTGGAGACGTGGGAACATATTACTGAAATATTTTAAATATTATTAATTTTCAAACCCCATTTTTTCAGTGTGTAAAATGTTGCCTTTTATTATTTCAGTAAATCAAAACAAAAAAACAAATGGCCCAGATTTGCCGCCCCTTAAAATCTGCCGCCCTAGGCTCCAGCCTACTCATACTCAGCCTACTATTAAATTCGCCACTGCCTGTACCACATAAAAGACGTTCGTTCTTCGTTCGGTTAATCAACTAACACTAACTAGTAAACACAAATTGGACATTTGAAACTAAACGTAGTTGTTGACATGGATTAATTACATTCCAAATATTTAGTTTTCATCTCTTTTTCACGCGCCCCTATCGCATAATCATTCATTCGCGCACGGCGAAAAAAAAAGTGTAAGTGGTGTTACGTTATTGATGAGTTTTGTAGTTGTCTCCCAAGGTTCAATATGCCGCCCCCTGATCTTGCCGCCCGGGGCACAGACCCCGACTTGCCCCCCCCTAGATCCGGGCCTGAAGCATAAATGTACCGGTTGCAACTTTTGTTATCCCTACGTGACTGTACAGATTTGTTTGACCCATATTGCGAAGATTTAAGCGGTCTCGTTTCTTGCACCCAAATAACCTCAGTGTTCATCCTTATAATTCCCCTAATTCCTGGTCATTAGTTACAGGGAGCTGTCAATAAAACACATGTAGTACGTGATAAATATGGTTTTAATTACTCCACATGCCAACGATTGACTTTTACTGATCGCCTTTTTGTTTTAGTTCATATTTTTCTTCAGTTTGACTTTATCGATAAAACTATCTTTAGTTACTTTACTGTATTAAGTTGCCTGTTCTTCGTTTTAGTAAATCACAACGAAGGTTAAAATATAAAATGTAGGCAAGAATTACTTACCCTCATTTACATATAACTAATTTGTTATGATATGTCAATAAAAGATGACGAAAGTAGATGAAGCGAAAGTGGTGTGTCAAGATTCAGTGAAGTTAAGATCCATAGTCTATTCCTACCTCTATGGGATAATTGCGTGACATTTATGTATGTATTAGGTATAGAGCCACAAAGTTATCTGGCCCGGTGGCCAAAAGTGGAAACAAAGACGTCATTTGAAATTGACAATTTACCTGCCACTCACTGACATAACCGCCATTGGTTGTTTACTCAATGTATTTGTTTCCTGCATTGTTAAAAATTCGTAAAAAATGCCGAAAACCTTAAAAAGTGACGCTAGGAACGTTAGACTCCAGGTATTCAATTTTACGAAGGAAGATAAGCGTCTTCAGACACCAATAATACCCTTCGAAAAAAATTATCAACGCGTAGCTGCCACCACAGCCTTGTGTTGTCAGCTTTTCAAAATAAATTCCACGTAAACAGAATTTTGTACGTACTAGTAAAATAGGTGTAAGCACATATCATAAACTAAAATGTATCTTTACGTGCGTGGTGGCCTGTTTGTAAATGGACCTAACGCGGCTGCCAACATGTTCATGGTGGTCGTGGGCTCGAATCCCAGGTCACAAATCTAACTTTTCGGAGTCATGTGTGTATTGATAGTCAATAAATACGAACTAAAACAGTGGAGGAATACATAGTGAGGAAACCAGCATACCATAGCGATTTATAAGAATATCTATGGTATGTAAGTCCACCAGCCCACATTAGGCCAGCATGGTGGACTATATGGCCTATGATATGGCCTAACCACCCTCAATAGCACTCTCGATTGTAGAATAGGGCAGTTCCCAACAGTGGGACATATAGTATATGGGCTGATACAGATACACTTGTTTAAGGGTATGGGAAGTAATTTGTTAGAAATCTTGGGAAGGAAAAATAACATGCAAATAAAACTGTTCCACTCATTTTCCTGACACTATTGATCGAATTGAAAAATCTTACTTCACCTACTTTATTGCTATATGTATTTTTATTGGCAACACCAAATTCGACAACAGCGACTGTCTCACCGGGTCAGATAACTTTGTGGGACTATAAGTCAATAACACCAACCAAGATGGAGATGATTCAATATTGAATCGAATATCACAGAGATACTGCAAATATAAGTAATGTAATGTGATGTAGTTATTTGTTTCATTTTATTTTAATTGGTATTTCTATATTGCTTTCTTTGTTATCGAAATGCATGTTTATATTTGTGTGTTTCTATTAATACATTAATAACCTATTTCCGGCCAACCGTAAGAAATGGGGCTCATCAGTAGTTGATCTTGAGGATAGGCCAAAAATTCTTGTTTCAATCGGGACGTTAAACTTCACATATTGTTAAAATGAGGTAATGTGACTGATTATCAAAAAGGGTAATAATGAATTAAGAATTCCCATATATTTATTAACTTCTCGGGCTTAAACCTTAACCAACAGCGTCTTCTTTGATTGGCTGTAGTGTTCCCAATTTAGCTATACGAAATACGTGGAATAAAAGGGGACAAAAAAACAGCTAAAAGGCAGTAAATCTTTAGTAATTCGTTTCTGCGTGGCGTATGACGTCCACACAATTCATTCCGAGATGTAATCTGTCATCCAGTAGACGTTATCGGAATATATTTTAGGTTTGCCATTTATTCCTTTGTTTTTTTATGCTTTTAGTATGTACTATATACGATTATAGGTATATAACTACGTTCCAGCAGTAAATAGAAAATGATATTGTACTATGTTACATGATTTAGAATATATTATACTTAAGTTTCATTTATTTATTTAAATACGTAGATACTCGTTCATCATATACCAACAAAATTGGTCTAAAAATAATGTTGTCAGACTATTTGAAACTAATAAGACTAAGCAATTCAATAAAACGTAATAGTTACATTTTATCAAAATACTTTACAACGGAAGCGAAACCTATTAAACTAGTCATTAAGGTTTCATTTATGGCATTACGAGTAACACAGTTAACTATGTAAATAGCAAAAGAATGATAATTCCACGGGCCATAGCGCAGAACAATTGAAGCTGCCATGTATGAAAGTGAGACGTTTTTCAATCGGCAAATGCGTTCCACTTTTCCAGTTACAGCTCCCGAGAGAGTTGTCGCAAATAACTCACGCGTCTGGACTCGCGATGCTGTTTTGTCCACAACGGATTTTATAATTCCTTCTAAATGTCCCAATTAAAATAAACTTTGCCAAGAGCTCCGGCAAAATTGGCTTATGTTCTGTGTAGACCCCTTGCGGATAGACTGTGCTTCGCATTAATGGAGTAGAGTTGGCCCATAATTGGCTGTGGTAAGGCGGTCACATTGATCCCAAGTGGGTTGTACGTGTAGATTTCAAAGTAAGACGGATAGTTTCAATTCATTCATCGCTTCTATTGTGCCTGGAACTATGTTGTACCTAAATTAAATGGAAATTTTATCAAATGTTAATCTTCTTAGTGGAATTAGTGCAAAGTGTGAATGCGGTGAGGGGTAATCGTATTAGGCGCTGCCTGATAGTAATTGACCCGCGAAGCTTGTTTCCGTCTGTTGTGCGCGTTGCTCTGTTTAAATTCGATGCCATTTTCATTATGTTTATTTTTGTATTTTTCTTAGTAGTATTTTTCTTCAATCCCTTGCTTGCATATAGTGTGACTTAAACTACATTAACGTTTATATTATCGTTAAGTAAGAAAAAACAATCCAGAAATATGTCAATACTTACTGGCTACTGCAGATACATATCTACAAAAAGATTAGAAAAAAGCTTGGACCTGAACTACATCTAACAGTATCGATTTGGATTATGTCTATTTGAAATACTTTTTACCCAATATGTCCGTGTAAAAAAAATTGCGTAAAAGTTTTTTTTGCTCTCTTGTGCTAAGTTAGTCAAGCTGATGATTATAATTCACTGTCGTTTGTTCTAAGTCAAACCGCCATGGACAGGCCGGTACACTCGCCGTCAGCCGCAGACCAGTGTGGTTGTAGTTACTCGCATTGTGCTCGCCACGTGTCCCTCCCACGCTGTTGCATCTGACACACATTGGATTTCATTACATTACAACGAATTTTGATTGGGCAATTACAATGATTGGCAAATCTATAGGCCTCTGTTTATCAGTGGATTACATGTGGTTGAAGAGATAGAGAGTGACACTTCGATGCTTTTCTTTAGTTTTTAAGCTAGGTTTAGAATGTAGTAGAGCTAAACTGTAGTTACTAATCGTCTTTTAAACGTTTTATTAATGGTTTTGAAAAATATTAAACCGATTTAAAATCGGCCGCTGACAAAAACTTTTGAGGGAAATATCAAGCTAATATTTGTGTAGACGTTTTCTTCGAATATTCAGTGTTGTGGTATTAAAAGCCGATTCTTGTCGTGACATAAATGAAAGTCATATTGCAACCCCATTTCGACATAAAGGGTTGAAAGAGATCCGAAATAATTTGGCAACAAAATATAGTTACATCCAACGTTTTGGCTATTAGAAGCAAGCAACAAAGTAGGAATAATAAAATCCATCTCGGCACGATGTAGCCGAATATTAAAGCGCGGAGCTGGCAGCGCAGGAATTTGCGCGGCAGTACGCAACGTGCCGACGCGATTCTTATCACAAACTCATTGGTAGGAACTTTGCGTGGGATGTATCTAGTTTTATTGATCTGTATTTTAAAAAGATAACAAAATATTGAGGGAGGTAGTAATATTAATCGACGGCTAGTTTGATCATGGAATCGATAATATAAGTCTTATCATTATCTACTGTTAATATATCTTATTGATCAGGCCGAACAATAAATATGCTGCTGAAAGTGAGGCGCTAATAAAATTATACTATTATATTTTAACGTAATATGATAATTAACATCGTATTTTATTTTTTGGTGTAAAATGACCACTAAATATATCAAAAGGCCAGTGGTTCGACTTTTAGTTCATAGATATATCTCTAGATAACAATTATTATATAGGTATGTAGTAAAAGCAGATGTAAAATATGTTAGGACTTTTAGAATTTCTATTTGTTCTATTTGCCGGATTACTCGTAATGATTTGAATAAAATATATTTTTTTAAACGCCCTAATTGCCTTTCATATGAAGTGGTCTCACAAACATATTGTTGGTCATCTACCACAAATTTTAGACAAATTTCTTCGCTTGGAAGAGAGTGAATGAAGCGGCGATCAATGGAAAACTTTCATCAGAAATTGGATATGATTGGATATTAGCCAAATGGCGCACTTGAGGTGCCATTTGTTCGACGGCGCATTATTCCTCTGATTTAAAATTATACCAAAATATGTCCTAAGTAGTAAATAAAAATGTCATGACCTAATTATTGTCCATTGGCATTGTCTGCGTCATATTATTTGTTAGTTCGTTTTCGATCAGTTTGAAAGCATTGTATTTGTTGCCGTCCACCATTTGATATAATTTACTGATTGCACGAATCCAGCAAATAAACTGTGTATATAAAACAATAATATAAGATAGAGTAGAAAACTATGATAATCAAAAATCCTGTTATATACAATGTATAATTTATTTTGATAAATGCTTCAGGCAAAATATTTACATTCATTAACCAAATGTTTAAAATATTAGTATAAATCGGGATTTTTAGTACTCGGCTGATGAAGTTAAATAAAAACGCGGAAAGTTCATGAATTTGATTTAAATAATATTTGTAATTAATGGTGGCATTTCAATTTTAATATTAATACAAAAAACCGTAATACAAAAAAATAAAAATATTTTAACCGTCGACCATCTTTCGTATTTATGAATAAATGTGAATAGAATTCGGGGATGAGTTGCAAACACTCTCTAATGTTGGACTAATAGGGTTGTTCCACGTTTGTTCTCATTACATATGTTATCGTAATAAGCGGGTGTGTGACAAATGCTTCGGCATGCAAATACTGTGTTTAAACTGTTATCGCATACGTTGAAAGTGAAAATATAAGTTAGATACGTTGGTACGCCGAGCCCTTCGCGAGAAAGTAAACACTGCTTTGAATATTAAGTGCTAGTAATCAGCAATTGAATTATGTAAAATTATATTATGGAAATATTTGGCCATTGTTTTTATTTATTTCGTCATAATCGTTAGACGTCGATCCAACAAATCTTACTCTATTTTGTTTCCACTTAAGTTTCTTTCTGGATTGTTATGTACAACGTATCATTTATTTTGATAAGGCCTTCAGGCAAAATATAAAAAATATTATACGGCACAAGTACAGTTAACATTCACAAGAGACAAAAACCATTTAGATCAAAAAATATTTGTGTGAGGTTTTGATATGTGAACTTCATTTCACTGCATTTTATTAGTGTAAAAAAATAACTTTAAAATTTTATTCCCCGCTTTTTTATTTCACTCAAAGCTCAAGTTGACCTGATATAGAATTTATATATTTTGCCTCTAACTGTTGGCTTTTTCTACAGCACGGAATGGCAGTGAGTGCACGCTCCGGTTCTGTTCAATATTATAAACTGTTTGCTAGATATTTTTTTTCAATAATGGCTTGCTCTGAAAATATTGTTGCGGGACCGAGAATATTGTAAGGAAGTATCTGGCAATATTTTTAATTAATAAACTGTTATGAAAAGGCAAGGTACACGATCCGTGAGGCGGGTAATTTAATTATAGCAAATATTTTTATATTGTGTATGGTTAATATTTGTATATTGCGTCCAAAATGCATATTTAATGTTAAATCATATTTATACTATGCTATGCTATTATATTAAAAATACAACACCAATGCCTGAATATATTAATGGCTATGAATATAGTAAAATATATTGCAAAGATTGATGCATATTGTGTGCCTTGACCAAGATTTCCCAGAATGACATTGCTGCACGCGGTCATTAAAAATGGTTTAAACTTTGTTTTCCACATTTTTAAATTGACCTTTTGCATACTTTGTAGTTGCAACATGCACTAACTTTGACCTTGAACTTTGGAAATAGATTTAATTTATGATTACGTTTTGTACTTGGACAACCTGAGGTAATTAGAATAAGTAAGTAAGTTAAAATATATTATCCTAGATATAAATCTAGGATAATATATTTTAAGAAAGAAAAGAGTTTTTATTGACACGGTTATAGCACCATACATGCGACACAAGTACAAACCCGAAAATAATAATAATAAACAAAATACAAACAATAAAAACAATAAATAAAAAAGAAAAATTTGATATGTAAAATAATTCGCAAACATGCCAAAGGGATGTTAGCATAATTGCTGAATTATCATTTATCATTGGAATGAAAACACAGCGCTTTTAAGGGAAAACCTAATAGGTTTGGTTGTATTATGATAAATAAATTAAGTTGATTTTAATTTATCAATAGAACTTAGTTACTTCAGTGTCAGTTTAACAGTTGCATCTTTTAATTTGCGCTACCGTGTGATTTACAAGTGTGTGGCGAGCGCGGCGTCACAATGCGCACGTGGCGCCGCCTCGCAGCCACACCACCCTCCTACGAATTACGAAACGCTCCTCCATCCCTATTGTATCGAAATCACCGACTCAAAATGAACACCATTTCTTTCATAAAAGATAAAAGACTTTATGTCAATATATCTTTAAAAGAAAGTAGAGTGAACGAAATGTGAAGTGACTGTTGATGTCTTTGGTTCGCTCGTATTTAGATTTCATTGATTAATGGTATACTTTATGTCCAGCGTGTTTCTATTGAAATATGAGACATGGCTTTATTCCACTGACCTCGGGTTAAAGCTGTAGTTATGAAATAAAGGCACACAACAAAAGTGTCTGTTGGTTATAGTTAAAAACTAATATTGGGTGAGCCTTGATAGCCCGGCCGACAGTCGACATATCACGAATCCGCAATTCAGTTTTAATGGCTTGCCGGCGAAAGTTTCAGTCAGTTGTGAATTCAGTTTCATTGCCGTCGGTGCATGTATATGGAAACATGTTTTTTGAATCATTTTTATACATATATACATACATACATAGTCTGCCAACCCGTATTAGGCCAACGTGGGGGACTTGGACTTGGACTTATGGCCTAACCACTCTCAATCGTACTCTCGATTGTAGAGGAGGCCCGTACCCTGCAGTGGGACGTATATGGGCTGATAAATACAAAAACATACTCTCGTTTTTCCACGAGGGGTAGGCATAGATGCAAACAGGAGATCCACGTTTCATATTATAATTTGTAATCCCACGGGGGCACTAAATATTCGGGAAAAAAAGTAGGCTATGTGGTAATCCAGTTTATCAAACACCTCCATACTAATGTTTTGAAATTAGTCAGCCGTTCGATCGGAAAGATTCTTTGATCAAGTCACGGGAACTCTACATTTTTCAAGATACAAATTAGCCCATATTAATCCAGGGTGTCAGTTACGTCCATATCAAATTTAATCAAATTTAGTTCAGCAGTTTGAACAGGCTTGCACACACAAATTTTCGTTATTAAAATATTATAGATTTTATTTACAATGCTTGTATTGGTATAACTAGAAGAATAGTTTTTGAATATTTACTCTTTATTTGCTTAAAATTGTACTGTCGAATAAGTATTAACTGTTATCAAATTGGTATAATTCATTAGGTTACGGATGTATATTTTATATATGTATGTATATTTTAATCCTGTTATAAATTAATGTCTTACTTTTATTACATTCTTTTTATGTTCAAAAGAAATATTACAGCCATTTAATTCGGTAATATAACATATAGAGCAAATCAATCAAATAGCACTATAAAAAATCGGTCATAATATCCGTGTGTCGTGTCCACATAATTTTCCATTTGCCATTAGTCGAAAAAGCAATTTATTATAGCTGGCATCGCCGCGGCCCCATATATGTAACCGCCAGTGATTGGTGTTTAATAATAACCATCGCGTGGGGTAGTTTCGTGATACCATCAGCTAATATTGACAGGAAGGTAAAAACCTATAGGTATACACCTATATTAAATTAGGGTAGGTAGAGATAAGTTATAAATAAATACACCCAACAGTCACATACATAGTCCTGACACCACACTAAGATAGAATCTTGTGTCGTTGATATCAGAAACTACGAGAGACTTTTCGGTCTCACAAACACGCAGCCCGAAACAAATATTTGTGGGCCTCACAAACTTTTTTCTCGGTACGGGATCGAACCTATAGCCTCTCGTTTCACAGCCAGCGTCTAAACAACTGCGCCACGAAGCTTGTCAAGAATACAGTACATTTAATGTTATGATCCCAAAATATCTTCCCCGCTTATTTTTTTTTATACGATGCTTTGTTTGCGAATACTTTTAATTTGATATGGTACACAAAATTTTACAAATCAGTTAAAATATATTTAAATAGTATACTCGCGTGTAGGCGTATTTGGAGAGAGACAATAGCATAGATTTGTTTTGGTCGGGGTACTTTAGGACCGAAAGTTTAACTTAGTTTTAGAAATTCACTAAACAAAATATGTCATTTATTTGGTTGAAACATATTTAAAAATGTATGTCGAATTTAACGCAACAACACTGTTAAATGTGCTTAGGTGTACGTGAAATCTGAACACGATATATCACATGTAAAGCACAATACCGTCTTCGGCTGACAACATGTCGGAAGGATTTTTGCGATTTCGTGGAGTCATAGCTCAAAGTGTCGAGGGCAATATGTTGATGTCGACCTTGGCCCCAGTTCACCGCGCCTTGCTCCCTCCATTGTGGCTCGTGCCCGTGCCTCCGACGACAGCTTGATTGCCCCACCGATATTGATCACGGCTTTTTGATGAAAAATGTGGTGGGAGCCTTGAACCGAATGCCTTTACAGCAAACGATGTTCATTATGTACCTACAATGTGACATTTATGATGTGCGATAAAATTGCTTTGCAAAAAATATCTAGGTTGATTCAATGTACCTAATTGCATTAAAATGCTTTCTGAAAGTGCTTTTTTTAACTTACGTTTAGAAACTTCATAAATATTTAAACATATTTTTTGTCATCGAAGTAATAGTTACACGAGTTTTAGAAGCACTTTTCTGAGGGAATGAATCAGCATAAAAAAGTGTTTAATATGAAACATCTTGTCACGTCGCCGCCGTAAAGCTCGGCTAAAGTTGATCCCGATGTTTGCTACGGCTGGCCAATTTGTTTTAGGGCTTCCTTCACTTGGAAATTTATATATTGAAATTAGTCGAGGTTGTCTCGGCTTATTTGACGCAGTGGGGTGACTTACGCACCGGAAACTACCGCGTGTGTTTTTAGATAAGGTTTCATTGATCCGAATTCTAGTTGAATGACATTTTTTATCGAATTCGAAAAGGTTAGGGGTTTTTATATGTGCATTATCTGGGTGTTTTTCGTTTTATCTGAAATAGGTTTTACTGTAGGTTCTGAAGGAGTAATCAATTTTAAAGTATATTCATCTATTTCGGTGAATCCAAAAAAATCAAAACGATTGGACTGAAGATAAAAATTAAAAATACATTATCGTTAAATGTGGAATCTTTAGTTACAGCCTTATTAAAGAAGCCTTAGTAAAAGAATAAGACATACTATAAAGCTCATTACTTTAATTAACATCTTGAAGCATAATTATAAAACAAATAGCGTATATCGTGATGGCATTTAATTAATTCTATACAAACGTCACATACGAAGCTAATAACAATACAGACGATATTTCACGAAGAATTTTAATAAGCCATTGTTCCAATAATGTTAACTTAAGATATTTGGGAGTATAATGTGATAGCATTTGAAAGCTTTTACAATGAAACCTCTGCCATTGTAAAAGTGGGTCGAGTCGCGAACAAGTCTTGTCGATCAACACAATTTTACATATTGTACGAGAATATGAAATTATTGGGAGCACTGCAAATTTTTATGGGCGTAATTGGAACATATTAATATTGACCTTTATAAAAGTGAAGTGTGGTAAGTAACTGGTAGAGTAATGACTAAACACAATTTAAAAAAAAACTTGGTTATGTTTTAATGCAGGTAAAATATGTAGAAATGGTTACTCTCATATGTGAGAGGCTGCTTGGGTAGGTACTGCCGCAATGTCTATTTCTCCCGCCCAACAGTGTATATATGCAATGTTGTGTTTCGGATTGAAGGATATTGTAGCCAGGGTACTACAGGACGTATTGAGACGTAACATCTTATATCTGTGACCGACCCGGCACACGTTGCGGCGGCGTCGTGTGCCGGGTCGGTCACTTCCCTATAACACGGTTGAGGAGACCGATGGCTGGCACATGGGTCATACTCGTGAACGGGTGCTGCTTGTGTAGACTGGTCTACTCAATTTGCTTATAATGATAATATTAAATTACTTTTTTTTTATTGCCTTTCATTGCTTTTGCTGAACAGTGTATACCGATTCCGCGGTCAGGGCGACCACACTTAACTCAGCCGTACAATATAATTATTATTATGAATAATTTATGAACTGCTCTGAATTTCAACTCCTGTATGATCACTGTATTGTAAACTTATTTTGAAAAGAGCAATGCTAGAGTTTCTTGCCCGTTCTTCTCTGGCGAAAACAGCCTTGTGAACTGGGTGGTAGTGGAAAAAAAAAGTGACTGAATCTAAATAGTGTATGACATTTTATGGATTCAATAAATATTTTCATTTTCATCTCAGTATGGCAAGCGCAGTGGAATTATCTAATTAACCTATGAGTTACGATACAAACATTAATTCTATGGTTACGCCGAAAAATGAATTTAGTCCTATAATGGCTGGTATTATAACTTAAAACTGAGAAACGTTTTGATTCAAGTTATTAACTTCTAGGCCTGTTTTGTTTTTGTAATATATTTAGGTAGTATAAATTATGTTGACAAAATACACTTATTCATAATATTAGCGTTACCTATTTCATATAAGACAAAACTTCGAGAAAAAGGAACTTACATAAATCCAATGTTTTAATATAATAAAAGTTACACGTTGAAGCATAAAAATCGCATATTGATTTGTCACATATCGGTAGGGCGGTAGTGGCGCCCACCGCGGTATACGAATATTTCTTTATATTTATATGCCACTAAACCGCCCGTGTTTGGTTATTGGGCGTGAACTATGCCGGATACTTTCCGTATGGGAAATGCGCAATGTGAGCACGGGATCGGGTAGGGATTTCTTATTTTTCAAAAAAATAAAAATAGCTTATAATGTGGGTAGAGATTTTCTTGTTTTGGTTGCTAGGCACGTCAAAAGTGTACTATTTTGGCTTCGTTATTTCTGTCACTTCGTGGTATTGGTGGAAATAATGTAAGGGTGATAATGGAAGAATTTAATGAATTATGATTTCTGTTGCTACATGAATATGTGGTGACGGTGCGGGCTGGTCCACGTCAAGTAATATGGGTATGTTTTGATCTTGTCCTAATTAGTATAACGTTCTCGTTTGATGAAGTGATGAAGAGTTAATTTGTTCATCGTAACAATAGTTTAAAATAATCAGTATTCGGTAGTTCTTAAGGTTAATAATCACAATATTCTATTCTATTAAAGATAATAAGATATAAATATCTTTTGCTTGTTCGTGATTCTATGAGTTGTATGGCAAAAGCAAATATTTTTGCGACTAAAAAATCAATCAAAAGTTTGCAAAGTTAACCTTAACCTTGTTGAAAGATTACCTTACTTGCGGTTACAATGCAGACAATCGAATCGAAAACTGATGGGCGCTGACGCCAAACATACATACACATATATATGTATATGCACAAATATACATATGTACGTTTGGCGTCTGATTATATTTTTATGTTGTTTTTTTTTTACATCTTATTATACTACCATGTCCTTTAGTGATATTTATATTTCTTCTGAAAGCACATTTGATATTGTTATTTATTTATTTCATATTCTTGTAGACTCTTCAATTGTTTATTTTAACGATAATTATTCGCATTAAATTTATTAAAATCGAAGTGCAGTATCGTGTAAAAGTATCTCGAACCTAGGACCTCAGTATTTGCCGTTCAGTCTGGTCTGATATTGCTCTATTACATATAGAACACTTACTAAAATACCACAAAGAAAACCATAATTTAGTGGAACGGGTTTAGTTCCTTAATTCAGTATATCTATTGGATTTGAGTCGACCAGGCAGGTCTGTTTGTGTAGGAGCTGATCTCAAGTTTGCTTAGATCGCTGCCGATGAATCCGTTCATCTCGCTTTACGAGATAAACTTTCAATATTAGCTTCGCAACTCATATTAGAGCTCAAACCGATTCACTTCTAACTGTTGGAAATGAATGCACGGTTTATCTTTGCATTGGAATTGTGTTACAATGTAAAGGTGATTTTGGGGCAACATTGGTCTGTGTTCGAATCGACGTCACAACATCTTTTTTCATGGTGTATAGTCAAATGTAAATACATATGAGTTGACAAACAAGCTCAGCCATTCTCTATGCTTAGCTGCTAATAGCGATACAAGCAGATGTTGTTTAATCAGCCGATTTTGAACGGTGCATTCAGTATTCATGGCTTTCAATTGCATCACATGGAACGGCTTAATTACATTTCAAACTATCTATGCGATGCACTCTATTTGAATGCACAGTATGAAGTTTGCTGTAACCTATAGAATGAAGAAGTGTCCATAGACATATAGAACAGCTCTGTAACTATGAAAAGTGACATAAATTTTTGAATGAGGAAGCGAATTTTTAGTCAGGATATCAGGGCCTCTTTCCATGACTATGACGGGTCATTTAGGCTGTAGGCACATATTGCAATCGACTGTGAAAACAAACAAATAATAGACATACCCAACAGACACATAAATTGTCCTAACTCCACACTTAGATCGAATCTTGTGTCGTGGGTCGACTTTCCAGTCTCACAAACACCCAGACTCGAAATAAATATCTCCGGATCCCACAAATATTTGTTTCGGTGCGCGAATCGAACCCGCATTCGAACATCGAAAAAGATGAAATCAAACAATAGAATAAACACATGTTCCAAAAGTAACTTTGTGTTTTGTAATCGTGGCGCATTAAACTGACCACTCGTCAGCCGGTGCTGGGCCGTTTAGATAAAGTACTAGAATGCAGTCGCATTCTAGTACTAGTACCTATTCTAGTATTTCACGTCAATCGACATAATTATACTACTTTACTAAAATGCTTGATACTTAAAATGATTTTAAGAAGCAACAAGCTTGTTGGCGACAATGTGTTGGTATGTATACACAGAAAACATAAGAAATGGAAAGTCTTGTTTCTTCCTGGCGAGTGGACAAATTCATTCACTGTATTCCCTTTGTGTGCGGAAGTAGATGCGTCCATTAAACATTCACGGAGAGGTTCTTTGTGCCAGTTATGGACAGTTGTTTTGATGGTAACAGTTTCTCGTTGTGCAGTGTAATGCAGGCACGATGATGTTGTCACCGGGAAGACAATGTAGTGTCCCAGTTTCCTGCAGCTGAGACAGTTTACATACGCGAGCTCTGTTAAAAAATAACTAGTATTCTCTCTTGATTGGTATAGTAATTTTAGATCGACTATATAGTTTTGATGAGTATAACGTTTTCTATAATTAAAGTAAATCGCGCGGGTGCAATTTTATCATGTAATTAATTAATTACATTTTTCTGTATCAGCCCATATACGTCCCACTGCAGGGCACGGGCCTACTCTACAATCGTAATCGATTGAGAGTGGTTAGGCCATATAGTCCACCACGCTGGCCTAGTGCGGGTTGGCGGACTTACATACCATAGAATTTTTTATAAATCGCTATGGTATGCAGGTTTCCTCACGATGTTTTCCTTCACCGTTTTAGTGCGTGGTGATTGACTGTCAATACACACATGGCTTCGAAAAGTCAGAGGTGTGCCCTGGGATTCGAACCCGCGACGACCGTGAACATGTTGGCAGTCGCGTCTAGTCCGTTTACCAACAGGCCATCACGCACTTCAAATACATTATTCCACCCAAAATATATAGAGGGTGCCTGTAGAAGTATATGCACGCACTGGTGACGACTAATCGAGGTTAAAGGTACTTATCAATGTTATCATAAAAGTAATTCTAAGTCAAGTACAAGTTGATGTATACTGGGTATCTCAAGACTGCTACCGATAACGAAGCCGGGTGGTAGTTTTAGTGACTACAAACACAATGCAACTAAAATTGTTGACACAAAACGCGACAATTATTTTTTATGATTTTTTAAATATCGTTATTTTTGGGTGGTAAATCCATAGTTTTTGATAAAATAATAATTTTAACTCTTTTATACCTTAGAGTGTTTATAAATAAAAGGGTATACACTATTATTTTAGAAATAAATGTATTTACCACCCAAATATGGCCATAGGAAAAATATAACAAAAATAAAATTTACGCTTTTTTTTGCAACTTTTTCTGTTGTATGGTGTGTGAAGTCGCCTAAACTACCACACGGCTTCGTTTTCGGTAGCAGTCTTGATATACCCTGTATAAATACATAAACTGGTACTGCCCCACTGCAAAGCAAAAGTCTCTTTAACCTCCATCCATTCTTTCTTATTCAGTAGGTGCTTCATTTCGCCAGCGTCTCCGATATTTGCCCCCATATTTTCTAGGCTTTATTTAAGTATACTTAAATAAATAAATAAATAAATAACACTCAACAGTCACATACATACTTACATTAATAAAATACCCTAAAATCATAAAGTTAAAATTATTTGAATTTGCCTGTGCATATTCTTCTCTGTAGGCGTCGCAATAACCCATGCCATATTATCATCAAGGATTGAACGGTTTATTCCATAAACGCATGGAATCTCGGGATTTCAACATTTTCGAAATATGGAAATGAGGCAGTTTAACGCCACCACAGCTCTATCTGGGTCATTAAAACACAGAGCCACCAAGTTTGAGCGAGTTAACGAGATAGATGTGCGTCCAAACGTAACAATCTCATTAAATACAGCTGATAATGATTTTAATCTCGAACAATAAAATGTTAAATCACGAGTCCCGCTGCTGTCGTCGTAAATTATGCTTCGCTCCATCCTTATTTCGAGTTTAACTCATTAGCCATGCCTTCAGTATCCATAATTACAAAAAGTGAAAATTAATTTTAAATATTTTATGAGGCGAGTGATTGTGTGCGGAGTGGTTCGGAAGGCTTGTGGTGCTCATGACCTTGTTCTGTGTAATTATGCCCGTTATATAAGCGACCCTAGCTGTTACAGTCGCCGCATTTGAAAAAAAACTCGGCCGAGTGCGAGAACAACTCATGCCTCGAAGATTCTGTAATTAATGACGTATTACTTGCCAGTTGCAATTGTTTTTTGTGTGAATTAGCTAGAGCAAGTCTAATTAATAACAAAATCTGAGTAGTATAATTTTATGTCTAAAAATGGTTTGACTTATGGTTTCAACCCATTTCAACCCGATTACGTGTCTTAAATACATCATATATCTCTTTGTTATATTACTTAAGCAAATGACATTGTGTTTTAATGAAAAAATACCATCAACTCCACAAAATAATCATTGTTAATACGATATCAAATTATTTCGTATCAATAATTCGTAATACATTCAATATCGTCGATTCTAACGGTTTATTAGGAACATACAAATGGACGAGCCTATTACGTCGAATCATCTCAATTAAATTACTATGGTTGGTGAGTCTGCGTACTCGCAAAGGACATTAAATTGTTTTGATATTTAGAGAATTAGCAGTTACCGTACCGTGTAACTCGACCTGGCAGATGAAATTTTACGCTACAATGAATTTTCAGAGTAATAACTCGGTGTCACAATTGTTATTCGAGATAATTTATGTATCTCTTGGTATTTATAGTGGCGCATGCCTGAATTCCCACTGCGATATGTTTTAGGAGCGTGGAATGTTTATCTATCATGTATATTTTAATGATCTCATTCATAATGTGTTAGCGGAGATTTAAAAGGTGTTATTTGCTACTAGAAGCCTGTTTATAAATGTTTTTCGTAATTATGAGGATTTACAAAGAAAACAAGCCTCTACTTGCGAAGTTACAAGCTTACGATAAATAATTATGATAAGTAGACGAAACGTTGTAGAATTATAAAATACAAATACTCTGTCATAAGTTTTATTTTATAGTTATTTATACTGCCACTGCTTCGGAACGTGTTCAGCTGAAAAAAAGAAACAACGCGGCGCGGGGCGGCGCATGAAACTCCCTCGCTGACACGAAATATCTTTTTATGTTTCTTATCTTTTTCAATTTATTTTTTCCGATTTCTTATTATGGATCTGAGAGTAATAAATGTAAAGTATTAAAAACTCGTCAGATTTCCCAGTTAGAATCACTTTTAAGGATTTTATCAGGAACAATATAAATAATCCTCAAAGAAATACAATTTGCAGGCGCTAGTCTTCATTAAGTATATATTTATTCCCGTAATCTCCTCGCAGTAGGGACTTAAATCTCGAAGTATTTTGAGGATTAATCGCCACAATCTTCTCAGCTGTACAGAAGTAGTTCTAATACTAAAACTTGCACAGAACTATGGAATGAGCCAACAGACCTTTATTATCGAAGGGTTGGTCCTTTTGTAAAGTTGTCTGTGAATAGATGCCGCAAAGCGATATTGTTTGTTAGTGATAAATTGGTAATAAAGTTCGAAGTTTACAAAGCCGAATCATCAAAGCAGGTAGTTCTGTATTCAGGTGCATATTCTGTATTCAGGTGTATCTAGAATTGGATTGGGTATTTTTTTATATAAAAAAGTTTTCTTGTTATACCATTTCAAGTTCTAGTTGTATGATTTCTGAGTACCTATAGATTTAATGCCCTAAAGAGTAGTTAGCAGGAACAAACATCATAATCAGGACTAATAATGGTACTGCGGCAGGTGAATAAGTTACAAAAAGGTTCGCTTTTCGCATCGGAATGTCTGCCTGGTCGCCTGTGACGCACAAGACGTCCATTGAGGGTTTTCAGTATCTCGGCGTAGGATTCGTTATAGATCCAATCCGTTTGCAATATCGACAAGACTGCCGGGCTGGAAGGCCGGTGGAATCGGCATATTTCTTTCGGCGTCTCTCTAGATTATCCGACGTTGGACTTGACAGCTTTGGCTTTTCCACAATATATTAATAAGTTCAGCTCTTAATCCGCATTGCTGCTGGACCAACGGTCGATTTAATTGGAGTCACGGCCGTTGTCATGTCTGTATCTGTATCTGTATCAGCCCATATACGTCCCACTACAGGGCACGGGCCTACTCTACAATCGAGAATACGATTGAGAGTGGTTAGGCCATATAGTCCACCACGCTGGCTTAGTGCGGGTTGGCGGACTTACATACCATAGAAATTCTTATGAATCCCTATGGTATGCAGGTTTCCTCACGATGTTTTCCTTCACCGTTTTAGTGCGCGGTGATTGACTATCAATACACACATGACTCCGAAAAGTCAGAGGTGTGCCCTGGGATTCGAACCCACGACCATCGTGAACATGTTGGAAGTCGCGTCTAGTCCGTTTACAAACAGGCCACCACGCACTTTTGGCCACCACGCACTTTTTTTCATTCGTTTCGTTGTCATGTCAGATTTGTTTTTTTTTTTTATAATTTTAAGCTTATTTGGTTTTAGGTTAAGACTTGATGAAACTAATTTTGACAGAGTGGATGAGCTGTCCTGGCGATGTTAGAACCAATTTTTCAGAGTAATCCCAAGTAATAGCTTTGCTGTAGAATGTTGTTCGGTCAGTGACATCACAATAACAATTGCAAACTCAGGGGGAGTTCATTTATTTCTCTAGCTTTAAAGATCGACAACGATGCCATAAATCCTCAGCTTTTTATTGTCCATTGTACGGGGCTAATTAATCTCATTACGGTAGTCGCTATTATATTCGTATGAATACAATATTATGCTTTTAATTGCCAGTCGAAAAAAACATTATTTACTTGTACTTATTATGACAATACATCCCCTTTTGCGCTGCGCAACGTCATCCTATCATATATTTAGATAATACAATTTAGAATACACTTTATTACAATACCTTCCCGTAACTTTATGAAACCATTAAATGAGTCCATATTAAAATGACTTAATAAAGAAGTGAGGAAATTAAAATCTATCCCAGTGAAAAATAACAAGGCATAACGAAGGATATGAACTCATAACAGATCCGAGATGAGTCGACTTGAGATATTAGTTGCGAGCTGCACCCGACTGTGGAAACTTTAATACCTCCTTACTTCGCCGGATACTTCGTTACCCATACCAGTTATATCGATTAAGCTATAATCACTATAACAGAGATTTCGTTTAACAAAGACATGGCTAGATGTCGATTATTGCGTATCACAATTTCTCACGGGCCATGGTAACTTTAAGTCTAAACTATACTCTTTTAAGCTTGTTGCGTCGCCTGCGTGTCCATGTTCAACACCTAATTGCGAGTATGAGCAGTCCGCGCATCATATACTTTGGGAGTGTAGTCTTTGGCATAATGAGCGTAAAACCATGCTAGATAGTATGCAAATATCATCTGGAGTTGTATACTACATGGACCTTGTAGAGACTAGAAAGAATTTCCGTGCTTTCCGGCGTTTTTGCCATACCTATTACTGGAATCAAGCATAATAGTTCACATAATAGGTCCCATTTAAATGTAATAATAATTTGATCCGTGGTGCTTCACAGCTGGCTTCTCCGGCTGTGAGTCTTTTTGCGAGGTTATTTACCTCTTCAGTTCAATGTTTTGTCACCCGCTTTGCACGGAGGGAAGTGGACAATAATTTATTTCCAACTCCTCCTAATAATTTAACTTTCTGATTAATTTCGTTGCGGGTTAAAGACAAGTTAGACATTCCCGGAGACTCGCCGAGCTTCAATGCTCGGTGTCATTACATTGCGTGCCACTGTTGATCCTGGCTCACAGGAGTTACAGTGGTGGGTGTGAGGGTGGGACAGTCTCCTATAACAGAGATTTGATGGTTCATTTTTGCGGTTTGTGTATCTGTGATATTTTTCGTTTGTTTTCAGATCCATACGTACACAAAGGAAGGCAAATAAGTGATTTTAATTGTTAAATTTACTTATACCGAACAATAGGTATGTATTTTATTAAATAAATAACACCCAACAGTCACATACATAGTCCTGACCCCACACTAAGATCGAGTCTTGTGTCGTGGGTATCAGGAACTACGATATACTTTTCGGTCTCACAAACACCCAGACCCGGAAGAAATATTTGTGGGCTGCACAAACATTTCTATCGGTGCGGGGATCGAACCCGCGGCCTCTCGTTTCACAGGCGGCGTCTAACCAACTGCGCCACGGAGGCTGTCAAATAAGTCCTCATATATTTAAAAATATTTGCAGAGAGTTTTAAAGGTAGCAAGGGGAGTTGAGTAAAATTTAATAAGCGGTTGACTGCTTTGTATAGCAAGCTTAATAAAAATTACGATTTTAAAATACTTATTCATGATATGAATCTACATAAAGCTTTTTAGTTTACAAACTTCATTTCATATGTTTTGCATGAGTTTTGGCCAAGTAATAAATGCACTTAGAAAAAGAACTTCTCGCAAAGTGTTCGCTAGAAAAGTGTTGTATGTTTCCGCTCACGATGATAAACTTTTCGTACAAATGTGTTTTAATTTTTCTTGTTGCTAATAAAGTTGGGGTATTTTATATGAAAAATAAAGTTCTTACACAATATCATTATTTTATAAAGGCTTTGTCCCTCGGTTTTACCCACATTAACCCTTATCCTTAGGAACCGTGCATTTTTTCAGTAACCCATGTCACCTTTCATCCCCTAAGATTCCTCTGTGCAATAAATCACGTCATTCCATCGTGTTAAAAAAAGACAAATTAATAGCAGAAACTGTAATTAAAAGGATTGAAGGACATTGTAGCCAGAGTAACTACTGGACATATTGAGACTTAACATCTTATGTCTCAGGATGGCGAGCGCAGTGGAACGTTGCTACTGTTTATGAGCGGTCGTATCGCTTACCATCAGGCGAACGGCTTGCTAGTCTCGTCATTAATTGCAATAAAAAAAAGAAAGGTACGGGCCTTTTCTAGTGATTGCAAGTCGACCAACACTTGTGTAAATATTCAAGACTAACGGCCAATGCCAATAATCAATCGAAAAAATTAGATTGAAGTCAATCTGGATTGTTTTCTACTTTTCGATTTGTCATTTACCATGTTGCCATAGTTTTTTCACTACTGAGATTGATTATTGGCAATATAGTATCAGAAAAAAGATTGAGCTGTCAATCTAAAACGGAAAATTTTGGATTGGGATTGTTTATTGGCAGCGGCTGTAAGTCGTTATTCGCCCGGGGCCTCATTAATACAGTCAAACGTTTATTTAGCGCCCAGCGGCGACAGTAGACTACAGACTACAGCCTCAAAGCGATATGAAAGTGAACTGTGAAGCACTGCGCTGTTAATAAGGTGACCCAGTTAGTGGCGCCGGCCTACTGACATTTGTGGACTTGCCAGAGTTGCCATAGCCCACGCGCTGTCACTGGGGTGACCATAAAATTTTTAACTTATGATAGATTTATTTGCAATCAGCTTTACAATTCATATTATAACAGATCAGTTCTACAAGTGCCCAAGAACCAAAAAATATGACAAAACGATGGTATTTCTTTTGGTATTACTCTTTTTGTATATTAGTTAAAAACATTTTATTGACGAAATATTAAATAAATATATAATAAATAACACCCAACAGCCACATACATAGTCCTGACCCCACACTAAGATCGAGTCTTGTGTCGTGGGTATCAGGAACTACGAGAGACTTTTCGGTCTCACAAACACCCAGACCCGAAAGAAATATTTGTGGGTCGCACAAACATTTCTATCGGTCCGGGATCGAACCCGCGGCCTCTCGTTACACAGGCGGCGTCTAACTGTCAGCGCCACGGAGGCTGTCAATATTAAAACTCTGATTCGTTATATCGCATTTTGACAATTTATATAAAAT
Source organism: Hyles vespertilio (assembly GCA_009982885.2). Classification (NCBI taxonomy): domain Eukaryota; kingdom Metazoa; phylum Arthropoda; class Insecta; order Lepidoptera; family Sphingidae; genus Hyles; species Hyles vespertilio. The sequence goes on along the minus strand of CM042809.1, from coordinate 16,868,998 downwards.
GAAATCCCACTACGATTAATAATTTGTTTTACTTATTCGTGACAAACCATTGAAAACTAAATTAATCAGTGAAATTAATTTAAAGTTACTACAGTTTTGACTTAAATTGACAGGTGGATACATAATTCAATTTCTAAATAAATAAACGCCATTACAACTTGAAGCCTAGTTCACGTTGTTCCGTAACACCCATTAATTATATTCAGAGTGATGAATTATCCAACTTGCTTGAAACTTTTGGTGAGCGTAGTTTCAAGCTAAGCACCCACTACGGGACTACTCGTTGCAAGCAAAAACTACATTTATATGAAAGTGAAATAATTAGAGTCCAATTAAAAGTTCTCGGTCATTTACACATGACGTCATGGCTTTCCGGTTTTTTCTGTAGTGGATGATTTGATCCGAGAGTGAATGTATAGCTTTATTTTGTTCCGCGGTTTCGCTCGTATTTTGTTCAACCCCGCGATATCACGAGAGGTGCAAGAAAGCCACATTCTCGATCATTACGTAATATTTACTTAGCATTTTGGCGACACGTTTTGCAATCTACAAAGCTATGCCGTTCAAAAGCTGGTGGGATCTTAATAAGTACAAACTTTTCAGGATGCACTTGATGTAGGTTTAGTACGTATGTTTATTTCAGTAAAGATAACTCTGATTATTTGTATTTGAATATATTAAAGTAATTTCTAGTTTTTATATTTAAAACATATTTTGTAGAATCCTACATATATATTATTTTGTTTGTAAAAATGCAATCCTATTTATAATATTTGCCCTTAATTTATGCAACGTAAAGTAACTTAAATACTAATTAAATATTTTCTTTATCAGTATTTACAAGCATGAAATGTGAAAAACAACAATTTGGTGGTTATAAGTGTAGGTATTAGAATAAGCACTCACTTCCAGGAACTAACAATAGTATATTTTATAATTTAACACTTAATACATTCACAGACAGAGTAAAATTATAACTATGCGATTCGGAGCGAGATGTGCTCGTGACGAGAGATGGCAGACTGTCCTTTTCATCCAAATAAACCGACCCTTTTATAGGACTACCCGAATGAGGATCGGTGGGGATAAATCTTACAGAAAATATATTAAAGCCATAAAATAGGGTCTATCCTTTCAACTAAAAATTAAGGTCTGCCCAAACATCTGGGCTATTGTCCAAACCGAAAGGTTTTACCCAAACATGTGTACTATTGTCTAAAAAACATAAAGAACATCGGTCACGTCCTTACATTTTGGGACCTCACAAAGAAATATATTATACACAGCTGGGATATAGTTTATTGTGTTGTATAGTGCATGAGGAGTGATGTCCAGTTACAAAAAGATTTCTGCAAAGCCGGACATTTTAGAATAATTCATATATTTGTAACTTTTTAGGTTACGATTATACTAATAAAAAATAGCACATTATAATGTCATTGTCATTGTCAAATATACCTAATGTAGGGTGGTCTTATGGTTATCAGGTACCTAGGAAGAAAAGTGAACTAAATCATAATGATGGCTTAGTTATTACTATGCTCTATAATTTCCCTTGTCATAAAACTAATTAGCCGTTGAATATGGTGTACACCATACCTGTGTTACCTTAAGGTAATGAGAGAAAATGTAGTATTTTGCTGTCATTATTTCGCAGAATTTTATCAGAATTTACTAGACTGTTTTGAGTATTTTTCGCTATTCTTCATAGTTTCGTATTTGGCCATCCACACACACTTGAAAAATCCCCCTATATGTTAGTATAGGAATATAATACGCAGTGGTCACAAAAATAAAACACAAAATAAAATAAAACACAGAAAACATTTTTTAAATGTATTATTTCACATCTTCTCTTATTACAATAGAATATAAGAACTCTGCAGGGGCAGCAACATCAAAGTCATGACATGGACACAGCAACAGTACTGTGCGACGTCCTACTACACAGTTACAACAATAGTTATTCCGTCTCTCCTTGATTTGGAAGTTTGGCATCATTGTTTTTCATCAAAACACACACACTTTTCCTGTGGGAACACCAGGATACTAAACCATATTGACTAAATGGTACATAGGATACCTTGTAGATTCATGGCTAAAAAAACTTCGATTAGTTGATAGACCCACTCACTGATTACAGAAATGAGTATAATAAGACGGGTATTGCATTGAACACAATCATTGAGGTATTACAACTGGAGCGGACACGTAGAAGAAAAATTGTGCTCATTTCAATATGACAGCGAAGTATAGATAAAGTCGGCATTGTAGCAGATGCGACACTTCAGAAATTTCTACCTACATCTATATACGCCTGATAGAGCCTATAAATTCTTATATTGAATTTAAAGTTTTATTTTATTTTCTTTATTTCGGAAAAAAACACATTATAACAATAAATATACAATTAACCAATTAATTAAATATATAAAGTTAACGGAAACTATAATTAAAATGCCAAATGTGCCACATTTTTGTATTGAAAATAAATTAGAATTTTTAAAAATATATATCCCATCATCACATACAATATCCACTATCCCTATACGAAAACTTCAATTTTTACCTATCTGTCACTACATTAATATTAGTCTATAATTTCACTCAAAAATGGCGGTTGTCAAAACGACTCCGGTAAATAATTTCTTAAATTTAATTTCGTGCTTCTTTATTTAAATGATGGTTGATTTACCTATGGAATGAAACTCCATCTTTTCTGCCTATTGTTCTGGAATGGTTTTTGCACGTTTTTAGCACTCAATATGGCATTTATGGACCAATTATATTTACACCTAATTAGGTCCGTCTTCGCTGAAACGTCAAGGACGACTGACAGCCTAACGGTACATGTACTCTTGCGAATGTTCCAAACTATTTGGTCTTGATGTCCCCTCCAGTTGTGTAACTCAATGAACACAATACACAAATTGTTGAGGAGCGCACTGTTGCTCCGAGTTCATGTTGGTAATATGGTAATACTTCACACTTTAAACCAAATCACAAAGCGTTATCGTTATACAATGGTCCGTGATTAAAGCTAAGTCACAAATATAAACAGAGAATTAATAGTAGTCGTAAATCGGAAATCAAAAGAAAGCAAAATGACAGCGCAAAGAAGAGTCATGTGTCATAGAAAATACCTACACTTTTTTTAAATTTAGTACTACCTTCAACGTTGTAGTTAAAACCTTATTTTAAAACAAGGTATGACTGATGGAACGCACTCGTATGCGTTCAATATTATTAAAAACACTTTAAGTTTTTCTTTTTTATCCGGGTTTTTTAAAATAAATTGAAATATGCATTTTGACTCTCATAAATTATGAAAATTTTTGATGTACCATTCATAACTGGTCCCGTTCATGGTCCATTTTCGCCGATGTTCTTTGTTGCAAAGGATTGCCGCCACTAAAGAACTTAACTATAATAATACAGTTTTATTGCCCCGGCATGAATGGGTCATTACAATTAGGAAACAATAGTTTAGAACAGCATCTTTTTAACTAATATTATACAATAGGGTACACAAAAATTCTTATTTTAATAAAACGCCTCGCAGATGTTTTATGGTTAAACATCTGTAGGCATATTTAAAAATGAAATGCGTGTTTAAATAATGTTCAAATTACAAATAATAAGCGTGTTATTTTAAAAGCTAAATTAAGTATTGCAACCGCTTGAAAAGCTAAATCTAAGTTGGCGTATTGCAGCCGCCACAGCACCCCCCTACCAGTGAATGACAGTTCACGAAAATCAACTTTGGAAATAGTCCGGGAAGCGGACGCGCCTTCCGGACCTTGTTCGCTGGTGTGCATCTGTTTCGCGATGTACATCTTCAGTGTCTTGAGTTGTCCGTTGCTTTGGTGCTTGATGTTCGTCGTCAGCTGAAGTGTTTTCAGGGTCAGCTAACACATAGGCTGGTTTAAGACGGTCAATGGAAATTGTAACGTCACGACCGCGGACGTTAACAACAAACGTCTTCTCCCCGCGCATGACAACCTTAAAAGGGCCCTCGTAAGGACTCTGCAAGGGCACTTTTGGACCCTCGCGGCGCACGAAGACTTGGTCAGTGGTGCTGAGGTCTTTAAAAATGAACATTCTATTCTCGCCATGCCAAGATACTGAAGTCGGTCGCAGCTCTTGGAAGTGTTGCGTAGCTGTTTCACAAAGTCCGTTGCACTGTTACTGTTGGTGATTGTCGTCTGTTGCACCAAAAACTCTCCTGCAATCCGCAGTGGCTGACCATATACCATCTCGGCGACCGTAGCCTCTAAATCTTCCTTCCAAGCAGCTCGGATGCCCAGCAGCACGGTAGGGAGAATTTCAGTCCACCGTGTATCCTGATGACATTTTATAGCCGCCTTCAGCTGACGATGAAAACGTTCCACCATACCGTTGGACGCCGGATGATAAGCCGTAGTCTTGAAATGCGTCGTGCCTGCCAGTTGATTGAGGTGCTTGAATAGGTGCGACTCAAACTGTCTACCACGGTCGGATGTGATCCTTAATGGTGTGCCAAAGCGTGAGATCCAATGGTTGTAGAACGCTTTAGCCACCGTTGTTGCTTCCTGATCTTGGAGTGGTATTGCTTCTGGCCAACGAGTAAAACGATCTATCATTGTGAGACAGTACCTGTAACCTTCAGATATAGACATTACGATTATGTCTATATGGATATGCTCAAATCTGGATGTCGGTGGAGCAAATGATCCAACTGGGGCAGATACATGTCTGGAGATCTTCGCACGTTGACAATCGATGCAGCTGCGAGGCCATTTTGTGCAATCAGAGTTTATTGACGGCCAAATATAACGCTGGGTCATAAGTTTGACCGTAGCATTGATTCCGGGATGCGAAAGTCGATGGACGGTGTTGAATGCAATTCTCCTAAACGGCGTGGTGATGAATAGTCGAACAGCTTGCGTTGATACGTCACAGATTACGGGGATGTCCGTGCCTGGAATCCGTATACGTTTCAATTGCAAAGACGTATTTTCTTTTAGCAATTTTCGAGGCTCTTCGTCGTCCGCCTGCGAGTCAGCGAGTGCCTTGAAGTCTAGAGTTGTTTCAAGCTCTTCTACGCGAGACAATGCATCAGCGACAGGGTTATCTGGGCAATGTGACGAATATCCGTTGAAAACTGGCTGATGAAATCTAAGTGTCGAAATTGGCGTGGTGAGCATTGGTCTGTTTTCTTCCGAAATGCGAAGGTAATGGACTTATGATCAGTATAAATAGTGAACTTTCTCGCTTCTATCATATGTCTGAAGTGTTTAACAGCAAGATATATAGCTAAGAGTTCGCGGTCATAAACTGCATATTTCTGCTCGGTGGGGCTCAATTTCTTCGAGAAGAAGCCCAGTGGTTGCCAATGATTATCCACAAACTGCTGCAGCGCTGCGCCGACGGCGTAGTCCGATGCATCACACATTAATGCTAACTGTGCATCGGGCTGAGGATGAGCAAGCAAGGTAGCTTCCGCGAGACTCTCCTTGCACGCGTCGAAAGCCTTTGTAGTAGCTGGTGTCCAGGGCACAGGAGCATTTCCTTTAAGGTTACCCTGGAGTAGGTCGTTAAGCGGTGCTTGAGTTGCGGCTGCACCTGGTATGAACCTGCGGTAGAAATTAATCATACCGAGAAATCCACGTAGCTTTTTGACTGTATCTGGTAATTTAAACCGTTGTATATCGACAACTCTGTCTGGAAATGGTCGAGTACCAGTTGTAGTTACCATATATCCCAGGAAACGAACTTATTTCTGACCAAAGATACACTGGCTGGGGTTGATGACGACGCCATATTTCTTAAGACGATTAAAAACAACTTTCAAATGCTTGAGGTGCTCTTCATGTGATGATGATGCAATTAAAATATCATCAATGTACACGTAACAAAAGTCCAATCCCAGTAGTACTTCGTCCATGAAGCGCTGGAAGGTTTGGGCTGCGTTACGTAATCCAAAAGTCATGTACATAAATTCGAAGAGTGAGAGAGTGGAGTAATGATGGCTGTCTTAGGTATGTCTTCCTCTGCGACTGGTATTTGATGGAATGCTCTTACTAAGTCAAGAGTGGAGAAAATGTTCTTCGCGTGCAGTCCTTGTGCAAAGTCCTGGATGTGTCGTACCGGGTATTTATCGGGTTCTGTCCGACTATTGAGTGCCCGATAATCTCCACATGGTCTCCACTCATCTCCTTTCTTGGGAACCATGTGTAGTGGAGAAGCCCATGAACTTTTTGATGGCCGACACAATCCTAGTCGTAACATCGCCTCGAATTTTCTTTTAGCGGCAGCCAACTTGTCTGGAGCAAGACGACGGGGTTTGTGCGCAACTGGTGGGCCTGGAGTCGTAATGATGTGGTGTTTTGTGCTATGGCTTACTGTTTTAGGTGCGCCATCCGGACGAATAATATCTGGGAACTCCTGCAGAAGCTCATGGTATGGTGATGAGCCATTAATGACTTTGATGCTTGGTTCCTGACACTCTGTTATCTCCGCTTTGTAGGTAAGCAGGGTGGAGGAGTCTATCAAACGTCTACATTGCAGATCTGGTAGGAGTCCATAATATGCCAAAAAATCAGCACCTTAGATTGGCTTGGAGACATCGGCTATTATGAACCTCCAAGTAAAATCTCGTCTTAGGCCAAGGTCCAACGTTAAATTAGCAATTCCATATGTAGCGATCACTGTCCCGTTGGCTGCAGAAAGCTCGTAGTTTGACTTTTTATGCGGGCCTTGGATACGATGACGAGGAAACACGCAGATGTCAGCTCCGGTGTCCACGAGGAATTGGATTTTGCTGGCTCGGCCACAGACGAATAAACGGCGTGATTTCTTAGGGCAGGAGTCGTTAGCCGTCATTAACGACTGCCCGAAGCGTTTCCCATAGCCTTGCTGCATGGTGGAACACATTTTGTTGCCTTCGTATCAAACCGCCAGTGATACCAGCATAAATCGCGTGGCCTTGGACCGCGGCTTCTGGAACGTGAGCGAGATCGTGATCTGTTCCTATCTCACACTCGCGCACGTGAAGTGGGATCGTTGATTTCTCGACGTAGCAAAGCAATCTCGTCCTTTAAACTGACGTACATCTTTTTCATGTCTTCCGATACCGATTCCTCTTTTTATTTATTATTTATTTTATTTATTTATTCTTAACTGCACATAAAGAGGACAACATTAACATATAACATAAAATAAAAAGTACAGAAGGCGGTCTTATCGCTCTAGGCGATTTCTTACAGACAACCTTTGGATGGATACGAGATAAGGAGAAGAAGAGAGGGGCAGTCTAGGAAATAAAGGAAACAAGCTCCAGTAAAATAAGAATTATAGACGAATTATTTATAATTAATATTATATATAATATATATTCATATATATATACACACATATACACATACATACATACATACATACATACACACATACATACACATATACAACTATGATTATGCATAAACACTTATAAATACTATAAATTGCCTGTAGGCTTATTTTCTATATGTAGAAACTATACTTCTCGGTCTGTAGATTTAGTGAGAGAGATAGTAGTCTTTCACCATTTTTTTAAACGATACCAGTGTTTGAGCCTGCCTTACTATAGTTGGTAACTCGTTCCACAGTCGTACAGCTTGGACTGCAAACGACTTATCTGTGAAAGTTGTAGTGTGCAACGGCATTCTCAGTTTCAGATTCTCCGATGACCTCAAGGACTTAGAATGAGATTTATGAAGAAATACAAAACGTTCTTTGAGATATGAAGGGGTGAGAGGATTAAATAAGATATTGTACAGAAGAGATAGAATATGAGCATTCCGACGAAGTCGTATGGGCAACCACTTGAGCTTAGCTCGAAACTCAGAAACGTGATCATATTTGCGTATACCAAATATAAATCTAATACAGAAATTTTGAATACGCTCAAGTTTATTAAGTTGGTCCTCGGTGAGATCGAGATAGCTGACATCGGCATAATCAAGGATGGGGAGTAGGAGAGTTTGTGCAAGGGAAATCTTCGTGGTAATGGGTAGAAAATTTTGTAACCTTCGCAAGGACCCAGCGGAGGCGAAAACCTTACGGCTTAGCTCCCGAATCTGCGGACCCCAGGTGAAAGACTTGTCTATGTATAGGCCAAGGTTTTTTACGGTATCGCTATATGGGACAGTAACACCGTCACAGTAAACGGATGGAAGTTGGGTCCAATCAAGTCTCGATATCATCCTGGGGCTACCGACAACAATCACTTGAGTTTTCGACGGATTCACCTTCAGTCCATAGGATTTACTCCAAGTACATATATGTTGGATATCATCGTTAATAGTTCGAATCGCATCGACCATCTTGTCCACCGGTGCCCGTGTATAAATTTGCAGATCGTCAGCGTAGAGGTGGTAGGAGGAGCGAAGATTATTAGTGATGGAATTAATAAAAACAGCGAAGAGTAATGGAGATAACACGCCACCCTGAGGGACACCAGCAGTTACAGAGCACCAGGAAGAAAAGCATTCCTCAAAACAGATGCGTTGCTGGCGACCATACAGGTAACTACGAAACCAATCAATTGCCGTTGGAGATATGTTAAGAGAGCACATTACAGCAAGTAATACATCAAAGTCGACAGTGTTGAAGGCATTACTGAAGTCCAGCAATGCTAGGACAGTCAGCTTGCCTTCCTCCATACCCGACCTGATGCCATCCGTAATATGAGTCAAAGTAGTAGTCGTGCTATGCCCAGGACGAAACCCCGATTGGAGAGGATTTAGGAGATTTTGCTTGGAGAGGAAAAAGTTTAACTGAGTATGGATGAGACGTTCAAGGACTTTGGAGAGGAAAGGAAGAATTGAGATAGGACGAAAGTCAGTAAAATTGGATGCATTGGATTTTTTAGGAGTAGGTCTTTTTTGGTGGAAGTAGGACAAATTCCGGCCTCTGCAATAGCTGAACGCATTGGCAAGTATTCTAATGCTGCATCTGCAATTTCCGCAGCTATCTCCAACGGTTGGTCCTTAATAGTTGCTAGGATGGGCTGTAAGACCGTTGGCAATCGTCCTTGCCAAAGTGTACGGACAGTAGATTCCGACATATTCTCACCAGCTAGGTTTCGTAGACGTCGAAGAAACTGTGACGGCTTATCATCTCCCAGGTCCTCGCGTTCCAGCAGCTGACGTGTTCGCTGAAACTCCGATGTACCACAACGTTTTATCAAAATCGCCTTGAACGTTGTATACGGAGCGTCTTCAGGCGGGCTTAAAATGACATCACGCATTGTGTCTATGATGTTAGTTGGTATCTTCTGTATTATAAGTGCGTATTTTGATTTCTCCGAGTTTATGCAGGCGGCAGCAAACGCAGCTTCTACCATGGCGAACCAAACTTCTAAATCATTCGATTTGCACTCTGGTGTATGTGGAGAACACGATGCAACCTCCGGGACAGATTGTTCGCTAACGCTTCCGGCGTTCATTATACTGCTCACTTTCTCTATGTTTTACTCAAAAACAATGTCTCTTCCACGAAAAACTCGCGTACTACAATTAAACTTTAATACACTACACTCAAATCATTCTTTTTGATTCGGGGTCACCACTTTGGTGGTTATAAGTGTAGGTATTAGATTAAGCACTCACTTCCAGGAACTAACAATAGTATATTTTATAATTTAACACTTAATACATTCACAGACAGAGTAAAATTATAACTATGCGATTCGGAGCGAGATGTGACGTGAGATGGCAGACTGTCCTTTTCATCCAAATAAACCGACCCTTTTATAGGACTACCCGAATGAGGATCGGTGGGGATAAATCTTACAGAAAATATATTTAAGCCATAAAATAGGGTCTATCTATATATATAACTAAAAATTATGGTCTGCCCAAACATCTGGGCTATTGTCCAAACCGAAAGGTTTTACCCAAACATGTGTACTATTGTCTAAAAAACATAAATTTGTTGCAAAGGATTGCCGCAACTAAAGAACTTAACTATAATAATACAGTTTTATTGCCCCGGCATGAACGGGCCATTACAATTAGGAAACAAGCATTTAGAACAGCATCTTTTTAACTAATATTATACAATAGGGTACACAAAAATTCTTATTTTAATAAAACGCCTCGCAGATGTTTTATGGTTAAACATCTGCAGTCATATTTAAAAATGAAATGCGTGTTTAAATAATGTTCAAATTACAAATAATATAAGCGTGTTATTTTAAAAGCTAAATATAAGTTGGCGTATTGCAACCGCTTTAAAAGCTAAATCTAAGTTGGCGTATTGCAACCGCCACAACAATATTCATTATTAAAGGCTCGAACTTTCCACTCGCCTCTGGTAAGGATGCCTGTCAATTCCGCGAGGGTGTAATTCTATAGAAACTGTAGTTCGATACGTCAAACTGTTCTTGTCAGGTTTATTCATTAATTACAAGGCATTTACTTCGGTATTATGGGGTTAAATATAAAACTCTAAAAAGAAAATAAAAGGAAAGAAGACAGTTGGTGTTGTTCAGGGAGTTACTTGCGCCGTTCTTTGTTCTAATCTATGACATTTTCACAAGCGGTAGTTTATTAACGTTTTTAAAAACCTTTTGATTGATTGTTCGATTAAAGAATATTTTAAGAATATAACCATGCATTCCATATCTGAACATAAGTAGGAGAGAGTAACAGAAGCAGTATGCGTCCAGCGATTTCCCGAGAATTTTCCTATTCTAATATTATTAGCTCGTCATAAAATAACAATATTTGATATAGAAGTGTATTTTATGGCGAGTGGGGAATCGAATATAAGTAATTAAGTGAACATCCAATGTCCATTATAGTTATATCCGTTATCACGTTCAAGAGAGATAAAGAGTCGCTTAATAGCAATCTAATTACATGTATCACTCGGTCACGTCATATTTTAATGTTTAGATTGTAATAAGTAATTGCTTAAGACTTTAAGAGCTATTAATGGAAAACAAATCAAGGACATAGTGGCAGACTTTTCAAGACTTAAGAATGATCATGAACATCCTTGCATGTCAGTTGCTGACGAAATTTAATATGCATTGTTTTTCTCCGTTCTAGGATGTTCTAAAAATCCATTGGTATTTTTTATTAACTTTTCAGGCAGACGAGTATGCGGCCCGCCTGAAGGCAAGCGGCCACCACCGCTCATGAACCTTCGCAGTGCCCGGGGTCCAGCACAACAAATTCGATGTCTACCGTATAATGGATTAAGTATATTGGAATTCAGTCAGGAATTTGTGCCCAATATAACGATAGGCTCGCCCCCTATCTCATCATCAGACGAAATATACAAGGCGAAAAATGGGTGTCCTGGCACCTCTGCCTACCCCTTCTGTGAAAAATGCGTGAGTTTATGTATGTATATTGAATTTTTAAAAATTATAATGTAATTAATTATTAACGTTGCCATCTCCATCCACATATTACAGTAAAACGGATAAGTTGATGTCGATTTAAGCGGAATAAACAAAATAAAAATAAATAAAACCACTGCTGGAGATAATTTTCCTTGAAGGACAGTGGCTTGCACCCAGCAAGTTCACGAAACTTTTGAATAGCTTCATTTAAACATTGTTTAATTAACAAATTAGTAGAAAGTTGATACACGTATGGATTATATTACTAACGATGTTTTTTTAAACAGGCTAATCGTTAACGCTTCAATTATAATTACCGTAATAGCTTATGGTTTAATAAATATACTCGTAGTACTCAGTGTCATTTGCCGACGATTAATTATAGCTACATATGTTTTCGCACTTTAATTAACCCATTTATTTACGATCGGAATAGTTTAATCATGTTTCTGAGATAATAAAGGGTATAGCCATCCAGCGACCGAAACCGAAGAAAGGGGGAAGGTTTTAGTGACTTCAGATCCAATGCAAATAAAAATTGTGAAAAAAAGGGACGATATTTTCTATCGTCGCATTTGGGTGGTAAATGCATAGTTTTTCCTACAATAATGTAAACTCTTTTATTTTTATTTTTAATTGTACGAAAGGATTTAAATTATTTAGGGTTTTAATTTTAGCACAAACATTACGATATTTAAAAAAAAACATACAACAATCGGCCTGGCTTCGTTTTCAGTCGCAGTCTCGATTTAGCCGGCATGAGTTTAATTGCTGAGACTGAGTATCTATTAGAATACTCGATTAGACCCCTATCTAATATCCTGGGGTATTGGGAGTAAAATAGAGTATAAAAGATACAATTCAAATCAGCTAGTGTAATATATAAAAAAGTTGAATTCTTAAATGACATTATTTGGTTTCGTTGGGACGAAACACCATGTAAGACAATGAACTAGAAGTTGACGTCAATTTCTCCTACTTTGTCTACAAAACAATATATAATATGTTAACATTCTCATGATTTACATCAATAAAAATATTTTTGAGCAAGAACTTGTCGTGTGAAGTAATGTTTCAGTATACATTTTTATACCCAGACATTATTATTTTTACGATCAAAAATCAATACGATTTTTATGACATTGTTATGGAAGTAGTAAACAGACCTTGTCACGTTACGATGCTTACGCATTCTATCGATTAGAATTTGACAAAATACGGATAGAAACGTGCCGTACGTATTTAGCTTTTGCAGTGCGTTCAATCTGAAATTGACAAAACAAGAAGGGCGCTTGCACATTCGAGATTTTAGCTTTCCATCCATCAAGGTAGTGTGTTACATGCAAATTTTCTCTATTTTTTTCATTGATTGCTGTACATTTTTTAAAGGACTATATTGCAATATAATCACTGTTGATAATGGTTTATTAGATTTACGCGTAAGTTATTTATTGAAATAAAATTGAAGTTAAATAATATAATAATTAAACCAAGTGCGCTATAAAATACATAAAAAATAGTTTTATTTCAATAATCTATTTCCAGTTGAATTTAGAAATATTCTCCCTATCAGAGTTAAATTATAATTTATTACGCAATATTTCAACTAAATAGCGCTACAGCTACTTACGAACAGATATTCTCTCCGATACATATCGTAGGAAGTGCGTAAGCGCATTTACTACGACCAATCTGTTTGCACTATACGTAATAAAATCTAAGATGATGTTTATAAAGATATCGCAATATTCAATACATATGCAGTTCTACAACTACTTTACGTGTTGCGTCAGATTCAAATGAGACGTTTCCAAGCCTCAGGTAGTCTGACCCAATTTGGCACAGTTTTCGCGAGATTTTGCATGAAAAATAAGTTCTCACATTTTCTCAGCTCTGCCGGGCTCAGACAATACCCGTCAATTTAAGAACACGTGCTTTGAGACTTGAGTGAGCGAGTAGATGACAAATTCTTGTTTTATAACGTTTTGGTGTAGAATCGTGTTTTACAATGATTCATTAGGATCTTCTATCTGGATGAGAAGTTTTGTTAGAAGCATAAAATAGGAAAGTATTAAAGCTCTTCAAACTTCAGTGGATTTTTTACGTGGACTATTTTATAATGAAACGTTAAAAATTATACAAAAATGTAATTTTTTACTATGATAAATATACAACACAATTTTATCGATCAAGTTTAATTCGTGTTAAGCAAATCAATAAATAGCTTAATAATATTTTTAAATAGGCATGAACGGTATAATTTGGACCGCCAATTATCAATATATAGTAACGATATTGCTGCGAAACTCATCGAATATTCAACATAATAGATAATCCACTTAGTGCGTTAGATACGCCATTTAGCCAACCATTCAACATAAACCACGTCAAGGCTGGCCACGAATTAATATAGTATCAATGCAAACTCAATCCAAAACTTGCAACAGCATTAGACTAGTTAGGATATCGTATTGTTAGATTAGAGGGCATTATTCGATCCTGGGGCACCAATATTTACTTCAAAGATGCGTGCATTTATGTATAATTTAATTTAACGAAGGGAAACTTCACAACAAATTCAGAGGTAATACTATCAGTACCAACCTATACCAAGAAAAAATATTTTGCAACATAGACAAAAAGTTATGTTATGTAGACCCTGTGTAAGAATGGGATTTGTCAAGTACAAGACACAGTCTCAAATATTATCAAAAAGAGTTATTTTTTACGACTACACTGCACATCACAACAATATATTTCTAGATAAGGTATTCAAGGTTGTACCACGAATTATCTCTCTTTATTCTACATACTCAATTGCTTTTCACGGAAACTGAATCCCGGATGGCCGACATTGATCGTGACCTAGGTGTTCAGCTTTAAACGTCGACTAAACTTGTTAGAGTGCTCGTCTAGACTGGATATAAATACGCGTTACTTTTGAGCGCTACCTAAATTTAAAGGGGAACATCGTCGGGTGGAAATGGAGCGCCATTTCTTGAGTGTGGCTCAAGGAGTGTTTGCCTACGTATAATTTAACTAGGTGTACGAGATTGACACATCACAGCGTGGTGGACTATATGGCCTAACCACTCTCAATCGTACTGTCGATTGTAGAGTAGGCCCGTGCCCTGCAGTGGGACGTATATGGGCCGATACAGTACAATACAATACGAGATTGAGTTTGTATTTGAAACTGTGAATTCAAATTAATTAATTTGATAGCTATCATCAGGGCCATCTTTACCTATGATGGGGCCCTGGGCACACAAGAATTTGGGGCCCTTTTGAAAAATAAAGAAAAAAATTAATCTAACATTTATCTACTATGATCATTTCATATCGAAGTTATGTATCAATCTTGTCGGAATTGTCCCTCTCAAAGGGATTTAATGTAAGAAACTGTGTATGATGTCTCTAGACCTTTCTAGGTTACCTTATTACACAGGCTAACTAAAATGTTTTTATTAGTGAGTACTGATTACTACTAAAATGGTTAATAAGTTTTTTTCTAAAACGATGTATTATATATGTATGTTTTTTTTTAATTTATATGGTATTAATCCTTATCAAAATAATTTCGTTTTTAATCTACTTAAAAAAAAAGAGATTATGTATTCTATGTGTATGTATGTAATTTTGTCAGAGATGCACAGTTTTTGGATATGTTAGTCTATGCCAGCGCCTGAACACGAATTTCAAATTAAAAATGTATGCATGAAAATATGGAGGAATCGTACTACTACAAAGGCTACTAAAGATCAAGCTTGTCCGAGCACTTTCTCGTATTTCTGTACGCCGCTGAAACATGGACGTTACGGGAGAAGAAAAATGTAGATTCCCTAGAGATGAGGTGTTGAAATGCTTGGAATATCAGGTCGGAATTCCACACAAACGTTTCAAGAACTCGGCATCAAGTAGCGTCTTTCCGAGATAGTACGGCCCCGTATACTTCGAATATTCGGTCATGTCTTACGACGAATTAACGACTCCATAGTACGTCTTATGGTTAATAGGGCAGAGTAGACTGAAATAGACCTCGTGGTAGGACACCATACACATACATTTATATACATTATACATACGTACAGCGGCACAGATATTATGGCGGATATTATAAGGATAGCCTTGTCAGGCCTCAAAACTTCCAGGTCTGATTCAAACTCAATTTCCTAAAAACGCGGTGAATACAATACCTTTTTTTAATTGATATCTACGGGGAGATCATAAGGTGCAAGTCGGGGTCTCCAGCCTTCCAATCTGGCGCACGGGGACAATTATTGTCCGTACCTACCGCATAGATATTGCAGCCCGGCTGGATCCCTGAAAAAATCTAAGAAGATTTTTTGCCGGCATACCGACTGAATCTCATGGTGACCATCGCAGGTATTACGGACGATAGGCGATGCGGATGAGCGAGTAGCACCTAGTTGACTCGCCGTGCCACCCGGCACACTTCCTAATATGGCTCCTCACAACCTAGGTAGGCGTAGATTTTCTCTGCAACGGACGCCCTAACCGTGGGCGTCCGCTATGAAGCCACGAGTTCTGCCGCCCATCTTAGAGTTGGCCAGTGACCCCAATGACCCCTATTAATCGCCTTTTACGACACGCAAAGCAAACCGTGGAGGAATTTTGCCGCCCCTTGACCACTGGGTGCGTGAAAACAATAAATAACCAATTTAAATAAAAACAAAAAACAATATTATTAACAAGGAACTCTAAAGACTAAAATCAATGTTAATAGGTGTTTTTTCACATTTAAGCAAGATTTTTTTATAATGTATCACTATTGGAATATTTTATAATACCCAAGTATAGATATTTAATAAAGTGTTTATTATTAAATTTTCAACGTGGAGACGTGGGAACATATTACTGAAATATTTTAACTATTCTTAATTTTCAAACCCCATTTTTTCTGTGTATAAAGCAAAACAAAAAAAATTGGCCCAGATTTGCCGCCCCTTAAAATCTGCCGCCCTAGGCTACAGCCTACTCAGCCTACTAGTAAATTCGCCACTGCCTGTACCACATAAAAGACGTTCGTTCTTCGTTCGGTTAATTAACTAAAACTAACTAGTAAACACAAATTGGGTATTTGAAACTAAACGTAATTGTAATTCACGCACGGCGAAAAAAAAAGTGTAAGTGGTGTTACGTTATTAATGAGTTTTGTAGTTGTCTCCCAAGATTCAATTTGCCGCCCCCTGAACTTGCCGCCCGGGGCACAGACCCCGGCTTGTCCCCCCCTAGATCCGGGCCTGGCTACTGGATTACATGCCGCGAGTGGCAATGAGGTGGGACAGTCACATACATAGTCCTGACCTCACACTAAGATCGAGTCTTGTGTCGTGGGTATCAGAAACTACGAGAGACTTTTCGGTGTCACAAACACCCAGACCCGAAAGAAATATTTGTGGGCCGCCCAAACATTTCTCTCGGTGCGGGGATCGAACCCGCGGCCTCTCGTTTCACAGGCGTCGTAACGTCTAACCGACTGCGCCACGGAGGCTGTCAAACGTTTTGATATAAATAATATGTTGCTGATTTGGGACTGGATTCATCATTCAAAAGGATCTGCACACGGGCGGAGCCAGTTGGGTCCAAGTATAGAAATAAATAGTTATTGACATTAACTTATACATAAATATATCTCCTCTAAAATATTGGTACCGTGGTAATTATTTTCACAAATTTTAAAATTAATTTACATAGTTATTAACTTGTCTTACTGGCTATTTTTGAACTGATCATCGGAAATCTAGTTTACATTTGATCGAACTCCATAGATTATATTTTTAAACATCACACAACAGCATATAATCTCAACATACATGTTGAATATTTAAAGAATAAAGATTTTTCACTTCCAAAATCCAAACCACAGCAAACCCAATTGGTAATTAAGTGGTAATTGAGAAAATATGGATTAAACGATTGTGAAGCAGTACCTACATCTAGTTTACAGAAACCACGCTTTACAGACGTAAAACATAGTAAGTAGTATCTTAGGAATTATTCCGATTTTTTCATATTGAACTGTTTTTTTAAAGTGTAACTAATGTCTGTCAGTAGCGTAGGTAACTCTATACTATCTGAGGTCCGTGGCAAAATCATCGGATGGGGCCCTCCCTTACTATAAAAAACTTAACTTTATAAATTCTATGAATAATCCAAGAATTGGTACGCAATCCAGCGAATTGTTGATTCTATTTTACTAATTTTATAAATCAATGTTACATTCATTCTCTGCTTACGGCATGTCGGGCCGAGGACCCCGTCAGGCCTGAGGCCTTTCAAGCTCGGGGCCCCCTTGGACCGGGGGCTCCATACCTTGGTGTTAAACAAATGTTTTTATGATGCATACATACTGTGACAGAGAACACATTTATAGCATTTCACTATTAGTTTGGAAGGATCTCTTTTAGGATGTGGAATTATATTATCACTAATCTACTGAAATAGATGATGAATACTTCTTACAAGTTCATAAATATACGTACATATTATAGGTGATAGGAGTCGTGAAACGTGTGAGTAAATGTGTGAGGAAAATTTTCGGTTTGTATTTTTTTTACACTGGCTCTTCTTCGGGGCCCCTCTAAGGATGGGGGCCCTGGGCACGGGCCCCGTGTGCCCTTAGTGTAAAGACGGTAATGGCTATCATATTGCAGATAGTAAAGAAAAGTAATAATATATAGGTGTAATACTTATGAAAGTATGTCTTTGATATGTAGGTAAGCATATTAGTATTGCACTTTTTCTAATGGTTTTGAAATTAATATTATTATATAAAGAAATGAAGCCGAAATAAAACAACATTGATGAATAAATATTATATCAATATTGCAGTTTATAAATACGTTTATATTCACTAAAATGCGAGTTTCATATTCAGGGTCTCCAAGATAGAAGAATAATCTCCTAAGTGTCAGAATAAGGAATCGTCTAGAAACAATGTGCTCATTCACGATTATAATCTTGGTAAGTGGTACTGCAAGGGCCACGAATAAATAACAAAACAACAAGACAGAAATATCCGTCTCAGAAAACAAATTATAAAGATAGATAAACACTCCAACACACCGAAAAATAAACGACAATTTCTTAACGAAAATATATTTGGACACCGCTAGTTGTTACTGAATCGTAGCTTTTAAATAATGCACGTTATTTACAACGAGACATACTTTTCTTTTGTTACGCTGTGTAGAACAAAATTAATTTATACTTCTTATCTTAAAATGAGAAGTGGTTTTAATTCTGCCTGCATTATAGGAATTCAAATGTGATGATAGATAAATATCACGCGTTAAATATAAGCTTTTATGAAAAGACAGCTAAGTATATCCGCGTAGCTACTCGTTAATTTGCTAATATTAAGAATCTTCAATAAAGATGATGAAAGCAGGTGTACAACATCATGAATTTAACTATTTTGATCTGATTATTATCTGTCGGTCAGATACGATATCCTAATAGATTAAAGAAACGACCGATGACTAATTAGTCATCCCCAAGCTTCAATCGAATTACAGCTATAATATCAGCTGTCAGAGTTAATAATTAATTCTAAAATGTAAACATGTTAAGTAAGCTATAATTTTCATTTATTTGTATTGTTATCCAGGTTTTTTGCTCAGTCTTATAACTTCATTGATAACAACTATTTTATTATCCAGTGGAAAATACATATCTTATATATTTTGTAATTGAAAAGAACTGAACTTATTTAATATAATATATACTTATAAAACACTATTTTACTACGTTTTCCTAGCGGACGTTTTAATAAATCTACTCCTTTGTCCCAGCACATTTCTGCAAATATTTTGTACTCATATTTTTTCCTATTGTGAAACGCTCTTTTTCATTTGCGGCTGTCAAAACCTTTAGGCCACAGACACAGACGACGATGGTTTTTATATTAAAGAAAATACTAAAGCCACCCAATGTTTGGTTATGAAACGGCAAATCATTTATCTTGTATGTCAGCACGTCAAGATATTTCCTTGCGAATGGTTGCTAATGGAAAAAGATATCATGAGATGAATTTGGATGCCGAAATTGGAGGCTTTTTCAACTCGCTAACAATACCTTGTATTCTTTGAAGGAATTCTATTGTTGTTATCAGAAATATGCAGGGTTACATTGTGTACATATCGTTATAGATTTTTCCATTGTTCGAGGTCATGTTTTGCTCAGTAAGTGGCCTTCCAATTTTATAGTATTGGAAGAAGCCGCGACTCTGAATACGCAAACAGAGATATTGAATCCGAATTTTATTTTGTGAATAATCGCTTGAACATTTTGTAGCTCTGGTTTGAATCAGTAGCATACAAAATCGGAAGTAGAAGTTGAGGTTTCGTTTAATCTAGTTATGTACTAACCATTTTATTTTTGTCACCTACGAATGAAATACTTTTTCCAACTGGTATGTATATTTTACTGAGATATTTCATAAATATTGTGTATAAAGAGTTTCATTAATTATTTGCAAATAATTCAATGAATAGTTTATCCGATAAGCAGTCCAGCTGGGTTCTTATAATAAGCAAAGCCCTAGTTTGATCCGTTCAACGCTGTATTGGCCATTGGGCCACACTGAGTTTTTGCTACGATTTTGCTTCTAAACATTATGTGTGTCTTGTGCCCACTTCCCAGATCTAGGACGCAGGGTGATATTTATACAAGACTACAGAAGCCCATATTCCTTGTTTTACGGGACTCCTATGTACAACTAATATGGGATTGATGTAACATTATTTGATTTATTCATCCATTTATCATTATTAACCAGGTTGCAGATACGGTTTATAAATTTCCTTTTTAGCAAAGGCCTCTGCGTGATTTCCAACGTATTGTGCATTTAATATACTATCATATTTATTTCTTACATAATATTAAGAACTTTCAGGTAGACAACAACATTCTTACACGTAAAATGATAAAAAATATTGTTCGAGGCATGGTATATTGAATAGTATTTCACAATGGAGAAAAACGAGAAGTGGTTTGCAGCAATAAATGGCTACAGCTCAGCAAATGCCTCGCGAGACAACAATGCGCTGATTCCAGCGCGGCCGGCAAACTTTTCAAGCGAACTTACTGCGCTATAATTTATGTACGTAAATACACACTTATGTATTTGAAATGCCGAAGTACTTAAGCAGGTAAGTATATAATTGTAATGAGTTTTTTAAGAGTTAAATAATTAGGTTGTATAATAATTTCTCAGATTTACGCGAATGTTACTCATTGATATTTACGGATTTTATCGCATTACCCCGGAAAGTTAAAAATCTAAAAATAAAACCAAATCCGTACATAATAGTTTTGACGTGACAACGTCTTAAATTAGGTTGCGGCTGGGAAGTCACTTATGAAAAAGTGTAACGCCCGGTAACGTTACGATGAGTCACCGAACGAGAGAGAGGCCCGCCGAATGCCTTGCGTCTCTCTCCCACTCAACTATGATCGGTCTGCCGCGCGCGCAGCACTAGAGAATTAGGCGCATTGAATCGGCGCATGCTTGTGTCTCTGTCTTTGTCTTTCTCGAACGTTCTTGGCGTTGGAAAAACAAGAAAGCGTCACAATACAAGTTCACACGTGTGGTTAAAGTATCGTCAGCTGTGTCTGTAGTGAAAATATGGAGTGCTTAGATTCGTCATTACATGTACAATGTTTTAGTAAACAAAATATATTTCTATAGTTAAAATTTGTGCAATTCTTATTTTCATTCAATTCCTTGTTCCTATTGTGCAATTTAATTATATTCATATCAATAAATATTCTACCGAGAAAAAGACGTTGTCACGTAAAATCTTCGCCCGTAAAACCGACTTTTTGTTACAATAATTATGCTGTATTCATTTCTGTCATTATGTATACTAAAACAATATGTATTTAGATATTTCAATAAATAACATAGTTTCATGAATAAGGTTGCAAGGCTTCTAGCACTTGATAATATTCATTAACAATGATAAACAAGGCTTTACACAAACATTATTTTTATTCGGCATAAAAATATAAACTTGTATTAATCTCATTATTAATTATTAGGGTGTCATAAACTGTGTATTTATATTCATAATACGAGAACTAATATTTATGATGTGCGATTAACTGGATACGGCTGATTAATGAGCTTGTCCAACGAACAATAAATAGTGGTCCGACAGAAAGAATTACATCGGCCGCCTGAGCAAATAATACGAGCAAACGATGCCTTGTTATTTATTGGTCGATTCTTATAGATTAGACTGCCGATTAATTATTTATACTACACTAAACAAAGATCTGTCAAAACACGATTATAAAGGAGTCCCATGCAATAACGATCAGGACCAGTTTATTAGTGAAGATTATTATCTACTAATTGGTAGCCAATCGGATAAAAATATATGTGTGTACTTATGTACACACTAGTGATGTAACGAATGTTAGTTTTCTCACATTCGCGAATGCGAATGCGGATGCGGATATTCATACCTAACATTCGCGAATACGAATGCGAATGCGAATGTTGATTTTCAAATTTGGCGTGCAACATTTCGGGCCAGCCATGTTTAAAACGAACATAGTCGAGCATGTCGAGCCGGCCCAATGATAAAAGAATTATAAAGGATGACGCACAAATGTAGCTATATATGTCAAGTTATAGTTATGTTAAGAATATCGACGCGGAATGTACATTTATGTATCTGTCTCATTTACACAAAGCTGACTTGTCCCTTAATGAAAGAGACAAATAATAATTCCTTTGTTTCGAATATGGCAATATTTTGTTCACTAACCACACTGGGACCGCCCATAGACCAAAATGACGCCATTTTAGTTATGCTTTCGAAACCACAGACTATTAAACCAAAAACTGCATGAAATGTCAAACTGTGGCGTTATCTGTCAATCGGAGTAAACAAATCTGCACAGTCAAAGAATTTCGGATTATTCATTGGTTAATCTCGTTTGTTAAGTTTGTTTAGTTTGCTTATTAGTTTAGTTGTTAAGTTTTTAAAATGCCTCAGTGTTGTGTTAAAGGATTCGAGTCGAGTTCAAGCAAAAAGGACCCTAACATTTCTTTTCATAGGTTAGTAACTGTTTTTACGAAATACTAACAAATATGTGCTAAATTTACATTTTGGGTTTATTTTTATCCTTACTAATATTATAAAGGTGAAAGTTTGTTTGTATGTATGTATGGATGTTTGTTACTCTTTCATGAAAAAACGGCTCAACAGATTTTGATGAAATTTGGTATAGTGATAGCTGACACCCTGGATTAACACATAGGCTACTTTTTATCCCGAAAAATGTAGTGTTCCCGTGGGATGAGTCAGGAAACCAAATATACATATTTTCTACTCTTTCAAATTCAAATTGTTGGCACGGGATGTCCTCTCCTACGGAAGGGAAATATAGTCGACGGCACGCGGGAAATATAGTTAGTAGACACGCGAAATAATATGTTCTTGATGTGGATTGGACTCAAAAACTATCTGCACCCGGGCGAAGCCGGGCCCGACAGCTAGTCATTTATAAATGTATTTGGATCTTGTTGATTAAGTTTTAGACTCTTCTAGGCGTTATTTATACAAGTAGTGTAAATAACAACCTCATTGTTTGTTTACACACAAGTTTAGAGATGAGTGGATTCGATACGAAATTATTCATATCGATATTATCATTTTTAAATATTTTGATCTTTATTTTTCAAAAAAAGAAAAAAATAGTTTATATTTAAATATATATTCAGACCGACAAACAAAGTGAAATTAAAAATATTTTTTAGATTTCCTATAAACATATAAACCAGGACAAAATGGATACAAAAAATTGGAAGCTATTGGAACCCTGCAATAAATACATTTATTTGTTCATTACATTTTGAAAAAGAAAACAGCTTTCCAACAATATTCCCGGTAAGTGAAATTGTAGTAATTATGATATTTTACCTAATAATTCTATTAATAATACAACTGTTAATCAATAACTAAAATAACCGACATAGCCCACCGGATTAGCAAGTTGAAGTGGCAATGGGCCGGGCACATAGCGCGGAGATCTGATGACCGATGGGGTCGGAAAGTACTCGAATGGAGGCCGCGTAGCGGAAAGCGCAGCGTAGGACGTCCACCAACAAGATGGTCCGACGACCTGGTAAAGGTCGCGGGACGTCGCTGGACACAGGCTGCCTCCAACAGGTCTCTGTGGAAATCATTGGGGGAGGCCTATGTTCAGCAGTGGACTTCCTTTGGCTGATGGATGGATGGATGGATGGATAATCAATAACAAAGATGACATGCAAGATAATTTGGACAATTGGTAGTCTATTGTCTAATGTTCTGGAGAACCTTTTAATGAACAGAAATAGTTTTATATTTTATTATTAATTATTATAATTGTTTATCTTAACCAACACTTTCATATTCATTGATTGAATTCTAAGTGAGACATAATGATTTTCCTCAGTCAAATAATAGCAATAAAAATCTACCTATGTTATTTTATTTTATTTGGTATGTATTAAATATCCTGATAGGTATTTTTGATTTTAGCAAAGAATGGTGCAACGTAATAATGAACGAAATGTATTAGATGCAACTGGGTGTTTGTCTCGACAGGTATAACCTTGTAACGGTTGTAACATGTAAATTAGTATTAGTTGGTCATATGTTTACATTATGGCGACTAAAAAAGTAACGATAATTGTAAAGTATAAGTATATTTTTAGGAATATCAAGAAATAATTACCTCCAACCGTCACATACATAGTCTGACCCCACACTAAGATCAAAATGTTTAATACATCATATTACTATTGTTTATGTAGCAGTTGCATTTTTATTAGTTTTGTTATTTATCATAATATTAATATTTATACATACATAAACTCACGCCTTTTTCCCAGAATGGGTAGGCAGAGGTGCAACCAGGACACCCACATTTCAGCCTCCGTGGCGCAGGCGGTAAGACGCCGTTTGTGAATCGAGAGGCCGCGGGTTCGATCCCCGCACCGAGAGAAATGTTTGTGCGGCCCACAAATATTTCTCTCGGGTCTGTGTGTTTGTGAGACCGAAAAGTCTCTCGTAGTTCCTGATACCCACGACACAAGACTCGATCTTAATGTGGGGTCAGGACTATGTATGTGACTGTTGGGTGTTATTTATTTATTTATTTATTTCGCCTTGTATGTTCCGTCCTACGATGTTGTGGGTGGCGAGCCTATCGCAATATTGGGCACAAATTCCTGACTGTGCTGATAATGAATAGAAAAATCCGATATCACTTTGCGCGACCCGGGATTCGAACTCGAGGCCTCAGCTTTGTAACCGTACCATAATACAACTACGCCACTGAGGCAGTCAATATTTATACATAAATTAAAATCTATAGTCCACATTATTCACCGCTTGTATGTTTATGTATGTATGTACCTTATGTTTTTTTTTGTTTGATTGAATTATTCGAAAAATATTTTTATTCTAGTGCTGATTTCCTGCCTTCGTTCGCGATGTCCGCTACAATTCCTTTATTCAAAATCAAAATCAAAATATTCTTTATAGTTTAAGTTCATTTCATTTGGCGATCTAGTGTTGTTACATAGTTTATTAAGTCTTTTAATTATTTTTATTTTTTTCGAGTTTCATATTTTTTTATACCGGGTATCTCAAGACCGCTACCGAAAACGAAGCCGGGTGGTAGTTTTAGTGACTACAAACACTATGCAACTAAAAATTTCGCATTTAAACGCGACAATTAATTTTTATGATTTTTTAAATATTGTCATTTTTGGGTGGTAAATCCATAGTTTTTGCTAAAATAATGATTTAAACACTCTTATACCTTAGATTATTTATAAATAAAAGGGTATACACTATTATTTTAGGAAAAAATGTATTTACCACCCAAATATGGTCATAGGAAAAAAATAACAAAAAAAAAATTGTCGCTTTTTTTTGCAACTTTTTTTTGTTGCATTGTGTCTGAAGTCGCTTATACTACCACCCGGCTTCGTTTTCGGTAGCAGTCTTGAGATACCCGGTATAAAGCAGCTGTTAAATAAATAATTGTCGAAAGAGACTGACTTCTGTTATACAGGGCTTCCTAGTTCAGGAGTCAGGGTGTTATTATGTTGTAAACATGTTGTAATGAAATAAAGATTAATTATTATTATTATTATTTATTCAAATAGTCTTTCAAAAGATCTTTTGGATTGTTCATTTCTGCTACCACTGCTTCGGAACGTGTTGTAGCTGTGAAGAAGAAGTGGCGCAAGAAACTTCGTCAGCAACACGAACTGTCTTCTTTTTTCTTTTTTTTATATCGCCATTTAAAATTACAATAGTTCATGTCACAGAACACAATAATGTCAGTTTATTTAGTTAATTGTGTTTATTTAGTTAATTGTTTAATTTATATTTTTACATTTTAATTGTTAATTTTGTGTAGATATTTTATTTCTATTTATATATTTAAGTTGTTAGTTTAGTGTACATATTTTCATTGTTGTTTGCTAAATGTCTGTTTTTTTTTAGATTTTAGTTATAATTTGGCAAAAGAAATATTGACATGGTGAAAATTGGTGCTTAAGGAAAAAAGTGTGGTATATTCGAAGTCGCAACCGAATTCTAGCTATTAATAAAGTTGTATTTTATCTCACGTGTGTATTATTTGACAAATCCAATCCAATCATCAGGTAAAACTTACCCATCAAATAAATCATAGCATGAAAAAAATATCAAAACATTGACCTATTATTATCAGATTTAATTTTTAAAGACTTGACTGTCAAGTCCTAAAATCCCCTGTTTATACTCAATTGACATATAAAGCAAAAATTAAAAATGTTATATTAATGTTAGTCGTATGCCACTGTTGATGATCGATATCGATAAAAAAATTTGGTACTAGCGTATCACTATTTTTAGGGGCGGAGCCGCCGCCATGTTTGTGAATCAAAGTCACGTGACCTTATGTTTCATCCCCTCTATTCTTTAATCATTGAGCCGGCCCGTGCTTTGACAGGTTGAATGAACAAATTTAGTCGTTAGAAATTATTTGTTTATTTTGTTTGAAGTTAATTTAGTATTACTGTATTTGTCAGATTAAAGTGGTTTATAGACATGAGTAAAGCCCATGTAAGTGAAGTTTGGACTTATTTCACAATTTGTGACAAATGTTAAATTGTAAGTTGTGTGACAAAAAATACTCTCGGGAAGGAATGACCACTAGTGCTATGCGCAATCACTTACAAGCTAAACATATTACTGATTACAACGAATTAAAAAAAAAGAGAAAATGAAAAGCAAGACGCTGCTAAGATTAATTCTTTGCCGTCTTCTTCACGACAGTGTACCAAAACTGACCTAAAACAGATATCTTTAAATGACTGCATCGAAAAAATTAAAAAATGGGATAAAAACAACGCCAAGTCTTTGTTGTTGGAGAATTTAATAGGGGAAATGATCGCACTAGAAGATTTACCGTTTAGTTTTGTTGAATGCGTCGGATTAGTAAGATTGATCAAGCAACTATGGCCCTCATATAATTTGAAAAGTCGGCAATATTTTACTTCCTTTATTTGCGAAAATTTATACAGCAAAGTGCAGTCAGAAGACTTACGAGACGTAGATATAAACAATATTATAAATAATTAAAAAATACGCTAATTATAATAGTTGTATTATTTTTCCAGAACCATCAAATTTGTATAAAATTTGATGGTTTTTATTTGTCTAATACATTCGCCTAACATTCGCTTCGTTTCTTGCGAATACGAATGCGAATGCGAATGCCAAAAAATATGCGAATATTCGCCATTCGCGGATGCGAATGCGAACATTCGTTACATCACTAGTACACACACACATATAAGAAATTATACTTATTTTTAAGATAACAGTGACATTTATCAGGAATTTTAAGTATGGCCTAACCTTCACCATATATTATTTTTAGTCACATACACCGTGTATATTTATGAACAAATGTTTATTATACAAAATATACATACCGACAATTAACCTCAAGTCTTTAAATGCACTTCGTTCGCCTAGATCACACGTCTTTCCTTAACGCTCTCGTCACGCATTCAGCAGCTATTCCCCATGTCGAGCGTGCGTATACAAGTTTTACATCGAAAGCAGGAAAGTCAATTTATTTTTTTACTGGGGTGATTATTGTATGTTATCCAAGAGGTAAAAATACGACCATAATAAAAAAATAATAACACAGAAGATAGGAATCCCTATGACATCAGTTGCAATTGCAGTGGCAGCCCATATTCAGTAGGATACGGTAAAACGGTTTGCTTTAAATCGGATATCAGCGTGTTCACACAAAACCATGTTTACAGAAACAATAGTTCTGCGTCTGCGATTGTAACAGTTGCATTATTTTAATAGCCGGCCTATAAAAAGTTACGGTCGTCAGGCACAAAGCTTGGGCCGACATAAAGAAGCATTTAATCGTTTCTGTAACATGACTTTAATTGTGACTATAAATACCGCACAATTTCTTTTGCGCGCGTCGATTTATACTTCACTCGCTGCTTTGTGTTCGGCTCGTTTAGTGAGAACAGTGACGTCAGTTTTTTTAGTGTCAGTGACAGCTGTTTTTTTGTCATTTACCACTTTCTGTGACGTAATGATATCTATTGGTAAACTTCATCTAAATTCTATAGGCATGTGGTGAGATTTGGAACTACAAATAAAATTTAAAATAAATTTATTGAACTCATTGTTTGTCATATGTTTTTTATAATATTAACAAGAATCATGAATTCTCGTAATATATTATATAAACTTGTTCAATTTAATAACATTTAAAGAGAGTAAAACTGCTCCTAATATTTTGTTAGTAACATATTCAGGCGTATAAATGTAAACGATCTATACCTAGGTGGTAGGTCTCTCGTATGTGGACCGAGGCGCTATGGTTCCACAAACTACCGCGTGGTAGGGAACCACCTAACTTCCAAATTCGAGTTAGTGAGTCTGAAGTTCAGGTGGGCCGGTACGTTAAGTATTTAGGCCTTACATTGGACGGTCGCTGGGGCTTCGAGGAGCACTTTGAGCGTCTTGTTCTCCGAATTGAGAGGGCAGCAGGTGCCATGCATAGACTACTGCCTAATCTAGGAGGGCTGGAAGAGGGGGTCCGCCGCCTCTATGCAGGAGTCGTGCGATCTATGGCCCTGTATGGTGCGCCTGTTTAGTCGAAAAGACTAAGCCTCCGTCGTTGTAGGGCGAAATTTTATCGACTACAGCGCAAGATGGCCATCAGGGTGGTACGAGGATATCGCACGATATCCTTCGAGGCGGCGACTCTCCTAGCACGATTTCCGCCGTTGGATATCCTAGCGGACATGGATGCAAACATATATGCGCGAATTCGCACCGTCCGCCAGTCGAGCCAAGACATATCAACAACACTGGCGTTCGAAGTGTCGATAAGACGACAGGAACATATAAATACATTCGCGACGTGGCACTCAAGACTTTGTGAAGAGCCTTACGTGCACAAACGCGTCGTCGAAGCTATCCTGCCAGTCTTCGAAGCCTGGATGCAACGAAGAGACGGACGACTCACTTATCGACTTACTCAGGTAATCACCGGACATGGGTGTTTTGGTGATTATCTGAAAAAGATAGGGCGTGAAACGACAGCGAACTGTCACCACTGCAATAGCGGAGACCAGGACTCAGCTGCACACACTCTCGCGGAATGTTCTGCGTGGGAAGTGGAGCGGCAGGGTCTGATCTCCCAGATTGGACGTGATCTCTCTCTGCCAGCAGTGATAAGGGTGATGCTGGAGGGAGAGTCAAAATGGAAAGCTGTGGTCGTCTTCTGTGAAGCAGTAATGCTTCATAAAGAGGCTGCGGAGCGTGATCGCGAAAGAGCCGATCCCGCTCGGAGAAGTAGATGCAACGGTGGTGGAAGAAATCGCCCTGTTTCTGCTTTACCCATTAGAAAAAAAAAAGGTCTCTCGTATGTGAGAGGCTGCTTGGGTAAGTACTACCTTATTATCTATTTCTCCTGCCAAAACGTGTATAAATACACTGTTAAGTTCCAGTTTGAAGAAATTATAGCCAGGGTAACTACTGGACGTATTGAGACTTAACACCTTATGTGTCAGGATGGCGAGCGCAGTGGAATACCAAGCATTACTTTGTAATTCATACTGTTGTTTGTTTTTGTTGGGTGGACTTTTAGTCTTTCCATTCATAGCAAAAAAAAAATAGTTCATCTGAGCCCAGACGTGGGAGTTGTATACTTTCCCATAAAGATAGACACTTGTATTTTGCTTGAGACACGGTCCATTTTAGGGGTAACGTAGTAAAGGCTCAAAATTGTATATAAACAAAGAAAACACTTGTATTTTAGCTTTTACTACATAAATGTATTATGCACTCTAGTCCATAAAATTTGCTTTATTAAATTTATCGATTCGTGTCAGTATACATAAGGAGCAGTTTTTACGAGCGAATGTCGCGTATTTTATGTTTTTTTAATGAGTTGTTTACTTCCTTGTATAAGTCAATTTTGAAAAAACTCTACTTCCTCGTGAATTTACTCGTATTAACATTTTAAACTGACACAAAACAATAACTTAATATATTGCAAGCAAATCAGGTACATGTAATACAATGGGTCGTTAAAAATTATCAGGTTATTACAACAAATGTAAGGTAAACATATTTCTTTAATTAATAGGGATGGGAAATGCAAGAATAAGTACTACTTGGTAGACCCAAAGCCTATTTTTGTTATATTTATTTCCAAAATGAAATTTGCAAATCTGCAACAAACAACAAACCATATTTTTATTTATAATATTCATATGCATTATTCCAAATGCAAAATATATAGGTATACAAAGTAGTGACGTAAATAGTTTTATTCGGGGAAATTCATCGGACGGCAGTTGTAGTCCTATAAATACATATTTCCTTCCGCAGTCGCAGCTGTCAGAAAAAATGCACTCTCTATGTTAATTCAAGAAACGGACTGCTACTTGAAAAAGTCCTTTACTCGTTCATATTTCTACGTTTTTATTCTATAAGCATCAGGTCATTGCATGTTTAAATAAATATGAAATACGCGCAATTCAAATTTCAAACGCCTATAGTATGAGAACATACATAAGTGTCAGGAATATGCATTTAAAGTATGCATGTATTATATTTAGTTTTGGAAATCGCTGTATACATATACAGGCTGATATTGACATATGATATTTAATTTAAAACACATGTTCCTTAATCTTAATCCCCCTAGGTACTATTATGCCAAATTTGAATAAAAACTGCCTGATAGATTTGTCAAAAATCGCGATTTTAGGTTTCAAGGCTTATGATAAACCCCTGTAGACACTGAGTTTTTTTTTGTTCAGATAAGTTCCTTAACCGAACTGAAGTTCATCTAAGCGGTAAAAATACTCTTATCTACATGGGAAGTCCAAAAATCGTGAAAACGAAAATCACGATTTATGACAAAAATCTTCTCACATTGCTTTCAAATTATATACAATGTCACCTGGGGTAATGAGAAACATGTGGGTCAAATTAAGCAACATGTATCAATATCACCCTGTATATGACTACAACGCAATTTATGTATGCATTATTACATTATTATAAGAGTGGTCATGGGATTCAGGAAGGACAGTTAATTGACAGCCTCCGTAGCGCAGTTGGTTAGACGCCGCCTGTGAAACGAGAGGCCGCGGGTTCGATCCCCGCACCGAGAGAAATGTTTGTGCGGCCCACAAATATTTCTTCCGGGTCTGGGTGTTTGTGAGACCGAAAAGTCTCTCGTAGTTCCTGATACCCACAACACAAGACTCGATCTTAGTGTGGGGTCAGGTCTATGTATGTGACTGTTGGGTGTATTTATTTATTTATTTAAAAACTTTCATTTTATTTAAAAACTTTCAATTTGGTACGATTTTTTTTGGAAACATTGCTGCTTCTGGACTTTTTCGGCCGGATTAATAAGCTTTGCGATCATCAGCGTTGTTTGAAAAATTATAAATATTTTTTTCATGCAAATACATATGGTAGTATTCATGAATATTGTAATTTTATTTGAATACTAAAAAACTTATAGGACGAATATGTAGTGAACCATACTTTTGGAACATATTTTAAATAAAACGACAAATATATAACTGTTCTAGCAAAAATACCTTTCTATATCTATGATTTACGCAAAAATATATACACACACATTTGAATTCCCGACGTTTCGATTACTTTACAGCTTTCGTGGTCACGGTCGTCGCTTTTTTTACAATATTTTCTGTTGCATTGTGACTGAAGTCGCTTAAACTACCACTCGGCTTCGTTTTCGGTAGCAGTCTTGATGTACCCTGTATAACTAAGCATTATTACTAACAATGCTTACTAATTATTAAATTAAAACAACAATTAAAAATATATCATCAACATATTAAGTTATTTGACGTCAACACAGAAATGTATAGTTTAATAGCGATTAGCAGCCCGTATATCCGTGTATCGAGGGAAGATCACACGTAACAAACGGCCTCGCGCTATGTACTCGCCTGTAATCAGCCTGAACCAATCTGAAGCCCACACTTTCAGGCTACCTAGCTGTAAGGTTGGATGTCCTTGAACACCAAGGTCAATCAGAAGTGGATTATTTTGTGATTTTGTTTATTATTTAAGGCTGTTGAACTGGTCCAAGGGCTCATTATCAGGTAGGTACCATGTAATGTAATGTATGAAAGTTAGAAATAAAGTGAAACAGGACAAAAGTAACCATTTTGTAGGCACGTTGTATGCCGTCAGTTCTATTGACTAAGATTTCATAATCCTTACATTAGCATGGGACAAATCGTTTCCACTTCTCGTTAATTTTAATTTTTCTTCCTCAAAAGCCTGTGATTTCAGATGTATAGTAGACCTTTTCGTTAGCAGCACCTATGTTTAATAAAAAACAAAGCTAGCCGTCTAGGCTTAATACTTTAAACACACAATATCACGCCGTGTGAGGCAAGCTTAATGATCAAAGCGGAACATCGCTTGCAAATCTAAAGTGTTGAGTTGTGGAGGGTGACACCTCGTGAGACCCCATCCGGTGTCTGCGCAAGGAGTGCGGTGTCTCGAGAGCATGCAGTCACGTACGCGCGTCCGGTGTTCACTTAATATCCAAATAGCTTTGAACATGTTTTTGAAGTATATTCCGATGCTTTATTTGGATGATTTTGAAGAGCGAGGCTATTGAATTCGGTTATAAGTATCACTTCTATACTATCAAGACGAGATTTGCATCAATTTTGATTCTTTTGGAACTACAGATAACCTGTTTGCTCGTTACCAAATCTTCGGCCAACTGTCACAAGATATTCCATTGGAAAATAAGCTTTCCCTAATGATTTCGCAGAGGCTTGTATATTATTAGATTGTCTATTTATATATCACATTGTAGGTCGCGGTTAAGGCTATAAAAGACACAGAATTGTTAATCACACGAGCGCTGTGTCGCATCAACAACGGGTATTTGGATTATGAAAATATAATGAAATATTGTACGTCCCAGCGGGTACGTAAAACAGATTTGTCATAAGTTATGTTTGTCCATCGTCACTAAGGCTCCCGTATTCATTGCTAGGACGGTTGAATTTTAAAACACCACCGTCTCGTATGTTTGGATTACAATATATTATTTTATGTCAATGTTATATTTATTTATTAAGTGGAGTTTAACAAAAAAAGTAAATTCGTTTTTTAAGTTATTTTTTTTAATAAATGAATTTTTTTTAAACAAATGTAGCCTAAGTTACTCCTTATTACATCAGCTACCTGCCAAAAAAAGTCCCGTCAAAATCGATCCAGCCGTTTCAGAGATTAGCCGGAACAAACAGACAGACAGACAAAAAAAATCTGAGGTTATTTTCGTTATAGGTATTGTGTATATAACGACATGTACTTGGACATTTTTATTTATTTTCACTTTTCAAACAGACACTTCAATTTTATTTATATGTATAGACTAGCTGTGCCCGCGACTTAACAAAAATGGAATGGTGGAATTTAACAAAAAAGTTAATTAGTTTATTTAGTTTTTTTTTTTGTTTTTGCATTTTTATTTTAATTATCAACCTTTGTAACGAAACCATACTGCGATCTAATTCTACGGTGGCGCCATATTTTAACGAGCGGCGGTAAACTCCCGTTACACATTTATTTTCAGTTTCTTGTATAAGCTTTATTGAAAAATTTCTATATACAGGGTATATCAAGACTGCTACCGAAAACGAAGCCGGGTGGTAGTTTAAGTGACTTCAGACACAATGCAACAGAAATAGTTGCAAAAAAAAGCGACAATTTTTTTTTGTTATTTTTTCCTATGGCCATATTTGGGTGGTAAATACATTTTTTTCCTAAAATAATAGTGTATACCCTTTTTTTATTAATACTTTAAGGTATAAAAGAGTTTAAATATTATTTTAGCAAAAACTATGGATTTACCACCCAAAAATGACGATATTTAAAAAATCATAAAAAATGATTGTCGCGTTTCTTTGCGAAATTTTTAGTTTCATTGTGTTTGTAATCACTAAAACTACCACCGGGCTTCGTTTTCGGTAGCAGTCTTGAGATACCCGGTATACAATGGTGGTGGCATGCGCGTGAGCTGCGCGCGGGCATTGCAAAATTACTTTATTTTTCTAAAATAAAAGAATTTTTCTAAAATAAATGTAGCCTAAGTTACTCCTTGTTATATCAGCTACCTGACAAAAAAGTCCCGTCAAAATCGGTTCAGCCATTTCAGAGATTAGCCGGAACAAACAGACAGATAGACAGACAGACAGACAAAAAAAAGACGGGTTGCACTCCGGGAGTGCCGGCAGAAGTGAAAACTTGATTATTAACGTTGAGCTTGTTTGATATTTTGGAATGGTTAGGGAATAATTTTGCACCAATGGCTTTATCAGTATAAAAGTACTATCATTTATGTGGTAGAATACAATATTCATTTATTGCGCTATCGTACACAAACATGACAATTTATATTACATTAAAAATTTAACACTTTAAAACTATTACAATTATTTTACATTAAAAAGTTTATCTCTCCGAAAAATCAACTTTCATCCATAATTTCAACGACTTTTTCACCATCATCATTACCAGAACTATCATCGCCAATCTCTAAAACTGATACGATAGGTTTATGGTAGCTGAAGTAAGACACGAACAGTTTTGATTCGAACCTATTTAAATGTCTAATAAAGACCGCATCAATAGTAGTTTTGTATTTCGTTGTGCTAAGATTGCGATCATTCGACATAGTTAAACCAAATTCATTATTTAAAAATTCAATTAATAGTTGATTTTTATCGTCTGCGAAGTTTATGTTGAAATCTCCACTCAAAATCATTGGCAATTCATCAAAGCTTTATAAACTGACAGCTAACTGACAGCTGTCTACTCTCCATCCGTCTTACGCTTTTCGTCTTACGATCAGGTCACGAGTCCTGACGCGAGTTTAAGATTTTATACCCATTACAGAAAAAGTGCTCAACGCCGCTAAAGAAGTTTTCACTTCAAAAAAATTTAAATATCATTTTCGGCACAGGTATTGTGTATATAACGATATGTAGTTGGACATTTTTTTTTTTTTCACTTTTAAAACAGACACTTCAATTTTATTTATATGTATAGATGTATAGATAATTTTTCGCAGGTTTTTTTGCATGCTTAAAATCGCTTCAACGACTTATTGTAACCAGATTATAGACTGTGAAGTGTGAACCATTATGATCTTGATGTGAAATTGTAAAAGGAGAAGAACAATCAAATTCTAATTATTGCATAACACTTAAAAGTAGACGCAACCTAATTACACCTTACTTATTTCTTTGTTCGTAATCTTCACACACATCGTTCAAATTTTGGTCTAACTTAATATTATTCTCAGGACGTGAATCGATCTTTCCCCATAGGGTGCATGACGTGTAGGCGTGGAGCCTGTTATCACATGATATCAATCACTTGCAGGCACGCACCTTCCCAAACAGGTCAATCACGCCACTCACTGTCAGTTTTCACGACAAATCGAACGGTTCGGATGTGGTTTTATCCTTACATTGTGGAATTAAAAGGATCTCTATTTTGTGGATGTAAATTACTCACAATTTGAGTCGGTTTTTTTTACTTTAAAGGACCGGCAAACAAGCATTTTCAACTCTCAGTGGTAGGTCTCTCACAACATATCTAAGCTTAACTCAATAGCTTTTCCTTAAATCACTACTTAAGTACGAAAGCTATTTAAATATAAGAATGATCCTAGCTTTTAGCTGCATTGACATCACGAGCCACGTATCTTTAGCTTTTAAAAAACTTTAAACGATCCAAAAAAATATATCCACGCCCCGGAGTGAGCGTTAAGCCGTCGTAGTTTAATGGCTGTAGTTTTAAAGTCACACAAATCCACAGGGGATATAGAATTTTGAATATTCTGAGTAAAAATTATTATTTAAATATGTGGGATAAAAAAGTCACCACAACCACTACATATTTAAAGCATGTACATGTTTGACCGTAACCCACTCACGAGAAATTCACATACATAAGTCATTAGTTTTAAAAATGCTTGAATTCCTCGCATTTTCCATATACTTGTAGTAATATGAATTTAACAGCGTTTACTTTGAAGCTCAGCACTTGTGTGCTTTATATTTGAAACGTATTAAATATGCAAAATCTGAATTTGCTTCACGTTTTATTTCAGCTTTTAAATCGGCATCAGATTTACAGTCATCCAAGCCTCAGAATTAGCATATTACCGGCGTGAAACATGTTGATAATTCCGATACCGTATTTTTATTTCCATGGTAACTTTTCTTATAACGCTATTTTACGCTTCTTTATCCGGAATAAGCGAAGTTCAAGAATCAATACGTACCCCCAGCTAGTTCCTGTAGGCAGCGCACCTACGAACTTCAGCTCAGGTGCTTGTTCGAACTATGTTATAAATATTTTGAAATAAAACTATTATTTACGGATTTTATCTCGGATTTGGTTTAATTTTTACATTTTTTTACTTCCTGACGTGACGGTTTGATTACAGTACAGATTTCGTGGTACCACGAATGCTATAAATAATATTACAAATAACTTTAATTAATTTTGGCAACACCAAGACGCATCGTGTGCAAAGAACATCGGCGAAACCACATCCGCAAATGGACTGATACCAAAGAGCCTCGACCAACATCTTCAGAGGCTCTCAATTGGTCGTTGGGTCAAGAGTCAGATCCAAAAGGCGGTGTTGTTGGACACGGCACGCATAGTGAGGAAGTTCCTCTCTTTGGATCCCTAACCGCCCATGGCTTGGGTCTTAAGCCCCGCCACCGAAGGGTCATTACTTTTTTATATTTTTATATGACATATTGATTGTTTTTATTTTTTTTATAATATGATGTATGAAAGTCTAAAAAAGAAAATCTACGAAATAAAGAGAAATAAAATTACAAATCCTTACTAATATTATAAAGGTGAAAGTTTGTATGTATGTATGGATGTTTGTTACTCTTTCATGAAAAAACGGCTCAACAGATTTTGATGAAATTTGGTATAGTGATAGCTGACACCCTGGATTAACACATAGGCTACTTTTTATCCCGAAAAATGTAGTGTTCCCGTGGGATGAGTCAGGAAACCAATTTTGATGAAATTTGGTATAGTGATAGCTGACACCCTGGATTAACACATAGGCTACTTTTTATCCCGAAAAATGTAGTGTTCCCGTGGGATGAGTCAGGAAACCAAATATACATATTTTCTACTCTTTCAAATTCAAATTGTTGGCACGGGATGTCCTCTCCTACGGAAGGGAAATATAGTCGACGGCACGCGGGAAATATAGTTAGTAGACAAGCGAAATAATATGTTCTTGATGTGGATTGGACTCAAAAACTATCTGCACCCGGGCGAAGCCGGGCCCGACAGCTAGTAAATAATATAGATGTGTATAAACGCTGTAAATAGTAGTTTTATTTCAATGTGTAATATTCGCGTAAATCTAAGAAACCATTATACGTTATATTTTTTTTATTTTTCTCTGATACTCAAGCGAATGTCGATTCCAATTTTTAACAACCGTCTCTGAATATCCCATTAAGCACTTCTCGATAAATAAGAGCAATATTTAATTTATCTCTTTATTTTCTGTTATTATCTTTTCTGCAAATGTTGTACAACTGCCTCGGTGGCACAGTTGTACTATGATATGATTGCAAGCTGAGGTCACGGGTTCGAACCCCGGGTGGGGCAAAGTGATATTGAATTTTCTATTCAGTATCAGCCCTGATTTAGAAATTTGTGCTGGATATTGTGATAAGCTCGCCCCCTATCACATATGTATGGGGACACAACAGACAAGGTGAAATGTGGGTGTCCTGGTTACACTTTTGCCTACTCTTTATGGGAAAAAGGCGTAAGTCTATACCTATACAGGGTATATCAAGACTGCTACCGAAAACGAAGCCGGGTGGTTGTTTCAGCGACTTCAGACACAATGCAATAGAAAATTTTGCAAAAAAAAAAGCGACAATTTTTTTTTGTAATTTTTTTCCTATGGCCATATTTGGGTGGTAAATACATTTTTTTCCTAAAATAATAGTGTATACCCTTTTATTTATAAATACTCTAAGGTATAAAACAGTTTAAATTATTATTTTAGCAAAAACTATGGATTTACCCCCTAAAAATTACGATATTTAAAAAATCATTAAAAATTAATGACGCGTTTCTTTGCGAAATTTTTACTTGCATTGTGTTTGTAGTCACTAAAACTACCACCCGGCTTCGTTTTCGGTAGCAGTCTTGATATACCCGGTATAATATGTATATACATGAGTTTTGTTCGAGAGACGAATAAATTACAGGACAAAGTAAATACATTTTCAATAACGCATAACATCTCACATTGGAGCGCTCGGCACGTACGCGTCATAAGGCAAAATACATCTTGGTCACACGTGTCACAGTAAAGGTAACAGAATGTTACTCTGCGGTCCATCCGTCTATCTTAGGCTTCACAAGACCCATACGTCACGCCTCCTTCAAAGGGGTAAAGGCAAACGCGGCATACATAATTACTAAAGGGTTTTTTCTGGGTCTTTTGGTGAGTTACGATCCACTTGATATCTCCTTTATAATAATAATAATAATATTTATTTCAGATAAAACATCCATACAATTAAAACAAATCAACATTTAGAACAAAACATTAATCTATAACAAAACTCATTGCACATATCTGAATGCCGGGTGATGAGTTGTCATCCAGTGGCACACTACTTTGTTGTCGAGCCTGTGCCCCACAATAGACACTATACTGTTGGAGCTACCGCGCACTCGCCGCATTAAAGATGCGATTCTTCGTCGCAATATGGCGTAAAAATCAGGTACTTGTGCTTCCGCAAACATACCAGAAGCACTACAGAATCGCGGTAGCCCCAGCATTACCCGTAACACATTATTGTATTGGATACGCAGAGCGCTGAAAGAGCTTTGTGTGTAATTGACCCATAGAGCGCACGAGTACAGTGACTCACAATAAGCCCTGAACAGTGTAATTTTGACATCTCTAGTACATCGCGCGAATCTGCGAGCCAACATGTTGCACCGAACCGCCAACGCTCTGCGTTCCCTTTCCAGGTCTACGTCATCTGTCAGCCCATCGGTAACCCAATGCCCCAAGTATTTAAAGCGTGTTACTTGAGATAGTGTTGCGCCTGCCAAGGCGATTGGAGGCACATTTTTGTAGGTTTTATTGCCTGCTTTAAATACTAACAACTCGCTTTTGGTAGAATTGTAAATGAGACCATGAGTCACCGCATATTCCTCACACATATGAATAAGTTTTCTCAGGGCGCTGATACTAGGGCTCAACAACACCATATCATCGGCATAACTGATATTGTTGACACAATGACCGTCTATAGAGCATCCGATCTTACTGGCACTGAGCTCGCATATCAGTTGGTTTATATATAGGTTGAAGAGTTTGGGAGAACTAAGTCCCCCCTGTCTCACTCCGCATTCCAACCTGTATGCGTCTGATGAAACACCATTCCATTTAACTAAGTTATTTTGGTTAGCATACCAATATTTTAGTATATTAATTATATCTCCTGGAACACTTGTATTAAGTGCCAGTTTTCTCCAAAGACAATCGTAAGAGACTAGATCAAATGCCTTTGACAGATCCAAGAAACATGCATATACAGGCGTTTTTCGTTTTGTATAGTATTGGACAGTCTCCTTGAGACAGTGGATAGCCATCTCAGTTGATAGTTGTGGCTTAAAACCAAATTGTGCGTCATGCAACACTATATGTTGATCCAACTGTTTATCAATCAGACCGTCCAACACCTTAGCTAGTAATAGTTGCCAAGGAAATAGGCCGATAGTTTCGTTTATCATTAGAATCTCCAGTTTTATTTTTAATGATTGGTACAACTATAGTTTTCATTAAGTCATTTGGAAGGTATGAGTGACCCATACACAGACTAAAAAGCATTGCTAAGACTACAGGTAAATGCTTTCCGGCATATCGCAGATGCTCTACGCTCAGACTATCATGTCCTGGTGATTTTCCTGTTTTCAAACTTTTTATTACTGTACTTATTTCCTTGGCTGTGTATCTTATTGGCATATTAATTCTAGAGCTATCAATGGAAACTGACTCATTGTATGATGGACCCAAAGGAGAGTTAACCATAAAAGAAGATTTGAACAAATTGGCAATTTCCTTATAATCACTTAGACCACTCACAGTCACAGGCAAACTCGACTTCGGATTCAGTCTGTTCGATGCTTTCCAGAAACTACTAAAGTTTTTAGTATGATGATGATTTGCTATGATGTCCATGCGTACTTTGTCTGAGTTATTTTGACACCACTTCAACTTCCTTTGAGCCTTTGTTTTTTACTACAGTGAATCATCTTTATTTGATACTGGTAAGTCTGATTTTTTATAATAAATCTTTGTATTTATATCAGACCGGATTTGGTCAAGTTGGCCCGATGTAACATAGACCAGAATTTAATTACACGATTTTTTATAATAACTTTCAAAACGTAAAATCTCAAATCCACGAAACTAATATTTTCTTTATAGGTTATTATTTATTATTTATGAGATGTAGAAATATATATCAAAACTTTTCCATACCGATTCAAAGAAAGACCTGAAAAATACATTTGATCGAAATAACACTATCTCTTGTATATAATTGGGACAGTAGATCTCTAAGTTGGTTATTTAATTTCATTTATGCGTGTACCTGACCACAGCTTATTTGAAGATCCCTAATCCGTCTGCGACCTCTGTACACTCTTGTTTGTGTACAGATATATTTTAAGTTAATTTGGTGATGTGTGCGTGGAGGCGACGCGGCGTGGGATTATGCGTGTGATGCGAAATGGAATAATCGAAACCCCAATAATATTGCTATTCGGATGATTATTTTATTAAATATGATATAGAGGTCACGCTAGATGTCTCTTTATATTCCTTTGTATGGATAAATATTTATAATTATTGAACTTATTATTATATCAAAAAGAGTTTAATAATGTTATGATTACCGAATAATACTGTTAACCATAGGATATACGTGTTGTACATAAACCTTCTCTAAATATTACAAAGTGACTTCATAGAATCAGGCTATGTCTAGGCCTTGCTGTGAGTATCAACATTGTTGTATCATGTTTTCTTTTATTAGTCATCTCAGCTAATGCCAATGCAAGCACCTAAATCGCAGGACGTATCTATTGTTTCTGAATAGATTCCAACAAAGAAGTTTATCCACTTACAGCTCTAGTCAAAAATGATCGACAGCACGCATTAAAATGAGACCAAGCACTGAACGTCGTTGAGTCTCGAGCTTGTATAGATCTTGTATCCAACGAAATTGATCAAAAAGAAAATAAACAGGAGTTGGAAACCTACTCCAGTCAAAATATTCATAGTCTGGCTCGGATTACGTTTAAATAAAACATCAGTTGGTTATGAAAGTGATGGCGGCAAACAGCGCTGAACCCGCGTTCTACACTCGTACAACTTTATCATATTTGTATGTTGTTTTGCGGTTTATTTTTTATTTTATTTTATTTATTAGGGACAAAAAACAGTTGTATGTTA
This sequence comes from Hyles vespertilio, assembly GCA_009982885.2. Taxonomy (NCBI): domain Eukaryota; kingdom Metazoa; phylum Arthropoda; class Insecta; order Lepidoptera; family Sphingidae; genus Hyles; species Hyles vespertilio. The sequence goes on along the minus strand of CM042809.1, from coordinate 16,827,426 downwards.
CAGTAACATTTTAATTTTAAACATAAATGAATATATATAAACATACAACCCACACCAATGTCCACAGATTAACAAAAATAAATATTATATAAACTAATGAAGGAAGCAAACAATACATAGCCCTATGGCATACAAAGCCATTGAACCTACGCTAATAATAACTTAATTGCAGATTTTTTTAAATTTTGGCTTGATAATGAAAATATATCTAAATCTATAAAATGTGCGTTGTATGTTTGTACAAGACGACGTATAGGTGCTCGTTCACCGGCGTTAGTACGGCACTTGACAGTGTGAAACAACCGGGGCACGCGCACCGCTCGTCGGTACACTGTCCGAGGTACTGTATAACATAACTTATTTGTAATATCGGTACAATCAAATTTATTATTGCATAGGCTGTGAAGCATCATAACACCAAGAAGTAATCGCCTAGATTCAAGACTCAGGATGTTATAACGCTTCAATAAATCCTCGTAATGTAATTTAGGATTTTTAAATTTATAATTAAGAGTTCGTAAAAATTTCTTTTGTACTAACTCTAATCTTTCGTTATACTTAGTATAATAAGGGTTCCAAATTGGGACGGCATATTCTAACTGAGGTCTAATCAAGGTTGGAGGTTTATCCTTCAAATTGTACGCACATATATTGTAATAATAAGATAAGGGAGCGGGCCTATTTTGTGAATCGTGTGGGTTTAATGAAGGCAAATGTCAGGATTAAGAATTGTAACATTTGTTTTTATTTACAAATGAGACGTTAAATCTGTTTGATATACTCGTAAAACTAAAATATGATCTATAATTCAGCGATCGTATTTATTACACTTAATAAAGAAGTATTGGTCGCCTTTTTGGTGTATATGTAGCACACTTGAGATGTGGACCGCCAAGTCTTAAACTCGACTCTCAATTCCGTAAATCAAATCTGTGAGTGTTTCGTGGAAAATATGGACAAATTGATTAATTTCTCACAGAATGTTCGACCACCTTGAATGTAATCAGCCATATCATTTAATTGCTACAAAAATTACATATGTATCTGTGTGGCTTGAATTCGTTTTCATCCTCTTCAATATATTTTTATCTAACTTCACTAAATTACGACTCACCTATACTCTGGCTGACCCAGATGCCGAGCATGTCGAGCTGCAGCAGGCGATGGTAGAGGCTCTCTCCACGCGCATGGTTCATGAACAGGTGGTAGAGGAAGGAACCGCACCAGGGCGCCAGGGCCCCGAGCAGGTGGCATAGCGACAGGAACCACGCGCCGCCGCCGCCCCACGGCAGCAACCATGGTAGAACCACCAGGATGTACAGCAGTGATACCCCTGGTAACAAATAATTAATTTTAATATCCTTCTATTCATACATAATTGAACACACGGTAGCAGCTATGGGAGCGCCGCCAGGATGGACAGCAGTAATACGCCTGGTACAATATATTTTAGTTTAATAGACCTAGTCAGGTCATAAATTCTGTCACATGTTTAATATAAAATAATTGAAACAAGTTTATTCGTTATGTAACCATTTATATACTAAAATGAACTTAACAAAACATAGATTCTTATGACACTAAAGTTTATTCAAAATGACCCCCGTGATTTTGAATACAGGCCTTCAATCTGCGCGGCCAGTTGTCTATCGCAGCACGAACGAGGTCCATGTCAATATCGGCGGCTGCCTTAATCAAGGATGTCTTGAGTGACTCCAAATTGGGATGATGCTTTAAGCACGCCTTTTCCTCCAAGTGTTGGCATATCTTGTAATCTAACGGATTCAAATCTGGACTGGAGGAGGGCCAGTCTTCGTGCCGGATGAAGTCGATTTCACGCGCCGCCAGCCAGTCTTGTGTGCTCTTCGCTCTATGAGCTGGCGCCGAATCTTGTTGGAATACCCAGTGCCTGTTATTGAACATGGTATGAGAAACAGGTTCCACAAGGTTCGTCAGAACTGTATTTTGATACACAACTGCATTCGTTTTTACACCTTTCCCACGAAAATGTACCTCTGTTAAGCCCCAATAAGAAACTCCCAACCATACCATGAACGAGGATGGAAAATGACCTCGTTGGACACGCGGAATACGGTTGCTCGCTTCTTCACTACTGTGTGCGTACACCTTATCATTTTGTTTGTTGTAGCTCTCTTCTACAGTAAAAAATTTTTCATATGAAAAAAGAATTTCCCGATATTTTTTTCCCGCGTACCGCTTCAACAAAGCGCGGCATCTCTTCAGTCTCAGGTCCATTAGACGAGCATTCAAACGATGTCCTGTTTTTCTTCGATATGCCCGAAGCCCTAAGTCTTCATTTAACACCCTTTTCACCGTGGTTTTGCTTAACAAAGAGCCAACAGTTTCTGCTTACGTTTGGGATTTCTTTGAATTCGCGCCTTCACAGCTTTTATCACTGTTGGAGTACTAACAGACCGAGGGCGACCACTTCTTGACCTGTCATTTACACTAGAGTCTTTATTATGTATTGTTTGATGGTACGATAAACGAATCTTTTGGTTATATTCAATTTTTTCAGTGTGTTAAAAATTTGAATTGGCGCGTAACCGCAACGATGCAACGCAATAACTGCAACACGGTCTTCTTTAAGCGTCCACTCCATATTTAAAAATGAGTAAAATTCTAAAACGTATACATTTTTATTTTCATGAACAATTCGAAATTCGAATTCAATAAACTCCTTTGTGGCCAGCATTCTAAAAGAAAAGTTTTTACTGTGTGACAATACTTATGACCTGACTGTATACATTAGTTGTGAGTTTTATTTCTTGGAATATATTTCGTAGAGGAGTTATAAAGTTTTACACTTCCGTAAGAGATGTGTGGGATAGAAACCGATCGGGGCAATTCATCCGCTCCAGATGCAACCCTGATGCTGACCACGATCTTCAGACATGAGGGACCGACCAGAGAGAGAGAGTTATAAATACAGCATTTTAGTAGTGACATGCCATAATTATTGAAAGTGCAAGTGTTGGTCAGAATGGTCCGGTCTAAAAGGAATTGGTTAGGTAGAGACATTCGCCGTTACTTTGAGTCCATCTTCTTTTATTATACTATATCTTGACCAGTAAATGTCTCAGCTGATAGTAAGTGATAACCATGTTCTTTCGTTTACTAATTTTGTTTTCATTATGATTAATACCTAATAGAACTGTAGATAAATAGAATCCATTTCTCGTGAGTGCATTGTATAATATTTTATAAATTATAAAAAGCGCATTTAAATGAAAAACATAACAAAACTAATTAATACGAAAAAGAAAGCCAAGTTTGTTTTGTGCCAATTAGCATTGTGTCATGACATAAATTCAAATGAGCTTGGTTCTTAATAAACTCACCCTGTACAGTGATAAATTCTTGTACATTCAATATACATACATATTTTATTACGTCTGTAATTAAATCATATCGTAACACATAATTTCGCATTTTATTGGTATTTTATAATTTATCAATATCAGTACATTTTTATTTAGTGGTTTTGAATGAGGGTTTTCGTAGAAAATCTGGGGGCGCGGCCGAGCCCCCTCCAAGTCGAGCTAAAAAGTGGCATGGCCGTAACATCCTTTTCTCGAAGCAATTCAGACCATTTTCAACCCCCTATAATTTCGTTGTGGCTAAAGCATGAAGCCTGAATTTTCAGTTACTAAGCAGGCATTGTGTAAACACGGTATATTTAAAATTTCATTCAGCATTATGTATAAATTGTACGATACATTATGTTTTCATGCGATGGCCAAGTCGATCCATTTATTTAAAACGTAAAGAATTTTTAATATTGATATGGTAATAACTAACGTAATAATTTTATATAGAAGGTCCCTTAAGGACTAAATAACTTAATCGACTTGGTATTACATGCATCTCACAACTTTTTGCGGTAGAAAACCTGAGCTGCGAGACTTGGTTTTTTTTTACAGGATGTTTTTGATTATATTTTCAAGAAACATTCAATAAAGTTGCTTTTTCCGGAAAGAAGTCCACAAAATTCCATTATAAAACCAGTAAGCACGGTATTTTGTGTTTGGTAATGACATTGGGGTACTCTCGCGAGTGTGAATTGTTCACTAAACTGGTTTGGTGTTCATTTTTAGAGATCGTTTTCCGCCCTCGTCATTCTCATTACTGTTACCTATCGTGAACGCGATAATGTGGGATTTTCCTTCCGTAAAAGGTTTTTTCTGTGTCTACTTAGTAAGGTAATATTGAGTTGTGATTCACCTGGAATTTTCAATATTGAAGGCATACTTATATTTTGACAGTTGATGTAAAATTAACATCTGTATTGTTATTAAATTCGATTTAATTGAAAAGTAATTTAAGATTTCAGAAAAAGTATATGTATACATGCATATATACATGAACTCACGCCTATATCCCAGAAGGGTAGGTAGTAGAGGTGCCAGGACACCCACATTTCGCCTTGTATGTTCCGTCCCACCATGTGATAGGTGACGAGCCTGACGCCATATCGGGCACAAATTCCTGACTCTGGGCTGATAATGAATAGAAAAATCCAATATCACTTTGCCAACCCGGGATTCGAACCCAAGACCTCAACTTTGTAACCGTACCTTAGTACAACTACGCCACCGAGGCAGTCAGCACCGAGGAAGTATATGTATAGTCTATATTATATTGTATATTTATTTATTGTCTATTCCATACGAAATAATTTTCGATGTTTTCTTTAGGAGATTTCATTGTTAACATTACAACACATTAAAAATATTTTTTATGCCATGAATAACGAGACATGAGAAACATTCATGGGAAAATTATGAAGCTGAAGTTTCCATTCGAGTTTTCAGGTAAAAAAGTAAATATTTTTTTTTTTTTTTGTTGCAGTGAATGGCGAGACGAGCATGCCGTTCCCCTGATGGTAAGCGATGCGACCGCTCATGAGCAGAAGCAAAACCAAACAACACCTTGATTTACAAAGCAATGCTTGGCATTCCACTGCGCCCGCCATCCTGAGACATAAGATGTTAGGTCTCAATATGTCCAGTAATTACTCTGGCTACAATGTCCTTCAATCCGAAACACAACAGTGCATTTAAACTGCTATTTGACGGGAGAAATAGACATTGCGGTGGTACCCACCCAGGCAGCCTGTCACATATGAGAGACCTACCACCAGTAAGTTATTTTGTCTATATCAGTGGTGTTATGTGTGATATATACATATATAACAACATTTGCCAGCGTCCGTACGATATACGTATAATTCGTTTAGCAGTGCTGCGCATCGGTCAACGCTGGACCAGGGCGCTCGTCAAAGCAATTCAATTTACAATTAGGTATTATGTTATTGTTTACAAAGACAATATGAAATGTTAACAAAACACGAGAATTGAAATGTATATATATTTTAGCTGGATTGTTTTTTTATTGAGGACAAGTTAAATAGGATTTCGGAAATCGTTGGTGTAACACGTAAATGGGGACATGATTGGTTGTAAGGCAATAACGGGTTTTTCAAAGCTTTTCTGATTCCACTCCAAACTAAATTTACAAGCAATGGTGGCTTTGTAACTAAGCTTGGAATCCTTCTATCACGAAATATACCGCATTATACTTAAAATCTCATATGTGAGAGGCTGCCTGGGTACCACCACAGTGTCTATTTCTCCCGTCAAACAGCAGTGTAGAAGCACTGTTGTGTTTCGGATTGAAGGACATTGTAGCCAGAGCAACTACTGGACATATTGAGACTTAATATCTTATGTCTCAGGATTGCGAGCGCAGTGGAACGCCAAGCATTGCTTTGTGATTCGAGGTGTTGTTTGGTTCATGAGCTGTCGTATCGCTTACCATCAGGTGAACGGCATGCTCGTTTCGCCATTCATTGGAATAAAAAAAGAATAGAAATGAGAGACCTATAAATATATCATTTCAATCAAACAACCCAAATCAGGTATAATACAAGACATCCATACTCAGACCTTTGTCTACCGTAAGTTTTTAATTTTCGCAAACAAGGGTTCGGAGGACTTGGCACAAAGCATCCAAGCCAAATTATCTCGAAACGTAAATACGGGTGAGTTGTAAATTGTTGGGGGTATAAGCCGTATTCTTTTATTTCCACCCCTCGCAGGTAATAGGGCGCCCCTGATAACGCCTCGGTGCCTACATTATCCTTAATTACACTTTTAAACTTCCACTTTTTGAGTTTACGCCCTGCTAATGAGTTTCTATAATTGTTGCTCGGTGAAATAAAATAAATTATTTATTTATTTATTTATTTATTTAATTCTTTATTGTACACAATAAAAAGGAATAACAGTTAAGAGATAATACAAAATAACAAAGTACAAATGGCGGTCTTATCGCTCTAAGGCAATTTCTACCAGACAACCATGGGATGGATATATGAGCAGGAAAAAAAGAAAAAAAAAGAAAAGGAAAAATAAATTATGTGTAGTGTTTGAGTAAAAATATGTTGTTTTTTATTGGTTATTGATATTAATGAGTTGTAGCAATAGTCTAACTGTACATCTTTTTTATTTTATTTTTTATTCGTTGTGAATTTAGTCTGGTGACATATAAATTATCTTTGCTGTTTTGAAGAAATATGTATGTTGCTGGGCTAAAAACGTTGATGACAGTTCTTTCAGTTGCACGCGAATCTTCTTTTCTTAGAACCTGTTAGTATACGAATTGAAGTAAAATGCATTGTATACGTGTTTGAAGTGACAAGAGCATGAAAATTGGGTTCCTATAATTTTCTTTCATAACCTAACAGGGGATTTCTTAGATTACATTTCTTGTAGATTCACTTTTCAAAATGGCGGCCAATATGTTCAATTCCGACCATCAAATTAAGGATATCGACCAATCGTATTTGCTAGATTTTTCTCTACTATTATACTTTCCTCTTGTCATAGCGTAATGACACATAAACTATAGCACTCTTCGATAAATGAACTATCCAAATCTAAAATATTTTTTTTCCTTAATTTGAACTAATAGTTCCTTAAATAAGAGGTAACAAACAAACTCTTCAGCTTTATATATTAGTATATATTTGTGGAATAATCCTTCCACATTCCTTACTTTACTTTCATAAGCTACCAAAATTTAATCAGTCAAAAGACATAACTATTATAAATTTATAAAGAGGACATTGTAATAATATTGTATCATCAGCAGTGTTGTATATTTGGCGACTATGTGATTTCCAGTTTTCCTCCGCCGCTACCCCTTCCGGTTTTCCCGAACAGCGAGCTTTCCTTTAATCATCTGTACGGCACCGGGTCAACGACTTAACTACCGTATTACTATGTGAGTTACTGTGTTTGTTCCTATTACTTTAACTTATACCGGGTATCTCAAGACTGCTACCGAAAACGAAGACTGGTGGTAGTTTTAGTGGCTACAAACACAATGCAATTAAAAATTTCGCATAGAAACGTAACAATCATTTTTTATGATTTTTTAAATATCGTCGTTTTTGGGTGGTAAATCCATAGTTTTTGCTAAAATAATAATTTAAACTCTTTTATACCTTAGACTATTTATAAATAAAAGGGCATACACAATTATTTTAGGAAAAAATGAATTTACCACCCAAATATGGCCATAGGAAAAAAAAATAACAAAAAAAAATTGACGCTTTTTTTTGCAACTTTTTCTGTTGCATTGTGTCTGAAGTCGCTTAAACTACCACCCGGCTTCGTTTTCGGTAGCAGTCTTGATATACCCTGTATGTGCACCGCCTAAAGTCCCACAAAATTAGGCTATTAAAGGTTTGGAAATAATGATATTATGATAAAAAATTGCCCTGTGATATTATTGTTGTTTTTGCACACTCTTGTCACCTAATTAGCATTTAGTTCATGAGCGCTACTGTTCATGAGCGGTCGTATCGCTTACAATCGACCGGCTTGCTCGTCTCGAATTCATTGTAATAAAAAAATAAATGTTAATAAAAAAGCAAATATAAAAATACAAATATTTTATTTTATTATGGTAGTGTTACTATAATAATAATAGGTTTCTATAACCAGTGCTTGTGGAATATCACCAGAAAATATATTAATTATATGGTTGGTGAAACTGAAGGAAAAAGAAAACTTTTATCTTCTGTTTATATTAAAAACGGTGCACTGTAAGCACTAAGCTGTATGAATAACAATAATCCATGTCTCAATCAATGTTACACATATTTTCTTCAAGAGTATTAATTCCCAAATATATTTATGTTGGAACAATATATTATACAATTGCTATTTATTAAATGATTTATGATTTTAAGAACAGTAATAAAAGTCAACGAGAGAATTTATTTAGAGAACAATTCACGTAGAAAACTGTTTTAGTTTGTATCTTAATGAGGAAATATTACGAACACTGAAATTGAGATAGCAAACGCTGCATTTCTAGAAATAAGTACAAAAACAAATACAACATATAATATTACATTAAATGTATTTATATCGTTTACAGCCTCCGTGGCGCAGTTGGTTAGACGCCAGCTGTGAAACGAGAGTCTACGTGTTAGATCCCAGCACCGAAACAAATATTTGTGTGAACCACAGGTATTTGTTTCGGGTCTGGATGTTTGTGAGACCGAAAAGTATCTCGTAGTTCCTGATACCCATAACACAAAACTCGATCTCAGTGGGGTCAGGTCTATGAATGCGACTCTTAGGTGTATTTATTTATTTTTATTTTATATAGATATGTAAATGAAGTACGGCCCCGCGTACCGGAATGCCGATACGGAGGTCGGAAGTTTAACTCCTGACATATCATACTTTGAACGGATGTAAAGTCAAGGCTGCGCCTGACCACAGTGCTGTATAAAAATTCCCTTTTAATTGTAGCGAATGCCTGTTAAAGTGCTTTGTGGCCTGTTGGTAAACGGTCCAGACACGGCTGCCTACATGGTCATGGTGGTTACAAGTTCAAATCCCAGAGCACACCACAAAATTTTCGCAATCATGTGAGTATTCATCAATCACCACGTACTTTAACGGTGAGGGAAAACATCTAGATCTAATTTGTAGTTATATAGGGTATGTTAAGTAAGCTAACCCTTACTAGTCCAGCGTTGTGGACTATGTTGCCTGCCCACTCTCGATTATAGAGGAGTTCATGCCCTGCTATGGTCCGACCGAATATGGTCTCATACAAAATGCCTGTTAACCAACGGGACAAGGTACCAGTCATATTTCATTTTTTATTTCTAATCTAAGATGTGGGAATCTTATGGCCGTGCTATAAAAGCTTCTGTATAAATATTCGAATTTTAAATAGCCTCATTATACCGGGTATATCAAGACTGCTACCGAAAACCAAGCCGGGTGGTAGTTTTAGTAACTATAGTTACTAAAACTTTCGCAAAGAAACGCGTCAATTTTTTCATTTTGGATGGTAAATCCATAGTTTTTGCAAAAATAATAATTTCAAGTCTTTTATACCTTAGAGTTTTATACTTTATAAATATTTTATATTTTATTTATAAATATTTTATTTATAAATAAAATATACACTATTATTTTAGGAAAAAAAAATGTATTTACAACCCAAACATGAAACTAAAACAAAAAAAAAACGTCGCTTTTATTTGCAAAATTTTCTGTTGCATTGTGTCTGAAGTCGCTTAAACTACCACCCGGCTATGTTTTCGGTAGCAGTCTTGATATACCCTGTATAATTTATTATACTTATCATTGTATTCATTTCAGTCACCTGATAGGTATAAGAAATTTAAAAACTAGTACTGTTTATAGGTAGCTTTAATAAAAAGCTATGGAAATAATTACATTATCGTACTAGAGCCGTGGTTCCTAGCCTTTTTAGGTCCGTTACCCCTAAGATCTAAGGGTGACTGATTTTACCCGTCCTTCCCCTCTATCTGTATCTGTATCAGCCCATATACGTCCCACTGCAGGGCATGGGCCTACTCTACAATCGAGAATACGATTAAGAGTGGTTAGGCCATATAGTCCACCACGCTGGCCTAGTGCGGGTTGGACTTACATACCATAGAAATTCTTATAAATCGCTATGGTATGCAGGTTTCCTCACGATGTTTTCCTTCACCGTTTTTTTCCCTCCCCTCTAGGGTGACTGATTTTACCCCTCCTCCAAAGGATGATCTCAAACAACAATAGATCCACTCCAAATATCGGTTCACTCGACGCATACATTTTCCGTCTTATTTGAGTGTCATCGTTATAATTTGGCTAATTTGGTTTGCATACACATAAATAATACCCAATTTATTATCGTGATGTAAAAGCTATAATAGTGTAAGGTTTCATTAAAATCCGTTCAGTATTTTTTGTGTTAAAGAGCAACAAACAGCCACATATCCTTACAACTTACAATATTTTAACATAGTTTTTGTGAGCGAATATATAATAGGAAATACTTATACAAATAAAACCTACTTGTTACTTTTGTAATAATAAGTATATTGCAAACTGGTTTTGAAAAGAGCAACAACAAGCAACAAGAGTTTCTTGCCGGTTCTTGTCAGTAAAAGCCACTTTCCGAACCGGGCGGCAGATCAATAAATGACTGCATCTATATTATGGTGAACATTTCAGCGGATTAAATCTTATTTTCATTTCATTTCATATGGGGTACATGAAGATGGCTACCGAAAACGAAGCCGAATGGTAGTTTTAGTGACAATAGATACTATGCAACTAAGAATTTGGATTTAATAAAGCGACGATTTTTTGACGATATTTTAAATATCATCGTATTTCGGTGGTAAATCCATAGTTCTTGCTAAAATGTATTCTTGATATATCCTGTATAATTATAAAAATCATAGATCGTGAATCAACAAAGATATACGGCGTTCGTTTTCCACGTGTGTTCTAGTAATAATTACATGGCAAGTTATTAAACTACGCCATTACTGTGCAAATATATCGATTGTATCCAGTGTTCGTGACCGTAGGCGAATATTATAAGCGTGCTGACTGCCAAGTGCTACAAGCGGTAGTTATGCCGCTGCAAGTGCTACATGGAAAATTGTTTCACCAATTTGTTATTGGCATTTACTATTATGTTACAGAAAGGACATATCAAGACTGCTACCGAAAACGAAGCCGGGTGGAAGTTTTACGGCCCGTTTCTATAATCTATCTATCTTTAACAAGAGATTTCTGTCGAAGTTTCAATACATTTTTGCTTCAGTAAAGAAAGACAGAGATATTTTGATAAGGTGCATATATTTATACATATCTAGGCAAGATAATATTGTATGTCTATCTTTGTTTATTGAAGCATACAGTGGTATCGACATAGTAAAGATATCCATTTTAACATCTTGTTAAAGATAGATAGGATATAGAGAACGGCCGTTAGTGATTTCAGAGACAATGCAATTAAACTGTTTGCAAAAAAGCGACGATTTTTTTATGTTATTTTTTTACGTACGAGTAAACAGGTTTCCTCACGATGTTTTTCTTTACCGTTATAATGTTGTAATATGTAATGTCCATCACCTCGCACTTGGCCAACGTGGTGGACCATATGGCCATAACCTCTTTCAATCGTACTGTCAATTTTAGAGTAGCCTCGTGCTTAGCAGTGGGACCTATATTTTGCTGATATAGATGCAATTATTTTATGGAACTGGATAATCTCATAAAGTGTAGGCATGGACTGTGTGATCCGTAATGATAGACTAATGTTGTTATTCCTTTTGTGTGATGTTCGTTTCCCGATCCAAACGACAGGGTTGCGTTAATTGTAGATTTACATAAAATACCTAAAGACGACAAAGTAAACCTGCACACCATAACGATTTGTAAGAATTTCTATGGTATGTAAATTCCGCTAACATGCACTAGGCCAGCATGGTGGACTATATGGCCTATCTCCTCTCAATTATACTTAGGATTGTAGAGGATGCACGTTCCCTACAGTGGGGCATACATATGCTGATAAAATACAATACATGATGTTGTTAAATGCTTGTTGTTACATACAAGATTTTATAGTTTGTTGTTAGTGATAATGAATCCTGAATTTATTTTTGAAACTCTTGGTAGGCCTATGTTCTTTAATAAATAATGATGATTACAGTAGCATGACCACTGAAACATCAAATACAATCAATAATTAATTAAACAATCATTGTACTGTGACACAATTTTATACTTTTCCACAACATTTCAGGAACGAAAGGATATAAATTCAGGCACAATCAAAATGCTTTCAACCTTTTAGTTGCGTAAACAAACGCGGGGATTAAATGATTTGTTTAACGCACGTATTTGTAAAAAATTGAGCCTTTCAGCCCTCACAACAAATGCGCTTGTCGTCCGTTTTGTGTACACATTACCGTGGCGGGTAATTTGCATGGCTTATGCCTATTATCAGAATGAGTCATTACCGTTAGTCATGATTACAAGGTACATATCGTGGAAGCACGTGCAAACAACTGCCGTACAGGGAAAAGGTGTTTTACGTATTCTAATTGATAAAACACTAATTCATAGATAATTCGCCTAAATCCAAAGGCTTATGTTTCAAAGTTAGAACGAGACTTCCTTGTACAAACTACATACCTACTTTTGGATTTCTATTAAAGATTAAATTGAATGTTCGTTGTTCGTCATTTTAGAAGTCATGGGAATGTGTATTATAAGATGTTGTCGAAAGCTAATTCATGGGTACATAAAAGGTAAGTAGTTAAGCTGGGGGTGGTTTAAATGAGTTATGAAATATATTAATTACGGTAAATACATATTTATTATATACAGGGACGTCAGGAAACGGTGTTGAAGTGGAACATAATTTTCTTTTTCTACTAAAATCAAGTGGCTCTATTTTATATAAGTGTAATATAGTTAGCAGAGGAGTAAAACCGCCATTGCGTCTCTGGGTAAGTCTAATACTAAATCTATAGATTAAAGACTATTAGATACTGCGAACTTCAATAAAGCTACTAATTTTTTTGTGCGCTCAGAAGGTGCGCCTTCCAAACAGTTAATAAATCATACAAAACACAAAAATAGAACATAAATATGTGTTTAATTGTATCCAAATTCATTCACAATGGATATCGTGAATGTAAAAAACTAAATTGCTAAATTGCGTGCATTAATAATTTTAACATTCAAAAGGGTTGCTGCCTGAATCGATATAGAAACTACTATTGACACGATTTTACTAAAACTATTGATTTACCAGCATTCTGTAATTCGAATTGTAGACATTTTTTACGGAAAAGCAGTGAGTTTGAATCTTAAATATTTAATGATTGAAACAGTCCGTGCATTAAACACGAGTGGGACTAAACACGGCCCGTCGCGCTGAATATTTCATTGCTTTAAATTGTATAAATAAAACAAAACTGCAGCCTTCTAATTATTTTCTTCGCGTTGATTGACTGAGATTAATTGACCAGCCACCGTTGATGACATAATTGCGAAGCGAGGAACTAATTTGTTAAACGATTTTACGGACAAATGAAAGTTTTTGTTCAATATAAAGATTGAATAGCAGGTTTATAGTTTGATTTTAAAAATATTATGCAAAACATAATTAATGTGGAAATTGATTAGTGGATAAATAAATTGCTTCACTAGATTTTTCTTATTGGACTAGAGGTTGATTACTCCTATTTCGCTATTGGTATCTTGTGTTTAAAATTTTACCAATTATTATGACACGGACAGCATTGTCTTAATGATGATTATAAGAATAAATATATTAACAATTTATGTACAAAACAATGAATACTGTAGTACAAGTTCCTTTGACTTTCGACCTGCAATGTTCAGGATCTTATGAATATTGCACAAGGGGCCAGCCGACTTGGCGCCTACTCGGAATAATGCACGCCCTTTCCCAACTGCCAAGTTTGCTTTGACCGCGCCATTGAATTATTGATGGCACGGACATAGCTGCAGTTAGGGATGTGCATTCACCTTTCCATCTCGATATCGATCGTCCGCGTAACCGAATGGCACTCCACTCGGATGGATTTAACCAAATTTCCTGACTGACGATTGCAGCGCAGTTGACGCTGTTTTTAATTCTGAAACAGCTTTCGTTATTACGTTTCAACGTGGCTGACGCTGATGCGCAGATTGCGTTTTAATTTAAGCATTTTGTGTCTCATATTACAGTTTTTGTATAAAAATGTCGATTGTCACTTTACACCTATTGGTTATGCACACATTAAAATTTTCTGATGTACCGAGGGGAGAGGTGGCTGGGGATCACAGACCTTCCTGACCCCCGCTGAATAATGCAGGGGATCGTGGAAGCTCAGATTAATAAGTTAATGCCTACCTAGTGTATATTGAGTGGAAACGCACACCGCTCATAATGATCGTGAGGAAGCTGGGGAGCTGCTGCAGTATTGATTTAGCTTAATTTTATTTATTAAAAAAATGTAAGGTTGTAAGTTCTATAAGTGATGTAAGATTTACTTTAAATAGATAGGGATATATTAAGCTCTTAGTTTTATAAATAGCAAAGGTTGCTGTGCTTTATTATTAGCCGCGGGTAAGATGCGATTAAAGTAAATGGAGTATAAAAATATAATGTACAATTTGGTTTATTACCAATATTTTTGATATTAAGTCTTGTATATTCACTAATAATGTTCTTTGTCTAGCTCAATACATATGTTGCCAGACCAATGTACGATAAATTATGCATGTTAGATTGAAGATACCTACTACTATTACGTAAATAATTCCATGCCTTGGCAATTATGTTTTTGGAATAGATAGTATGACTTAATGTGATTTAAAACCAGGACTTATTGCATACAAGTTTGCATAAATCATGGAAGGAATAACAATTATGCGATAAAAGTAACGTTAAAAAGCAATTTAAAACCATTTCCTTCGTGAATCCAATGAGTCCACTCAAAGACTAATAATGCCGTTCCATTATGTAAAACAGTAACAAGCAAGATTGACATGAAATGAAGAAATGAAATGAAATGTATTTGAAATGAAATGAAATGTATTTATTGATCACGTAGGCAATTAAGGAGCTCTTATGACAAGTCAATACACATAGAACTTAATCTCTATTTACAATATATTTCCTAAACTTAGTATTACTTATTTTAATTTCTTGCTTTTATCAATTTATTTATTAATTTTATTTACTTTTAAATAAATTAAATTTTTATTTATAATTAGTTTTATTTATTTATTTAGTTTTTATTCATATTTTATTTAAAGTATTAGTTTTTACTTTATAGTAATTTATTTGTCAAAGAAATACATTATTTACGTTAGTCAAATTAAATTATATTATTTGTGGACCATAAATATTACAACGGTGCGTAGCGGTTTATAGTTACCACCGGATCCAACGCGGCCCTTCCTGAGAAGACCCGGCGAAACAAACTCAGTGGGCTTACACTACCACTGGAACTACGCGACGCGACCCAGTCCTGAGTATATCCAGCGACTAAGACTCAGTGGGATTGTTTTGGGTCCAACTTAAGACAACGACCATAAGTATTTCCGATACGTCCCGTATGTTTAGGCTTACTGCCGGATCCAACGCGGCCCTGACTGAGAAGACCCGGCGAACAAACTCAGCGGGCTTTACTTTACCACTGGATACTACGCGGCGCGACCCATTTCTGAGTAGATCCAGCGAGTCAAACTCAGTGGGCTTGGTTTTGGTCAATTTACTAAAATAAGTATTTGTGACTTGTCTTACAAAGATTTGCCATATTAATCATTATTTTTATATGTTTTTTTTCGATCGGTCGTCATATAAATTAATTGATTTATTTGATTGTATATTGGTAAATTTTTGAGTTCACAATTTTAGATATTTTTAATTATTTAAATTAGGTTAGGTGGTGAATTAAGCGAATAGTTCAGGGCCCCAGGAGGTGGCAATGTGCAAGAGAACACCTAATCCCAGGCTTTTTTATCCTCAATATATTCCTTAATATTATAATAACCCCTAGTCATAAGTTTGTTTTTGGTATGAGTCCTAAATAGTTTGCCCGGTAGCTGTGTTATCCAATTGGGAAGCTTATTATAAAATTTAATACAACTACCCAAGAAAGATTTTTTTGACTTTTCTAGTTTAAACGAGGGTATTGCTAGTTTATTTTTATTCCGCGTATTAATAGTGTGGGTGTCACTGACCTTATAAAACTTGTTAATATTTTTATGGACGTGCATTATATTTTGAAAGATGTATTCAGATGACACGGTTAGTATATTGCTTTCCTTAAAAACAGATCGCAAAGAATCGCGGCTCCCTAGATTATAAATAGCACGGACTGCTCTTTTTTGTAATATGAATATGGATTCGATATCAGCCGCTGATCCCCATAAAATAATGCCGTATGACATTATACTATGAAAATAAGCAAAATATACCAATCTAGCCGTTGCAACGTCAGTTAGTTGTCTTATTTTTCGGACCGCGAACGCTGCGCTGCTAAGTTTAGCTGATAATCTCTCAATTTGTGGACCCCATTGTAATTTTTTATCTAGAGTGATCCCTAAAAAAATTGTGGAATTAGCTAGATTTAGAATTTCTGAATTTAATTCGATACGCGTGTTTACGCTTGCCACGTTCGGTAAAGCAAAACGGACGCATTTAGTCTTACTAGCATTTAATAGTAGATTATTAGCAGAAAACCAATCAGAAATTAAATTAAGAATATTGTTAGGTGTATCTAGATTATCGTCTTTCCGATTAACTTTAAATATTATAGAGGTGTCGTCAGCGAATAAAACTATGTCTGACCACTTCTGAACCATGCAAGGAAGATCATTTATGTAGACTAAGAATAAATGTATTATATGTTATAATAGTTATAAACAAAATTAATATGTTGTGTTCCCAAATATTTACTATGAATCCTGCTTTAGTGGCCCTCAAAGGTCCATACACATAGCAACAAAAGAGCGCTCCGTATGTATTGGCACGCCACCAGAAAGATTGAGATCCACTGATTTAAATATTAGGTTACACGTGGCGCGCTTCAGCGCTTGTAGCGTAACGTAGTAATGAATGATTAATGTTTGGACCTCAGTTTTGTTATAAAAATAATATACTTTTAGATTTAATAATCTCAAGATCTTAAGTATCCATTAATAATTAAAGTTTTCCTTCATTGTACTATAATTAGTATATAGTACTTTTAACATAATACTTTATTTTCACTTCATTAAAAGTTATTTTTGTACACCTTAAAACTCTTGAAATAAAAAATCGTAGAAATGTGTCTACGTTATAAATATTTTGAAATACCACTTTAAATGATTTTTAGTTGTTACTGTGATGAATAAAATAATATACGTTTTATAATTTATTCATATTTAAGAACAAAAATATGTCATCGCCATACAGCCCACATCCGTTTAAATTATTATTAATCGGACATTACTGTTGTTACATTACTCGTAGAACCGATGGCCGCTGGGGCCGAAAGGTTCTTGAGTGGAGGCCACGTACAGGGAAGCGAAATGTCGGACGCTCGACTACAAGGTGGACGGACGATCTGACTAAGGTTGCAGGAAGTCGCTGGATGCAGGCCGCTTCCAACAGGTCATTGTGGAGATCCTTGGGGGAGGCCTATAGGTTCAGCAGTGGACTTCCTGTGGCTGATATGATGATGATGATGATGATGACTGTTGTTGGCCATGTTTTCCAATGTTTTATACCCAAAATTATATTACTTCAACTTTTTTTCCCGCCCATAATTTTGACAAATAATTTTGCATAATGCTACAAATGATACAATTTGGAATAATAAAAGTATACCCTCAGTGCATTTGGTGGGAGAAATAGACATTGCGGTTGTACAGTCAGCAACATAAGTCGCTGAACACTTCACATTTTTTGATAACCTTTTTATGAATTAAAATTTGTACGTACTACTCTGTAGTCGTAAAATATAACCAAGTAAAGTCATCTATGCCGAGAAGTGCCATATGATATAGAAAATAATTATTATTTTGGATGATAAGACAATTCCAAATCTTGTGAATGTGTAGCGACTTATGTTGCTGACTGTACCTACCCAAGCGGGCTCTCACTTCCTTCGTAAACACAAAATATTCGCTTATGGATGTGGAATGAAACCAGAATATACGAAATATTTTGTGCCTACAACCAGCGATAAACCGGATATGTATGAAATCGCAAACTGTTTATATTTGATAGTCTGGCGACGGAATTCCTTTTGATCCCTTATACGGTGTATATGTTTTTGGCCTTTATTTTTGCCTTCACATAATTTTCTGCGATAAAGAATTTTATTATGTGAAGGGGCTCGGAGGTTAGTGTAGGAAGTGGTGTTAAAACTGTGTCATGTATGGATTCGTTTTCAATACTGTATACGAATTAGGATTTCTCTTTGACAAGATTGATTTCCATAATCTCTGGTAATTGAGCATTACGGGAATAACGGCCAAGACCGAGGGATCCCGTACTTGTGTACGGGATCTGCACAAAGTTCACTGCGTTCATAACCCCAAACTAGACACTTCGAGAGGTTAGGCATGAGTTATGTTATGACTTTGCCTTCCAGCCAACAAAATGGTCACAATGGAGGCATATAGCAAACCCTTTCTTGCTACACACAGTCTGGCTAACTAATAACTATACTGGCCAAATTTTGTTCGACGAATTACTCTGATTAAACTATTCAGTGAAAACCGAGCATACATTTCTACAGCCTTATATCTTCTGTAACATACGTCCAAAGTGTTTATTGTCCGACCCCCGAGGGAGGAGCATCGATTTGTGGTGTAGCACTTGGCTTAGCACCATTATTGCGTTCTTATATCACTTCGGACACCACGTTCAATGGGTTCCTTGGCATCCCGCATATTGGCACACTAGATTCCAGATAATGCTGATATATTTCTATTTATGAACCTTTATCGCAAGAATACCAATGTTTTATTTAACCGTTGATCCGAGGGTAATGACTTTGCGGTGTATGATTTGTAACTTTCTCGAACGTTGGTAATAACGTTTGTCTTGATATAATAACTTTTCCAATTTTACCTTATCGCATTTTGAATATATCACTGGATTTACATATACCTAGTCAGGTCATAAATTCTGTCACATGTTTAATATAAAATAATTGAAACAAGTTTATTCATTATGTAACAATTTATATACCAAAATGAACTTAACAAAACATAGATTCTTATGACACTAAAGTTTATTCAAAATGACCTCCGTGATTTTGAATACAGACCTTCAATCTGTGCGGCCAGTTGTCTATTGCAGCACGAACGAGGTCCATGTCAATATCGGCGGCTGCCTTAATCAAGGATGTCTTGAGTGACTCCAAATTGGGATGAGGCTTTGAGCACGCCTCTTCCTCCAAGTGTTGCCATATCTTGTAATCTAACGGATTCAAATCTGGACTGGAGGAGGGCCAGTCTTCGTGCCGGATGAAGTCGATTTCACGCGCCACCAGCCAGTCTTGTGTGCTCTTCGCTCTATGAGCTGGCGCCGAATCTTGTTGGAATACCCAGTGCCTGTTATTGAACATGGTATGAGAAACAGCTTCCACAAGGTTCGTCAGGACTGTATTTTGATACACAACTGCATTCGTTTTTACACCTTTCTCACAAAAATGTACCTCTGTTAAGCCCCAATAAGAAACTCCCAACCATACCATGAGCGAGGATGGAAATGACCTCGTTGGACACGCGAAATACGGTTGCTCGCTTCTTCACTACTGTGTGCGTACACCTTATCATTTTGTTTGTTGTAGCTCTCCTCTACGGTAAAAAAAAATTCATATGAAAAAAGAATTTCCCGATATTTTTTTCCCGCATACCGCTTTAACAATCTCTTCAGTCTCAGGTACATTAGACGAGCATTTAAATAATGTCCTGTTTTTCTTCGATATGCCCGAAGCCCTAAGTCTTCATTTAACACCCTTTTCACCGTGGTTCTGCTTAACCCCATCTGAAGGGCCAACAGTTTCTGCTTACGTTTGGGATTTCTTTGAATTCGCGCCTTCACAGCGTTTATCACTACTGGAGTCCTAACAGACCGAGGGCGACCACTTCTTAACCTGTCATCTACACTAGAGTCTTCATTGTATCGTTTGATGGTACGATAAACGAATCTTTTGGTTATGTTCAAATTTTTCAGTATGTCAAAAATTTGAATTGGCGCGTAACCGCAACAATGCAACTCAATAACTGCAACACGGTCTTCTTTAAGCGTCCACTCCATATTTAAAAATGAGTAAAATTCTAAAAAGAATACATTTTTATTTTCATGAACAATTCGAAATTCGAATTCAATAAACTTTTTTGTGGCCAGCATTCTAAAAGAAAAGTTTTTACTGTGTGACAATACTTATGACCTGACTGTATACATTAGTTGTGAGTTTTATTTCTTGGAATATATTTCGTAGAGGAGTTATAAAGTTTTACACTTCCGTAAGAGATGTGTGGGATAGAAACCGATGGAGGCAATTCATCCGCTCCAGATGGAACCCTGATGCTGACCACGATCTTCAGACATGAGGGACCGACCAGAGAGAGAGAGTTATAAATACAGCATTTTAGTAGTGACATGCCATAATTATTGAAAGTGCAGGTGTTGGTCAGAATGGTCCGGTCTAAAAGGAATTGGTTAGGTAGAGACATTCGCCGTTACTCTGAGTCCATCTTCTTTTATTATACTATATCTTGACCAGTAAATGTCTCAGCTGATAATGCTCATTAAGCGTCCACTCCATATTTAAAAATGAGTAAAATTCTAAAAAGTATACATTTTTATTTTCATGAACAATTCGAAATTCGAATTCAATAAACTTTTTTGTGGCCAGCATTCTAAAAGAAAAGTTTTTACTGTGTGACAATACAAGTATGACCTGACTGTGTATTATATGTCAATGTATAAAATCAAGAATGAAAGGATTTGGATTGGATCCCCAAGTCAGACAATGAGTTTTATACTTTTAGATTTGTAAAATTGTCGTCCCAACACTGTAATCTCCTTTTCTGAAATATATGTACATGAGTGAACATATATTAAAACAATAATACTATTTTGGATCCAAAGCTTATTAGATGAAGTAAGCTTTCTTAAAAACCACTAAAATGTAATGAAATCATAAAGTGGATATGTTAAAAAATATATTAGAGTTGACGTTCGTGTTCTACATTTTGAAGCCTTTTCAATACGCAGGGTAATTGATAAGAAACTCTTGTCATAATGTACAATCTTGTCTTAATCTTAATTAAGTTAATGCCACGTAAGAAAAACGTAGAATTCATACTTTCAGTACTTCAGTAATTAGAAAACTCTGTTGATTAAGTGCTAGAAGAACGTAGATTCACACACCTTGCGAGAAGCTTTCCATTTCATTAGCAAAAATTCCCATTAGCGAGTCTGAAAAAGGACAGATAAATTATCCACATTAATGGTTTCAACAAGTAAAAAGAAGGATTACTGTTATATTTCATTCCAAGCTTACCAATAAAAAAAGAGTCCTTTGAGCAACTTATAATTCATTTATATAAAAGAAAAGTTGATAATTTGCGTTCATAATAAACGACATGACCTTGTAAATATGTTATGTGTTAGCTGCATTGAAGGTCACCCAGCAAGTGTAGTTATTATAGCTTCCGTAATAATTTTCTATCATCGGCGCGCAACCGTTTGTAATTTGAAAAGTCAATATAATTAATGTTTTACTGCATCGTGTTTGCTTACGTGTGGAAATTGATTTGTTATGAATATCTACCTCATTCTATAATGTATTATTAGTATAAAACATATCGTCATACTAATGAGTAACAGCCTCCGTGGCGCAGTTGGTTAGACGCCGACTGTGAAACGAGAGGCCACGGGTTCGATCCTCGTGTGAACCACAGGTATTTGTTTCGGGTCTGGATGTTTGTGAGACCGAAAAGTCTCGTAGTACCTGATACCCACGACACAAGACTCGATCTTAGTGTGGGGTCAAATATGTATGTGATTGTTGTGTGTAATTATTAATTTATTGTAGGTATTGGATTTTTCTATTCATTAACAGATTCGAGTCAGGATTATTTGCCCGATATGGCGATAGACTCGCCCCCTGTCACATTGTGGGACGGAACAAATAGGCGAAACGTGGGTGTCCTGGTTGCTACTAGGCGATCCTCTGCCTACCTCTGCAAGGGAAAAAGCGTGAGTTTGTATATGCATGACTTTGATTAACGTGGTTTGGAATATGCAACGTCGAATATGTTACATACGTGGTTTATTTCAACAAAAACTCAATTAATTTAAAAAAAAATAATACAAAATTGCATTCAAAGAAATGCTGTCTGGGTAATTTAAAGAGGCAAAAGCATTGACCAATGATTCATTAATTATTATAATTGAGATGAAATGTATTTCATTGAAATAAAACTATTATCAATATATAATATAAATCTATGAAACCATTATGTATTTCATTGGTCGATAGGCAATTATTTATTAAATTTAATATATTTTTCGTGTGTCTTCCACACTTTTGTGTATATTTCGTGTATGAAAGTTACAGAACAAGACGATTTAGCTAACAATTATTGTGAACGACAAAATAAAAGTTAAAATATTAAAGACACCACTGACTAGATTTATTCTGTCCGTGATTTAGATTTTTGTAGAAGTAGGTTTTATTTTAAAATATAGCAAAATGCAATCGGTAAAATAACTGAGCATTCGTCAACGATGTTGAGAATACTTGGTATTTGAGACGAGCCATCTGATTGTTCACGAGGGTACGGGACGGCATGCACCCCAATAATCAAACAATAGAGAACTCCCCTTGTCACTTTCAAATGAATAGGGCCACGTTTGTCTCTCTTCAGATCTACGGAAATATAAGCAGCTGTCCTATTTAAAACTAAAACTAGTATAGATATAAGTTATACAACGTTTCATATTTATAAATGTAAAACAGTTTGCGAGTTAAATGTCGCTTTGCCATGGGATCGCGTTGTTAGCGAGTCGGTTCGGAATAAAGTGTAATTTGACGGCACATGTGTCTCGTCTAGGTTTAACCACGAGTCGGGAGCAGTTGCGATGTGTTACTCGTCTCAACCTTGTTTCTATTTGTTAACCGTGAAATTGCTTCATCTAAAATCTTAGAGTATCGAAGCTTGAAAGCCGTGTGTGAATTTCGAGTGAAGTTTTTATGGATGATATGCTTTGTTAGTTTTTTTCATGTAATACAAAAATTACGGGAGAGACGTAATGGGCACAAAACTCCTGTCCAGCAGGACATCGTCTTATAAGTATAGTATAAAGATAGATTATAAATATAGGATAATGATTTGAATTGCCGAACAGGCATTTATTGAGCTTTTATTTTCGTTACGAAATTATTTGCTTGGATCTGAAGTATTTCCTCAATAGAGCACAAAAGTTAAGTTTCATCTTTCCTTTTTTATGAATATGGTAAAAAAATGTTTTAACGGAAACGCCTTTAAAAATCTAGTAACAATTAATTAGCAGATGTCGTTTTAATGAGTTTGTCAAGTTTACTAATCAACGCAAGAAAACCAAGTTATGTCAGTACGTCGCAAATATTTAATATAATTAACAGAACCCCTTTGGCGTGGAAAGTTCTACACTTTGCAATTTGCGTACACAAGATGAATAAATTATATTAACGTAGATTAGTACATGTTATTTACGGATTTATCGATGTTTAGGGATAACGGGAAGGAGATTTTTGCTAACCAATGCGGCAATATAAGTTTAAAAGACTAGATATAGGAAAAAATGTGTGAAGGATAGACCAAAGAAGAGCTGGCTAGATATCGTCAATGAATATACGGGGGTCAATGGTCTAACTATTGAGGATATCGAAAATCGAGCTAAATGGAATAGAATTATCCCGAAGGCGAACCTTGGCACCGGCCGGGATAACGCCAGGTAGAAGAAGAAGATTTATTTTCATTTGGCACGCAAAATTTCCTAGTTTCTTTTTTAAATGTTTACGTCAAAGAAATCTTAAATCCTTTATTGACCAGGGCGATGATATTATAGCCTAATAACCTGAGGATTAATATCAGACGTAAAATTATAAGAAAAATGTCAGTCGAACAACTATACGAGTAATTAATCTGCAACATGGATAAAAATAGTATGTTAAGGATTGGGATGAGGGCAGGCAAAAGTTACGTTGATTTGTGTGGTATTTTGGAATTTTACTGGTGTTATATACTAAAATATTTCATTCCCTTTTCAAGAGCGCCCTGGGGCACACTATAAATAAGGAAAACGGACGCAAATTTTCTCGCACCCTAAATAACAAGGAAATATAAGAATTTCTAGCTTACAATGTAACTAAATGTTCCAATTCACCATCTCAGGGCTGTTTGGAATCTATTCAATCACCATTTAAGTTAATAAAACGTCGAGGGTCACCCGATAAGCGTTCCAAAAGGTTCAAAAGTATTTGGCAGACATTCACTGGGGCTGTTAGCTTTGGATTAAAAACTGGAGCGGCATAATGAAAGCCAGTGACAGCGCAGCGACGCAGGCGATACTTCGACCTAACAAAACTGCTGCCGATTTTATTTTACTGAGGAAAGGCACGGCTTATTCACGAATTGCATATAGTTATGCTGACTTTCTTTAGGATTATAATAAATACATATTTTAGCTAATAATTTCCGGGATTTCATTTCATACATAAATTCGTTTAACATATTATTAGATAAAGATTCGCAAGAACTCGTGTAACTAATGAGAATTTGTCTCATTAAAAAACATGAATCACACACTTTACGGTGTATTGTTACAAATTGAAATATGAATTTTTCAGCTTACTATGCATCGTGGATTGCGTAGCACCTGTAGTACTGCAGCTACGGGATGCGTAGCGTACTCTACGAGTTACTAGCGCGGTAATTTGTAATAGTAACCTAAATATCTTTAATCTCGTGCGTTGAATGTCCTTATTGATAAAGCGTCGCATTCATAAAGTAACAGATAGTATAATATGATAGTGTGATACAATACCGTGTGTGAGAATGTTGATAGTCTCGTTGTGGAAGTAGAAGAGGCTGCGCACACAGTCCCCCCAGCCCTGCAGCGGGCGGTAGCCGGTGAGCACGTACGGGTTGAACTGCAGGTGCTGCGGCATGTCGCGCCAGTGCAGCAGCTCCACGCCGCTGCCCGCCGGCTTCTCGCCCTTCGCCTTGCCCTCGCCCTCACTGGCCTCACTCGCGTTCAACTCGGAACGCTCCCGACCCTCATTATCACAGATACGCTCTAACGACTTCTTCCTTTTTTTAGGTCCCTTGCCGTTAGCCTCTTGAATTGACGCGTCGAACATTTTAGTACACGTGTCGGGAACGCTTCCCGTTTCCCTCATAACTTCGCGCCCTCGGCACGCTCGCGGCGCGGAACGACGGGATGCTGCGGTATCGTCGTTCCCTCCGAACCGCGCGTCCGCATGACCGGCTTAGTGCGGCTTTTTAACGAGTTTTTATAAATAATATCACAGTATTGGTGTCTAGGAGGACCGTGAGCGTGCCGGCGAGGGTCCCCGGGTCGGAGTTCAGTCAGCGATCGTCCGCATCGGCGGTGCGGCTCGGCTCGGCAGAAGGGTGTGTGCGGGTCGCGGGGCGCGGGGCGTGCGCGGGGGTGCGCGGGGCGGCGAGGCGGCCGAGAGAGCGCCGGCTGGGCGGGCGGCCGCGGAAGCGCGCGACTGGCCTGGCGCCGCCGCACGCCCCGGCCGTGTATCTCGCACCCCGCGCACCCCGCGCCCCGCTCATTTGCGCACTGCGCAAACCCGATCAGCTGATTCCCGCCAGAAGGTCGACCCGCTCCCTTTTCCACGATTACACTTTCACTGATCCTTAAGGTACATTATATGCCACATGAAATGGGCCAACCCCATTTTTCCATCCTGGTTACCTATATTGGTCTGTGCTTAATTGCTGTATCGTCGATTACCTGGATAGTGCCTACTTTTGAAAACTTAAAAGTTTTTCAAACTTTTTAAATGAAGAGGAAAAATTGTCGCAAGATTTTTTTGAAAATAACAATAATTGAAATTATGTAAACATGCAAAATAAAATTGCCAGTAACCATAATTCATATTTTAATATAAATAATACCAAGTAAATAAAATACTGTGTTATTTGATAATGTTCGGCAACTTTAACGTAAGCTAGACGCGCCATCTATGGGCCACTTTATTAAACTTTCACTTTATAAAAGGGCTTTCATAACGTTTTAATGTCGCAGGATATCCGCAGAAAATTACTATGTACAAACATTACTTAAAACACAAAACAGTTAATGTGCTACTTAAAATTTTGTTTCAAATGCATTTCCTTTTTCGTAACGTATTATCCATTTATGTTATCGTGAGTAAATTCCAATGCGCTCGCTACCCTCAGACCAGTACCGTCTTTACACTAAGGGCACACGGGGCCCGTGCCCAGGGCCCCCATCCTCAGGGGGGCCCCGAAAAAGAGCCAGTGTAAAATAAAAGACAAACCGAAAATTTTCCTCGCCCATTTACTCACACGTTTCACGACTCCTACAACATATGTACGTAATCGTATATTTACAAAATTGTAAGAAGTAATAATCATCTATGTCAGTAGATTAGTGATAATATAACTCCACATCCTAAAACAGATCCCTCCAAACTAAAAGTGAAATGCTATAAATGTGTTCTCTGTCACAAAAATAGTAATTATGCTATATAGGTAGTATGTTTGCATCATAAAAACATTTATATAACACCAAGGTAGGGGGCCCCCGGTCCAAGGTGGCCCCGAGCTTGAAAGGCCTCAGGCCCGAAGGGGTCCTCGGCCCGAGATGCCGAAAGCAGAGAAAGAATGTAACTTCTATATACATACCGGGTATCTCAAGACTGCTACCGAAAACGAAGCCGGTTGGTAGTTTTAGTGGCTACAAACACAATGCAATTAAAAATTTTGCATAGAAACGCGACAATTATTTTTTATGATTTTTTAAATATCGTCATTTTTGGGTGGTAAATCCATAGTTTTTGCTAGAATAATAATTTAAACTCTTTTATACCTTAGAGTATTTATAAATAGAAGGGTATACACTATTATTTCAGGAAAAAATGTATTTACCACCCAAATAGGGCCCAAGAAAAAAAAAATAAAAAAAAAATTGTCGCTTTTTTTTGCAACTTTTTCTGTTGCATTTTGTCTGGAGTCGCTTAAACTACCACCCGGCTTCGTTTTCGGTAGCAGACTTGATATACCCTGTATAAATAAAATTGAAGTGTTTGTTTTAAAAGTGAAAATAAAAAAATGTTCAACTACATATCGTTATATACACGATACCTGTGACGAAAATGATATTTAAAATTTTTTTGTCTGTCTGTCTGTTTGTTCCGGCTAATCTCTGAAATGGCTGGACCGATTTTGACGGGACTTTTTTGTCAGGTAGCTGATATAATAAGGAGTAACTTAGGCTACATTTATTTTAGAAAAATTGCAATGCCCAAGCACTCCCCATGGAACAAACGATAGAACACACAGAGAGATCCGAAGTCTCTCCGCAGTCCTAACGGTTCCAATTTGTCCGTGAGATCGGGATCATTGACTATTCGACAAGCTCGTCACTGCAAGGAGTCAAGTGGGTCGAGCTGGGTATTTTAGGGCACCTGTCCAGAGGTGAGAGCAGTAGGTACTCCATGTGAGGCCGGATTTGCGCTTTGTAAAGCGTCAATCTATGACCCGACGTAAAGTACCGCTTGGCCCTCTTCAGAATTCCCAACTTCTTGCTCGCCAGTTTAGCTTTGTCCTCCAAATGACTCCTAAACTCGACCTTGCTTAATATTTCGACGCCAAAGATCCCAATACTCTCGGATTCTTGGAGAGTAAGAGTAATTGTGGCGCCATGACAAAGGGGTCCTTCTTCGCAGTGAACACGCAAACTTGTGTCTTCGAAGGGTTAAATTGAACTAAGTTCAATTAAGCCCATTCGGAGGCCCGTCCCAGAGAGCTCTCGACTTCAGACACAAGGTGAAACCGTCTTTCCATAATGGAATCCCGAGAGTGGCTCCGTTGGCCGATGTACCGCGCGTCACTCGTACTATCATCTGCATAACAATGCATGCTATCAATAGACAAAATGTCATTGATATGCAGGATAAGGAGTGTCGGCGATAGCACCGAGCCTTGTGGAACACCAGCTTTAATGGTCTTGGTCTCGGACCAACAGCCGTCCACTACGACTTTTATGCTCCGACCATACAAAAAGCTGGCGATTTATTTGCAGAGCCCCTCAGGAATTCCATACGCAGGTAGCTTCGCCAGAAGGGCACGATGCGACACACGGTCGAACGCCTTCGCAATGTCAGGGCCGATCGCAATCGCCTCACCCCCACTCTCCAAAGACTCCGCCCAACGGTCCGTGAGGTACACCAGAAGATCACCAGCCGAGCGACCGTGACGGAAACCGTACTGGCGGTCACTAATCAGCTGGCGATCCTCAAGATACCTCAAGAGCTGAGTGTTTATAACTCGCTCCAAGACATAATGGTTTCTTAGATTTACGCGAACGTTACACATTGAAATAAAACTATTATTTACGGATTTTATCGCGGATTTGGTTTAATTTTTACATTTTTTGAATTCCCGACGTTTCGATTACTTTACAGCTTTCGTGGTCACGGGGCAGACTCAGGACTCAGTCGGGGGGGCTGGTTTCGTGGTCCACCCCGTGACCACGAAAGCTGTAAAGTAATCGAAACGTCGGGAATTCAAAAAATGTAAAAATTAAACCAAATCCGCGATAATATCCGTATATAATAGTTTTATTTCAATCGCTCCAAGACGTTGGAGAGTAGGGATGTGACAGCAATCGGCCTGAAACTTGAAGGGTCTGATCGGTCACCCCTTTTGGGGACAGGGTGTACTTTGGCGACCTTCCATGGAGCCGGAACCCGGTTGGCTTTATAGGAAAGACGGTAAAGGCGCGTGAGCACAGGTGTCAACTCAGGGGCGCACGTTTTAAGAACCACTGCTGGGATACCATCTGGCCCACTCGACTTACGGACGTCAAGAAGCCTGAGCTCCCGTCTGATAGCACGCTGGGTTATTTTTATGTCAGATAGGAGACTCTCACAACGCGGGATGTTCGGCGGTGTGGCTCCCCCGTCACCCAAAATCGAGTTCGAGGCAAAGAATTAGGTCAAGAGATCGGCCTTCTCCATTGCACTGTGGGCCAAACTGTTATCGGGCTTACGCAGTGGTGGGGACTGGACAGGCAGAAATTAACCTCCACAGCCTTAGCGAGCGACCAAAAAGACCGACAAGATTGATACATAACTTCGATATGAAATGATCTTAGTAGATAAATGTTAGATTTTTTTTCTCTTTATTTTTCAGAAGGGCCCCAAATTTCTTTTGTGCCCAGGGCCCCATCATAGCTAAAGACGGCCCTGCCTCAGACATAAGATGTTTAGTCTCCAGTCCAATAGTTACTCTGGCTACGATGTCCTTCAATCCGAAACACTACAGTGCATATACACCGCTGTTTGACGAACCTACCCAGGTTATCTCTCACATATGAGAGAGCTACCACCATTTCCCGTGTTGAAAGGCCGACTGCAAAGCACCTGTAATTGAAGTGTGTATAAGTCGTCCACGAACTACTGCCGCCGAAAGTGCTGTTGTCAAACTAATAAGTTTTGCTCGCCCCACACTTTATAACAAAGGATATGTTATTGCATAGAATAACACACATGCCTTTCAGACAGCCGAAATAAAGATGTTGACTACATAGGAAACTTAGCTCTACAATTGTGTGTACATAACTACATACAATTATTAAATATTAATCATCCTTGGCCAAAGGACCAGATGCAGGCCCTAGATAAGGTGGAAAGATGTAGTGCGAAGGGGTAATATGGGAGAATGTAAAATTGATAGAGCGAAGTCGAGAAGAAAAACTAAGAAAGCTAACCCAACCACCATTTGGGATTCATAACTTAAAAGAGACAGAGGAGATGTTAATACTATTGGAATACGAGTATAAATGCTTGCTGTTCAAACATATTATAAACACATATCTCAAAAAAGGCGTATTTTGGATAATTTTACAATTTAATTTCTAGTTCTAAATTTCGCCACAGGCTAATAGTTTATGGACGACTTAAAGGTTTGTAGTATGAAAAATTGAGATTAGGATCACCATTCTCCATATTGAAAATGTCCTCCAAAGATTAAAGTTATACATTATAATGGTGCTAATAAAGACGACGGTAAATTTTAAAGTAAAAACCCTAATTTTATAGTATGAACACCTACAAACATATGACAGAAAATATTTCCCATTGTGGTATAATTACTTCAAATAGTTTAGTAACTAAAGTTTAAAATTACTTCAAAGAATTGATAAAATTCACAAAAAAATCACTAAGGTACTTTTGCTACAATAGCACCATTTTGATGAATTTGGACAATTCGCAAAGACAATTCCGATTTACCCCTAAATGAACCCCCATATTTTTCTATGAATTATGGATGGTAGTTGTCACCTACAAACAGAGGAGCGATTTGTTCGTTTATACTTGATTTGATCAAGGAAAAGATAGATTCTCCTAGGCAAAAAAATATTTTATATTTATTTTTAGTGCACATATTTTCATGTTGCCAATCTGCACGTTGGGCTTAAATATCTACAAAAAAAAAATTAAATTGCACATAATCACTTGTTCGAGGTGTAACTTTAGCACATTTCGAGATCTCTCATATGTGAGAGGCCATCTGGGTAGGTACCACCGCAATGTCTATTTCTCCCGTGAAACAACACTGCTTAAATGCACTGTTGTGTTTCGGATTGAAGGACATTGTAGCCAGAGCAACTACTGGACATATTGAGACTTAACATCTTATGTCTCAGGATGGCGAGCGCAGTGGAATGTTGCTACTGTTCATGAGCGGTCGTATCGCTTACCATCAGGCGAACGGCTTGCTCATCTCGCCATTCAACGCAATAAAAAAAAAACTTGGCTAGTAAACTAAAATATACATTATTTATATTATCGATAAAATTTGCAGCACATAACTATTGAAGATGTCGTAACTAAATTGTGTCGGCGCTTTGGCCGTTTGTAACATTTGACATAACTGCATTTTTTAATTCGGTCGCGTAATCATACCCAACTTAACAATTTGACGTTTCATGAGTGAACATGAGCCGTCCTTAGCACATTATATTTGTCTCATTCTCATCGAATCTTTCCTACAATATAATCATGAACAATGATCAGTTGATGTAACCCCGTTTAACTGATGAATTTGTATTTATTCTTATTTATACATATGCATTACAGTATTAATTCTATTAACAAATTAAATAATTTATTTCCTGAAAAAGCAATTTATTACAATCATAAAATAAAGCGTAGATAGAAATGCGATATTCAGAGCCGTAGTGTTGGCAACCCTTTCGTAGTTCTGTCTTTTCTCGTCAGATGGAAGTAGTTTCGGAGAAAAAGTGTGCTTGACGTACTTTTTAAATATTTTTTCTCAATTGAACTTAAAATAGACTTGCTATTTATTTATAAATTAATTTTATATTTTTTAACGTTTTTAGTGGGTATTTTATGTTAGTTTTTGTTAATTTTATCGTTATCACATACTTTACTTGACAAGGAAAAGAAACGCCATGTTACGACTTTACGCCATTGCTCTGCGTCAACCAACCAACAAACTTCTGTCTTGATTCGGATCGATGTTCGGGCCTTTACTGCGAAGAAGCATTCTTCAAGGTTCAGCATCGCGAACTTGGAATTGTCTTACTAATTTCACTCAACTACTTTGGTGTAAATTGAAATATTTACGTGACTTGAGGGTAAGTTACAATAACTACGATTTTACTAGTGAAATGTTTATTGTAGGGCTCCATTGGAGTATTAGAAAAACCAACATGGCGTCAGCATGTATAATGTAAATAACTGTGACATTTATTGTATTGGCTATATGAACGTTAGTAATTTTATGTTAGTTTATTTCAATTACAGTGCAATAATATTAGCCAAATAATATTTGATATTTTGTTACTTAGCACGCCGTCCATCATAGGAAGCATATTTCACTAATGTATAGATGCGAACATTTCAGCTGTTGGATAAAATTGGATGCGTGATAACATGATGGTTCTAGATCATAGCCGTAAATCTTTAAGTAATATGAAATAATTGTAATAGTTGTTCCTAAATATATTGAAGTTACGATAATTTATATTGTTACGAATGTGTCAGCTGGATTTTGAGTTTTTCCATGCTCAGTAATACTATACCTGCTGACGTTCTTTTAGTTGAGTGGTTGTCATCTTGCGTAAAAGCTCTGATCTTAAATCTACCACATTACCTTTCTATCTAGGTATCCTTCAAATTAGTTATACAGAATGGCCTGTTAGCAGATAGCATGGCCTCAAGGAATTATTGAAAAATCATAGCTTTGTTTGTTATCAATGCTATAATGGAAATTAATTAACATTTAGCTTTATTTCATCATTATCATTAATTAAAATTAAGTTGTTTTGAAAGCTTCAAAGATGTGCATGTTGGTTTGTAGTTACTATCACTATGCACCTTTGACTTGTTGTCAATGGTCTAAACAATTTATGTTTTTCAGCTTAAACCGCTCGGATACGAGTTTTGGTATCTTTGTTTATGGTAAGTGGAAGTACTTGGTGTACTTTCCTAGACATGTGGCTGGCAAAAATAATGTTTTGATATGTTTGAGAGATTGTGAGACCTGACGTCATGTTTGGTTTCATCATACTTCAGCAATCATCCAGAATTATGCTATGATAACAATGCTTATTCAAAATTAATCTACTTTCTGATGTTGAAATAATTGTAAGACCAAAATTAAGAAAATGTTTCAAATATATATCCTTATATTTATACATAAATGTTTTAAAAATACGACTTATATTAACATTTTTTAAAAATTAGTTTTACAGATATTTTATAACATATAAATCACATTTATTTTTATTGTGTCCTGGAATCAATTGCAAACCTACTCTTAATGAAGAGTGTAATATGCATAGCATACCATAGCTAAAACATTATCAAAATTAAATTTATTTTTGACAGACACTAGCATGATTGGTTTAACAAGGAATGGCTTATTATGCAAGTCTTTAAAAATCATGAATATCCTTACATTTATAATACACACAGCTTTACAGATACATATAACATGTGGTTTTGTTGTTTAAATATCTCAAGGTCTGCAGCATTTAGACCTGTTTCAATTTCATATTACATTCTTAAATGGATATGTTAACAAAACAATATCTTCATTAAAATACTTGAGTTTTTTTTTAAAGTACATAACACCCAATTTTGTTTGAATTAAAATATAAATTGATTCGATTTCTATGTTCATATTTAACATGACATTGTTGTGATTTTATATCATCAACTGTACATTTTGCATCAGGTTTAAAAATGATATACATAATATTGGTTGGATTTATTTAGCTGTAATTTCAATTCAGATATAGTCTATAACATATGCACTTAATTGTATTCTTGAATATCTTATATTTAAAAAATTACATGAAAACAAATTGTAGTTTTAAGCAGTTATTTTTGTATGCTGCAATATTGTGAGTCTAATCATATTAAGTATTGTATTGTAGAGTTGATGATAAAATCCCTAGTTGTTGATTATACATTGATTAACAACTAAATTGTCTAACTGCATTCAGCAAGGTCCATATTCAGTGGTACATCTTTGTTATACTATGTTCCAACATGTAAAATGTTGACATTTCCAGCTTGGCTGTAGATTAGCTTTGCCCCCGGCTTCCTTGTTAATTATTGAATATGTATCCTACCATACAAATGTAGAAGTTGTATTATAGAATACAGCTTCGCTTCATGTAAATATAAAAATATATTATCACAGCTGTATTACCCTAAGACAAAATTGCAATTATTATCTTTGTGCACATTACAATGTTTTGCGCTTAAATACAAATTCAATAAATTTGTTTTGATTGAAATGTAATGCTGAGCTAGAAATGCAAACATTTCTGCTTTGTGGAACGCTGGGTCCTGGTTGCTGGTGAGATCTAGCATGAATATTATGTAACACGTTTACAGATGCCACGTACCCGGAGGAAGCACTACTCGTCTCACTCGAGGTCGCGGTCAAGGTCATACGAGGCGAAGCGCCGTCGCCTCGATGACGGGTCCGCTGAAGGATCCTACAGGAAAAGAAGCCGCAGCAGAGATCGTGACAGGTAGGTTGAGTTTCTTTTGTGACGGTGGCTAAAAACTACTTGTTATAATAGATGTATTTTTTGCGCTATCATGATTTGCCTATTGAAATGCCATTTTGAGAAGCAAAATTTATAAGCTCATAAGTAAGTTTAATCAGGTTCTTCTGAAACATTGAAGATATTAGATTCCAAGATCATTCCACTTCTTGCAATAAAAATCAATCAAGTCACTATAGTTTTTAATTATACATGTTATTTACAAATTATACGGATTTTTGTATGTATTTTATTTCATATCCGACGTTTCGCAACCTTTGCAGGGTCCATGGTGGTGGGCTGACACGGGATACTTTGGTAAACAAAAGTAAAATACACGCGATAAAAGTCCGTACAATTTGTTTAATTTTTGAAACCTCAAGGATAGCCTGACTTATAGTATTTTTTGGTCCCTTTTGAGCTCCTCTGAGTAATATACCAGTCTCTTTCGGGGAGAAATAATAACTATAATAAACTGCCATCTATTTTAATATAATATTGGATAGAATTAGGAATTAAAGCAACCGTTACTATATTAGCTTCAATTCAGACAAAAATAATTGTATTTTCAAGGTTAGTAAATATTAAAATGCGTAGTTACCATTATCAAGTCGTACACAGATATAAAATATTGATAAATAACGTAATTCTTACTATAAATATAAAGAGTAGTTACACTAATTACAGGAGGCATTTGAATCCTTTATTCTTATCTATTGTAGAAAGCTTAAATGTTAGTAAAAATAAGGAAATTGTTGTCTAGGTCACAAGATACAGAAATTAAATTGCTTTAAGGTGTGTTGTAAGGTCCACAGTCAATTTTAGATTCAATCATCTTGAATGCGTACGTTAGTAGTTCCTACAGTTTCAGCTGTAACAGTATAAGGTGCTATATTTCAAATTAAAACCGTTCAAAATTTTATGATATAATATACACCAAATATGGTTGTTTGCGATACAATGACGTTAGGGTTTTTTGCTGGTATTAACTTTCACATGGTGTATCATAGCTTGGTGCTGCTACGGTGCCCTCGTATAAGAATTATAAAGAGTCAAATTGACTCTTATCTGACGAAGACATAAAAGTACAGCAGGTACCTTTATTGACGCTTAAAATGGCTGAGCAATAATTGGAAAACCTAATTATTGTAAGAGTTACTTATTCATAAATTGGCCCCTGCCCATTATACCTTATTATGTCATGACCATACTATGAATTACTAAGTATAATATGGACCACTACACACGTGTCACCGCCGCAGACAGAACGGTCTAGTGGTCATAGTGCTATAGTACACTATACATTCAACGCAATCATGGTGTAATATTGTATAGTTTACAAAGATACCTTTATCTATATGTATAATACATACAACTGTACCCCAAGCAGGAACATTTTGAAGTATCGTATAGTAATATTATCGTGACAACGATTACTATACTATTACTACAACGATACTATACGTCAAAAAATTATTCTGCTACCACTTTTCATACATTTGTATAGTAAAACTATCGCTAGACTATAGTCTAGCGATAGTTTAGTATACGATTACCATACTATAGTGTCGTAAACGTTTCCCGCTGTCATAATTTAGTTCCAAATACGCTCACAACGGCGCTGTTCAAATTCCCATACAAATTTTTACTATTACGATTACTATACTATAGAGCCAAATGTTCCTGCTTGGGGCACTGAAATTGAAAAACCATAACATTTTTATCAATATGATACGTAAATTTCCTCGTAACTAGTTATGAATCCAAATTGCTTACGAAATAGGGCAGAATACGCTCATAGGGTTTTATTAGTTAGTTGAATCTAATAGTTCCGATAAACAATCGAAAATAGTTATGTATAATTTTACTGGTGGTAAGTCTCATATGTAAGAGGCTGCCTGAGTACCTACCACCGTAATTGTCTATTTCTCCTGCCAAACAGCAGTTTAAATGAACTTTTGTGTAATGTGTTTCGGATTGAAAGATATTGGAGCCAGAGTAACCACTTAACTTATGGGACTTAACATGTTTTATGTGTCAGGATGGCGAGCGTAGCGGAATGCCAAGCATTGCTTTATAATTCAAGGTCTTGTTTGGTTTTGCTACTGTTCATGAGCGGTCGCATCGCTTACAAAAAATAGGAATAAAGTATTATAGCACTAATGTATGTCATGCAGTTATATAATGGCTAGATGTTATAATAGTACTACATGAGGTGAATCAAGTTTTTTTAAATAAATTATATCTATATAACAGTTCCACACATCCTGATCTCGCATTGAGATTTTTTGTTTCAATAAAGGTTTAGAGAAACAATAAAGGTTTTCCCCCGCGCCGTTTATTTATTGCGTTATGGGAACAAATAAGTCCTAAGCGTCCTCTAGTTTATAATTTAAATAAATACATTTGATGTATTGCTACGACATCTAGTGGACACAGTAGGCATATAATAGCTGTTCACAGCGGTAGTTCTACAGTATGTGAGGCTTTAGCAGTTCACGCTGTAATACAATAGATGGCGACACATTGATGATTCAAGTTCAGTTATAAGTTTTAGATAAATTGTTATTTCGACGCACAGTTATCAGTGCCACTAAATTTATTCGTAATGTGATGACACATAAATATTTCATAACGATTTCCCAGAAATTTCCTGTTCCAATTACATGTCGTTAAGTTCACTGTACGTAAGTGTCATATATTCAGAATGTTTTCGCACTGATATTGGAAAATAATATTTGATTTAGTTAGAATATATTAAAATTAAAAATAAAGAATAATTTACGTGTAAATTTACTTATAGTTACCTACATTAAACATGTTTTTTTAACGTTAGTAGGTTAGGCGTTTGACCATTATCTCACCTGATGGAAAGTGACGATATAATCTACGTTGTTACACGCCTAAATATAATTCCATTTGGTTAGGACTGGATGCGTTAATTTTGCATAAATAAAAACCTCAATGGTTTCTCCATGTTGCCTACTAAAAAATATGTAACTCTTATATATAATAAATAAAAAAAATACTGTTAATTATATACATGCACGTAATTTGTCATTATTATCGAAATTATGCTAAATACAGATTTAAATTATGAAATATAATATTGCAGTTGCATACCTTTTGTGTGATGTACTTAAATGTAATTCCTAAAGGAAAATAATTTTCTTTAAATACTAATGATAATAAAATGAACAAGGCAAACTCTTCATTAATATGTTGTAAATGCATTGCACTTATTCATACAACTAGATTTAATTGTAGGTAAGAGTCCAAACGTTTTTTATACACGACTATTATAATTTATTTTTTTAAATTATTAATAATAATAAATTGTTTATTAAAAAATTAGACTTACATAGGACTAAACATACACAGATTCAAATAAAGTTATAAGAAGTTGTAACATACATCGATATTACCAGGAGCTCCCAAACTAAGCGAAGCCTATAACTTGGGAAACCAAAAAAATATGGTCCAAATGTTTACCATAATTTGCCTTATTGATATTGCGATGAATGAATATAAATCTTATCTCCTTTCTTGTATCCCTTTCTTTAGAATACGGACAGCACAACAAGGATTTATTTTTCTCCCTGTTTTGCGTACTGTGGTACAACAGTAATATTATCAGGTAAACTTTTAGTGAAATAATTATTGTCAGCATATACATAATTATCCTGTATTTTTCCAATACAGGGTATAAGCTTTTTCAAGATTGGGCTATTGAGCGCTAATCAATAAAGATTTGCCTACACTCACCCACATCTATTACAAGTAGCGCTGGTGCACAACACCAGACTTTGTAATTTGTCAATCTGCCTATGTCTTAGTTGAGGCTGGTGTCAATTCTATCACCTAATCCGGTAAAATGCTTTCAGTCTATTAAATTATGTTGTGACTTAAACACTTCTCGGTGGTAAATTGTGCTCAGCAGTGTATGACGATCCAAGAGAAAAGTTTAAATTTAATAATTAAATAACATAATACTCCCAGGTGATAATTGACATTTGAGCAAAGGACATATTTATTTAAGTCTTGAATCATAGAAATGCTGGAATATACCGGGTATCTCAAGACTGCTACCGAAAACGAAGCCGGGTGGTAGTTTTAGTGGCTACAAACACAATGCAACTAAAATTTTCGCATAGAAACGCGACAATTATTTTTTATGATTTTTTAAATATCGTCATTTTTGGGTGGTAAATCCATAGTTTTTGCTAAAATAATAATTTAAACTCTCTTATATCTTAGAGTATTTATAAATTAAAGGGTATACACAATTATTTTAGGAAAAAAATTATTTACCACCAAAATATGGCAATAGGAAAAAAATTTCAAAAAAAATATTGTCGCTTATTTTTGCAACTTTTTCTGTTGCATTGTGTCTGAAGTCGCTTAAACTACCACCCGGCTTCGTGTTCGGTAGCAGTCTTGATATACCCTGTATAATTACTTAGAGAAGCCGCCTGGGTAGGAACTTCCGCAATGTCTATTTCTCCCGCCAAACAGTAGTGTAAATGCACTGTTGTGTTTCGGTTTGAAGAACATTGTGGCCAGAGTAACTACTGGACATATTGATACTTATCATCTATGTGTCAGGATGGCGAGCGCAGTGGAATCCCAAGCATTGCTTTGTAATTTAAGGTGTTTTTTGGTTTTGCTACTGTTCATGAGTGGTCCTATCGCTTACCATCAGGTGAACGGCAAGCTCGTCTCGCCTTACATTGCATTAAAAAAATTTTTTTTTGGTAACAGCATGTAAATTGCGGGTTTCGTTTCATTTACCCAGCATAAATTAAATGTTAAAGAATATAGATGCAATCTTATTCTTTATGTGAATGCCAAATAACTTCTGACACGTCCGACGCAAGAATACGCAGCGAAATTTATCACGACGTGTAACCGAATGTCAATAAATAAGTGGATTTTATACATTTGCCTTTAAAAAGACTCAAGCACGCTCAATTCAAGTGGATTGTGTCTGATTGCGTTGTTGTCGATCGTCATGAGTTGTCAATCACCTACAAGATGATTAAGTGGGTGGTTGTCCCGTAAATTGGCAACATAGGCGGTGGTTCTGTTGTCGGTGGTGTCGGCGTTGTCACAATGTCTGATTAACGCATCGACCTTCGCGCCGAGCTGCTCCGTGGGAACGCACTTGACTTTTTTCTCCATTTGGCGTCGCTAACATTGACATTCATGTCAAATTATGTTTATTTTCTTGGCTTATTAACCCAGATTGTTTTTGTATTATAAGAGATGATGACAACAGTGCAAATGCGTCGGCAAGCGCATCACATAAATTCAAAATATTTAACAAAGAATGCCCAACAAAAATAACAATTCCAAATAA
Organism: Hyles vespertilio; assembly: GCA_009982885.2. Classification (NCBI taxonomy): domain Eukaryota; kingdom Metazoa; phylum Arthropoda; class Insecta; order Lepidoptera; family Sphingidae; genus Hyles; species Hyles vespertilio. The sequence continues at coordinate 16,787,813 of CM042809.1, read as the reverse complement.
TTGCGTAGGCTATCTGTGAAAATACAATATTATTATATTGCGATTATTATAACCAACTGTATGCAATTAATAAAAACAAGGTTTATATACGGGTTTTCTCTCTAATTACATCCTTTATAAGCTGGTTTAATATGGGCCCTTTAAAAATAGGCAGGTAATTATAATAAGTATCTGTTAGTCAGAAACAGTTTATTCCATTTTCTTTTAGTCAAACCAATGTAGTGATACAGGAATTATCAAACCACAACTAGTGTTTGGGACATGATCGCGTTAATATAGAATTGGCTAGAACAACGGCACAGCTGGAATTCAGCTGGGTCGTTACTTTATTTCCTAGATAATTTCTCGATCGCCGGCAAGAATATCGAGACTATGTTTTAATTTGTTAATCATTTATTTTTATACCAAACTTAATTGCAAATGTAACTTCAGTAGACTGTAAACCCGTTTTCAATTAGCAAAATTGAAATTGTTCTTGACTGCTATTTTTAAATAGACTACGACCAGCGGCGACTTGAATGTGCATTGTTACCTTGAGTAGAAATGAAGCCTTTGTGTGTTACGAAACGGTAAAAAGCATTATGACGGCGAATGGATTTGTCGGAAAGTAAACTGGGCTCATCAATTATTGTTTTTGAAGTCTTACTCATATACATACAAGAGTCTGTATGGCAAACTAAATGTTGATATTTTGCACAAAGAACGTTCGCGTCATTGACTTATTAATTACTGAGTTGCCGACAAATTTTACATTTACGAGTTGTGAAAATGATTTCTTTAATCGCATGGCCGAGTGTGATTGTATGACTCAAGGATGCCGTCGCTAATGCCAAACATTAATTTATAACAATCGACGCTCATGCCTTCCGAAGGTGGTCGTTTGCGTTGAGTGAACCTCCCAATGTTTTTTATTCATACCTTTATGATAATACTGTGCGTGTGCATACTGTTTAATTTTCTTGTCTTTCGCAACCATTGTATGCCAAGGACCTCTGAAAGGCCACTCACTAAAACGGTAATCTTTATATTATCTGTGAGCAAACATTGTATGATTTTAAGTTTATCTAACCGTGTACACGTCATCATTGAACAAGTGGGAATTCCTTGGTTTGGAGTGTAAAGCGTTCGAATAAAATGTTACGCCGTCGCGTTCACGTAGAACAATGTTCTTAAATCATGATTGTTTTAGAACAGTGGGACAAGTTTCCAAATAAGGAAATGTCAAATTTCTTTGTTATGAAGTAAAAAGTGCAACATCTTTGGGTCGGACGGCGCGGCGCGGCGCGGCGTGGTGCGGCGGCGGGCGCACACAAATAGTCGCAATAGCCGGTGGTTCGTGTATTATTTAGGTGACAAATGGTGGCGCGGTGGCTCGGCGCGGGTTGGGGGCGACAGACGTTGTTCTTGACACAGTAAAACTAGAAGTGCAGTAAGTAGGTGCAGCTACGGCCCACGCTGAGCTTTTTGCGAACTGCTAATACGTCTGTACGCAACGTTTCTGAGCTTTGGATACACTGTAACCTTTCAATGTTTCTGATATACGGTGTGACGTTACCGTTGCATTGTTATAGTCGTTAATTATTAAAACATTTTAGAACAATAGTTGAATTAATAATATTGTGTATTTTTGATTTCACCGCGTTCTCAGCCCCGTATGGCATGCGGTGCACGAGAATTATCTGGCGTGATCTATGTCGATCTCGGCCAAGAAACGCTTTCCATGTTGCGAGGCGGAACGCCGCCACAGCTGCACCGGCGATTTATGCTTCGTATCGCGACGCCCGATATTATCCATTTGGGGATTTATGACATTTTGCTTTTGCTCGTTAGTTAACCAATCTTAACAACAAAATACTTCCTTCTTATTATAACACAAACACGTTTCGCACGTTTAGACAATAACATCACGATATTCTAATCATCATTTTTTACAACCGTAAGGGTAAAAAACTTAATGTTACGTTTCAAGGTGCTAAATGTTTGTTGTCGTAGTGTTTAATATTTTTAGACGGAGGCAAGGTAAATGTACGTTGAAGAGAATCGTTTCCTTTCGGTGTATGGTACCACGCGGTCACCATTCGTCATATCCTGTATCAATAATAATTGACTAAAGAAGAGAATTTGCATTAAATTTTCCTTTGAATATGTTCTAATTATGTACACTTACGTTTGCGTACGTTTATTATTTTATTAGATCTTACTGTCGACAATAATGGACTTGGGAACGGTTTAAGGTTTTCGGTAATGCTAGCTTTGATTTAGTTACAGCTTACAATAAATTTATATAAGTACTTTATGTGAATGTGATATGGGTTTAAAATCGGTAGTTTTTGTCAGTATTCATAATCGATTACGTAATGTATACTAGAATTCTTCCTATAAAGTTAAATGGATCGAATTGAAAATTACTTGTCTGACGAGTGTTGTTAGGTAACTATATGGATCATCGGAAAATATTTATTTATTAAAAACAGTTCCTTTATGGCGGCATGCAATAAATAGATATGGCGGTCGTGGCGGGTCCTGTTAAGAATTCGCGGCCAATTGTCTGCGTATTTATGACGAGTGCTATTTATTCCGACTGGCCGTGTACTCTGGCGATTGGACACTATTGTACGTTGAACGAGGTATGTGACAGAATCAACGACCGTTTAGTGAGAGCTCCACGATTTATCACGACACTAAAATGTATCATTGACTGCGCAAAATTAAACTAGCCACTCAAATACTTTTCTAATTTTAGATTATAATTCGATGCCAAATTACATGTCGATTGAGCGTTTGTTTCTCTGATCTTGTTTCAAACGGAATTTCTAATACGTATCGATTGATGGCGTTATAAAATTATAAATTAAGCGATATTGAGATTGTGTGTGTTTTCATCGTAAATGGACAATATATAAAAATACATTTTATAAAGTGTGCCGTATTTTACGAGACACTAGTTCCTATAAATCACTCTTCTCGGACCCTACATGGTAAGTTTGTAAATCATTCGGCCTGTAACAGCGACTTTAACTGGGACTGTCGACTGTAGTCTTGTAACATAACGTTATGTGGTCTACATTATGCATATAACATTAACGTCTGGACCAGTTATATTGCAACAATAGAGACTGTGTGTGGCTGTTTTGTTAATAAGAAAAATTGAGTGCATAAACAAAACATTTGGAAGAGCCGCAACTCTTGCGTCTGTGAGGATCGGCCGTGCATCGTTTTACTAACAATCACATTATTGTCACGTCCGCGCTCCTGATCGAATTCAATGACGTAGTTAAAGTGTAACGCACGTGTCAATGAATTCACAAGAATTGATATGCGTTGCAATGGACAATGGTTGTATCCAAGTTCACGGTACATTTCACGTTTCTACGTGGAAATCTTTTGATGAAAACTATTGACATTTCGTTTGCAAACTTCTGAACAAATATTAGTTACCATCGTGGTCAATATATACATAAATACTAACGAGTGAAATGTTGGTGTCCATTGTAAACTTAGTAACTTAGAGATTTAACTGTGCTTGTGAAGTGTTATGAAAATAATGTAAATTGGGCAAAAATGCATAATTTGCGGCACATGATGGTGATGGTGGCTGATGCAGAGTGCAGAGGAGCTGTTAGTCGCGTTTAGGTGCGGACAGGAGCGCGAGTAAGCCGGTGCGGGATCGATTAGTGAACCGGTCCTCGCAGTACGTTGACTCCTGAGGGCCAGTGGCTGCGCCTACAGACGCGAATTGTGCACTGTATAGAGTACACCTCTCGCCATTGCACCACGCCCGCACACTCCGCGCCCCGCGCTTCCCCTAACAACCGCCTTGTTTCCACATCGCGGTGTTTGTATGTTTTGTTGCCAATTCCACAGCAACTTGGTGTTTTGACCTCTAAACAGACGTAAAATTACTAGCTTTATATGCATTAAAAAGTACAATTTTCGTTTCGAGAACATATTTTATTTTCAGTTGAGCTTAACAATAACATCACTGTAATGTTACCGTTTATTTTCCCGTGGAATAGAAACCTAGTTTTTGTTTCGCGTGCATTTTACCTAGACTTGTTGACCTCAAGTAAAAATATTAATTTCTCTACGGAAGAACAAACTGCTTCATTTCCTCCCAAACCGCATAGTAGACACTTGACTTGGCATGTTCTGGTTCAAATGATTGTAATGGCAAACGTTATTGCACTACAAGTTTCTCTTCGCGGAAGGCGAGTGGTGGCCGTCTTTTATACTTGCGGACGCATAAGACTGCTCGCCAGTAATTGACAGCGGGTGCGCCAGGCCAGCTCGTATCATCTCAATTATAGGAAAACTCTGTTTACACGTGCGACAGGTTTAAAACTGATTGACTGGTGTCTGTCTATACACGGATAAGACCGCAATACTGAGAAAGCTTGGTGACAACCCGTTTTATGGTAATTTTCCTCACATACATATTATTGTTTGACATTGCGTTGTATTAATTTATCGCGTAGTTGAGGTTACAAGTTAATAAATTGACATTTCCGCTGATTGCTCAACAAGGGACGCGTATAAAGATATTAACATCTGGTATTCAGTGTACACCAAGAGCCATTAGGTGTCTCGCCATCTATGGCCTGAACTGCCCGCTAGGCATGCTATGTGATCTTAAAGAAATATTGTGTTATTTTTTAGTTTGTATCAGTTTTTAATACAATTAGTGGCAGTCGATAGTATTGTAAAATAACCCCCCTTTCACAGTCGCGTAAAAACAGAGATTTATAAATAAGATTCAGAATTCTTATAAAAGTCAGTTATAGGTAGTGTTGCCAGGTGTCCCGCTTTACGCGGGACGTGCCGCTTTTCAGGGGTTCGGTGACGCGTCCCGATTGAACCTTCGGCGGGACGCCAAATGTCCCGCTTTTTGACCACCCCTCTAGAGTACGATTAAAACTCAAATATTACACATTTTTATGAAATGAAATGAAATGAAATGTATTTATTGATCACGTAGGCAATTAAGGAGCTCTTATGACAAGTCAATACACATAGAACTTAATCTCTATTTACAATATATTTCCTAAACTTAGTATTACTTACTTTAATTTCTTGCTTTTATCAACTTATTTATTAATTTTATTTATTTTTAAATAAATTAATTTTTTATTTATAATTAGTTTTATTTATTTATTTAGTTTAGTTATTTTATTTTTAGTTTATCACTGTGTCTCGCGATTTCCTACAAATATTTACCTACATAGTATCTAATTCGCTTCTAAGCTTGTTTCTAAAGACTGATTTCAAAAATAAAATTAAAAATAATATTTTAATATAGGCGTCCCGCCGAGGAACTCAAAATCCCGCTTATTTTAATCTCTTGTCCCGAATTATCAAACAATAAACATGGCAACACTATATAGTTATAGGTATCAATAAATAGACGATGCCAAATCACTTTGTATAACATGTATGTATAATTTTATATCATAATTCTTGGAAAATATTATAGCACCATGCTTCTGTAGTTTCCTACTTTACTTTCAATTTGTACGTATATTTTACTGTAAGAAGTGTTTTCAAACAACTTTAGTCGTTACAAGTGATAATGAAATGTTAACCGGGAGTTGGACTCACATATGGCACCATTGATAATGATGATTAATGTTTACGATGTTCAAGATGTGAAATGTAAACAAGGAGCAGTGAAGGTGCTGATTAAACATGATAAAGCTGTCTGGCTCTGTGTGCGGTTGTGAGGGCCCGGCTCCGGAGCCCGAGGGCTGCGCGGTGGGGACAGGGGAAGCGCAAGGGAGCCCGGGCGTCGAACCCGCATGGGTCGAGGGTCAGCGGCGCGACAAACGTTCATTAGCGCATTCATGCGCCTGCGCAGCCCGCAATGCATGCGCTTGGCGCTCACACACGCACCACGCACATTCATCTCGCAGAATATCTCATAATCACTAACAAATTGTTATTAAAGGTTCGCATTAACTTTATTACTTCCTGTCCAACCGCTTGGCTCGTTTAGAGAAGGTGATTCAATGTTTTGGTGCACTTTTCGTTCGTTGTTATTTTGACCGACTCAGATTTGATATGTTCTTTTCTCCGCATTGAAAACGCGAAGGCTTTATACATTATTACAACTAGTGTTGATCGCGTATGTTTTGTTATTGATTAGCTAGCTTTCCACATTGTTACTAGACTTACGTAATCTGTTTTATACGTTGCATATTATACTTGTGATCGCACAATTTAAATAATATTGTATAGTTTAATAAAAACTGAATAAATATTTATTGACGGTACAAAAGTAAAATGGTATAGTTTATTTTTTGATATCTTATTAGATACATACATACAGGGTGATATTGACAAATGGTATGTAATTTAAACCACACATTTCTGATCACCCCAGGTGTTCAAGATTTGATTTTTTTATCAAAAACAGTGATTTTATATTCCCGCGATCTTTGGCCACCAGTATAGACTCGCGTATTTTACCGCTTAGCTGAATTTCAGTTCGATGTTGGGAATTAATCTGAGCCGTAAAAAGACTCTACTTTAATATCTATACGGGTTGATCAAAAGCCTTTTAAACTAAAATCACGATTTTTGACAAAACTACCAGGCAATTCTTTATCAAACTTGATACAATAGTTAATAGTACTTGGAGTAGTTAGAAACATTAGTTTACATTGAATACCATTTGTCAATTCCAGCTTTTATTTATGTTAAAAATGTGTTTGTCTTTAAATGTTTAGTTGTGAAATAGTTTATTAGTTGAATAAATAAACAAGTGTCATGTTCAGCTTGAGAAACGTTCAATGTTTACTCATGTCCCCGAAAACTTTTGTCGAACCAGAGCGAACATGTTGTTACCATACGTCATTACAACTGGCGGCGTGTATTAATGTCGAGTGAAAGTATATTCTTTGTTGACATTTCTTTGTGTGGCAATTTTGTGTCCTCCGAGATCAATCCAGATAACTATCATTAATCTAATTGGAAATGCTAGACATATGCAATGAATTAGTATGAGTCAATTGAGAAAGTAAACCAGTGAGTATTGTTCCGAGTGGATGCGCGTTGTACTAAGTGCGTGGGCGCAGGCAGCGGCGCGAATTAAAGCAGCTCTCTATTCATTACTCATCGTTATTGCTATCACCATTTCGGGAGACGAAAGCGAGTGTAGGTGCCTCATTATTATATTAGTGTCGCTTTTATTTTTCCTACGTCCAACATGAGTGATATTTTCATAAATCGATTCAACGCTCAGTGAGCACTTACCTGACCGTAATGTATCTGCTGATGCAAATGATCAAACGCATTAAACACCTCGCCTCCTCTAAATATAAAATGACCTTGTCGTTATTATTAAAATGTAAAAGTAATGAATATTCAAATGTCCATGTAATTACGTTATCTGTTACCGATAGACATGGGCCACGTTTTGATTTGCTTTACATTTGCGTATCAGTGTGGTAATCTATGAAATAGAAAACGTTTGAGGAGGAAAATGCTATGTGCGTTTACTTTTACTAATAGAGACAAAAAAGTGTGATAATGTGATTGTTCATTGTAGACACACGAGCCTTGTAGAAAGTACCGAGACAACGCATGCGAGAACAGCAATTACGACAATACTGTCCCAGTTCCACTGCACTTTATTGCAATTAAAACTTGTGGAAGAGCCGCGATCAATTACTGCCAGCTACCGATTTATTTATTCCCGCTGTGCTAGACAATAGTTGGATTTATTTGTCACTTTTATTATATTCGAAAAAAAAACATTCTTTAAAATTAAAATAAAATTTTATATAAAAATAATTAAAAGCATTGGAATAGGAGTCGATTTTGAGTACCTGCAAAAAGTATAACTTGCTGAAAACAAAAAACGAACCAAAGGCAATTGGTAAAGCCGTTGTTGCTTCACCAAGGTATTCTATGAAACAATGGTATTATCGGGGCCGAAGCTGCCTATTAGTTAATTGACTGTAAAAAGGGTTATATTATACAGTTTGATGTTATATATTATTAATTACTAGCTTTTCCCCGCGACTTCGTCTGCGTGTTTATGTTATCATAATACGGACGTAAAAGCAATACATTATATGAAAATGTCATCCCTTATTTCACCCCCTTAGTGCTATTTTTCTAAAAGTAGTTAACGCCATTATTTTTCGTTTAAAATAAGTCGTGAAATACGAATTTTGATATCAATAACTTCAGTGTTTCGATTTTGCATACAACAGTTCAACCCCTATTTTAACTCATTTAGGGTTAATTATAGGAAAAAAAATGCAGTTACTCTTGTTCCTAGATGAATAACCTAAATGTCAAGTTTAATATTTGCAATTTCAACGGTTACAATTTTCCATACAACAGTTTTTAACCCTTTTCACTCCTTTAGGGGTTGAATTTCCAAAAAATCTTACTTAGTGCTACTCTACATCATAATAGGAATGCTTGTACAAAATTTTACCTTTTTAACTCCAGTAGTTCCGGCTGTGCGTTGATCCGATAGTTCGGTTCTACAAAAATTCAACCCTTATTTATACCCATTTAGGGTTAATTTTAGAATAATTAAGTATACAGTTATATTTGTTTTTGATAGGCTAACTAACTTGCAAAGTTTGAGAATTCTAGCTTAAACGGTTTAGATTTTCCATACAACCGTTTTTTACCCTTAGGGGTTGTCCAATATCCAAAAATCCTTCCTTAGTGCTACCCTACGTCATAATAGAAACTCCTGTGTAAAATTTCACATTTGTAGCTCCAGTAGTTTCGGCTGTGCGTTGATTAGATAAAATCACCCTACTCTCGCAACACTTCAACCCTTATTTTAACCCCTTTAGGGTTAACTTTAGAAAAAACTAAGTATGCAGTTATATTTGCCTTTGATTGGCTAACGAAACTGCAAAGTTTGACAATTGTAACTCAAATGGTTTCGATTTTCCATACAACAGTTTTTAACCATTTTCACTCCCTTAGGGGTTGAATTTTCAAAAATCCCTTCTTAGTGCTACCCTACGTCACAATAGGAACCTCTGTGCAAAATTTCACGTTCCTAGCTCCAGTAGTTTCGGCTGTGCGTTGATACGTCAGTCAGTCAGTCAGGTTCCTCTTTTATATATATAGATTGGTTCCTTGGTTATTAAAATAGCTACTATAAAAAAAAATGTGTGTTTTCATATAACGCCGTTGAAAACATAAATAAAAACACTTCTAAATTCTCACTGAATGGCGTTATTTTAGGCATTTCTGCGAAGCCTTTCTCTCTCGAAATTATAAACCGTGACATCTTTTCACTTTCACTATTACTATGCCAATCAAATTTTGGAACAATTCATAATTAGCGGACACTAATTAACTTGATTTTATTAAAGCGAGGAGTTGTAGGTGTTAACACTGGCGCGTCACGTTTGGACTTTTCTAAAGCATAAAACCTGTATTTTGTGGGATTGTACGGTGTACCCCGGCGGCAGTGGTAGGCGTTTAGTGAAAGCTTCTTACTGGGAACTTGTTTACGGTTGCTTATTAAATACATTGGCTTAATTATGGAGTCCATTTCACGGAATCGTTATGCGATTTTATTAGTTTGTTATAGCCGTCTGTTGCCATCGTCTGTAAATGAACTATCATAGTTACCAGTTTTCCATCAGATATATTAGCGTTTACAGTTGTCCGAGGAATGTAGTCGTTAAAATATAGATGTTATCGGTCCATTAGTCACTCGGGTTTTAATATTTCCTGCTCATGAAGATAGGTAAAATAGGTAGATTTTCTTACCAAAAGTATGATATAACGAAAAGGGCGACGGAATTAACGGCTTACTAGACGCAGGAAAAAATCCCACGACGCATTTATTTAATGATTTTACGTCTCGCATTTCCGCCACACGTCATTTTTGTATACACTAATTTGTACCACCATGCATTTCTATCGGACTTCCTCCCATTCCGCTGGCTGTTTTAATCTAAGTAAACATTCATTACAATTTGCAAGTAAATCGTGATTGAACGTTTGGCTCTCAAATCAATTGATTCGAAAAGTGTCGAAGAGAAACCGATAAAGCTAAAAGCATCTCCATTGTATTCATATTAACGATTGTCGAACGCAGAGAATAATATGCGCACATGTTAGTTAAATAGTGTCTAAATCCGATGGCTGTGTGCGTTTCATGGAAATCGTACATAATGTTGTATTGTTTGATCGAAGTGTGGGCGCGTGGTTTGGTACAACGGTATATGGGTCATGTAGTATGTACACATATTAAACACATAATTAATTTTGTCTTATTTATGACACCAAGTATGTACTGAAACGCGTGTGACACAAATTATATCCATGTGTTTTATTCAATGGCCACAACAAAGAATTATGAGAACAAAACTGACATATTAATGTAACGTGATATGAAAAGATATAGGAAATTGGAGCAAGTGCGAACCTAGACCAGAGAACGGTTAACTGTTCCACGTGATTCATCTTCGCCGAAACATTACGTTAACCTGAATTGTCAAGAGCACTTAGTGTCTACTGTCTCCGATATCTTTATTTGCTCGTACTGAAATCGACTCCGTGTATGTGACATAATTAGGGGCAATTCTTAAAAACGTGCCAGTATATGTATTATACAACATGTAACAGATTTAAATGTAAAAGCGGAAAGTAGTACGTTCAGAATCAGCTACTGAATCGATATCAACAATTTTTTTGGTAGGTATTTTTTTTCTAAATAATTAGTTAAGACCAAGTAAATTACAGACACTCTTTCATTTAGTACTCCGAACAAACGAATTGAAACGTAACTGGAGGACATAAGATCATTTTTAAATGAATCACAACGAATACTCTAATAAACTAAATAATGAACAAAAATGAACTTTATTTCGATGGTCATAAAGTTTATTTAAGCAATCTATCATTAATCAAACGCACACAACGATAGGCTGAATAAACGTAATAAGCTACCAAAATAAATAACTATCATATTCTCTCTTTTCCGCACATTTAACTACAACTAGATAGAGCAGGATGCAGCTATTGTTTAATGCAATTTGATCCATCCGACAAACGATGGCGCGCGCGGCGGTACATCACAAGGTTGGCAAGTCGGTGCGCCGCGAAAAAACTACTCCCGGTATTTGCAGGATCGGGCGATCCAATCCCGCGCAATACATGCACTTAAATGAATCAAATTAAATCGTAACAAAATCACTATGATAGAAACAACAAGTAGGTATTTCTATGAAAAATAATTTCGCGGAACGTTAAAATGGTGATTAAATTCGGTTGTAATTTTGCTACATGTATGCGGATCCCGGTGTGTCGGATATCCCGTTATTGCAATCCCTAATGGGCACCGTCTATGTGAAAAAATCTAGTCGTGCACCGCAGTTATCTGTGTCTACTTGTGTTTAAGTGTTAAGTAGATATTTCGATAACTTTCGCGCACGATGTCTTTTCGGTATTCGAATATTGGATACACTGAAATGGTGAGAACTTTGGCACTGTGTGGTGATAATGTATCATTGGCATGCAGGACATTTAGCAACAGGCACGCCACCAGTGTAGTGCCCGACAGTATCTCGATGCTGAGTTCGGAGAGCGCTGGATAGGTCGCGGCGAACCTGTGCAATGGTCACCTGACTTGACGCCTCTTGACTTTTTTTGTGGGGACGCGACGTAATAAATCTCTGGTATACTTCAGTGAAAGTACTAATGTGAGGAACTAAAAAGTAATAGTGGCAGCCTTCCTAAAAGTGAAGAGTGACACCGAAGTTTTACATAAATTACGTGAACAATTACGCAAATGTGCATCAAAGTGTATCAAGGTGGTGGACATTTCGAACATATTTTAAAAGAAATCGCCGCATGAGTGCCATGTAACACGTAAGTTAATTTTGTTGTATTTTTTGTGTTGTGATTCCCAATCCAGTCTTCGTTGATTAGATATTGCGTATCTTATTCATTAGTTATGCAAATAAATGACGCCCGTATCCCGCCCGCCTGTAGGAACTAAGTTTAGCGGAAGTGAAATTAATAATATTTTATAGCCGATTCATGCAAAATATTGTCTTATGTTGGTTCGTACGCATTATATCCAGTAAGTAAAATTTAAAAAAAATAGATTTTATAGCTACAACACAAATGTTATGCTTACAGATTAAATTAATAATAATTTGTTTACCGAACCACCCAGTAATCAGTTACGTACGTATTTGTATTCGTTTATTGTCAGCTGTTTCTGCCGGCGCGGCGCAGCGTTCGGCGTTAGGTACTCGTGTGAATGGGTCTTGTGTAAATGTGTGCGTGTCCGCGAGCGTGTGTAGTAGTGCACTCTTATTTGTAACTCGTAAGGTAACCATGTTAAGTGCCTACATTTGGTATAACTAATTTCATAAATAAAAGATTTTGTAATTATGGTAGTACGATTTCAAAGCATAAACTATGATTGCAATAATATTTTAAAGTTGGGGTGTCTGAGGTTGTGAATGAAACCATTCATTTTCCTTTATTGTATGAATTGAAAAATAGGAAGTGTTAGCGTCGATGCACTCATCGTGGCGTTATGAACAAGGGGCTCGGGCAAACTCGGGTCACGACTGCGGAAGCTCGAAACATATTTGAATGATTTTCGTGAAGGACGCGCCGATTGCCGACGCACCGTCTACGTACTTATTAAGTTGCAGATAAGATTCCCTGCTTCGAGAGCCGATGTAATGAAAGCAGACCTTGACGAACTTCGATATCGGCTATCCTAAAGGGAAGACAAGTAGGTAAACGAGATTTCCGTGTAAGGATTGGCAATGCATCGGCCGCCCACGTATTGTTCAGATATCGACGAAGGCGTCGCGTCGCACTAAAACATTGCTACGATCATTCGGTAATTCGTTCGTTCACGGAAGTGTTTAACAGACGGTCATTCGTTGTAAATCGATTTACTTTTAAGTCATAACTTATGTGGGAACATTATAGATTTAACTTCATCTCGAGTCGAACGTGGGATTTAATGTCTGCATAATAAGCGCTCGTTACAGTCTATAATTTAACTAGAGCATTTGTAGTTTATTATTGATGTGGTAAGATGTACTAAAAAACGTTCTTTATAATAAATTTTCCAAATTTTGTAATATATGAAAGAAAGTGCTGCAAAACTCACAAACTATGTAACTATTATGTGTAATTAAAATATTCTCTATTAACTAAGTTTATAGATACTCGCAAAAATCATTGCTTTACACATGGTATTGGCGTATTAATGAATTGTAAGTTAGATTAATGATAACTGATATATTCTACGTTCCAGTATTGTATTGGAGCATGTGGAGCAAATGTTGATGAGTTTTGTTTTTAAACATGTTCCGAGATGTGGTGGGACCCGCTCTCGTCGCCCGCGATTGTTATCCACCTGCGCCATTGCATATTGTCTGCAGTCGTTTGTCACGTGGTCTGGCATGATTTCCCTTTTATCAAAAGAAATATTAATAAGCGAAAGTTCTCTCGAGAGCTCGAAGCCACTCGAAGATTTATTTCTTGTATTTTATCGTAAATGACGTGTCGGAAAGTAACGTCAATCGTTTAACCTTCTCCTCGACAAAATACATGCTTCCGTGTTTCAAGTACGACAAAGTAATATATCTTTTTTCTACGTCTGAGTCACCATCAGGTGCTAATCATGGTTGACATAATTAATGCACAGTTAAGTAAAACACCTAGAGTAATCTTGTTGTACAACTGTGTCACACTTGTCATTTGTGAATAACATTTCCTTTTTAATAGGCACATCATCACGTTGCGTATGCGATCAGTAAAGAATTAATTACCAATTAGTCAATAAGGGCATCTACGTTATTGATGATTAAGTGAAATATAGTATACTATGTGTTGCGATGAAATGATCAAAATGTTTTCGTATGAGTAGTGAGACATTACCATTTCCTTTCTAATTTCGCTTCATAAGTGTGACGGCGACCCCGAATATAAATTATGGGAACATGTAATTTCTTGTACGAAGGATGGCGAGCTGTGGTAATGTGGCTGGCAACACCTACGCGCCACTTCGGCGAATCCAACTGTACAACGGAAGACTACTTTCTGCCCTAATTGCACGGGCGCCAGTAACAGCCTGTGGGCAAGTAAACTTTCTTTTTGTAACACCGAAGTGTGACACATCTTAATACCCTCGCGCAGTAAATTAACTTCCATAGACTTCTACGTCTTCTGACGAAAATCTCGCAATACATTAAGAAATCGGATTCGAATTGAAAGGATTGCCTGTCTTATAATATGTATTTGTATTGACAGCACTATTAAATATGGATTTTCGACTGAGCCTTGGCGGCCTGTGCTCGTTTTATTTGTTGTCTGGAGACAAGGCTCTACCAAGGATGAGTCACTAAGTCGTACAGGATCTTTGTTGTACTTCCGAGAATCTCAGTGGGCAACGCTTTGTGGGAAAGGTATTTCTTATGCGGGTCGACGGACTGATATAAACTCTTCCTGTGTACACAACAATACGATTTAAATGTTAATAAACTAATAACATTGTATTGTGTATGATACAAGAAATTAGAACTTTTAGATGTGGTGTTCCCAAAACGTGAGGTGTACGTACCATTCCCAAAAAACTAATTGAGGTTTGAATTCATGATGTGTCATTCAGTTCCTGCACATTATTATGTTTTCCTTGTTCTTCTTTAGACTGGAGTTCGTTCCGAATTTTATCTAGAAACATGGAAATGGTTGATAAATGTGCATATTTTCATAGTAAGTAATGCGTGATTCAAACTTTTTTAATGACGACGACACGGACTCGGCGTTTAATACAATCAGTGGATGACGAATCAATAAATACAATTTTGTTTTACCTGTGTACGTGTTCGGTTGCTTGACCGATTTTGACCTCGATAATTAACGAGGACCGTTAGACTTGACTCAGTTATTATTGCGTTATTTTTTGAAACATCGAACAGGAGCATCTTTTGCAAATTCATTGCAATTACCGAGATACGAATCAATAGACTGACAACGCTTGCTTATACTCATTCACGCCGTGACGTTTTCGCCGATAGATCCTCCATTGCAATGAATATATTTTTCGCCTAATTGCTTAACCTCGCAAGTATGTATGTATGTTGACGAAGAACTGCGAAGCTTTAGGAAGTCTATTTAAGGATGTGATTTTGATAAATAGTTTAGATCAGTGATTCTCAACCACTGTGCCGCGGCACTTTTGTGTGCCGCCAAATTTCAAAAGTGTGCCGCCAAATTTTGCAAATATACATATAATGTTAATATTATTAAATTATATCATTTAAAAAGAAAAATATTTTTAACATGAATATGTATTTAAATCCACAAAAAAATTAATTATTTTATTATTTGCTTTGCAACGCGTTTTTTCTTAGTGCCAAATTGTGATGAAGCGGCGTGCATAGCAATAGGAATATGTCTCAAGGCGCTCTTTGTGTGCCGCCAAATTTTGACATCGTTATATATGTGCCGCAACAAAAAAAGGTTGAGAATCACTGGTTTAGATTGTGTTGGACCAGAACTCGCCAGATCGACTTGCTGCTGGTATGCCATTTATGGCATGGGATTAATTCGCCACGGTCATTACTAGCGCAGCGGCAAAACATTTGAAGTACCTACTCAAACCATACCTATAACGATGCCGGTTTTTGTTTGCAATGAAATTTGGTATGCTTGAAGAGAACTCATGCCATTAAACATGACCAATTTGTATTTTCATGCTTTTATACAATAGCTCAATGCTTCGGAAATCTCCGTCAAGAATTACCATTATATCCTTATTGCCGATAAAAAAAATGAATCAACACCGTAGATGGATAATAATCATTTTGTGGTGTGTTAATGTGACCACTTCGCCAAGAGGTATCTGCGCGGCGTATTGCACTAGACAGCGACCGATTTTTCTTTCGTTAGTTAGTCTATTCGGCCTAGTAATGAACCATTTGGGTCATTGGACCTCGCCGTTTGTCGGTTACTCACCGCCTCCGGTGCTATTATTTTTTGCCGCCATTTACGCGCCACCAATTGTATAGACAACTGACGCAGTCGCCTACAAGCGCAAATCGAGAACTCTTTTTGTCTGTGTACTTTTTCTATCGATTAGACTTTTGTATCATGTATGTATTCGAACATACTTAACGGATTGTCCGCAATTAGGGTTCGTAGAAAGAATTCGTGGGATGTAAACTTGCAAATGTTTTCTCAGAAAATTTAATAATCACTCATACACAATAATAATACAGTTAATGATTTGAAAACGTATTATTAATTTTATTCATATATCGATTGTGCATATTTCTATTGAAAGCTTATGGGAACAAACCTGGTCTCGTTTTTTATGCGTTTCGTTATTCTCAGCGGTTCAGCGATCTAAGACAACTAATTAACCTTGTCTAACATATTTTGGGTTGTTATCAATATTAATGCTGTTTACACGTCTTATTAGTCTGGTTTCCTAGGTTCAATATTTAATTAGTGTCGATTAATATGTTGTATATAATTTAATATTAGATGTTATGTTACTCGGAAAGTCGTAAGTTTCCGAAGTAAATAATTATGTTATCTATAGAAACCAGGCAAGTATGAATATGTTTGTGCGTCAATAACAGTGCTCTGGAAATGGAATATCGGTTTTAATGCAAATGTTTCCTTGTCGATGTATTGTTGTTGAATTAATAAAGTACATATTTCCAATGAGTTTTCAACCCATAAAATGGTTTAATTGTATTTTTGGTTAAAATTTAACATATAGGTTTTGGATTCATTTTACTTGATAACAATATTACTTGACAAATTTATTATTCTAATTAATTATAGGCAGTCGATAAGCATGTAATAAGATAAATATATGAAATGCATTTCCTTATATAATCCACTGTGCATCTGATATCTAGGCAGCTCTATGCCTCTGCTGTGCTAAAATTACACGCGGCGTACATTATTTTTATCTAATTAACTTTTGTAGGTCAAGCTAATGTTGCGCAGCTTTAAGCCCTAAGGGGAATATAATATAATAGCATATAATCGATGGCAGTGACACACATCACCACTGAATAAGCAATAATGTTCCAGTCTAGGCCATGTTTGTTCCACACATAAATAAATATTAAATGAACGATGTCATATAATATGTACACGTACGTAAAATACACAATGCGAGCATTGAAAGTATTGCATCGGTGCTTTTGGGGTAAGCAAACGATGAGAAGCCGAATCGCATGCAAGTAATTGCAAATCGTTGGAACTACATTAAGGCGCACCAGTACTTGTTGAGTGTATTTCTATACTTCAAACAGGATGTGCATGTTGCTTGTTCGAGTGGAATCCTTTTTTTCAACATCCTTAATATACATTTTATTTATAAGTTTCAATGTGTAGGTGCGGTAATAAATCGTTGTAACCTCGACAAGCTATTAATTATTTTCAAACTTTCTCACGGAATCAGATCCAAGTGAGAATTTGCTTGTCACTTTTATGTATTGAGCTTTTGAGAATCAATTTTTGGTATGCTTTTTTATATATGATTATTTTTGAGACCGAATACAATACCGATCGCAATTCTATATGTTATTTGGGTTTTATAAATACTTTTGTTTATAACCAATAACAAATAATGTATTCGAACGCATAAGTTGAATTTTATTTTAAATACATACGGTTCATACACAGTTGTTTGTATTTTTTTGTCAGTGGCCCAAATGCATACATAATAATATTCGTTTTAATGCAGTGTTGTTTCGCAACCAAATTGACCTTCTGTGCCTCGGCTGGTTAATGATTACTTACATTGAGTATTAATATTAATATTTTTGTTTCTTTTTTAGAATATATTATATTGATTTGGCATTTGTTTGTTTCAGGTAAAAATATTGACATCATAATAAACAAGACTGTTTGGTGAGGTAATTTTATAATACAATTGCTGAGAACTAGTTATTTCGTCGATGTTATCGGTGCAAAGTATATTTGACAGAATAAACGTTTTGATAAATAATTGAACACGTGATCGTAATTAATACATGTGAAAATATAAAGTATTGTGGGAGTTATCATAAACCTGATTAAGATACGCGTTTGACTTATTGATTACGCGATATTAGTGTCCGTTGGCAGCCTGTACACAGCTGCACAAAATTGGTGGCTACTTGAAAACTCGTACAAGTAATGCACTCGGTGGGAGCTCGGAGTGCGGACGCAAGCCGGCACTCGAACTCGCCAGGCGGCAGTGCCACCAATATCGGCATCTGAACGTCGCAGCGAAGGTCAGTGCTCCTGCGATTCGGCCCGTAGTGCTCTCGAGTTAGAGTCACAACTGGTGAACCGCAGGAGAGAGGCGGCGGCAGCGGCTGCGGTGGGGTCCTCGCGGCCGCCGCGCGCTCGCCGCTGCCTCCCTTTAGTCAGTATAGTCGCAGCGGTGCACGCACACCGCACGCAGTTCTCGCGCGCGCAACGAGAAGGTATGCACGTACCGGCCGCCGACACCGCCGCACTACAACACACGCACTAGCTTCCGGTGGCTGCTCTCTTTCCAATTCGTACGCTCGTACATGTAGTGCCGGCCCGGTGCATGTAGTGTGTTACGATTATGACATTCGACGTTTTTTCTCTTTGTTGCGACGATTCCTGGAGTGGTGTTTATAGTGAACAGAGTGCGGCCACCGTTGGCGCCCGTGTGTTGTGTGCTGTTTGTTGTCGGCGTTCAAGTGCTGTCTTAAATGGCGGATTTCTCTTTAAAAGTGTCACGCGTAAATCACCTTGTGGAAATGTGTTGAACTAAATCATTGTGCTCTCCTTTGTTTTCATCGATGTCAAAACAATAAGGCGGTTTAATTCGTTTATAAATAAGGCTTGTGTTTTATCTCATGTGGCGCATTTAACAATACATAATACATTAATGTATACTTCGGGCGAATGTTGTTTACCGTAACGGAAAATTTGATTAATACATAGTTCATATAGAAGAGTTCTTTACTGTCTAGCGGATACGCTAGTTAGGCAGAAGAACCACATGAAAGTAGATTAACTTGATTGACACCACTTTTAATCTTAACTAAAAGTAAAGCGATATCTTTATTGAAGTAGTATAAACTCAGAGTCGGTGCAGCTGGAGAGCAGACAGGCGAGGATGTGTCGACCGCGGACCATATGGCAGCATTGCTACTATCCATATTAGGGACGCCACCAAGGCGATACTTGTTGCACATATACGGCATAACTGTTCCACAATACGAGCTAATGCTCGAGTGACATCTTATCACTGTCTACAAATTATTAAATCCATTTACAAGTTGTAGTGATTAACAGCGTTCAGTTGTAATAGCAAAATAATATTGATGTTTTAGTGGTGGTACAATGATGTACCGTTGGTTAGACGAGTCCTCGAGCTGGGCCAGTGGTTTGCGAATGCGTTATGCAAGTTGGTGGGTGGGTTGGCCGGCGCACGGGGCGGTTCGTTGACCAGTGCGTTGTCCCGCCGCTCCGCCGCCCACCGCGAAGGTCGCGGCCCACAGACCGCCGACACATCCATTTCGTGCACCTTTTATTTACCGCATACGATAACTTACGACGCCGAAGACTCGATGTCGCCTTGACAATGTTTAGTTCAACACAATTCCTAACGCATACTCTCCCAACAGGTAGAGTCGATATGTGTTCAGTGTGCCCTGTGTAAACAGTTTGTGAATTAAGTTAATAATATTATAACACGGAAAAATTGATCTCATAATGGTAACTTCGAGGATACCGGCTTATTCTCTGAGCTCAGAGTTTAATAGAGAATTTAGGAGTTTCCGGATAACGCGAGCCACACCAAGATCGACGCTGTACGCGCCTGCCATTGTCCCGATACATGAGTACCCCAGGGTCAGCGTGCACGAGCGGCGGGAAGCGCTTAAAGCTGCGCTCGCTAAAGCCTGGTCTTCGAAGAGTAGTGACAAAAAGAAGCATGACACTTGGACCGTCCCCTCGGAGCATAACAGGGCTGGTATTACAGCTGCTGACTTCACTGGCAAAACGAACTATAAGAATGGCGACGTCTCGCATGTAGCACTTGTGAAACATGAATTTGAAAGCAAGGATGCTGAAAGGACAGATGTGGATAACAGAGCAGACAGTGGCCATCCTGCGAGCTTTAATTACAGTCGAATGAACGGGGACGGTGTCGACATACAAGAGACTCTCAAAAAGGGCTGTGATAAAGGGTTACACAATAAAGATTTAAGTTATAGTGACTACCTTAACAATGTTCCTAAATGTAAAGCTAATTTCGAAAATAGTTTCCTCAAACAGAGCCACGAGGAACGCTACAGTAAGCGAAACGGGTACGATGCCGTGTCTAAACGAGTCGACAGAGACATCAACCTGAACAACATCGAATACAGTAGCCTCAACGGCGACACGTACGATTCTTTGAAGTATTCGCGAACAGCGAACGTAACAGAATCAGTGCAGTATAAATGTTACGGTAAGACGGACACCGTCAAATTGCTTAGCACAGATAGCACCAAAAGCGTGACGTCTTGCAACGAAGAGAAATTGAACGGATACGGATGCTCGGAGCGACGCAACGGGAAGGAGCAGCCGCGGCCTCTCACCAGCGGACCCAAGGCGATCGTGGAGCAGCGGCTGGCCGAGCGGCTCGAGGTGAAGGTGGCCGAGCTGCCGGCGCTGTACCGCGGCGTCGACTCCTGGACGCCCAAGTCGGCCGCCTTCCAGAAGAACATGCGCGACCACGAGTGGAGTGTGTCGTATGTACCCCGGCCCTGCCCACAATATCACGCTTTTTCTCTACTAACAACTACAAAACTTTCCAACATCCATTATTTGCACATTGCAACTTTCAGCCGAACGGTTAACTGGTTTTCTGCGTTCAGTAGGATAAGCACTGAAGTTTACTAAATACGTTGAAATTAAACTCGTCCTGTGCGTATATAAATAGAAAAAAGCTAGTTTGCAGTGTGCACTGGGCACCCCTGAGTGCATCGACTTGCTATTTGGTCCGGTTTGAGTGCAATTTGAACAGGCTTTGTATTGTAAACGTACAATCATAGCGTGTTATACAGGGTATATCAAGACTGCTACCGAAAACGAAGCCGGGTGGTAGTATAAGCGACTTAAGACACAATGCAACAAAAAAAGTTGCAAAAAAAAGCGACCAATTTTTTTTTGTTATTTTTTTCCTATGACTATATTTGGGTGGTAAATACATTTTTTCCTAAAATAATAGTGTATACCCTTTTATTTATAAATAATCTAAGGTATAAGAGTGTTTAAATCATTATTTTAGCAAAAACTATGGATTTACCACCCAAAAATGACGATATTTAAAAAATCATAAAAAATAATTGTCGCGTTTCTATGCGAAATTTTTAGTTGCATAGTGTTTGTAGTCACTAAAACTATCACCCGGCTTCGTTTTCGGTAGCGGTCTTGAGATACCCGGTATAATTAAGTATTTTGAATTTTACTTGAGCTCAGCGCTTATGCTGTTTACGGTAGTAATGATCACTTATGTCATGAATATGCTTTGCACCGATATTCCTTTCTCAAATCCGTTTTTATAACTTATTTGGTGAATAACTTTTAAATAATAATAGGAGGAAATAGTAAAAAAAACGTCCATGACCGTTGTTGTCCATATAGTATCAAGTAATATGTATGTTAGCATTTGGTGTTACGCGCCAGTTTGTCTGAAACATAATTTATTATGCAGTATGACAGAGTTGTCGAGTGCTTGATGGTTGTGTAAAACCATTGCACAAGCCTCCGTGACTCACCGCCGTTGCGCTTTACTCTATCCTGCCGAGCCGGTTGCTAAATATCTTTGTTTATTATTGTCACTTGCTCGGATTAATCAGAAAAGTTTAAATAAGTTTACCAAAACTCAATGTCGTAAGAAGTATAGGTTGTCGCTTATTAGTAGATACATCTTGGAATATTTTCAAACGATGCCCTCATAGGTAACAGTTTGATCGTTGAACGTGATATCCACGCGCTGTTATCACTGCAAATGTATCTGTATCAGCCCATATACGTCCCACTGCAGGGCACGGGCCTACTCTACAATCGAGAATACGATTGAGAGTGGTTAGGCCATATAGTCCACCACGCTGGCCTAGTGCGGGTTGGCGGACTTACATGCCATAGAAATTCTAATAAATCGCTATGGTATGCAGGTTTCCTCACGATGTTTTCCTTCACCGTTTTAGTGCGTGGTGATTGACTATCAATACACACATGACTCCGAAAAGTCAGAGGTGTGCCCTGGGATTCGAACCCGCGACCACCGTGAACATGTGGGCAGCCGCGTCTAGTCCGTTTACCAACAGGCCACCACGCACTTATCATCACTGCAAACATCACGCATCACTGCAAATAGTTTACATTATAGTGTAATTATCTCACGTGAATGCATGTAGTGTGTTCCAGTTGTAATTTATCTAACACACATTCGTCGCAAATTCGTGGGCGCACAGCCGCGGCTCAAAAGATTCGTCTCGATAGTGTTCATAGTGAATGTTTCAAGGTCCTGTCCTGGTTAGTGCGCTCGCAAAGGATTTGTCAACTTTGTAGGCGTTTATGACGTAATTCGACTTTTTTTGTTGTTAATATTTGCCCAAATTATAAAATATAAACAGTGGAAATACATTCTTTGGTTTAAATATGGCAGTTCCTCAAAAATTAATTGTTCAACACTTGGATTACTTTGATTTCTAGCCGTCAGCAACTTGTTTTCCGGTATGAAATACGACTAATTTCTTCGAGTCACATACCTATACAATACTAATGAGGTGGTAAACTTAGCACGCAGTTCACGATTTTGTAGCGAATATTCAAAAACACACGTCGAACGATCAACTTTCACTGGCAACTGGTCGGAGCCGACTACTCGTCGTTCTTACATCTTAAAACATTACCTGCTTCTTACTTGAACAAATATCTGTCGATAAGTTTAAAGTAAATAAATATATAAAGCAACATTTTTCTTTAAAACTTTCTCTTGTCTTGATAGAAAATCACCGTAAAGTTTTTTAAAACTTTTATATACTTAAATACTGGCGGTTTTCGTGATACAGTTACGACAAAACAAAATTCGAATTTTGGTTACAGACTGTAAAATGCGAGATCATATTCCGGGTTCTAACCTTACGACAATATGCTCGTGCTGTGTCCTCTAAACACAACGTTTATGCCGTGTCAACATGTCAATATCAATGATAATGAAATATTGAATTTCTATACTATCTAGTTTTTATTTTTCAATGATATAATATAATTATATAAATTTGCAACCCATGTCCTCATACTATAAATCCCCTATTTATATTACATATTTATATTTATAGTGAATAAGAATCCAAAGAGTACCCAAATTGGTCGGTTTCCTAATTATTGCGCATAATGAGTCTTTCTGGAATTGGAAAAACACATGACTGATTTTCCATATACAACGTGTAACAGGATTAATTCACAACCTCAGACACCCCAACTTTAAAATATTATTGCAATCATAGTTTATGCTTTGAAATCGTACTATCATAATTACAAAATCTTTTATTTATGAAATTAGTTATACCAAATGTAGGCACTTAACATGGTCACCTTACGAGTTACAAATAAGAGTGTACTACTACACACGCTCGCCGGACACGCACACATGTACACAAGACACATTCACACGAGTACCTAACGCCGGTCGCCGACCGCTGCGCCGCGCCGCGCCGGCAGAAACAGCTGACAATAAACGAAATACAAATTACAAATTACGTACGTAACTGATTACTGGGTGGTTTGGTAAACAAATTATTATTTATTTAATCTGTAAGCATAACATTTGTGTTTTAACTATAAAATCTAAATATTTTACTTACTAGATATAATGCGTACGAACCCAACATAAGACAATATTTTGCATGAATCGGCTATAAAATATTATTAATTTCACTTCCGCTAAACTTAGTTCCTACAGGCGGGCAGGATACGGGCGTCATTTATTTTGCATTATTATTGAATAAGATAATAATATAACGCAATATCTAACAACGAATACTAGATTGGGAATCACAACACAAAAAATACAACAAAATTAACTTACGTGTTACATGGCACTAATGAGGCGATTTCTTTTTAAAATATGTTCGACATGTCCACCACCTTGATACACTTTGATGCACATTTGCGTAATTGTTCACGTAATTTATGTAAAACTTCAGTGTCACTCTTCACTTTTAGGAATTTGCTCCACATTATCCTCCTCATCCTGGATCCTCCACATTAGTACTTTCACTGAAGGATACCAGAGATTTATTACGTCCCCACAAAAAAAGTCAAGAGGCGTCAAGTCAAGTCAGGTGACCTAGGAGGCCATTGCACAGGTTCGCCGCGACCTATCCAGCGCTCTCC
The DNA here is from genome assembly GCA_009982885.2 of Hyles vespertilio. NCBI lineage: Eukaryota > Metazoa > Arthropoda > Insecta > Lepidoptera > Sphingidae > Hyles > Hyles vespertilio. Next base: position 16,763,414 of record CM042809.1, on the reverse strand, counting down.
GAACTCAGCATCGAGATACCGTCAGACATGCCAATGATACATTATCACCACACAGTGCCAAAGTTCTCATCATTTCAGTGTATTTGAATATTCGAATACCGAAAAGACATCGCGCGCGAAAGTTATCGAAATACATATCTACTTAACACTTAAACACAAGTAGACACAGATAACTGCGGTGCACGACTAGATTTTTTTCACATATTCGGTGCCCATTTAGGGATTGCAATAACAGGATATCCGACACACCGGGATTCCGCATACATTGTAGCAAAATTACAAACCGAATTTAATCACCATTTTAACGTTCCCCGAAATTATTTTTCATAGAAATACCTATTTGTTGTTTCTTTTCATATTGATTTGTTACAATTTAATTTGTTTCATTTAAGTGCATGTATTGCGCGGGATTTGGAATTTGGATCGCCCGGTCTTGCAAATACCGGGAGTAATTTTTTTCGCGGCGCATCCCTATACCGCCGCGCGCGCCATCGTTTGTCGGATGGATCAAATTGCATTAAACAATAGCTGCATCCTGCTCTATCTAGTTGTAGTTAAATGTGCGGAAAAGAGAATATGATAGTTATTTATTTTGGTAGCTTATTACGTTTATTCAGGCCTATCGTTGTGTGCGTTTGATTAATGATAGATTGCTTAAATAACTTTATGACTATCGAAATAAAGTTCATTTTTGTTCATTATTTAGTTTATTAGAGTATTCGTTTAGTGATTCATTTAAAAATGATCTTATGTGCTGGAGTTACGTTTCAATTTCGTTGTTCGGAGTACTAAACGAAGGAGTGTCTGTAATTTACTTGGTCTTAACTAATTATTTTGAAAAAAAATACCTACCGAAAAAAATGTTGATATCGGTTCAGTAGCTGATTCTGAACGTACTACTTTCCGCTTTTACATTTAAATCTGTTACATGTTGTATAAATACGTCACATTTCCTAGATGACCCTTTGATATGTTTGGTAGCAATTCGCGCCCATATATCTTACAATGTAATTTCTCGGGGTAAATGTATCTTGTTTGATGTTTTCCACGATTTTTCATTTATGTACACTTCAAAGTTACAGTTCTTGCGACGCCTTAATTTTATTGAGCACATTCTTAAATAATGAAGTACATTAAATTAATCTTCAGAGGCCTATGTCCAGCAGTGGACTGCAACGGGCTGATGATGATGATGATTAAATTAAACGAAGGTAGGGAAAATATAGCTTCATTTTAACCGCATGTTTCAATTTAAATTAATTGGTTAGGGATGTACAGCGGCGCGGCGTTAGGAAAGTTCCAACGATAATGTATGGTTCGATTAGGCGCACTAGGGTAAAAACTATCTTTTGCCTGATGGAAAGCGCATGGTGCGGTGCCGTGCTTGTCATTGACCTGACGAAACGCGGCGCGGCCAGGCGATTAGTCGCGGGCTGCAGCGTTGACACGGTTCACAGTAATCGCTCATCCGGCGCGGCCTTGTCTCACCCAACCGAATGCCCGCATACACATTAGGTACTGTCCGTTTGACTGCTATTCCGTTTTAACCTGATCATCACAAAAAGCGCTTCTGCTCGGTTCTACAAAACGGACTTACAATATAAATTTTAAAAAAATCTTAGTCATCCAATGAAAAGGAGTTTTTATGGGTTATGAAATAAAAAGTGTTCCAACATTATTCTTTTAGATCCACGTAGTTTTGTAGTAGACACCAAAAAACAGCCGCTGCAGTGGCCGCGGAGTTGGTGTCCGACGGATCCTTGACCGGCCGCCGATCGTGTCACGTTGCAAACTTCGGCTTTCGATTTCGTAACCGAACACGCAGTATGCACCACCCGACCGATCGATTATGGTCATTGTGCCACAGGCGTTCCACTCTCGCTGTGATTTCAGGCCATATTGCCTCTTTGACCTTTGGCCACCTTTTTATTTTTGCTGATTTACTTACCTGTTTATTGAAATTATCGTAATTAAAAGGTCGTTTCATTTAATTTAACAGACTGTGAAATGATTTAAAAAATAGGTTAAAGAAAGTAATATTACGAAATCTCATGAGGAAATACCAACGAAACAGTAAACAGAAGAGATGATTCAATCCAGTACACGTGTTGGATATTTCTAAATATAAAGAACCGTTGTATGGATACCGTTTGTTGCTTTAAACGTAGATAGCATAGCGAATTGATGCTTTCTTCATACTTTTTTCATTAACCTTATTTGTGTCATTTTCATAATGGCATGATACATTTGTGATAAATTTATGACCAGACTTACACGGAATGAGAGATACGATGATTATCGTCTACATATCCGCATAGAAATACAATAAAGCTTTCTCGTGAAATTTCTACCAATATTGACAGTCGTTATTTTTACAAGACATTTAGTCATGATCCGATAGCACATTATGCATTAAAGTACAAATAAGGTACAAGGTTGCTTTCACTGTAAAAAAAAGGTATCACTTAATACTGATTACATTACATATTTGGAAACTAAGGAAGGCTTCGCTAATACGTTGCGGGATACCTTTAATTAAGGAAACTAAATGTTCTTATATGAGGACTATGACGAGGCGACCGGTCATACTAGTTCTAGGTTTCACGAAACAGCCGGTTTTTGTAGTATCACATACATAGGCCTACAAGAAGCTTCGATTTGATAATTCCGATGTCGTCAGCCGTTGAAAGTGAATGTTCCGGTGTTTGTTATTCGCGACAGCGACGAACGTATCGTGTGACGTGACGAGCTTTGTTGAGTCCAACATCGCTCCGGACAGCCACGGCCGATTCATTTAAGATAGTGACATGAGCAATGATTATAAGCGTACTAGATCGCAAGTTCCATGTTTGTTATAGGACGATAACAAATTTAGCCCACTTTGCATAATGAGTTTCCTTCCGTCAGTAATTATAAAGAACATTTTTATAAACAGTGGTGTAATTTTTATTCGTTTTAATTGAGTTAACGTGAGTTAACCGCATTGTAAAGATCCGCCGCCAGAGACAAGTCTGTTCAAGTTCAGGCTGTTGGCGCTAAACAATGTGACATTAAGCTTGACATATATCAACGACGCCCGCGCATGCCTCCGCAGTCTATTTTGTTAGAACACTACATTAGGAATCAAACCATAAAACTCCCGTGAATTTCCATTACCGAAACGGACACTAACACGAGAAATGACACATTTTCCAAGTTCAGTACAATTCACTTAGCAACTGGTCGTATATACAGTAGGTATAATAATCATAACACAATTTCACATAATTAATGTTTGAATGAAGTTTGCATTGTTTCTTTAACTTATGTTTTGCTTTTGGCTTATAAAATTTTCCAGTTCCCTTCAAATTGAATAAAAGCCAAGTAAACTGATTTATCCATAATCCTTGTATACTTGACATAATTTTTTCCTTTCATTAACTACAAATCTCTCAAATATATAATGATCATAACTTTGCTGTTTTGTTATAACATTTGTTGCTTAAAAAGTAACGTCCCAGAAATGGAAGGGTATATATATTTCCCGACAAATAACAAGCTACGTTATGATTTACTAAAACAAAAACCCAAACCACTGCAAACAGCGTGTTGTACAAATACTTTACATACTTTATTGCATTTCTAAAATGTTATAATAGGTATGATATTAAACATAGGCAAAACGTTCCATATTTAACACAGTATCATAACCGTCGCTGACTTATCTGTACCGTCTGGGTAAACCAATTACGTATTCTTAATTCTATTAGAGACGACTGCGTCCCGTGTTGGTATTCTTGTCGAACTACAACTGTTTACAGTCGTAAGCAGCACGCACGCGTAAACGTAATACATTTAAACGAACATGTTTTTTGACCATGGAAGACTGTAATAACTTGACCAGAATTGACAGCAGCCTTACATTGAGTCCTCAAGGTTTTCGAGTTTGTTGGTGAGCCTCCACGCGAATTCGAACTTGACCAATTTTATAGTAACCATTTTAGAAAATCCGATCTTTACATTATAATGGTGTTGAACATATTATATCATGTGTAGTGATAGAGTTTAGTAGACAAATGACGATATTGCAGTGGATGACGTGGAGGTTTTGATTGTTCGATTGTTAAAGTGGCACAGTAAAGGTTCTGAAACGATCATTTGATTGTACGTAGTTTTACTTTAGCAAGTATCTCGTGCGCAAGCGGCGTGTCGGAGCTGGCAGTGCGTCCGCGACCGCAGCCCGTGCCGGGTCCCCGCTGAGTGGTCAACTTGTGACATAACCGCTGCTCAGCGCTCGACGCTCGACGCTCCACGTTCAACGTTACGACGTTACGTCTTCCTCGCTTTCTGTTGTAATACAGATTTAGCATTCATCGACCGTATCTTATCTGCCAGTTCGCTTACGTTTATAGTGTTTTCCACACGTAATAGGACGCGCCACATGTTACCTAATTAGGACTATATTATAACACTTACTTAGAATTATAAAGCCTAATTTGTTTCGTAACTTTAGGCAAGTCGTGTACTTCTATAGCATAAATATCAACTATAAAAAGTTGCTTTCATAACTTCAATATGCATGTACTTTGGTGGATGCCGGATCACAAATTTTGCATAGAGTGGTTACAATAATAGGAAGTTTCAACAGAAAGGACGGGTCAACCGCGTTGGTCGGCTGTTCGGGCGCTGCTAAGCGCCTGCTGCTCGCCTTCCTCAGAGTATCTCGTTCAGCTCGTAGATCCACATACCGGCTGCGGTGAACGTTCGCCAACGTTAGTAAACTTCAGATGCACTATAGTTCTCAGCAATATTTTAGACCTCACCCAAACGATCTTAGTGTACGTCGCAAAGCCTGCTCACTAACCCCTACAGCCTGGTGATCGATGATTTCACAGCTCCGAGCATTCGTGGAGGCGGAGAAATGAACGTTCCAAACGGTCACATCATCGGCGTTCGCCCACATCCCACAGGCGGAGGAGACATCATCGCGACGATTCCTCTGCACGTTCACCCCCTGAACAGGTGAGTCTTACCGTTACTTTTTTCGATTAAGACGATGCGCGAAAGAATGGTGCGACTATTAAAATCCAGCCTCCGCAACAACCAACATACAAGTGTCCACCCGAAACCTGTCCGTCACTTCGTTGACTCCGTAGGTACACGTTGTAGGCAAAGTCCGGAACCAGAATAAAGCGTAAACGTCACTCTGCCTGTTTGGAATAATATACGGGACGTGTTTGGCTGGCGAGTGCGCGTGCGCGTGCGCCTTCGCCCGTGAAGATGTGCGCGAGAGACGGCGACCTCCTCGCGCTTGCGTCCGTTCTATTTGCGTTCGCCTTCGTCACTCGATGCGCCTTTAGTCAGTACCGAAGCTCAGCCGGCCGCCCGGCGTGTGTCCGCCGTCGCGCAACGAAATAGTAATCCACCGCGCAGGCCGCGGCGGCCAGCGCCGGAGCCATGGCTGCCCAGCCGCCGCGTCCACCCCCCAACAATTTACTTTTCTGTGGACCCCCGCCAACCTTACCACGTGTAGTTCTGTTACCGAGCAACTTCGTTTGCAATATCGGAACCGTGGATACCGTACCTGACTCCGTTAACCAAACAAATGATGTGGATTCCTTACAAGAAATAAACAACGTGGGTGTGCCACTTTGTCAAAAATCGTTCAACGACGCAGTTGAAAACAGCGAGTATGACAATAACCACGACGTATATTATCAGATGCCTCCGGAAAATTATTTGAGAAGAACGCACAGCTTTGATATTTCTGACATCTATAGTGCTAATATTGAAAGCGAAAACGACTATCGCGCGTTCCGGCACAGACGGTCCGAACCAGACTTATCAAAATATGGACTGTTCGTTGAACCTACAGTGACTATAGAATACGAAACACAACAGCCTCCGTCATTAGTGCTCAATAACCCGTTCTACGACGGCTCGTATGCTCTAGATCCAACACAACTAAATCAAAATTTAATAGCTTTGCCAGAAAATTATCTAGCTTTTGAAGATTCGTTCGTACCTAGCTGGGATTATAAACCAGAATTACTAGTAAACAGAGAATTAAATCCCGAGATGTATTACGACGGCATACCATTAATTCCTTCCAATGACCCGTGGTCCGTTTATTGTAGCGATAATGCAAGTTTTGAATACTACACACCACATATGGAAATTCCAATAAGTGATCAAGACGGTGTACATTACATGCCTTTACCTGATTTCGATTATATACCTCAATACATGAATCTACCGACGGTAGAAGAACCAAAAGTCGAAACCTACGCGGATGGTAATCAACAACACGTTAACACCTCTTACGTTAATGATACAAATGATAATATTGAAGTTCCAAATACAGAAGCAAACGTACCTCAAAATGCGTCAGTGGTGACCAATGTGGTAGCTGATATAATAAGTGAAGATGAAAAAGGTAATACCGTTGGTTCTTCCACTAATAGAGAATCATCTACGCAAAGCGAAGCGTCTCTTAATGCTGATATATCTAACGACGTGACATCTAGTTTAGCTTTCGTGCCTAGTAGTAAGAGTTCACAACGGCTTGACGGTGCAGATGATACAAGTGACGATACCTCACCGTGCTCTACCGATTATCACGAAGCTTCAGCGTTGGACCTAGTGCAAAGTTTAGATGAACTTTCTTGCTGTGATAGCACGGACTTTTCTCAAAGCAGAGACGATGTTTCACCCATCCTCTCCGACGTGCAAAAATCAAACATAGTTAAAACTAGTGAGAATGATCAAAACCAAAGTGCAAATAATAACCCGGTTTCAAATGTGTGCAATGTGCCTAACAGTCTACGTCCCAACGAGTTATCATTCATTCCAGTTCACGATCAATTGCCGGGAAATTTACCTCCAACGTCCAATGAACTTTCTGCTAAGAATAATTTAAATGAAAATACTGTGCCTAAGAAATCTAGTCAATCTACAAATAAGCAAGTAGTTAATGATTCTAAACATGAAGTTCCTAAACACAATACCACAGTGGCGAGCACGACGAACCAGCCTGCCTCTGATAACAACGTAAAGAACAGTGCCAATCCTGTGAAGATAACACGACAACCCCCTCATCCCCCCGCAGTGCCCCCCTCTTGGTTACCTGCAAAACCGCCTGTGACTAGTAATCAGACAAATGCCGCGTTATTGCCGCAGATTTGCGTTCAAAACACCGAAACTGTCCCGCAACCGCAAGCGAAGAAAAATGAACCTCCAGCGGTGGAATGTCAGCCTCAGCCTTCTTGCTCATTTACACAAACTCATGTGCCTTTGCCATCTCACGCGTCTCAACTTAAACCTGAAAAACAACCGAAAGAAGTAGAGGTCAGCCAAAGCACAATATCTTTATTAACATATTTCACTCCGTTCTGAAGACACTAACGAATTATTTAACAGCAGTTTATTTAATGCTCCTTGTATCTTCTTGTTATGAGCCGCCATACGATTCGAAATACTTTAAAAACTACTTGTTAGTATGGTTACTATTTTATAATTTTATAAACTACTCAAAAGTGTATTCCTAATTGATTAAACACATTCCATACTGTACAAAATGTACTTATATTAAAAGTAACGCGCAGTGCGCTGGCACAGAGCGGGTATTGGGAACGTTGTGTATCTATTTTAGCATATATTATTAGGTCAAGGATTTAATTTATCGTCATCCTAAAACAGGATGACGATACCTAATTACAATTGTAGGTCGTTTTTGGAAGGATTTGTAAATTAACCATGAAAATAAAATAGGTAAATTCCAACATTCCTCATACTTTCCAAATGCATGGTTGTACAATGTTTGTGTTTATATTGTAGTTGTATACAGGAACTGTTGTATTACAGCATGACTGAATAAATAACATTATAATCGTTAGCTAAGTTTCCCAAGAAGAGGTAACGTCAGGCTCGTCCCCGGCCGTGAAAGCAATACGCTACGTACGTACACAACTACCGCACATAATGGGATAAACATACTAGATGAATCGTCATCTTAAGTAACCTCAATTATATACCCAACTTTCCAAACGGCCGAATGGAACGCCACTCGCAATTTCATTCTGCAATATTATGCTTGTGATTTTTACGTTTCCAACACCTAACATTCGTGTGATTAATAGACGAAAATAGTATCTGCAGCTGGCACAAAGTATGCGATACCGATATCGATCGCTAGATGGCGCCACGTGGTTTTATTCCAGTGTTAAAAACGGAGACTACGCATGCGCACGAAAATAGGAGCGCGACGATCACCTTCACCTAGGCAAAACCGTCGACATACCAACTTTGTTATGATAACAGCCAGCAACAGTTCACGCGCCGCCCACTTGATTAGGGAAATAGAAAACAAACACGTAATTTATAGCAATTATTCGGGAACGTTTCCTCACTCCATGCTCTTTGTTTTAATAATGTTTACTTACAGCGCGCCCATTTCTAATGTACTCTATTTTCAGAACGAATTTAATAATCGAAAAAAAAAAAACTTGCGTATCATGGTCTCAGCTGATCTATTATACTGAATTACAAGAGGACGAAAGAGCTAACAGAAGTACGCATGCTTAAATTGTTTTGAATTGTAAGAAACAAAACTCTCAATTGTAACTAGTTGTAACTGGCGCGAGACGGATGCTGAGTGTACACCACGCGACGCACAACAATTGTTTTTATTAAATCGTTATGTATGTATGTACATACCATAGCTGTTTATTGGTCCAATATTATTATAATAAAAAATACAATATATATATTACTTCTTCAGTAAACTATTTAGTGTGAGTGTGTCAGGACAATACAACTGTAACACGAAGCCACAGATAAAAAAATAAATGAAATTTCAATTCTCCCATTCATACCCATCAGAGATATTCTGCTTATTTGACCACATTAAGGTTTCGTGCAAATGAAATCGTTTAGACATTAGTCATGTGTGTAAATTCCCATTGAGTTAGTAACATTTCTGTAGCTTGAAATCGAATCAAAACCGGACAATGTTTCCTTTTAAACAACAAACAAGGAAAATATTACAATACTTATTAAAGATTGTTTTTCATAGTTGTATATACTTTGAATACTTTGACTAACTGGTCAATTTTACATAAATTGGATGGAAGATATTTAAGAAATTCAGTTTGAGAAGTGTTTATAACAGCAATAGAAACACTATAATTTTTAAATCTGTATGTTAAGGTAATGTCACTCAAAAACTACTGCAAAGAATGGGATTCGGTTTTCAGATTGTATTATTACAGGTCTAACTTAAAAGTCTGGTATACTATCAGCCTAGATGCCGAGTTATCAATACAAGATGGGTTGTTTTTTATTGATGCATAAGAAATACAAGGAAACTTAACTTTTAAACCTTTACTAATAATAAAACCGTTCAATAGAAAACATTATTAAAATAATTCAATTCAAAATTTGCAATTAAATATTTATTGTAGTCAGCGTCTAGACTCGTTATTATTGTAGAACAGTTTATTGTATTATTTGTTATAATAGAGTGATAGAAATAGAATCGTGATAATATGGTATTCTTCTTATTTATTTATTTTATATGATTGATGCTATTTTAAAGACCCATAATGACACTTGCTCAATTGTCGCGATGTCGTCTTGAGTTCGTGTATTTTATGTGTAAATAAGTATCTTTATAGTTGCAAAGAAAAAATACACCTACTTCCTAATTCTACGCGTACGAATTCGCAGGCAAAAGATAGCTTTAAAAACATATAATCAAGCTACAATGCATCTGACTGTACTTCCTGCTGTGCTTCCTAAATATAAAATCTACTTGAGAGAGACGTTGATTTTTCGCCAGTCGACACGATTATGCAGACCAGGGAGGTTACTCTATAAAAACGATACGAACTTCGAATGTTCACTATCAAAATTACTACATAATTGGAGGTATAAATAGGTTTTTGACTATGGTCAATTTTCGAAACTGGATATTAGGATATTTGCATCCGCCCAGATGACCACAGAATACAATAATTGTGAGAAATATTTTAATGTAACACAAGCTTTTCATGCTCATTCTGAGAATATAAGGGTTCGAGTAGACCGTCAAGTTGGTTCGACGGTATTGCACCGATTTTGTCTTATAATTCTTACGTAAATAAAAAGCAGATTATATTTAAGCATGCTACTTGTACGTTATTTTACTGTTTCCTTTAGAATTATTATACTCTATTGAAGAATTATAAAATGTGTTGTATTATAAATTACCTGACAGTTATTGTTTATTGCCGTAACCTTTCCTAATTAGTGGTTGTTTCTGTTTGTTTCGATGTTACTAATGTGTTTAAAAAATATTAAAGTAGAAAATTGTTGTGTTAGCGGAGCTCGAAACTTCACAGTACTAGCCAAATATTTATGTACACGTGCATTTGCAAGACGTATCCATATTGATTTTTTGCTAATCTGAAGGTTTCATTAAGAGGTAAAGTTCACTAGTGGATACTAATGTTATCATGTAACATTAATACGTCTGGCGCGTTCGCTGTAGGAGGGTGGGCGAGATACGGTTTGATAAATGCGGTACCCGCCCATCTATTTAGAAATGCCCAGTTCCTTCCGGTGGGCCTCGCCGATATCGCTCATGCTGCGCAAAGAATGAAGAGGTAATTACAACAAGCGGAACGCACCGCGTTCATATATTATGGATCTTATTATAATTTGCATAACATGCAGGGGCGTGCGCTCCTTGTAGGCAGAAATGCAGTGCTTTACTTGCCATTCACAGATATTTTATTATAACGTTCGTACGTTTTAGATGACTTTAATTTATAGTAAATAAATGTATAAACAAAATATAATACCTTTAAAACGCCTAATATTTTATAATTAGCACCTATTTGCAATCACGCAAACATTATGATTGCCGCGCGAAAAGCAAGCGGCGCTGCAAAGCAAAATAATGTACCTAATCAACCAAGTCATGCCGCCGCGTCCCGCATGACATTTGTTTGCATGTGTGTAGTAATTTTGGTGTCCGTGCACAGCCGCAAACGCACACACCCATGAGTATAGAAAGCCGCGACTCCTGCGGCAGGCCTCGGAAGTTCGGCAGTTGTCGGGAGTAATCGTGAATGTTCGTTGCCTATAATCCTAGTAAAATTAATAGGCGGAAATCTAATAAATCACCTATGCACATTATGCATTTTTGGTTAGTAAGGTAATATTTGTTTAAATAGCAGAAATGTTTTGTGTTTCGCGGGGGCCATTTTGCTTTTTTCATGTGTTTTTGCATTGTTTACTATTTTATAGTAGTATGTTTGTAAATAAAATAGATTTCTTAAACGATTTTTCGTTTTAATATTTGAAAGTGTGTACATTTAACAGTTTATTACTAAGTTTCGATATTAATTGTAGTCATTTGCTTTTACTAGTGTGTTTGTTTATTTTTTCAAATATTATTTGATTGTGAGGTTTGTGTTAAAAATTTATGTTTATCAAATGAATGAATGAGGTGGCCGAAATCTTGCGTTTATTTACATCGGGATATAGTAATCTCAAGTAACCGGAACCTTGAATATGTCAAAAACTGAAGCTGACTAGGTGAGTTTTTTTTATTTTACTTATTAGAATTTCTTCCGCCGCGACGATCGATCGCTGTTTTTTCTGCGTTGCCGTATAAGATGGACATGAATAGTAGTACCTACATCTAAGACTTACATATTATGTTGGCATGGTTTCCGAGATCCGTTGCGTGGCTGTGGCTATGCTAAAAAACTATAAAAGGTTTTGTGACCGAGTTCTCCGCCGCATACCCAGTGTCATAATCCTGTGCACGCCGCTGATAACATGTAAACATCAGATATGTTTATCCTTTTTATTTTATTTTCAATAAATATAAAGATTTCGCGCCACCACTGTTTATATATTTATCGATAAAATTTAACCACAGCCGTTTCTACATATAGCAATTCATTTTATGATACAGATAATTTTGACTCGAATCATTCATCACTACATAGTATAAAACAAAGTCGCTTTCTCTGTCCCTATGTCCCTTTGTATGCTTAAATCTTTAAAACTACGCAACGAATGTTGATGCGGTTTTTTTTAATAGATAGAGTGATTCAAGAGCAAGGTTTATATGTATAATACGTACATATTATTGTACAGAAATCTATTTGTACCCGGGCGAAGCCGGGCCGGGCCACTAGTTTATCGATAAAATTTTACCACAGCCGTTTCTACATATAGCAATTCATTTTATGATACAGATAATTTTGACTCGAATCATTCATTATCTACAGACTAAATATTAATAACAAATAAAAAAAGACAAGGGCAATGACCCGGACAACCATGTTGCGTCACAATCACAATTGAATAAATACGAAAGGTGGTTGTTGTTGGTGATTTGTCTTCCGTACAAACGATTCGTAGAGATACGCTTAGTGCTTCAAAGAACATTTATGACAATTACCCAATGTGTCACTCAGGGCGGATAAATCCTGTTTGAACCGCGAAGTTCAGTAACAAATTTATTTGCTCCATTTGTAGCCGGTATCCTTAATTAAAATGCCACACTGGAAGCGTTCCTCAGTCGATTCTTAGCCGCGGGACGATGCGAGGCGACTCTTAGCGCTGGATGTGATCGCGTTGCTTTGTGTACCCTGTTATCTGATTTTTTTTAATGTTTGCGGGTGTGTGGGGACCGCTCAGTGAGGCTGAAGTGTACACTAGCAGCGGTATCGCTCGGCAGTCGGCACAGTTGTGTAATAACCGGCCGGCAGCCCGGCCGCACCACGCCGCCGGCTGTCACCCGCGTTCATAAACACTCGTGTATCGGTGTGCAGTGCTGTGTTGTTGAGTGCATAATGGCCGAATTGTCAATAAAAAATGATCGTTCTCGGTTGCCCCTTAGGCTAAGCTCCTTCTATGAGCTATATAAAAGGTTTCTTAAGGAGCACGGCTGTAAATGGCACGATGTGGCAAAATTGGTCTCCGTCGTGGCGGAGATCCTTTTGATATAGACGGTGCGTGTAGTCGACTCGTGGGGAAGGTCAGTAATCGTTTTCGAAAATATAGCAAACACTTTACAATCCTTTACATACTTCCTAGGTTTTATCTTAGATCATCAGTGAATATTTATAGATTAGAAAAAGATATCCTATTGTGTGAATGTGGCAAATTAAAATACTAACGGCACGTAATATTTTCTACATATTTGTAACACGCGTTTGTGTATATGTAAGTAATTTTTATTAGTTCATCCTTAGTAACATTGCCAATAAGCCGACATCCCGTTAGGGTCATTTTTACCTGCTCCCCACTCACAAAAGTATTTTTTACACAACGCTCCCTACTGCACCTTTACGGAACAGCTGTTCGAGGATGTCTCGTGTGTGTGTATTGGTAGTCGTCAGTTGTGCACGATGCCAGCTAAAGATTCCTATGTAATGGCATTAAATACCGTCTATAATACTGTAATAAGTGCGGAAGTATTGTTTTTGTCACTATTAGCAATAGTGATTTCTCTTTATCTAAAAATCTATATAAATGGTTACCAATTATTGAGCATCTTCCAATGTATCGTTAAATACAACTATCCTTTGCCACCTGACGATTACGTTTACTGGAAGGTATGTAACTTTTAGAAACTTAACGAGGCATTGATTGGTTTTCGTTACAGTTCATGCGTAAAATTTCTTCGTAATGGCACAATTAGAATAGCGAATGTTTATGCGGGTAATTAAAAAATATTCTAGTTGAAAAATGTAAGCAGAGTGCAAAGAATGTCTAATATTTTCTCGATGTTTCCGTTCCAATGAAAGCAGTAAACTATCTTCGTAAACATTGTATCGTTTTGTTATTTAATTCTGAGACCTTGTACGTTGCTTGGTAGGGGTTACGATCGTCGTTTTAGCTTCACGTACCATAACACGCGTCTAGACAAGGAGAAATATATGAAGTGGTATGGAAGTATCCTGTTATGAATTATATTGTACCGAGTAATTTGTGGCCCTACAATATGAATAACATTTTGCTGCATTAGTAGCGTAAGAACAGTCTTATCATCGCAAATATCATTTAACACGAGAAGTCGGACGTGCATCATTTGTTTCATGTCTAATATTATCAGTGTATCTCGTCATGGGTTAAAACACGCTCGCGTCCGCTCGTCTCATTCAATACTGATAACAGGGCTCTGAAGCTGTTTGTGTAAATAAGCAATCCTAAGCAAAGATTATGATTGACCTATGCATGCGTCGGTCGGCACCGACGACATCAGTGCGTGCTTCTGATGATTATGTGTGATGTAGGCCGCGTGCGCAGGCGTCGGGCGACGAGTGTCGGTCGCGGACACCTCGCACCGGCGGCATTGTTCACTACTCGCTCGCTCCACTAACCCAATTACCGATCTCTTATTGACAGAACTGTCTTGGCTCCAACACCTCGACTCGCAGAGAAAGGTGTCGTTAAATATCCATTACAAACATCACGCGATGCATCATAATGTGTCATCCATGTACGCTCCGATGACCACCTGTATTGAGCCAATTAACAAAACTCTACCAAAGGATCCATAATGACAGAGAAATAAATGCATGGTGTTATCATGTGGGTGGCGTGTGTAAATAAATATTTATTATTTGTAAATGACAGTCAGTAATAAGTGTAGGTTCATTGACTTGTCACAAAATAATTGTTGTGGATATGCATTACATAATCTCTATTCAGAAGTTGTGTACTTACTAATGCTTGCACAAAATAATTAATAGTAAAAAATGAAGATATGTAACGCGGTGTGTAAGAAAAGCTCGCGCGGCGCGGGCACCTCGGAGTGCGCGGGAGGGCGCTCCCACGGGTTGGCGATATTTTTAGTCCACGACCATTACTTGGCACCGGCGGCCGCACTCGCCTGTGCTAGTGATCTTTTTGAAATTCGTTCGGTTCGCGCTTAGGTACGCTCCCAATCTCGAGATAGACCCAGTCTCATGTGTGGTAGTGAACAATACGCCGCGTTGCAGGAAGAGTAGCTTGCAATCTGTCAATGTTTTGGAATATAGTTTCGCGTGTGCAATTATGATGCTATTTGAACATTACGTGATATATCCAGGATAAAGTGCTCCATAACAGTTTGAACTAACAACAATATGACCAGCGTGACAAGTCCGAGTGGCACGACGAGTCCGCGTCGTCAGCGTTACAACCGTGCGTCTACCACTAGCGTGACTCAGTTGCTTTCTGACGGCTATTCCAGTTTTATAAATCGTCTCACTCGCAGAGGACCTTCGGAGAAAAGTGATGTCGTGGCGGACACGAAACTCTCAACTGGACGCACTCGTTTTGATGACAAGATACTTTCTAGCAAAAAATCCGCATTAGCTAATATACGCCGTTACGAGAACAATGGGCACATATCGCCGTACGCGTCTCTGACGTCCGTGGTGACCGCGCCGACCTCGAGGAAGTTGAATGACGATAGGCTGTATTCCAGCTACCTGAGCGGCCCGAAGCCCCGGATCGACATCTCACCTTTGCATACCACCTCCGGTATTAGCGCTCTCGGCCGCAGTGACTCATTCCGTAAAGCTCACACTAAAGATAATAAATCATCGCCGTTCACCAAACGATATCCTCTCAAGGAAGCCAATAATAACATCGATAATACAATCCTCTTCGGGAGCACTCGTAGCCGCTTAGAAGATAAATACTCATCCGTCTTAGATAGAATTGCTACTCAGAAAAAAGAAAAAGCCAAGAAGGAAAAGGAGGATCGCGATAAAACTTTAGAGCCGGAGACATCCCTGTCTCGAGGATTGATGAGAAGTTTAACCACAGCTGTTTTTGGCGAACATACATTCAAAAATAATATATATTCTCGAGAAAAAACTAGGGATAAAACACCATACAGGAATACAGCTGATCGCAGGCTCTCTAGTCACAAACATAAGGATAAGGAGGAATTTAAGAATGGATTTGAAACTTCCCAGAAAGAGCGTTCTTCCCACTATGGTAAAGATAGGGATAGCGTGTACCGAAGGCATCAGAGAAGATCTCTCAGAGCTGAAAGAAGTCAAAATAGTGACGGTAAAGGTGGAAAACTATGCTTACGGCCGGTAGATATAAACATTCAAGCTGGAGCTCGCGATCTGATTTCACCACCGCAAGGCGGCCACGAAACGAATTCGAAATTAAAGATAGCAAAAACGCCCGCTTCATCGCCCGTGAGGGAAGTAGGTAGGCAAAAACAAATTTATTTCCCGTCGAGCGACGAAGATGACGACAAAACGCCCGTCGGAGACCCAGTATTGAACGATAGGGAAACGAGGCGTATGGAAATTCAGGGCCTGATAATGAAGTACGCGCATCTTGATGAAGTATACGGTCGTATCGGAAATAAAGAGACGGATGAAGCGGGTACGAATACGAGCGTGGTGAAGAAGCCGGAACCGTTGTCGGTGGGCGACGTGGTGGTGCTGCCGCCGGAGCTGCGCAGCCGCCACCGGCCGCAGCGGCCGCGCCACCTCGTGCGCCGCGCGGCCACGCCGCCTGTAAGCACACGCTAACAGCCTGCCCGCCTGCCAACCTCTGTGTGCCGCTAACCATATGTATACCTGGTCCGTCGTATTTATATACACGTACTGCCCTCTACATACTTCACTACTTCTACGAATCCTTTTATATCAATCATAATTACGTATATCACTTATAAAACATTTAAATAATATCTATAGATTCAGAGGGCCTGACTTACAGATGTGTAAACTCATTTATTTAAACTTAATTATTCTATGCCACTATATTCTCGAAATAATAAGCATTAAGGATATGACGAATATATGGATTAAATAAGATACTTACGTTGCATAGTATACTTGGATTGACATAACGTTTTCGCTTAGCCGATTAGGTTATATCTATTCAAAGTATTTAAAGTTATTACCAAAAGCGCTTACCTGACGTATCGATTCAATTATAAAATTGTCTCAAAAATCAATTTACGAATATTATGGCGGCTCCGTTATAACCGGCTGTTTGTTGCGAATATAATAACAATTGCATTTATAGATTTGAAACATGACAAATAACATGTATGTCATGTATGCTCGTACTCAGCCTAAAAGATTTATACGTGACCATACATAGCTTTGCTTTTTTGCTGCATGTGTTTTCACGACGAAATGTCAGATAATGAAAAATAAAATGAATAATATTGCTTGTGGGTAGGTAGTATAAACTTTACATCACTTGTCAGTTATTATTCGATAGAATGAAACAGTGGTGATGATAGTGCATGTGTTTAACTTTTTCATGCGTGTCTTAACGGATAAAATGGCCTTCTGCTGTTTAAAACTACTCTCTTATTTTAAACGCAAATCAAGAACCTTGCAAAGGGAAAGAGATCCCAGTAGTGCCGTTAGTATGTTTTATATAATGTTTATAGTAAATGGATTATTCGGGTGGACACTTTCCTGACGTCCCGTGTGAAACGTATCTACGAAAGTGTGAGGAATGTTCGGTACCGGTCCCCTTCCCGCCCGGTCCAGTGGGCACCACCCGTCCGCCCTTTAACAGCATGCACCCCCGACACACCATACCAATTGTCGCTTGTCTGACGGGCAACCGTTCCATTGTTTGATTGTTGGGTACAACACTACTCGGGTCGTGGCGATCGTGTGGCGCGTCTCCGTGGCATGTGGTCGGTGCGTGGCGCGGTCCGGATGTGCTGCCATGTGCTGATGTGCTGTCGTGCTGACGTGCTGACGTGCTGACGTGCCGACGCGCTGACGTGCCGCTGCCGCCTGCAGAGCTCCCGCGCACGCTCCTCCGTCAAGGACGACAAGGACGGACATCTGGTCTACTGGCCCGGATATGTCATGGGAGCGAGATGTTCGTGTCCACAACATAACTAAACCGATTGCATTATCTACACTATCACACTCTCACACTACCTCAGCGACACATAGTCTCTCACACACATACAAACATTATTATACACATGTACACACATACACACAGAACACACAAAAATACACATACATACATGGAGAATCATAACACACATTATAGATGATATAATTTTATCTAACGAAACATATAGCATTTACACATATCAAATGAAATACAAACAGAAGAACATGACTGTCGCATACATTGCACTGCACTGTTAGATCAACAAGAGCTCTTGCAGTTCAGTGATCTGTGTTAAATGAAGATTAAAACCAATAAATAATGTTGAATTCTCTGTAACGTTAACAATGGCAACGTTGTGTATTGTCCTTCGTTGTGAACGATATCGTTTCCGCAGCTTTGTTTATTCTTTATATTTTTGTCACTGTAAAGCCCCGGGTACAATTATGTGCTCGAGAATTTGTCATAATTCTCCGAGTCCGCTAAGGTGTATCGGTGGGCTCAACGTATAGTTGTCGAAATGGACCGGTGATTAATTATGGTTTCTTGGTTTCATTACAGACAAAATCATCGACACGCTCGGTGAGGGTACGTTCGGCAAGGTGGTCGAGGTGAAAGATTTGGAATTGTAAGTATCACATTGACATAATTATATTAAAACGCTAGTGTTATTTCTGCCTTGATGACGTCCGCCGGCGACTTTATTTATCCCGCGATGTGTTTTATATATTCCTCTATTATTGTTATATCCTATTTGCGTCAAACATGAAATATTTGCTCGTTTGTATTTGTCATGAATATCTTGGGATCCATGAGCGTGTTCCAGCGATTATTCGTCTATATTGAGAGTGAACATGTGGACCTTTCGAATGATTTTAATGTTTTTACTTGGGCCACACCGACGGAAGACGACACGTAGCGTTTGGCGCGGTCGGCATGTTTCACGCTAATTATTCATAGCATCTATTTTCACCTGTTTACATTATCACGTCAACTGCCGAAAGTTAAATTAAGAATATATACGTGCATTGAAAAATGTTGTAACGTAATGCGTCGTTTTGTATTTCCAGGGAGCACAGAATGGCTCTGAAGATTATTAAGAACGTTGAGAAGTACAGAGAGGCTGCAAAACTCGAGATAAACGTATTAGAAAAATTGGCAGACGTCGACCCCGACTGCAAAAGTGAGTAAATATCGATACTGATGGCGGTGTTGTTGTGATTGTAGTTGTAATTGAGCTGTAGTGGCTGTAGTGCGGACACGCGCCGGCTGTCGACTGCGCCAATATCTGACCTTGCACGTTTGTATGCGACGATATAGGATGCCTGGCGGCGCGCCAATCAACAACCCGATGTCAACTGTGTGCACACAAAAATATCCTCTCTCGCTCGCTCCAAACTTTCAACATTATCTCGTTTTCCCACCGCCCTTGATTTTGAAATTCCATATATACCTCCATATAATGTTACCATTGACGTTAAAAATGTACAATTTGACTTGCAGCCTGTGCGTGAAGATGTTGGACTGGTTCGAGTACCACGGTCACATGTGCATCGCGTTTGAAATGCTCGGACAGAGTGTGTTCGACTTCCTGGTGAGTAACCGTTCCACCACGACTTTAATGATGCCCATATAAATAAACATACGGGCTCCCTTTACAGCAAATGACACTCATTACTGCACGACCGACGTTATAAAATATAAACCATTCAAATAGCCACGGCTTATTCACAATGCTTGTTTTTTCAACTTGTAATATTTAAAAATACGTGACTAACGAGTGATTCTCATAGGTTTTGTTCCATTTTTTAGAATGGTTAAATTCTGTTGAGAATGCATAAGTAGTTTTTAATTTATGTATTGTATAACACATCATTGGACGGTTGTTTACGCGATAATTTAATTCTTATAAGAATCAACAATAGATGAGTAGTGTTCTGCTATAAATATCCGATGTAAACAATAAACAAGCCAAATATCGATGTAATTACACTTGTCTTATGGACTGTAGTCTAAACTCTTTTGATAAGCGATATTTAGATTTGGCTGTATATTTTCGCGACAGGAAATAACGTTTATATTAGGAGACTGCATGAGAGAATAGACGTTGCGAAATCACAAATAAATATATTGCGATGTGAAACTTAATCGAAAAAACATATTTTGCACTAGAAAATTGTAATCTTCTAATCCTCAATTTAATAAATTATTGATATGTGTCTACGTGCTACGGATATGACTTCAGAATCGTAATAGCAACGTTTTCATTGATAAAGTACAATAGTTGTTGAGAATTCAAGCGGCAGCCTGAGGTCCCTAGTCCTCACTCAGAATAATTGATATTGGAATGTATGAAGGCACTGGGTGCTGGGTATTCTATTCTTCACTTGCAATTTGAATGCAAACTAAATAGGTCAATCTATTGAAAACGCAAAATTGGGTCTCATGGGGAATTGAGGGATATTGCTGTCCTTTGAAAAGTATTAGGTATCAGGGACCATCATGAAGGTTTTAACTTCAAATTGTAATTTTTAGTTATTTATATAATTGTTATTAATTGTTTAAACTATTTTGTATTTTGGTTGTATGTATTGTACTGTTTGTGTAATAGGATTTTATGTCACTCTTTTTTTATTTTTTATACTTTAGTTATTTATTTTTAAATTATTTTAGTATGTCGGCTGGCGTTCGCATGTCACTCAGGATGACCACTGAAAACCAGCGTTGCGCTGTGGCTCGCGCCGCAGTGCAACATTGAGTTGAGTGGTCACCTAAGTGTCACTTATATGCGACGTCTAGACTCCTTTATTTTTATTTTCTTTTTGGTGTAAGCATATAAATCCGAAAGGTTCTCGAGTGGAGGCCACGTACAGGCAAGCGAAATGTCGGACGCCCGCCTACAAGATGGACAGACGATCTGACTAAGGTCGCAGGAAGTCGCTGGATGCAGGCCGCTTCCAACAGGTCATTGTGGAGATCCTTGGGGGAGGCCTATGTTCAGCAGTGGACTTCCTGTGGCTGATATGATGATGATGATATAAATCTAGGTTAAACTAGTGTGTGCGCTGTCATAAGCGACCAGTAAATGTGTTATCTTCTTTATTCTTCAATGTACTAGTTTTGCGATTATTCTAGCATGTACAAGCAACAGAAGTGTGAGTGTAGTTGTTGTGTGTTGCAGAAAGACAACAACTACCAGCCGTACCCGCTGGAGCAGGTGCGGCACATCTCATACCAGCTCATATACAGCGTGCTGTTCCTACACGACAACAAGCTCACGCACACAGACCTCAAGCCAGAGAACATACTGTTCGTGGACAGCGACTACGAGGTCGTCAGCGTCTACACTAGTTCTAAGAAGGTACCACACGTTTCTCACTACCCACTTTCATCCACGTCACAAGCACAATGAGCAATGGACTTCTGAAAAACGCATGCTGGGAATTTGTCACTGTAAATACTGGGAAATAGTGCAATATGTCCGCAATATCCGAGTTGATTAAAAAATGTTTTGTCTGCTGTTATGCGTCACATTTGTGTTCTAGTTATTTAGCGGCAAGGAAAGGATTCTGTGGATTTCTGCGTACCTGAGAGTTCTATAAGAATTTGAATGTTTTGATCCCCACAAACACTATTTAGTTCTAAATTAGAGGCTTATGCTCAGCAATAGAATGTACGGGTTGATAAATATTTACATTAATTGTTTTTTATTTAATTATAAAAAAAAAATGGTGAAATAAAGTGAATGTTTATTCTTGCAGACACATGACTTGCGGCGCGTGAAGCGCAGCGACGTGAGACTGATAGACTTCGGCAGCGCCACCTTCGACCACGAACACCACAGCACCATCGTCTCCACCAGACATTACAGGGCGCCAGAAGTCATATTAGGTGTGTTACTGTCTCATTACATGGCTTCCATACAATATTAATACTGAAATCCAATCTATTTCAGTATTGGTGAAGCAGTGCAATTATTAGAAGCCAATTTTAAGTGAATATTTTAAAAAGTGAATGATTTTTATTGCACTATTTATAGTCAAAGATATTTTTTTATGTCACGGCTTACGATACCTTGACTTGAAAAAAAATGTAGTCTGATCTTTCGAAAAAAAACTGATTACGTAAACTGCATTGATTGTCCATCAGAAGCTTAAAAGGATTATTAAATTGTGACTGGAGTAAAGAATATGGACTTATGATAAATCCTTCCAAAACGCAGGTCATTGTAGTCGGCAGCCCCAGGTTGATTTCTAAAATCAACTGGTCGTTCATTTCACCTGTTATCTGTAATGGAGTAACTATTCCCTACAGTGACAGCGTCAGAAACCTTGGCATTACCATTGATCAACATCTCACCTGGGGTCCGCAACTCCGAGAGTTGAGTAGGAAGCTATTCGCCTCGGCTGGGTCCTTGCGGAGATTGCGTAATTTTCTACCAATTTCCACGAAAATATCGCTCGCTCAATCCCTTCTTCTCCCCATCCTTGATTATGCGGATGTCAGTTATCTTGATGTCACTGAGGAGCAACTTAATAAACTTGAGCGTCTTCAAAACTTTTGTATCAGATTTATATTTGGATTACGCAAATATGATCATGTTTCCGATTTTCGTACAAAGCTCAAGTGGCTACCAATAAGGCTTCGCCGGAATACACACATTCTTTATCTTCTCTATAATTACTTTTTAATCCCCTCACTCCCTCATATCTCAAAATCGCTTTGAATACCTTCATGATACGCATTCGAGGTCTCTTAGGTCATCGGAGAACTTAAGGCTGAAAATCCCCGCGCATTCCGCTTCCTTCATAGACAGATCTTTCTCCGTACAAGCTGCCAGGTTGTGGAATGCTTTGCCAGTAACGGTGAGACGGGCTAAATCTCTGCCCATCTTTAAAAAATTGGTTAAAGAACACTACTTTCAGGTTCTATGAAGATATTGGACTTGTTCACATTTTCCTTTGTTTATTATTTATTTATATCGCTTTTATATTTATTTTTTTATATTATTTATGTATATATATTATATGTGTATTTTGTGTATTTATATGTTTATTCAACATATATATGTATGTTTATATATAAACTTAATAATATTATATAAATATTAGTAATATTACTATATAAATTGAATTATTCGTACACCTGAAGCCCCCCAACGTTACGTTCTTATCGTTTATCCATCCCATGGTTGTCTGGCAGAGATTGCTTCAAGCAATAAGACCGCCACTTGTGCATTTTTTTTTCATGTTGTTTTGTAATTTTTATGTATATATGGTGTACAATAAAGTGTTAAATAAATAATAATAATAATAAATTAATCAGTGGATATAATATTTATTCAATGATGAAGGTTTCACTTAAATAGATTATTAATGTTATTGAATTATCGGTAATGATTGTTAAATAACAAATTGTGTTTCTTTCAGAGCTTGGTTGGTCACAACCTTGCGACGTGTGGTCGATCGGCTGCATAATGTTTGAGCTGTACCTCGGCATCACACTCTTCCAGACACATGACAATCGGGAACACCTCGCCATGATGGAGAGGATTTTAGGACCAATACCGTACAGGTAAACATATACTCTTAGGTCTTGACTTTTAATAATACCACAGTATGTATTGCATATATAATAAGTTATAGTTTAAAAAATTAAAAAAACACGCTTGCATAAAGATCCAACACAAAACTAAAAAATAATTGATAATGAGTTTAAGATTCGAAAGAAAATGGTGTAAAATACATACATTTTCTTGTTACAAAGCGTGAGGTGTTTACAACAATTACTTATCCTTCAGCAAATTATTTTTTTTACGTTTCTGGATAAGATAATGTCATATACTTTTTAAATTATTGCGTTATCATCGGTCCTGGATAAGTATGCAAAGTTTTAATTAAATCTGATCGTTCTAAGTAGGGCAAAATCGAGCTCAAAGGAGTTGGTTACATACATACAAACATACAGGTAAAGCTAATAAAAGTGTGTTAAAAATATAATATGTCCTAAATTATTTGCGTCATTTATTATCCGCCGACATAAATCTTTAGATTTGGCATTGTCTTCTAATTACGAGTTGAAAAACTTGTTAAAAAACAAAAATCTATTTTTGATCGCGAAACGGAGTGCCAAATCTAGTTATTTTTGCATCGGCATCATATATTTGTTACCATAATAGAAACTATTTTAGTGTAAATGAAATGCGTATTCATTTAAACATTCGAGCCAAAAAGCAACGTTTGGTGTATTGAGGATTTTATAAATTGTACCTACTTTAGTGAATTCCAAGGTTTTGAATAAATAACCACAATTGATATCTATTTTTTTGTGAGCAAAATACTTTACATACTTGCATTTGGCAAAGATTATTATCGTCAAATGAAAAAGAAAAAGAATACGTAAGTATGTGGTGGTAATTTCACAATTACGCATTTATTGCAAAGGTGAATCAACTTGATTATTGTTTACAGCTTCATGTCTTTGCACAAGTATGCTGCGAACTGTGTTATTCAAACTATGTATACTTTGAGATGTATTTACTAATTGAACTGCCGAAAATAAACAATGGAAAATAACAGTAGCGTTTGGGAACTAGGGCATCACATTTTCATTGTTGGATTTTAGAAACTAAGTGACCGTGTTTTTCATTTTTTTTTTACATTTACATACCGTTTTGTTTCAGAATGGCACGCAAAACTAGGACAAAATATTTCTACCACGGCAAATTAGACTGGGACGAGAAATCGTCCGCTGGCAGATACGTCAGAGAAAACTGCAAACCTCTATTAGTAAGTCTGTTATGTATTTTTTTTCACCATCACCCACATAAAACCTTCCTTTTGAATACACTTGTGTTCAAAGTTGTTCACACCGATATAATTGTTTATATACACTTATTGTTGTAACGACTTTTATGTAAACTAGAAATATAAACATGGCTTACGTTTTATATTAGTATAATAAAAATGTTTATAATAAGTATTTGATGTTCATAGAAATACGTGGCATTCATAGACTACATTTTTTGTTTTAATTCATGTTTTGTCGTGCTGG
This sequence comes from Hyles vespertilio, assembly GCA_009982885.2. Lineage (NCBI taxonomy): Eukaryota > Metazoa > Arthropoda > Insecta > Lepidoptera > Sphingidae > Hyles > Hyles vespertilio. The sequence goes on along the minus strand of CM042809.1, from coordinate 16,738,490 downwards.
AGAAAATAAATATGTACAATGAAATATGTTTAGTATACATAATTCGTTTCTCCTAAGTAAAGTAGCTATACAATTTGTGCGAAATACATCATTTACTTTTAATGATGGGGCATTCGTTCTTAAGTTACTGTTATTAGTTTATTTATAGATCATTAAAAAAAAACTACTCCGCATTCGTAATTTTTATTTCCAAAATTACATTTTGCAAGTTATAACGCCTACGAATGTTCTTATACCATTTCGATGAATTACTTAAGTAAGTTACAGCGATTACGATTTTTCCAACAATTTTTTGTATCAATTTTGTTTTGTTTAAGTTTGAGATTTTATTTTATTTACTTGTTCGTACCTCAAAAATAAAACAAAAATTAAATAATGTTTATTTATTTATGTTGAAGATGTAATATAATGGCGTGTGTTATTCGCAGAGGTACATGCAAAGCAACAGCGAGGAGGCTCGGCAGTTGTTTGAGCTGATCGCTCGCATGCTGGACTACGAGCCGACGCAACGGATCACGCTGCGCGACGCGCTGCGACACCCCTTCTTCAACAAGCTGCCGCCGCACCAGAGGCTCGGTCGGTACACACGCAAGCTGCATTATACATTACTCATGCACACACACACATGTAGATTCAATCACTATGCGCTGGAAGTAAATTAAAGCTCAGACTGTAATCCATTGGTATTGTAGTAAATAATGTATATTCATATAATTAAATTACAGTTAACCAGTCTTCAAATACTTTTATAAATATGCAATAATTAACTGATATCATAAATATTGTTTATAGAATATCAATATATTTAAATTAAATATTCTTGCCTTACGGCGTTTCTTATGGCGACCTGCCTGTATAATTACACGATTGGTCGACTATCATGGTGTTATACATATACAAGTGTCGTAACGAAAGATATCTTTTGTTATAGGACACCAGTTTACAAGACCATCATTCCTTAGGTCAGGCCCGTTTATAGCCGTTAGATGCTTCTCTATGACTGCGTTCGCATTGTCGTTTGGCTAACATAGCACCTAGAGAAACTTAGAAATTGGCTCATAAACATTTTAACGTATTTTAGTTAGACTCTAGGTGCTATGAAAGTTGCCAGTGCGAATGTATCTTTAAGCTTTGTTTTTAATACTGAACACATGTTGAGACATGGATTTCGTACCTACTATTTTAATTTTCAGTGGTTCGTCTATTTTATTGTTAGTGTGCATTTTCATTTCGCTTTCTATTCGTACTATTTATCGTTTTAATTTTATTTTCAGTTTATTAATTAAACTCTGTCGAGTGAAATCTCAATACACACGCGAACGATATTAACGTTACAGTTTCCGTCGTCAAAACTGTGTGTTGTGATTGTACTTGTGATTTATTATTAATTGAATTTAGTGAAAAGTATGCGAACGAGAGTAGTGAAACGCAGTGGTGTGATATTGCAGGCAATGACCGCGCGCGGTGCAACGGGGAGAGCTCGGGGTCCCGAGAGCGATCGCTTTCTCTCAGCGCCAGCTACTAGCGCGCTCCCCGGCGGGCCGGCGCCGCGCGTCCCCCTCCCCGTGCCTCACGCCCCGCGTCGCCCGCAGAGGCCGGCGCGGACGCGGCTCCCGCGTGTGTGCGCGCTAGGTGTAAACTTGTACAGTTCTAATAAAGTGATAAGTGATCATTATTTTGTCGAACGCTGTAATCTAGGTAATACTTTTGTTGTGAATCGGTACTTCTCAATTTGTATTTATAAATAATTATTATCGAAATAAAGACTGTCAGTCTGAAAGTTCTGTTTATTTCTCACTGTTCTCGTTGGTTGCTCGTTCCTGTTTGGAAGAGGTCAATTTTGTTATTTTTCCGTGCGACAATACGAGAGTACAAAGTGTGGAGAGTGCGTACTTACTGTTTATAAAGTTGTGTGTGTGTTGACACATGCTAAAATGTGTGACATAGGTAGAGTGCAGAGGAGCCTTGTAATATGCAGTGTAATAAAGATAAGTTTATGATTTGCACGCAACAAGAAACCGTTGGTCTCTGGGACGAAAATAAATTGGAGAAAATGATCTCAATCGAGACGGCCTTGTCTAAATTGTCGCATAAAATATTTGCAAACAGTTATTAATGTGTTGCTTATACCGTAATATTTGTAAATCTACTTCCATTTATTTAAACTATAATCACTGAAGTCTCATGAAATGTTGATGTAATTTTATGTTACGAACTCAAGGTCATGTACGTTCTAATATTAGTTGGTAGTGTATACATTCGACGCGGTAGTTGCATGATCCGAAGTTTCCAGACTTCCACATTGTGAAAGAAGTAATATTACCTTAGTTAATTCAAGATGTAATATAATTGTATTAGGATGTCGACAATTTAAGGGCAGAATAAATAAATTTTATTTCAGAATAAATGGTGTTCTTTATTGCAAATAATCACATCGTTACATTATTACATATTCGATACATTTGATATATCAAACCTAAAAACTTAAGTACAATATAAAATTAATTTTAATTTGGAATGATGAATAAATAGGTAACAATAATGTTAGTTGGCAAGTTTATAAATGCTCATATTTTTACAAAAGTATTAAATCTGTTGTGATAACGGTGAATTATAATTCTAGAGTAATAAATAATTTGTCCGAAGCAGTTCATAAATTAATCTTAAACAAAATCAAGGATTTAGAAAAGAATATTACAAAATAAAAGGTTCTATCGCTTTTCTGTAAATAACAATTAGTCGTATGAGATAAAAACATTTCTTAAATAGGATTACAATACCTTTACCAAAATGTTTACCTAATTTTCAATAAATAAGTTTCCTGTAATTTTCAAAATATGGAACGACAATAAAATCTTAATAAATAATGGTTTGCACGTAATTACCTTACAATTTACAAATTTCTTAAATATCATTTTACATCGTATTGTAAGAATATGTAACATACAGGAGCGAATTTACAGGAACCGAGAGAGATAAGCGTTACACACTAATTTGTGACCTAGTGGAATCCTACAATGGTACCAAGGTGAGGCCACAATAATTGTGACTCATTGCTTATAGGATTCACACTAGGGCATTTTGGCATTTATGTCGAACACGGAACTTTATTGATGGTAAATGGCATTCACGATGATTCCCAGTCATCGTGAGAGGGAAACGGCAGTGCTTGAGTCGTGTTCGTGAGTATAAATGCCTGGGTGACATTATGGCTAGATCATGTCGACGCGCGGGCGCTGTTCTGGCCAGGCGTACACGGGCGGCACGGCGGGGCTGTAGTGCACGTCGTACATCTGCGCGCGGATAAACGCCTCCGTGTCCAGCGGCTGTGGCATCACCGACGCCTTGCCTGAAACAATCCAATATTAATACCAAAGCACATAATATTAATATTCATCTTTAAAATGGTATATAGTAGTATTTTTTTATTGCAATGAATGACAAGTCCATCATGCCGTTCGACTGATGGTAAGCGATACGATCGCTCATGAACAATAGCAAATCCAAACACTTCGAATTACAAAGCAATGCTTGGTACTCCAATGCGCTCGCTATCCTGACACACAAGATATTAAGTCTCAGTATGTCCAATAGTTATTCTGGCTGCAATGTTCTTCAAACCGAAACACAACAGTGCATTTACACTACTGTTTGGCGAGAGAAATAGTATCACAAAATAAAAAAATAAGGTGGTTCAATCAGATTCTGACAGAGGGAGTGGGGGAAAATGCATAAAAAGGGGTGCGACAGCCATTACTGAGTTTTCGAGGTTTAGTATTCGACGCTGCACGTTCTGTCTGCTGCACTGCTCACCTGTTGAGTTTTGGTAAGTTTATTTTTAACCGACTTCAAAAAAAGGAGGAGGTTCTCAATTCGACTGTATGTTGCTTTTTTTTTTATGTTTGTTACCTCGTTTCTCTGTACTGTGTGAACCGATTTCGATCATTCTTTCTTTGATTGAAAGCTGATGCTTGTCGTTTGGTCCCATAAAAATTTGGTGAAGATCTGATGAATATCTTCGGACCTGGAGAGGGGAACTCCTTAAAATTAAGGAGAATTGCAATGGTTCTTTTTGCATTACGTTCACTAGAAAAGTTAAGTTACAGTGAGAGAGGGAAAAAGGGGTGGGGGTGAGGGGGGGTGGGTGATAAAATTAAAATACACGTAAATTCTAATATCTTCGGCAGCTTTTGACCGATTTTAGTGATTTCTTTTCATTGGAAAGAACGTATTAACAGGTTGATCTCAGGAACACAACATTAAGATCTGATTATCATGTTCGGACCAGGAGCGTAGAACTCCTCAAAATTTAATAGGACTTCAACGGTTCTTTAATTTTGCATTGAGTTCAGTATAAAAGCTAGGCTACAGTGGTTGAGGGAAAAAGGGGTAGGCGCGAACGGAGGGGGGGGGGAGAAAAAAAAATAAACATGTGAATATTCCAATATCTTTGGCAGCTTTTAGCCGATTTTAGCGATTTCATTGTCATCGGAAAGAACATATTCCTTGTGGCGTGGGGACCAAATCTTCTTCATTTAAATACCTATCAACACTAAAAAGATAAAAATAACTAAAATTTTTAATAAAAAAAATAAAAACCGACTTCAAAACAAAAATCCACTAAAAACCAAAAAATAATAAAATAATAACTAACCACTTAAAGTAAAAAAATAATAATCTTTATTTCATGGAACTCGTGCATGTTGATTCATTTGCTTAATGACTTGACTAGCCAACAAATCAAAATATATGCGTAACATATTGAAGGCGGGTCGCCCAGTACCAAACATATAGATATTTAAATTAATATAAGGCATAGGTCCTACATGTTTGGTACTTGGCGGCCCGCCTTCAATATGTTACGCATATATTTTGATTTGTTGGCTAGTCAAGTCATTAAGCAAATGAATCAACATGCACGAG